>JARWLC010000015.1:41980454-42700454 GCA_033318265.1 Phyllotis vaccarum | reverse complement strand
GAAAGAAATAGACCCAGGAGGAGCATTATCTAAAGTTTAATTAAATATCTGAATCCAGGAAACTGGGAACAGACGAAGTCCTTGTGAGAGAGAAATGGTTCATGCACAGTTTGGTTAATAACATGACTGTTGATGTATTGTTAATGACAAACATTTATTGTATTTTGTTTTATTCCAAAAATGTCCATTCCCTGCATCTCTCATAAGTATTCAAATGTACAAGTGTTCTTACCATTTTTTGCCCAAGAGTTTAACAAAGCAAGCTGACTTCTCTCCTGAATTATGCAGTTCATTGAGGCTGTTTGGCCCCAGACTTGCTGTGACTAGTGGACTCCTCTGTGCCTCTTACTACTTTCTCCCCTGTTTAATTTTAGGAGATGGTTTCACATGGTTTTTTACACTGAAAATGTATCTAAAAACATTTAGAAAGTCAAAGATGAGGATGGCAAGCCTCAACAGATACATCTGAGTGCAGAGTCCCATTTGAAAGGTGCCTCTGATGTACAACCAAGTGTACTATTTCATCTTCAACAGACACAATACTAATATTAAATGCTCTGGTAATATATATAAACAACATAAAACAGTGATACTTCCTAGCATGTGGCTTGTTCAACTCCTAAAGCACAGGTAGCTTTGCTGAGCCAATCTGTATTAGCGTATCATCTTGACCATTGGTTTCATTTAGAAGCTAAAGTCCCAAACAGGAGTTTTCTCATAAACCAGGTCAAGACAGGAACCCTAGGCAGCCATAGGTGTCTCCGTGTCTCTTTCCAAATGATGAAAGGCCATTCCTTCTGGTGTCTGGAAGAAGTAAAATGTCCTTGTCTAGTGGGTATTGCTTTGTGTAGCACATGCCCAATACGTTCTAGCATCTAGGAGCATGCAATGGCAGCTAACATTAGCTATGCAATTATGGTATTAGTGTTTAATTATATCATGTGCACTGAGATATCTTAAAGAGAAAACAGGATTCATTCTCCTTAGCAACCATTATAGTACAGAATGTTCAAAGCTGCGATCACACTCAGAGGCAAATAAATTGGTTACAAATATGGGTAGCAAGAAGTGTGCATGCTTTAGAAAATGTGAAACTGGTACTTAAAATAGATAACCCCCCCTTTTTTTGTTTCCAAAATTCCACTTTTGGTTTCAGATCATCCATTAACAAACTTGAGATTTTTTTCTATATAACACCCAACGTAGCTTTCCACCTTAGAAGTGAGTAAAGTGGAGTGTAAAATAATAAATTTTGGGTTGTTTCCTTCCTGGCTGAGAGTCTTTCTCATTTCAAAAATGACTCAGTAATGACCCTTTTAAAAATAAAGGGCTTGAGGAGGTCTCAACAGCAACTCACACCGGTGAACATACCTGTGGTTTCACTCCTCCAGGCCAATATACAAAGACTAAACTCTAACAGAAGGAGGCGTAATTAAAATACTGTCCACACACAGCTCCTCCAACAGCAGTATTGCCTTTGACTCATGCCCACTCATACACTCAAGGCGCTTCATATATAAGACGATGGAGGTTGGAAGGGTTGTATGTTATGAAAGCTCTCTTTCAAAAGCAAACGAAATAAATTAACTGGTTCTTTTAAAATGCCAGTTTACAAGTCCTTGAGTTTGGGTGTCTGGACATAAGGGTGTCTCCAAAACACAAAAACAAAGAGTATAGGTTGGGTAACCACGCACAGTTTGGGACTCCATTTAGGGGAAGACCTTGGTTCAGGTATTGCACTGGGAAGGAAGGCAAAAATATTCCCCGCCTGGATCTTCTCTGGGGCTGGGGGTTAGCTTACAAGGTAGAAGGTGATGGGCAGTGGCATAGGAAGCCTCCTTGCCCCCGCCCCCGGCCAGGTTAGTTACCAGTGCTGGCCAGCCGCCCGGGTGCCCATCTGAGCCTGGGACATGGCTGGCACAGCGGTGGCGGCCACGGCAGCCGCAGCCGCGTCCCCCACGCCGGGCAGGACTGATCTCACGGATCTGCGGAACTCCTCATTCCTCCACGTGTAGAGCAGAGGGTTAAGCGCGGATAGGGCGCAGCACAGGAGCCAACTGGCCGCCTGCACGCCCCAGGGCACGGGTAGGGAGAAGCCGCTGGCCAGGCTCACCCACACGAGCGGCTGCGTGGCCAGCAAGAAAACGCAGCAAAGCAACAACACCGACAGGCCGCTGAGACGTCGCTGCGCCCGACGCGGCTGCAGCGCCGGCGGCAGAGGCTGGGGCTGCGCGGGGTGCGCGGCGCCCCCAGGGCCCGAAGCATGTGGGGCAGCGGGGAAGGCGGCAGCGGCGGCGGCACAGCCGGGCAGCTGGTGCAGCAGGTGGAAGTTGAGCACGCTGACCCGCTTGACGCTGACGCGCACGCGGCGCACGATGCCCAGGTAGCAGTGCAGCAGCAGCGCCGTCTGTGCCAGAAGCGCTCCCGCTGCCAGGAGCGCGGGGTAATGGACTTGCGGGGGCTCGGCTCCGGGCTTGGGCGCCCAGGGCGGGAGCAACAGCACCAGACCCAAGGCGAGGGCCCAGGACAACGCCAGCATGCCCGCCGTGTGGCGCCGCTGGTACAGCACCTGGTAGGTGGCAGGCGCCCTGGTGATGAGCAGGTAGCGGTTCAGCGCCACGAGGCAGTGGGACAGGAGGGACACGGTGAGCCCGAGACCCAGCAGCCCGCCCCGAAGCAGACGGTAGCTGCCTCCGCCACCGTCCCAGTCCCCCGGGGGCTCCGCGGAGCCAGCGGGCAGGAGCCCCAGTACCGCCTCCTGTGGCATCCAGAGGGCGCAGACGCTGAGATCTGCGGCGCAGCCGTTCACGATGAAGGCGTTGCTGGTGGTCTGCAGCTTCCTGAAGGACGATACCAGATAAATGACCATGCCGTTGGCCAGCGTGCCCCCGATGGCTAACCCCGAATACAGGAGAGACACCGGGATCCGCCGGCCGGCCCAAGACTCTTCTTCCTCACAGAGCAGTAGCAGCGATCCCCCGGTGGTGGAGGAGGTGGAAGTGGAAGAGGAGTTGGTCATTCTGGACAACTCTTCACACCTCGCACCCTAGCGTTGGCTTCTTGCAGCGCGGTCCATCCTGACACTTGCCTGCTGGGAGGGCAAAGACATCCCTTCAGTCCTCTGCCACCGACACAAAGGCTGGAGCCGAATAATGGGTTGGGGGAGGGGAGAGAGGGAGCTGAAGGAGAAACTGGGGTGGCAGATGACAGGTGCCTGCCTCAGAAATGCCTCCAGTGACAGAGACGGTCCGCTTTATACTCAGCGAGCATCAGGAAAGTCCTAAGGCCATACCAACACCAAGAACAATTTCGCCAAACACACACACACACACACACACACACACACACACACACACACACACACACACACACACAAGTTAAGAATGTTTGTTGCCAACCGGAGCCCCTCGGTACAGAGAGAAAGTGAAGATATCCTGGCTGGGAAAAATGCCAAGGAGAGGGAGTAGAAGGTACCTTGATTTGGGGCCAGTCCTTAGCTGATGAAAGCAAAGGGAGAGATGCCAGGAAATACCTCCTCAGCAGCAGCATCTGTGGTCCAGAAGTCAACAGGAGAAACTGAGCTGGGATCC
This sequence comes from Phyllotis vaccarum, assembly GCA_033318265.1. Taxonomy (NCBI): domain Eukaryota; kingdom Metazoa; phylum Chordata; class Mammalia; order Rodentia; family Cricetidae; genus Phyllotis; species Phyllotis vaccarum. The sequence goes on along the minus strand of JARWLC010000015.1, from coordinate 42,696,864 downwards.
ATTCCAGGAGCAAGCGCCTGCTTCTCCTAAGCAGCATCCACACACATGGTCCCCGGCAGGAGCCAGCAGCTGTGGGGAGTCTCCTCAGCTGGTGGCAGATCTGGAGAAAGTGGAAGGCTACAAGCGCAGGAGGGTGGGCAGGCAGCAACCCCGAGGATGCCTGGCTGCAAGAGAAGCTGAGCTGGAGAGGAGCGCACCCTGTGCTCAGAAGCAAGAGTGCTGGCTGATGTGGCAAACCCACTCAGGAGCGCTCTCCTGCTCAGTTATCCATCACCTAGGGAGAAAACAGCCTTCCCATGCTGTCATGAATTATTCAGTAACTGCTAACTTGTAAAATGGAGAGAAATACCTTGTTCAGAGAATTCTGTTAGTTAGCAAATTTCTCTACTCCTCATCCTCCTCTCTCCCCTCTCTTCCCTCCTCTCTCTCTCTCCCTCCATCATCTCTCCCCCCCCCCTCTTTTAAATGTTAGAGTAATTTCATCTCAGTCTGATTCACCCTGGAGACAAGACTTTTTCCTCCGAGATAAATATACTCCAGTATATTTTCAGGGAGAATCACTTTACATTTGAATTGGAATTTACCTCTCCCCATTTGGCAAAGTGGGACATGAGTAATTAACTACAGAGAACACGTGAACCTTAACTTTAATCATCATTCCAACTCTCTCTTCGTCAGACACCCCTTCAAAGTTTGGCTTGTGCTTTGGCGAGGCAAAGGGGATGCCGGGATGCAATGGTCAGACAAATATAAAGGTGGTCTCCATAGAACATCCAGATAAAACACATGAAGAATCTGGAAAGGATTACTAGTAAGCGGAGGGGGGCTCTGAAAAGGCTGTGTAGCGCACAATCCCAACTGTATTACATTGTAGAAAAAGTTAAACTGTGGATAAGGCTGACCAGCTGTCAGGGACTAGGGACAGGGAGGTGGGAGAGGTTAGGAAGCATACAGGGCAGAGAAACTACTCTGTATGATGTTCTAATGGTGGAATGCTTCACTGTTAATTTATCCAAACCTACAAGACAGTCAACACCCAGAGAACCCACATGTAAATTATGGAAAAAAGTGAAAAAATATGTCAGGGTACTTCTTCAGTTGTGACAGTTGAACCAGTCTAGTAGAAGGTATTATTGACTGGGAAGCTGTGTGTGTTTAAGGCAGGATCTCTCTCTCTCTCTCTCTCTCTCTCTCTCTCTCTCTCTCTCTCTCTCTCTCTCTCTCTCTCTCTGTGTGTGTGTGTGTGTGTGTGTGTGTGTGTGTGTGTGTGTGGTGTATATAGTATGTGTGTTATATATGTGTGCTGTGGGGGAATTAATGTGTGTGTTATGTGTATGCTGTGGGTGTTGGTGTATGTGTGATGTGTGTGAAGGGAGGAGTGGCATGTGTGTGCTATTTGTGTGGTGTTTGTGGTGTGTGTGCACTGTGTGTGGTGTGTGTGTGGTGTGCATGTGGTGTGTATGTGTGTGTGTTTGTGTGCAGTAAGTGTATGTGTGGTGTATGTGTGTGTGTGTGTGTCACTTGCACATAGACTGGAAGTTCAAGTTGGGTGTCTTCATCACCATAGTTTTTGAGACAGGGTCTCTCACTAGACCCACATGGCTTGAGCTAGACTGTCTGGCCACTGAACTCCAAGAATCATCTGTCCCCACTTTCCCAGAGTTAGGATTACTGATAGGTGCCACTTACCTGGTGGTTTTTTACGTGAGTGCTTAAAACTCATTCCTGATCTTGTTTGCCAAGAATTTTTTACTAAGTGAGCCATGTCCCCAGAACCCACTCTACCTTATAGCAAATCTGAATAAAAGGTAGAGTGAAGACTCTCTAGTGTGAATGGCAAGGATCTCTGAGCTTCTCATGATGAAGTTTCAAACATGATTTGGTGCAAGTGTTAATTTACCTGTGCACATGGGAACTTTCCCCCCAAGAGGTATACCAGATACCTCCGACCACTGGCAATGTTGTTTATTCACAAACTTAACTTAATAAAGAATAGGTAATACACACAATAGAAAATTGTTGCCTGGAGTTTCAGATGCCCTGGGTTCTAAGACGGACATCCATCAGTTAGAGTTGCAGCTTATTCCCACCTCACCAGGACAGAAGTCTCCACTCAATGCTGTCAAAGGCCCTTCTCTTCCAAATTTTCTTTGAATCCTATCCCACATTTAACCTTTCTTCTCCCTCATTCTGCCACTTGGTATAGACCTGATGTGTATAACATGGAGTGCAGTCCTGGGTCTGCCCTTGATGGATTCAGAAGGAAATCAGATCATACCTTCCCTACCTGTCCTTTTCAAACCCTATTAGTGACTGTGAAGAATTCTGATGATGTTAACAAAGATGATCAAATGGGTATAACTAGATTCTGGGTTTCAATAGAATAGCAAAGGTTAAAAGGAAAGATCTTACTGGAACAAAGGCTTTAATGTCCTGCCTATTGATAATATGGGCATTTGACCTCATCCTCTACTGTCATTTTTTTTATATTAAAGCCTTGGGTGCATCAAACACAGCAGGGCTACAAGAAATCCCTCTGCCAGCCATAGTTCAAGCATGTCATCATAGTTAAAGTTACTGTGTATGACCTTAGTGGTTAAGGAACTCTGCATTCATATTCCAGGTTCTGAGTCTTTGTTGTTCTCTGTAACAAGCAGTAAGGACCAACCTGGAGGACTCCTTGTCATGAAGACATATGTACTTCTGCCAAAGGCATAACTCATTATTTAGCCCAGGCCTACGAGGACAAATTCTTGTCTGGCTTTTCATTTAGCTTTATTTTTGTTTTAGGTCACTCGACTTAAGAAATACAGGGTAGGAAAGGTGTTTTTCTTACTTGCAGCACAACGTGGCATGGTGCACATAGATACTTCATAAGTAGTTTTTGGGTCGATGAATGAGTGCCAATGTGATTTTACTTATTTTTCCCTTGGAAAAACATGGGGTATGCCTTATATCATCATCATCATCATCAGAATCCCTTTCCTAATGTCTGCAGAGGATCTTGGTTCATCTATCTCCCTTTCTGCTGGATTCTCAGCCTCTCTCTCTTGCACTGGTTGCACCCTGTGGACTCTGCAAAGCTTCATGACTTCACCACAGCCTCCTGAAATCTTCTGGACTTCATTTCCTAGCAGGGTGGCTCCGCACAGCTCACTTCCCTTTTGTAGAGGAAATGCGTTTATTTCCTGTCCTCCCACTGAATGTCCACCCACACTGCCCCAGTTCTCACCACAGTTTCTGCTAAGGTCAACAGCAGCCTCTAATTAGAAAACCGGAGGGTTCTACCACCCCAGACACTCATCTTCCAACCACGTCACTCTAGACTTCTCTTTATTCCCTCGTGGCTCCTAGGCTCCCTTGGACTTGCCCACACTATCCAAGTGCCTTGGGTTCATTAATTAGTGTTCCTGGGTGCTCTGTTCCTCGTCCTCTTATCAGCCTTTTCTCTCCCTAATTAGCCTGGGCTTGCTCCAGGCTCTCACCCTTACCCACAACCCACCCTGATTCTCCTCCCAGCCTCCTTCTACCTAGGCCTATTAGCTAAATTCCCTCTTCACTCTCTGTTCTGCTCTGTAGCAATCATTTTCATGAATCCCCTCAAGGCTGCTAAGAATTCGACACAAACATGATCTTTGTTGTAGTTTTCTGATATGTTGCCTTAGAGTCAGGAACATTTTCAGTCCAAGCCTACTGTGAATTCTTATATGAAATGATGCTTTAAGTGCTGATATAATGGGTTACACTTACATTTTTACATTAAATAGTTTATATATTTGTCTTTTAATCTCATGTTTTCATTTCTTGGTATCAGACTGATGATAAATCATAACTCAAAAGGTGGATTTTTTTCTTTTTCTGAAGTTATTTTTTACAGACTTGTAAAGCTTATATCTAAACTGTTAAGTTAATCATTTTATTTCATTTTTTAACTATAATTTAATCATTCTTAAAGTTGGTCTATTTAAGTATCAGCTTTTTCCTAGGAGAATTTATTATGTATTGTGGTGATATATGTATATTTAATAAAAAATTGTCTGGAATATCACAGGACAGAGCCATCTCTCCAGCCTTTTTTTTTTTTTTTTTTTTTTGAGACAGGGTTTTCTGTGTGAAGCCCTGGCTGTCCTAGAAGTTGCTTTGTAGACCAGGCTAGCCTCGAACTCACAGAGATTCTCCTGCCTCTCAAGTGCTGGGACTAAAGGCTTGTGTCACCTGCTTTTAGATCCAAATGGATCTCTGTCTCCCAAGCGATGGGATTAAAGTCATGGGTCACCTCTTTCTGACCTTTATGGCTTGGCTGTGAGTGATTCTGTCCTCTGATATTCCAGACTATTTTTATTAAGTATACAATCAGTGTATCACCACAGCGTATATTTTAACAAAAATAATTATTTTCTACTGCCATTGACATTTTATCATTGTAAAAATTCCTGGCACGAAGCAGCTACATGGTCAACATTCTCTAGTCCAATGACCCAACATGGCACTGGCAGAACACACCATGTTCGGAGGTCACACCCCTAGGTGTGGCTGTGTAAATCTGTGCCCACCCATTCTCTTATAAGGAGACACCAGGAGGAAGGTTGCTCTCTTTTCTCTTCTGCTGCGTTTCCCTTGTACGTGCTCGGCACTTTCCTGAATAAACTCTAGTGTAGCAGCTGATAGTGTGTGTCTGTTCTCACATGTGAAACCAACAATCATTATATTGTACAAATTATAAGTATCAGCTGTGTGTGTTCATGTCCGTGGAGGTCAGTTGTTAATGTCAGATGTGTAGGGAAAAGTATTGGCTTAGGACCCCCAAGGCCAAGTTCTCAGCACAAAGATTTATTTGCTCTAGAAGGACAAAGAGCAGGGAATAATAGACAAAAACAGGAGATAGAGAAAGAGGAAGAAGGGCAAGGGAACAAGGAAGAGGAGAAGGGGATATTTGTCTGGGGTGGGGGACAAAAGGCTGCCTCTGAATATAGAGGAGACAGACATGGCACAGGAAAATAGCAGTTTATAAAGGGACAAGGGGAAACCCCATGTTAGGATGAGGTGCTTAATTTTATTGGAGCATATTAATTAGTTGAGCCAAAGGGAACTTTTTACTGCTGGACTTCTATACTTTGAGAGCTAGACTATGATAGTCAGCCTCAGGAGGAGAGATTGGCCAAATAAGGGAATGGACCTGGGGCCTAGCTTCAGGAATGTAGTCTGGTGGGTTTTAGCAAGGCAGATGGAATTGGAGAGAAGGACAAGGCCTGTCAGAGCATGTTTGCCAGGCCCAGGCTGGCTAGAGTGCCTTCAAGGTGTCTTCCTCAACTGTTTGTCACAATACTTTTTAAGACAAGATCCCTCAGTAAATATGAAGCTCACCCATTTGGCTAGACTGGGTGGCTACTGAGCCTCAGGGATCCTCTGTTACTACCTCCCCAGCACTAAGGTCACTGGCATGTGCTGTTGTGCTGACCTTTTACAAGGGTCCTGGGTAATATATGCTGGTCTTCATGCTTATCTGACAAGAACTTTACCAACTAAGCCATCTCCCCACTACATAGTCTTGTGTTGTGAAAGGTAGAATGGCGACAGTGAATTGCAACTCTACCTATTTATTCATCTACTCGTTTGCCCAATACATAAATACACACATTCACACAAAAGTGTGTTGATCCCCTGTTATGTTCTGGGCAGTGAAAGTGTACGATCCATTTCCTGGCCCTCAGTGAGATCAGTCTACAATGGCAGGCTTGCAAATAATGCAAGACAACATCCTAAAGGTTAAAATGAAACCATAAAAAGGTGGGCATGGGACCAGCCATAGAAAAAAGATCTTGTGTCTAAGGTTGGGAAATCCTTCATATAGAAAAGAAAAAACTGAGCTGAATTTTGAGGGTGGAGCCCTTACAACTAGAGCCTTGGTCACAGTTGCACTGGACTAGCAGTTAAGAGCCCTCTAGTTTTATTAAAGTAAATTCCTGTATCCATGTGTCTCCCACAAAACTTCCATATTTCTTGAGCCAAGAGATTCAGAGTCAGAAAAAGGTAGGCATTTCCTTAACAGGCAGCCGGACGATAGTCCATATATAAAATCATCCCCATTTGGATACTGGTATGCTTGAATGTGAAATGACCACCCCACGTTTTGGCTATGGGCTCATGTCTTTGATCACATGGTCCCCAGCTGATGCCAGGATTCAAGGAGTGAGGAAAGGGTTTATTTCATCTTGTAGTATATAGTCCATCTAGTCCATCACTGAGGGAAGCCAAGGGAGGAGCTGGAAGCAGAAAGCAGAAAGAAATATCGCTTACTGGCTTGCTTCCCCTGGCTTGCTCTTTTTCATACAGCCCAGGACTACCTTAGCAGGGGTGATAGTGATTTTTTTCATATCAACCTACAGTCAAGAAGATGACCATAGGCTAATCTGATGGAGATGCTTCCTCAACTGAGGTTTCCCATTCCGAGGTAACTCTAGTTTCTATCAGGACTAGACTGGTCAATATAAGGTGGTTTTGGAATCTTTGCTACCTGAGGCCTCTCTGGGGAAAGTGGGTGTCTAGAGCATGGGTGTTGGCGGAGTTTCTCTTAAAATGTACTAATCTAAGATTAATATTTATTAAAATATAAACTAACACTCACGATATAGGCAACAGCTTATATTGTCGCCTGATGGCCTGGATTATTTGAGCGGTGGACAATGGATGCCAAACCGGTCTCTCCAGCAGTCAGGAACTAAGAAACAGGCCTTTCTAGGGTCCCAGCAGCCCCTTATGAATGAGGTTGGCCACTCCCCCTTCAGGAGCCCGGGACCCTGGATAAGCATCTTTGGACTTTATCAGCTGACACTTGAATCTCACCACACATGGGCCCTGGAGTTTATAGACAGCACTCATTCTGGCCTGCTCTGTTTCCAAGTCCCTAAGATGTAAGCAAGCAGCTGTCACATGCTGCAGCCACCACCAGGTTGTCTACCTGAGTATTTCGAGGCACCAGAGTGCCCCATTGTGTCCTGAGTATTTGTAATTCCCTTTTTCCATGGTAAGTTAGTTGATGGCAAGGCTCTCCTTTTGATCAGAGTGCCTGACTAAAATTCACTGCCTAGAGCCCTAAGGGGTGTCTTTGTAACCACAACTTCAACCTCAATTATCTTCTCAAGAGAGAAACTAGTATTAGGGTCATGCGGAACAGTGTTGTTAGTATTTTAGAAAAATACTTTAATGTTTCATGTAACTATACTCTGTGGCTTATGCTGCCAGATTATTTTTAAACAGAATTTTTGCTGTAAACATTCTCCATTAAAGAACCAGATGCTAACTTTCTGAAGGACCAGGGTGATTTCCCAATACTGAAGTTCACAGTCTTCCAGCATGTAGGCCAGCAATGATCTGGAGTACTTTGGTAACAAAGGACTTATGAAGGCAGTAACAAACTCCTCATTTCTTTCCCTCTCTGCTTTAGCCAAGGCACCTAACAACCTCATTAAGTTCAACTTTAAGGCTGTTTGACCTGACTACTCAACTGTAGAAAATCTGGCTTGGGTGTGGGGTTTGGGAAGCATACACTCAAATAATAAGGGAACCTGTCTTAGTCAGTGTTCCATTGCTATGAAGAGATATCATGACCATGGCAACTCTTATAAAGAGTTAAATGGGTCTGGATAACAGTCAGAGGTTTAGTCCATCATTCTTGAGAAACTAAAAGAATGTCCCTCAAGGGACATTAACACTTATTTCAAATACAGAATGTATTTGAGATTGTATGTCAGATAGTTATACTACTATGTTTGAGTGTTATTATGGCCTGGTTATCATTTTCCTTTGGAAATGAACCACAATATAAGGAGGTATAGTTGTGTGTCAAGTTGACAGGGGGTGGACTTATGATGGCATTTTTGGTTGTCAACGTGACTACATTTGGAACTAAAACCCCAAAATGGAGTTTTATCTGAAATCTGACTCATAGTCGGTCATGGTGTACCCAAACTCATCCTATCGCTATTTCCTCGGTCTTAAACTGTATACTTGGGATAGATATACTGAAAAGTTAGACTGAATGCATTTTTGCATTATATGGCTACAAGCCTATGGGAGTCGTAAAGTGGAATATGGTGCATTTTATGAAAATGGTCCCACTAAGGCTCACAGGGAGTGGCACTACTTGAAAGGGCTAGGGCATGTGGCCTTGTTGGAGTTGGTGTGTGCCACCTTGGAGGAAGTGTGTTACTGAAAGTGAGCTTTGAGGTGGCAAATACTCAAACTATGCACAGTGTCTCTCTTCTTGCTGGCTGCTGATCCAGATGTAGAACTCTCAGAGACCTCTCCAGCACAGTGTCTGTGTGCTGCCATGCTTCCTGTCATGAGAAGAGTAGTTTGACCCTCTGAAACTGCAATCCAGACCCAATTTAAATGTTTTTCTTCATAAGAGTGTCTATGGTCATAGTGTCTCTTCATAGTAACAGAACACTGACTAAATCAGAAGCTAGTGTAAGCATTTTAAAAGAATGATGTCTGACCCTAAATTTATATACAAAAAAAATGTGTACTTGTGCATTTTTCTAGGGAGAAGTTTAATTATGTTATTGGCCTCTCAAAAATTTACGAATTCACAAAAAAGTTTAAATATTCCCAAATGATTGTACCCCTAAGAAACTTGGTACCTACTTGTACCCTTGTCAACTTGGGTGTTGACATCCGAGCCACAAGGTGATGATATCAGGAGATGGAATGTATAAGATGTAATAGTACTTTTTCATTGGGTCTGCCAGTCCAAAATTACAACAGAGACTATTAATTATGAAAATCTGGCCTTAGTTTATGATTATTACTAACTTATTCTTATAACTTAAATTAACCTATTAAAAAACAACACTTTTTAAATCAGTGTTCTTTTAAGAGGCTCATTACCTCATCTCTGTATTGTCCATCCTGCTTCCTTGGTGTCTGGCTGGAGTCTCTGCCTTTCTTCATCCCAGAGTTCTCTCTGCTCCCAGAAGTTTCCCCTATATTCACCTGACTAGTTATTGGCCATTGAGCTTTTTATTATACCAATCACAGCAACACATCTTCACACCTTCACACCATGTACAAATATCCCACAAGATAGTATTATAGTAAGGGTAGAGCCTAACAATTGTATCAGTGCCCATATAGCAAAAGACTGCATATAAAAAGAGCTTGCATCATTTTGGAACCAGGAAGTAGCCCCTCACCAGACACTGACTGATAGAACCTTAATCTTGAGCTGCTCAGCTTCTAAAGCTGTATGGAATAAATTCCTGTCACCTATACATTCCCTCCTCTATGGTATGCTGTTAGAGCAGCCTCTATAGACTCTCAACATCTGATTGCATCTTATGAAAAAGGTGGAAACTAAAACACAATGTCATTTACCAAAATCACAGGGACAATGATAGAGCTGTGTCTCAGTCTGGTAGCTTTCTTGGAAGAGACTACAGTAAGTAGATTGTTCTTTTGAAATAAGTGCAGTTCTTGACAATTTAGGAATCTCTGCATTTGCCTGTTCTGAATTAATGCAATGGGTTTGTGGTTTCCAAATCTCTAGTACCAGGCCCATCTAGATCTGGTCCCAATCCCCTGGCTGAGAGCCAGAGTGTGCATTTCAACCAGCTCTGGAATAAAACAAGAAACAGACGATTCTTTCTACTCAGCTATTTGAGAACCACTGAAGCAGCGGGTGTTTAGACTGAACTTGTTGAGTTTGAGTGTGGATTTGTAGCAAAGCCAAAGCATTTCTTTTCTGAACTACATCTTCAGCTTTTCCAGGAAAATCAACTTGAGTTAAAATTGCTTTGGTTTGGGTATTGTCCAAAAGTGAACTTTTTTCCAGTAAAAGATTGAATGTAAATTTTTAAAACTCCACTTGACATTCTTTCAATCTGATAGAGATAGGGGCTAGTTGGAGAAGGCATTTTCAAGCACTAGGAAATGTTTCAGGCTACTGAAGATATCAAATTAGTTTAAAAAGAAGAGCTATGTAGTGTGTGTGTGTGTGTGTGTGTGTGTGTGTGTGTGTGTGTGTGTGTTGTGCTCGCTTCCATTTAATACTTACAGGCAAGCAGCTGTCAGATATGTTAATTAGCAGGCTGTATTGTGGAGTTCAAGAGTTCCAACCATTATTTTCTATCTGCTTCTTACTACACTCCTCTGATGCCACCTAAACCATATGGATCAAATCAAAGCCTTCTGTGCTCATGGTCTGGTGGCACATAAAGTAACCCTCACTTCATGCTATCCAGCCTACACCTCTAAAGTGCTGGTGTGCAGATACAGCTCTGAGCAGAAGTTGCTCTAAATATTTACAAAATTGAGGATTGAGCATAAAATACTACAATATTTTATGCATTTATTATTTTTATAATAATAATGTGTTGATGCCCACAGCCATCCAGCAGTCCAGTGGCACTTGTCCTGTTAAATACTATATAGATACTCATTTTGCCAACAAAACTCTCCATATACATATGTTTTGGGGACTAAAATCTTTGTTGACCTGAAAGTATTTTTCATTTGATTTCAAACAAGATTCTCTGTCTGAGAATCAAGTTCTGGGCCCACCAGCCCCAACACTATCATACTCCAAGCACAGTTCATAAGCCCAAGAGTGAATGTGAGCCACTCGGGCTGAGAGTCAGGCCAATCCCTTTCCAGGTGACTGAAACTTGAGTGGCAAATAAAGTGTTGTTGTGAGTATGGACCCTCTGGTTCTATCCATGTTGGAGCAAAAGCCAAGCACTTAGCAGTTGTTGGGCTCAATAAGGCTTTTGTTGCCTAACAATAGAGTTCTCTAATAAATTAAGGGCAGAGGAGGATGAGGGCTAGAGAGCTTGCTCAGCAGTTAAGAGCAAGTACTGCTCTTCCAGAGGATCTGAGTTTGAGTCTCAGAACCCACATCAAGTGGCTTACAACTAGCTGTAACTCCAGCTTCAGGGGATCTGATACCTTTGGCCTCTGTGGGTACAGCACTCACATACAGCGACATATTCATACACATAACTAAAAACAATAACAATTTTAAAAATATAGATAAAATGAAATACTATTCATCTAAACACTAAATAAAATACAATAGTAATAAAATGACCCCTAATGATATTCTACTATACTCATAGCCCAGTGGCTTGCTCAGTCATGACTGAAGAAGCTTCCTACTGCAGCAGATGGCAACAGATACAATAACCCACAGGCAGACATTATGCAGAGAGTGAGAGCTAGCCAAATGGGATGTCTCCATCAAACTCTTCCCTTCCTCTCAGGGAACCCCTGGGGGGGGTGTGGAAGATACCAAGAGAAGAGGGCTCAGTCTAAATCAACATGATCATAGCTTCTACAAGCTTACAGAGACTGGAACAGCCCCCAGCGGGTCTGTGTCAGGTGCTCTGCAAATATATAATAGCTTCCAGCTTAGAATTTTTATGGGACTCATGAGTGTGTGAATGAGTAGGTCTCTGCTTTTCTCAGCCTCTCTTCCTTCTGTTTGTTTTGCCCAATTCCAATGTGGTTTTTTTTAATCTTATATTTTATTATTTAAAATATTTTATTATGTTAAAAAAGATTTGCATGTAAATGGTCTTCACAGGCTCATATGTTTGAATACTGGATTCCTTGCTGGCAGTCCTGTCCTGAGAGGTTCTAAAAGTTTTAGGGCTGGAGACCTAACTAGAGGAAATGCATTTGTAAAGTGCAGTCAGTCATCAGGCCCATAGCCCAGCACCTCTTCCTGAATGATCTGTGATGCCAGCAAGTCCTTCTGTTCCTTTCCACCCCCACTCCTGCCACTGTGTCATCCCTGTATGATGACCCACACCCTCAAACCCTGAGCCAAAATGAACCCTTCTCTAACTTGCTCTGTCAGATTGGTGAGCACAGTGATGAAAAATGAAGAGATAATTAGATAAAAATGTGTAATTCCTTAATAGCTTAAAATGTAACAACACTTTTTAAAGACTTGGTTTAAAAAAATTAAATAGCGTCCGTAGTGAAGGCTCAGCAGTTGAGAGCACTTGTAGCTCTTCCAGGTGTGATTCCAAGCAACCACGTGGTACAAACACCCTCTGTAATTCCAGTTTCAAGGACCTGATACCCTCTTCTGGCCTCTGTGGGTATCAGGCATGCATATGATGCACAGACAGACAGACATGCAGGCAAAACACTCATACACAAGAAATAAAATAAAAATTAAAAAATAAAAATCGATTTTAAACATTTCTAAAAGTTTTAATATGGTGAACTGGGAGTACCCGTGCAGAAAAAAAAAAAAAAAAAATGTTCCAAATGCCCACAGACCTTCCCTTCAGCAGGCTCTCCAGGGAGCTCCGGACTGGTCTGTGAGTCAAAGCCCCAAGCAGAACAAGTCCTGATATAATAAACCTGCCTCTGAGTGAGATGTCCTCAGTTCCCGACTCCTGCATTGGATGGCCGTCCTGACATTGTGGACTTGGCAAAGTTGAGAAGCCATACAGTACCTGGGGGATTGCGTTCTGGACTCTCCTAAGAATTCCTTGAAGACTGCATCTAGGACCTGAGACCTCAGCCTTCAGTCTTTTCCTTTTCTCCACTTACTTTTTGTGTTCTTTCTTAGATTTCTTAACAGAAGCTGGCGGGGGTGGGTTGGGGTCCTGGGAACCTCCAATACACAGGCTTTCTCTGGTCTAAGACCCTGAATTAGCAGCTGACTTTTTTCCTCTCTCCTGAAGACCATGTATGTGAACTTCTTTTGTTTTGCCTTAAAATTAGCAATCCTAACAACCTGCCACTTAAACAGGAAGCCTTAATTAAGAATCATTTCCCCAGCAGATTTGATTTTAAAATAGACCAGGCTATCCAAAAGTCTCCACCTGTCATCTTCGATGACTTGTAAAGTGGTGCTCAGTAATTCCTGCTCTTTTCATGATACAACATTGTCCCTCATCTGGTCTTTGGTGCAATATTGTAGAAAAGAGACTCCCCTACACCCCAAGCAAAGATTCTTGATGATAACAACGCTCGGAGCCCCTGAATCTACTCCCAATGTGTCTTCTAGTAAGGCATGTCTGTTTCTTCAGTGTTACTGTGTGACTCCATTCTGGCCATGGAAGCCACATGATCCAAATTTGACATTAACTTTTAGCTAGACAAAAAGAATCATGAAAAGCCCAAGATTAGCTGCCCAAGACTAGTGTGAAAAAAGAAAAAAGGAATTACTCCTTTCCTCAAGTCAGGAAAGGGCAGGCCTATCAAACTGAGCTGGCCAGATGATGTGCCTTGTTACAGCCAAAATTCAGTAGGCAAAAGTCAGCTGGATCATATCTTCCCAGAACTAAAAGAAAACTAACAGGAATATTCCTCTTGGGCTATGGCTATACTTATAAATGTATCCAACAATAGTGAAAGGCTCTCTGCCTGAAGGAAATCCAGATTTTAGAATACGGTACCCTGCCCACCCTCCCCCTACAAAGACAACAGGAAAACAGCCCCTTTAACTGCGAATCTCTGCAGCATTTGAGGCCTTCAGGTTCTAACTTCCCAATTCTTAAAGGAAATGCTGTAGTTATATTAAAGTTACAGTTCTGGAATTTTAGCATAAATACCTTCTAGAGGCCAAATAAAGAGAAGGTAAAAGAGATGGGGAGGTAGAATCATTGTGTTATCACGGGCTCTGGTTCTGATTTTTTCAGTTTTTTATTCTGGAATTGGTGTCCAGCACCCATGTTCTCTCCTGTAGTGCACCTCCCACACTAGATCCTAAAGCGAAAGTATCAGAAACAAAGAAAAACCAGAGAACATACTTGATGGATAATCTCCTTTGTCCCCAGTTCTGGAATTTTAGCATAAATGTCAAGCTGTAGAGCTGCCTGCTGAGATGTTTGTGGCCATTTTTAAAATTCCTAACAGGCTTTGTTCCTCATTCTCCCCTGCAGTAGAACTGCTAAAACATGTTAGTCAATTTGCCTAAAATTCCAAGAGAAATAGCTAATGGTGATGTCACTTGCCTTGACATTGGTGATGTGTATGTTAAAACAAGGCCCGAGCATGAAAATGTCCATTTAAAACAAATCGCCCCTCCAAACGATATGTATTTTCATTAAATGTCATTCTTTCTACTTACCAGAAAGTTTAAAATTCTCTAGAAAAGCTATTTTTCTCCTTCTTGACCTAATTACCATAATTTCATCCATAAAGAGGGACCCAGGTGGGAATATATTAACATTTCAACTCGGTTCAAAATAACTTAATATTTATTTTCCACTTTCCTTTGCATATTGTGGCTTCTGCCCACTATATTCAATATCTTTGTAAATAAAGTAGTTCAATCTTATGAAATTCTATCTTTCTGTAATTGAAATTACTCATGTTTAATCTTCAGAAAAGATACTCAGTGACCAAATTCTTGGCTCGCTATGTATTGGGAAGAAGACTATAGGGTTTTTGCAGTGTTAGAGAGCTCTGTTGGATTCATGCACCAACTAACTTATAGAGAAATGTTTCACATAGAGATGGTTGAACATGTGACCAAAGACAGCATTAATATAAGAACAATTTTTTTATTAAGTTTATAATTTTTTTTACATACCAACTAGTTTCTCCTCCCTCCTCTCTTCCCATTTTGCCCCCAACCCCCACCCCAATTCACTCCTCAGAAAGGATTCCCCTGGGAATCAACAAAGTGTGGCGTATCAAGTTGAGACAGGACCAAGCTTCTCCCCCCTGCATCAAGAGTGAGCAAGGCATCTCAACATAGGGAATAGGGTTCAAAGAGCCAGCTCATGCTCCAGGGACAGATCCTGGTGTCACTGATGGAGACTCCACAAACAATCTTAAAAGCATATCATATATGGGGTGGGGTTGGTGCATACCTTTAATCTCAGCACACGGGAGGCAGAGGCAGGTGGATCTCTGAGTACAAGGCCAGCCTGGACTATACAGTGAGCTCCAGGGCTATGTAGAAAAATCCTGTCTTGAAAAACCAAAAGAAGAAAAAGGAATACATATATATATATATATATATATATATATATATATATGTATATGTATATGTATATATATACATGTATATATATATGGATATGTATATATTCAAGCTGCACCAAAGAATTTTCTGTTCTTTGTTTGAAACAGGTTCATGAATTCATTAAAAAACAAAAATTGTAAGAGGCCAACCCCCTCTGATAACCTTTGACCTCAGCTGTTTCATTTCCTGTATGAGAAGGAGCTAACTGTAAATCCCCAACTCTAGACATAAACTGAGATTGTAGCGCAGGGTAAAGAGTTAGCCTAGCATAAAATCTGGGACTTAATCTCCAGCACTGAGAAAAGGAGAAAATTCTCCAGATGTAAAACCCTGATGTGGTAATGTCTTTCTGTATGCTGTGAATATCAATCTTTAAATAAAGGAGCTGTTTTAGTGAGCACCGTAGAAGAAGTAGGTGGGGAATCAGAATAGGTAGGAGAAAGAGGGTGGAGTCAGAGACAGATAGACCCAGAGAAGAAACATGTAAGGAACACAGGTGAGCCACAGGCCATGTGACAGACAGATTAATGAAAATGGGTTGAGTTAAGATGAAGGAACTAGCTAGCAATGTGCCTGAGGTATAGGCCAAACAGCATGAGCTTAATATAAGTGATCATTTTGGGGGTGGAGGTAGCGGCGGGCGGGCGGCTAAGAGGTCTGGGACTGCAGGTCTGTGGGTCTGGACCTCTGGCCACCCGGGGTCTGAAACTTATCATAACAAAATCCCCTTCCCATCCACAGAAAAAAAAGATTTTCCCTGTGCCTTCCAGAAAGGGGCACGGTGGGGTTAGCATAATAGCTCATCAGTTTTCATTTTGTAATTTTTTTTAAAGAAAAATGGTCATTCTTCAAATGGAAGTGATGTCCAGAATGCTGCACAAACATCATGTACAGATGCAAATGGGTCCTCATCGGTATTCTATTAACGGAAAGGAAACACAACTGTAAAGAGAAAAGGGGGACCCAACATTCTCTGATGTTTGTGAAATTTGAAGTACAAAGTTGCTCTGAGTGTGTGGCCTTCTGAACAAGGAGATATAAGACAAACTGAAAATCAAAATTTTTGAGCCCAAGGAAGCCAGAAGAGCCAACCACATGGGAACTAAAATTACAAAGAGACTGAGGTACGCTAACAACTCGAAATCCAAATGGCAAATGTCCAGGAGTACATTGCATAAAACTTTTATTTATTATCAGTGTATTCTTCTACACTTCAAAATAGAACAAAATATCTTCTGGGAGATAAACTATCATAACAAAATACATGGCAAACAATTTTTATTATAAGTGAAGAATCTCTCTGCTATATAATCTCTATTATATACATCCGTGTGCCTTATGTATGTACATGTGTATAAATGAGTTTAAGACATACACATGTAGATACATATGACGAATATACACACATCATTATGGAAAATTTACAGTAGTCAACTTTACAATCATTTTAGTAGCTGCACTCATTAGTGTTCATAGAACAACTAAAAATGATAATATGGTTCTCTTCACCCACATCTCAAGTGTTGCCTCAATTAATTTTCAATGATAATTTGAAAGAAATACTATTCTCTTCCTATATGATGAACCAACTTTTTAAAATAACTCATAATATAATATTTTACTTTCCACCTCTAGAAAAGATATACAATTTAATTCTTCTTTATGGTTTTGACTCTAAAAACATAATTCAGCTTTCTATCAGGTGAGTGCAATTTTTTGGTACTGCAGTTATGGGAAATTATGTTAAGAAACCTGAGTCAAACAATCAATCATTCCAATGCCTTTTTACAATGTAAAGCGTGATGAAGGTGTCTTGATGAAGCATATATACTAGTCTGGAGATACCACTCTTAATAAATACATAATAAATAACAGTTGGAATAAAGCACTTTGCATGAATCAACTTAACTAGCCTTTTTCCATTCTCAAGCAGCCTGGAAGAGAATCCCTGTCTAAGACTCTCTATTTCATATGGACAAAAAGCCAGTAGGCTTCTGAAAACAAATACAGACTCTTACTTACATGAAAGGGCTGAACGTACCCTCGAGGGCCCTTTCACTTTGACATCTGGTTTTTGACAGGCCCACGTGTACATCAGAGGGATGTGCTTCATTAAGATATCTCCGTTAGTGTACAGATCCACTTAGCAGCATTGTCTTCGGTTTATTTCTTCATTGCTTTGAAATTGACATTAGACCATGCATTCGTACACGGCAATGACCACCACATACCCAGAGCAGAATGTTCTGAGTTATTAACTCTTTTGAAGTGCTCTTTTGGTCTTTAATAGCATTGTTGTACATTTCCTGTAAGAACACTGTAAATGTTCTTACAAACTGTAGACAAGTTTCTTAAAATCCACATCCTTTCTTTGCATATTTACAAGAAGGTATAAGCACAATACATGGTTTAAGGCATTTTTTTTAAAGCACTCATGAGAGGAGGGAAAAAATAAAAGCATTTGGAATGTTCTGTCATTTCACAGAGGAAAAAAATGTCCTGCTTTCAGAAGAGACTCACAGCGATGTCTGGTATTAAAACGATGTTAAACTGTTTTGGGGGTTTGATTTTTTTTTTTTTTTTTTTTTTTTTTTGCCTCCTACTCAAAAGGTTCAAGAACAAAAACAAAGGGGGAAAGTTTTGTCCTAAATAAACTCTACTAAACAAGGGCACTCCTGGTAGAGATAAGTTTGGATAAACTCCAGTTCAGACAGACTTCAGCAGAGAATGCGCCGATCTACTGAATTCATAGGGTGAGTATTATAAATCACTTTCTAAAAATGCACTCCCTCCCTTTCACTTAATAAGAAAGAATTATTTACTATTGGAGACAAAAATCATACTAAATCTAAACAAATTTAAAATACAAATTTTTGGTAGCAAACAGCAGGAAAGTCTAAATCAAAATATAGTAGAGCTTTTACATAATTTTATGTACTTATAAAATTATCAAAATAGTCTTTTATAAAGTTCATGATACATATATAATGTAACACTGTACATGTAAATGCAGTAACAAATGCATTACTGAAATACATTTAAAAAACCTTTTAAAATACCAAATTCAACATTAAAACTGTCTTTACAAGTATGGACATCTCCATAAACATCATTACAGTGCATTTATAGTAGTCATCAGCCAGTCATCTTGTCTCAAGTCTCTGAACAGTGCTATGATTAACACTCTCTAAGGTAAGATAGAGACATCCTCCAGGCAAGCAGCTGCTCCCTCCGCATTGTACATCCAGATGTCTAAGAACGGAGCCGCCTTCACAGGAGTGGCGAGGCCTTAGTAATGAACATATTCAGACTGTAGGGACTGTGTAAGGAGAGACATAAGCCGAGGTTAACTTCCATGACACATAAAACTGCTAAAACGTCATACAGCCTTCAACACAAAGCAGTTCAGGTCTATTATATAAAAGACACATGACATGAGCTAAGAAAGCAAAGGAGAGGGTGAGGACACTTTTACTAGGAAAGCAAGACATTTGGTTTGGTTTAGGTAAAGTGATTGTTAGAAAATTTTCTATTTCAATAGATTTAATAATGTCTAGTTGTGATTACAATCAAGTAAAAATTGAAAGTAAAGGTGTAGCATCAGTTTGCTGCTTAAGCCTTAGTGTAGTAATATTGACACTCAAAAATATTAAAAAAATAGCTATAATTAATTGAGGGCTGTTTGGACTTTTTACTTAATGCACCTAAGTGGCATGTAAAT
Source organism: Phyllotis vaccarum (assembly GCA_033318265.1). Classification (NCBI taxonomy): domain Eukaryota; kingdom Metazoa; phylum Chordata; class Mammalia; order Rodentia; family Cricetidae; genus Phyllotis; species Phyllotis vaccarum. The sequence continues at coordinate 42,678,151 of JARWLC010000015.1, read as the reverse complement.
GTTTATCAAACACAATTAGCAGCCACTTAAACACAGTCCTTAGAAACACTTGAGTTCAATAAATACTTTATATATCCTTTCCAGTATGGGAACACCGAGTACAACTACCTCTGGACACTACTCTAAGGGCCTGAAGGCAAAGAGAGCACAGGAGTCCTGTAACAGCTTCACAGCAGGTAAGTGTGAGTGAGCAACACAGATCCTTCCACATCGACTGAGACAATGATATGAGAGGAGCACAAGGGGCGTCTGTCAGAGTGCCAGAAGAGCAGAGACAAACCAGGAACAGAGGGAAAGCAGAGGGAAGGTCGCCAAAGCTGTTTCTGAGCAGCACATAGTGGTTACACAGAGGATACAGATCAATTCTGAGCCTTCACAGTCCTTTATTTGGTTCCTCATCAAATACTTAGAGCAACAAAGACTATCTGGTTCTCTACAAGACACTTTCTTTTCTTACAATAATTTTTCAAACTGATTTGCAGCATTTTGTTAACAGGATGTATTTTGTCCAATAGATCTTACTAATTTCAAGACTGGTCCAGTTTGGTGATGATGTAGCTATTAGTAACATACATACACACACACACACACACACACACATACACACACACACACATACACGGGCACGCATGCACGGACGCACACATGCACTCACTCACTCACTTTCCAAAGAGCTTATGAAAACATAAAGCTAACTGTTCAGTTTCAAAGTCCCAGGAAACTTTATACTGTATCAATCACCACTTACTAAATATTTTTAACCTGAGTTGGCAGTTATGATCCTTATTCCCAAAAGGCAAAACCCATTGCAATAGCACATAAAATAAAGTGGAGACATTTAAAATTGACATCATGTACCACCAGCAAGAACAGGAGGAAGACAAATTGGTGGCTCTCTGGGCTAAAAGAGACTCAAAGTCAAGAACTCTTAGAAAAGGGTTTTCTCAGGTTCATGGCAAAGCTTCAAAAGAGGAGGGAGATGATAAGAATTAAGTACCATAATATCAGTAGTGATCCTCCAGAGGAAATGTCTGTGGGGTAGGCTAATGTTATCAAATCCACATGCTTTCAGCTTGTGGGACAGCAGTTGCTGTACTAGTAATCATTGCTCTAGGTGCTTTCCCAGGTGTGTCCCGAAGTCTGAAAAACGAGTCAGAGATGCAGCCAGTGAAGTCTCCCTGGTAGCAAGAACAGCAAGAACCTGCACCTTACAGACACTGTGCACCTTACAGACATTGTGCTTTCAGAATGTTCAACTTGTGCTTTTGCTCCACTTAGAAAAGTTGCAAATGCTCTCACAACGGAAACTTCTTCAACAGCTTACAAATTTACAACACGGCTGTATTTGCAAACACCTCTCAGAGCTGTGGGGCTCAATTCCCAATCAGTGCTGAATACAACACATGGCAGTCAGGCGACTGAAACTTCCTTCAGACATCAGTGTGTGCTGTGACCTAGGTGTGTGTTTGGAGTTTTCGTTTCCTAACTCCCTGATCTGGAAAATGGAGATGACTTAGAATACTTCAGGTTTATGTTACTCACATCAAGTATGTATTCACTGTTCTCCCCACTAAAGCTTTTGCATAGCAAAGTCCACAAACCCTGGGATTCAGTCCAGCTTTAAATATTGTTTGCCACAGTCCTGCTTCATATTTTCCATACCCAGCTTGCTCTCTTGCATTGCTGAAATGACTCTTCAGATCACTGCAAACAAATTTGGCCAAAGCAGAACCTTTAGTCCCACCAAATCCACTTGTTTGACAAACAATTATAGATATACTAGGCAGTGCAGGAAGAAAATGCAGCAGTAAGGTTCGGAACAAATCATTCCCTGTGGTTTCTTTCTTCATAGGGTACAAGGAAAGTTAAAAAATAAAAATAAAAGATTAGTAAAAATGTGTCTAGCAAATTATTGCAACTTCAGTATTTTGTAAGAAATTAACTTCCTTTTAGTCTCAGTTTAAAAATAAGACTCTTTAATGAAGAGACTAAAGGGGAACGAGAGATGCCGGAGTCTACAAGATCTGCTGACGTCAAGGCCTTTCATCTGGGGGAGGAACAGTGTAGCAGGACAGAAACAGTAGGTTCCTATGTACTGTGTGCCTGCAGAATGAGCTTTTGTCACGGGCTCTCTGCTCCACCTGAGATCGGCCACGGAGACCTTGAAGAAAAGCATTATGTACTCTACATGTGGAATCTTAGCACAGATGATGGATGCCTAGGCCTCCTTTGTTGCTAATTTAACTGAATGCACACCATAACGAAGCATGGCTTCAGGCTTTTTGCACAGACACCAGCAGGACTAGCAACTGTACAAAATATCTTCCAACAGTCTATACATCACAGAAGTATGATCCAAACTGCAAAAGACTTCAGATATTACGACTAATCAGACATGAGCAAAAACTCCACAGTGACCTCATATGGTGAGTACAGCCAGCATCCAGGTACCAAAGTGCATAATACAACCTTCACACTATAACCATAAAATGTATAGGAAACATAATCCAGTTATATCCAGACCCCATTCCCAGTAAATACATAAAAATCATTTAAGGTGAGGAATGCCGAACCAGTACTAACATAGCAAAGATAGTAACCAGCTACTAAATTTTTAATTATTATAAAAATGTAGTTTGTATTTGAAGAACACTATCATTAGCTTTATTAAATCAGACAAAAAACTATTCGGAGATCTTAATAAATCATATACATTACTTGGCAAGTCATCTATTCTGAGATATTCACTGAATACTTGACATCTTTTATGTATTTACTCATTAAATTCTTCAGACCACTCATTTTCCAGGTGAGGAAATGTGGCACATGGCAGTGAGGTGATTTGCCCCAGATCGCTCAAGTGATGGAGTCTGAAGCCGGGGAGCCTGACAAACATTTGTCCTGTAATCACTCTTATTCCATCTAACAGGCTCTTTTACATGATGAGAACAAAGTTATATAAATTACAAAAGTTATTACATGCATTACATTAAAGGAGAGAGTATAATTTAAAATCATTTTTCATCAAAACCGAGTAAAAAAAGAAATCATTATAAGAATGTTCACATGGCCAGATGTGGTGACACCTGCCTTTAACCTCAGCATTAGGGAGGAAGAGGCAAGAGAATCTCTGAATTAGAGGCCAGCCTGGTCTACAGAGTGAGTTCTAGAACAGCCAGGGTTACATAGAGAGACACTTTGAGTATTCTGGCTAAATGATTTAATTCTGCTTGGACAGTGTTTCTTGATATGTTAATGCCAAATGTCTCTTTAAAAAAAAAGATAATGATGAAAATAATGGAGGTCATGAGACCTGAAGTGTAAAAATTATTTTATGATCACAAGTGTTTACATAACTGACATATTTAATCTGGAGTTCATTTGGTCAGTAAGTTCCATGGGGCTATCAGACTAGATCAAGTCTATTATGAATACATGACACTGTTCTAGTATGAATACCATAAAATAATGCAGTAACACTTGGCCTTGGAAACAAGGGTAAAATTAATTGCTTGGCATTTTCAGTCTCAAAGTATTTTATGTCAAAATATGAGCTTCTACCCAGGAACCTCGTTCTCTGAAAGCAGGGAAGGTTTAACATAAAACAAAGTGTTAGGTAAAGATAAAGACTGCTCATTATCTTCTGGAAACTTACTACTAACTTGTTTTTGGCAGATGTACATATTAACTTTAAAGTATTAGCTTTCCTGGGGTGTTTCTTTCTTAAACAGACCAGCCACTCAGTTATGGCAGAAAAATGTCTCCTAATTATAGATATACTTACAATACAGATGATTGAAAAATACAACCCTAAGCTGGCTGCCAAAAGTAACAAATAAGAAAAGGTGACAGAAGATTAACGCCTTGACAGCTGGTGAGTAAGGAGGTATCTGCTGTTCCAATGATTTCTATAAAAGCTCTCGGGGTTAGCCCTCTGAGAAGTCAGAGCCCTTTCTATAACCCTGTGTGGCCTTTTGCTACACTGAATTTCTATTTTTCTATTTCCCTGAGTCTCTTAAGAAAGAAAAATGTGGTCCGTCTGTTATCCTCAGTGTGAATTCCAACTATAGAGGCAAGAATGAACCAAAGAGAAGTAGCTTAACATTATAGGCAATTAAGAAAATTACATATTTGGTAATATGGGGTTTTATTTATACTCGCATCCAAAGCACTGAAGAACAAGTGAATACTGAGGGAATTTTCATCTACAACTCCCATTATGTTCCTCCGAATGTCCTGTTCATGTCTCTATAATCGCTTGAGCATTTTTTTTTACTGCTTAAGAACACACAAAATGTGCACGCCGATACAGATTTGCTCAAATGTGGTTTCCCAACACTTTAGCGAGCTCATGCCCAATGCATAATGCAAACTTTTCAGGGATAGTGGATGAAGCACCACTGGAGAAGGCTTTATGGTCACCACAGTAACACAAAATGCCCAAAGGGCTGTGATAAAATCATCTTTGAAAAGGGAAAATACATTTTCCTTGTGTCCTTTATATATTCCAAGAGCCCCAAGATGTAACAAGACAATTCTGGTTAATTAAAACATGATGTAAAATATTCTTTTACCTTCCTACATGGCTTTTAATAGAGTCTTTTTTCTGGGGGAATTTAATATAGGCTTTTCAACAATCACAAAGAGTTCAATTGTTAGATGACAGATTGTTGACACCCTCTTGACTCAGTCAACCATGACACGAGTGTTTTCAGTTCATTCGAACACCAAAGTTATATCGATGCAAGCTCGTTTAAATTTTATTTTCTATTTTAGTAAAGCCACACTCCTTCAAAAAAAAAAAATAGACAACTTCCAAATTACTGTATATCACTGTTAAGACTGAAAACTTTGTTTGCTTTCACGAGTGTTTGGCTAACAGGGGTATGTGGCCTTCTAAACTCATTTGCTTAACATGAACACAGATATAGTATCCAACTTCTAGTTCTCAACACTACTGATCAACTGCTTTCCATACTGTGGAGCTTCAGGAAACAAAGACGCACTGAGCAGCTCAAACGCCAGCCGAGAAGAGTCAGTCTTGGATACGTGACTGTGTGAGTGACAGGTACATGAACTGTTGTTTGAATCATGAGAATAGAAAAGGCTTTCAACCTGGATCGGTCACAGATGTGTCATCAAAAGGACTTGTTTCAGCAAGCCAGGAGATATAAAACCAATCGCAGAAAGGAAAACACAGAGCAAATGGCATGTTCTCTGCTTCAGGCTCAAGCAGAGCATGGATACAAGGATGCCAATACACCAAGCACAGCTTCTGAAAAGGACACAGACAACAGGGCACATGGATGATGGGGAAAGCCTAGAACAGCAAGCCAAGAGATCGAGACTTGTCCCGGTAGACAGAGCAGAACAGCGAACAATGTCAGATGAATACAACTTGATCAACTTTGTCTTAGGAACTAAGATGAACAACAGTATATGGGAGATTAAGGTCAAGAAATGCCTGTGACAGGAAGAAAGTACAGAGAGGCTAAAGACAGGCTCTCATTAGCAGAGGTAAGAATGGAAGGACACTGTCAAAAGTAGGTGCTTCGTGGGGAGGACTGACAGGATCTAGAGGCAGCTGTGGCAGACTCGCTCTCTGTGCAAGGATGCACATCCCATGTGAATGCCTTTTGTATATGAAAGGAGATGTGATAAAAATAGTCTTATATGGAAAAAGTCATAATGGAGAATGAGAGAGAATTTCAAAATTCTTGAAGGAAAGGCATAACCTCCTCTACATGTAAAATTTTAAAAATATATAATAAATAAACCTGCAACAAATAGGTAAACATATCCCAAAGCTAGATATGAGATATCCAAAAGTTAGATGGCATGCTTTCTACCTGATATGTCTGTTTTGCCTCAGCTTTACCAATCAATCCTACAGCCATGATCTAGGATGTAGGATACACGGATCCAGGGCCCACACCTGAGATAAGTGACTTTCTATACAAGAAAGGAGTGATGTAGACACATGAACAAAATAAGATGACTTCAGAAAAGGCCACTATTGCTATAGTCAACTGTGGCCAAGGAAAGCTGTACAGGAGAGTCTGGAAGGCAGAGGGGAGGTTGAGAGGTTTGGAATACGGCACATAGGAGGAGCAGGAGGTATTCAAGGGCAGTAAGGAACTGCCTGACAGAATCGAGAGATTAATGTTCACAAGCAGAGGGCAATGATCTTTAGAAGTAGATTGAGCAAACCCCAAAGGCCCTAAAATGGGAATCTAGAGACTTAATGTCAAGATGGCAGCAAGCTCTGCTCTAAACGAACCCCCTCCATGGACAAATTAAATATTTGTAAAACGTAAGGAAGAAAGTCAAACCACTGCAGGATGCAAAGCAAGACCAACATCTTTGTGACCTGGAAACAAACCGAGCCTCAGTGGTAAGCCGCTGACTACAGAGGTGGCCAGCTGCTCTGTTCTCAAGGACACATGGTCCAAAATCCCCAGGCATGAAGCCAAGGCTGGCACAGGCTCTCCCAGCTGTGAAAAGGGGTGGGGAGAAAGAGGGCCACTATCCAATTTGCAGCTACATCCATGCCTAGGGAGAACGCCTGAGCCCAGTTCACCAAGACAGGAGGCTGGGTCATTCGGACCAGTTTCTAGACTGAAAGACCCCAAGAATCAGCAGAACTCACAAGAAAGAATAAATGGTCAAGGTGGTAGCTATGCTAGGTACCCTGATATAAGCACCGCATACTAAATCAACACACTGGATGCCATAAATAGGCATAATTATAATATGAATTAAAAGTGAAAATTAAAAAATGAAAAAGGGAAACTCATTAGATGAAGGAGAAGCAAAGCGGACAAATTTTAAAAACATCCCATCTGAGGCTGGAGAGATGATTCAATGAGCAAGTGCTTGTCACAGACATCAGATCTGAATTAAGATCCCTAGTACCCACACTGAAGCTGAGCACAGTGGTACACACCTTTAACCAAAGGACTGCAGAGAGAGAGAGACAGGACGATCCCAGGAGCTTATACAGCCATCAGTCATGTCAAATCAGGAAGGGTTTCAGTAAGAGGCCCTGCCCCAAAAGATAAGGTGGAGAATGATAAAGATAACAAAACATCAACTTCTGGCACACACACACACACACACACACACACACACACACACACACACGCACGCACACAGCCTCAAGTTCAGCGTGAACCTGCCAACTGATAAAACCATATGTAAGACAATGTCTCCTAAGCAGAACTGAGACTCTCCATGAAGAGACACAGAATAAGAAACCATGCAACTCAAACAGGCAGTTCCAAATTCAAACAGGTGGTTGTAACCATAAAGGAATCAGAGATGCTAGCTAAGACAGACGAGGCCATTGAAGTCCTTGCAGCATACTCTATAAATAGGCAGACACTCACAAGCACATACTGTAAAGACAACTAGTAACTAGAAAACAAAGGAGGGATTCAGTCACAGGACTGGTTAGAGCTCAGCATTAAAAATATAAAACAGAAGGTCATAGAAATTGAGGGACTATTGACAGGCTGCAGCATGAATACCTTAAACTCACTTTCCTCCTGTGTTAGGAAGGAACTTTGAGCTGGTTGCACACTGGATAGGAAGTTTTGCCTGTTTCTCTCCAAAGTGTAGGAGGAAGTAAAGGGAAGGTAGAAAAATAGCATCTTAAAAAAAAAAAAAAAAAAAAAAAAAAAAAGTGAATACTTGAGAATTTTCCATTACAGAAAAAGCCATTAGAACACAAAGAGACCAATGAGTCTATGCCTAGATGTGTTAAGGAAATTAATAAATTTCAATTCAAAAGAAAAAATCTTCTTAAAATACAATTAATCCTACAAGCCTTAGAAACAGTCTCAAATTGGAAAATGGGTATGTTAAGTGGGAGGTGACAGCGGGCACACAGTGACATTAGGACTAAGAAGACGCCACGAGAAGCCTGCATGGAGCCATCGGTCTGCTAGATGTGCGCCACCATCCAACTTTGCTTCAGGGAAACAGTCCTAAGCCCTGTAGTAAAGATATATAAATTGCGTAGAACATTTTTAATTGGTGAGCTTTAGATACGCATGAAAAGTATTTACTTTCTCTTATTCCTGGCTTCTAAAATATGAATAAAATAAAAATAAATGCAACATTAAAATTATACTCATTTTTATTGACCTAACAGCACTGCTGTTATTAGTAAGAAAAAAGATACAGCCAGGTTGGATGGCTCAGACTTTTAATCCCAGTTATTCTAGAGAATCACAAGTTCAAGTAAGGACTTCCTGGGCTACAGAGCAAGTTCAGACCAGCCTAGGCAACTTAGTAAGACCTGTTCACAAAAATATAAAATAAAAAGGTACTGAAGATACATCTAACTCAGTGACAGAATACTTGCCTAGCATGTGTCAGGTTCTAGAACAATCCTCAGTACCACAAGGTAGAAAAAGGGGGGGGGGTGAAGAAACGAGTAAGTAATACCATATTTTTTAAAAATCAACTTTGCCACTTACTGTAAATTTTGTCTTTGAAAAGAGCTTTCAAATGGAGAGGCAAAAACAGCTGGCAGGCTTTATACAGAAAGTTAATGTAAACTATTGTTTAGCCTTGGAAACCTAAATTACAGGTAGGCCCATCTGCAAACACTACATTAATAGCTGCATGCAAATCTAAAGGCATCACCCGCACCTTGCTGACCTTGAAAGGATGGGATACTTTCACAAGTAAAAGGCCCAGGTCCCTTGGGAGGGGAACAAAAGAACAGCAGTGTTGAGCAAATGCCAAAGATATGACATAATGCGGGGGCTGAGTTCATGTTCTCACTGTTACTAGTACCTCGGGATATCTCCACAGAAAGAAAACCCATCAAATCCAAAGTAAGATCAGAACAAAGACAAAAGGTGAGAAAAATAATCACAACAATTGAAAGACAAAAGAGCTCAGAATTCTAGAACCATCTTCACTATTAAACACACTAACATTCAGTTAAACAAACACAAATTCAACATATTTAATAAAACTCACCTTTGGTCTGTCACGTATTATTTTAGTAAACTATTCACAGTGACGCAATGATTGAATACCATATTTAAAATGAGGATGGGGTCATTATGTTCAAAACAGAGAAGAGGTATCAAGCTGGAATCAGGAGCACATATTATACACCACTGAAAAGCAGAAGTACTTTACTGAGAGCAGCCACCGAATCAATCAATAAATAGCTGCTCATTGTCATCTAACATCCCAAATTAACAATGAAGTATACTGTAATGTACTTGCCAATCACTCAGTAGATTTTCATCAAGCTAGCTATATGCAGGGCTGGAGGTATTTTTTGTCTCATCCCAAGCCCTACATAAAGCACCAGTTATCTCTAGAAAACACCTGCAGCCCGCCTGGTGGTAGAACAGAGACGATCCTATCGATACACTGGCTATCCAGTTTGTTCATCCAGAGTGTTCACAACTAAAGGAAAGCCCAACCCAATGCAACATAAGAATGGGCCCTAGCCATGGGAGCAGAGAGCTGCATTCTAGTTAAAATCATCTGTGGTGTTTAAATACCAGTAACTCCTTGTGTCAAAATTGCAGGGTGAGGGAAGAACGAGGTCTAAGGAGAGGGAGGAAGGGGAAGATGAGGAGGAAGAGATGGAGGAAGTGGAGGGGGCAGCAGTGGAGATAGCTAAGGGAAAGTCAGAAGTATATATTTCCTTTCTCATTTTCCTTCCAACTTTAAATCAAGTAGGTTTTTCAACTTTTCATTAATTTATGTGTCTGAACAACATGTTAAAAATCATGAAATTCAAGAACTTCATGAAAAAAATTTTAAATTAAGATAATTTGATGTATATGAATAATACACAGATACCAATGCTCGTGTATAGAATACCAACATTTTATGTCAAAGAACTAGATATTCACTGGTAGACACTCAAGCTAAAAAGGAAAGCACTTGAGTGAGTTCAATTGGTCGAGTAGAGGAGCCAGAAAATAACTGACGTCTTTAAAGAAGAAAAATTGGTGATGAGAGCAGAGGGCTTCAGAAGATATCTTCCTGAAGCCGAGAGTGGGTGAGACTACACAAAGGCAGGAAGATTGCAGAAGCAAAGGAATAAGTCAAGATGCATAAATCCAACAGAGACTAAGCCGTTCTTTACAGAAGACATCTGCCAATTCTAAAATATGAATAAAAAGCCAAAGACACTGAGTTAAGATCATAAAAGACGTCAACACAACAAAGCAGAACCAAGAAGACCTGGAACAATCTTGAAACAATGAGCACCTTTACTGATGGAACCGACAGCTTCACCAGTGCGGTATTCCAGAGATGTGTGACAAATAAGGCTTGAGTAACAACACAGGAACTCAATGCAAGCTCCAATTTTAGAAAAATAACCAGAAAAATTTTAGAAGGTGACGCCCAAAGCAGCTTCCAGAAGATTTTATCGTAATAAAAATCTCATCAAAGATAGGAGCTGGACAGGCACTGCTTCAGCCTCTTGTTCTAAAAGGCTGTCCCAGCACAGCAGTGATAATGTGAAGTCCAAGACAAAAAAGAATAATTTTTTGAAACCTTGCAACTGAACATGTATATTCTTTAAAGTAACACACTATTTTATAATACCTCATGCTTAAATATTTTCAAACGTGCCTACTTAAGGACCCTAACTTTTTTGAGGCAATTAAGTTTTCATTTACAAAACTAAATAGAGGGGTAGGAGGCATGGCTCAGCAGGTAGAGCTCTTTCCATACAAGCCCCATGGCCTGAATCTGATTCCTGGAAGACACAGGAAGAAGCGAAGAGAGACCCAAGTTATAGAGTTGTCCTCTGCCCTCCATAAGCAAATGATATGACATGTGTACCCACACACATGTACCACACACACAGGCACTAAGCACAGCAGAGAGGGCTCTGATGGGTCTCCTTCCTTTGACCATGAGCTCCCTTCCACAGGCATAGTCAAGGACATTCTGAAAAGAACCTCAATATCTCAGTGGGGGGGGGGGGGGATTGACGAATGGAACTGCATGTGATTAAAAAGCGTGGCACTGAAAAAGAAACAGAACCTGCAAAAGGAAGAAAAATTTTGTCAACTACACATCTGACCGAGACTTCATATCCATAAATATACAAAAAAAAGAGAGAGAAAAACCAGAAAACCCTAAATCCAATCAGAACAATGGACAGATGAACCACATAGACATTTCTCAAAAGAAACACAAATGAGAAAAACATACATAAAATGTCTAACATCCTTAGCCATCGAGCAAATGGCAATCAAAGCTACACTGAGATTCCATTTCACCTCAGTCAGAATGGCTGTCATCAAGAAAACAAAAGTTTATGAGGCTAAAAGAGACACCCTTCTCCACTGGACGATGGGCATGCTGGCTGACTTCATGTCAATCTAACACCAACCAAAGTTATTTTGGAAGAGGGAACCTCAATTGAGAAAATGCCTCCACTGGAGTGACCATGGACAAGCCTGAGACCATTTTCTTGATGGATGATAGATGTGGGAAGGCCCAGCTCACTATGAGTGGTGGCACCCTTGGGCTGGTAGTCCTGGGTTCTACAAGAAAGCACGATAAGAAAGTCACATAGAACAAGCCAGTAATTCACACGGTTCCATGGCATCTGCATCCTGCCTCCAGGTTCATGCCCTTTGAGTTCCTACAGTGACATTCCTCAGTGATAGACTGTAAGGTGGAAGAGTAAGCAGAAACGAACCCTCCACTCCCCTGGTTGCTTCTGTTCATGTTTATCACAGCAACAGAACGCAAAGAAAGACCACTGGAATATATTAGTGTAGTCACTATACTAGTATAAGACTCGAAGTCAGCATGGGACAGACATGCTTGCACACCCATGTTTACTGCAACATTATTCATAGTAGTTTAGATACAGAACCAGGCTAGATGCCCACCAACCAGTGAGTGGCTAAAAAAAAGTAATACACACACACACAATATAGTTTTATTTAGATCTTAAGCATGAAAGCATGTCATGTTCAGGAAAATATATGGAACTGGAGATCACTTTGAACTAGATTCATAAAGATGAAGGCCACATTTTGTCTCCTATGTAGAATCGAGGTTTTAGTATGTGCATATGTGTACATATGTCACACAAAAGTGGAGAGAAGGGATTGCTGGGAAGGAAGAAACAAGAGATGAGGCAGGAAAAGGACAAATCATGTTTTCCATCTGATACCCTACATACATGCATATACACACACACTCATGTGTGCACACACACTTGTGTACGCCCCCATACACACATACATATACACACACATGCACGCACACACCATGAAAGCAGAGGAACTACTGGAAAGGAGTAAAAAGAGCAGAGGGTCCAGGAACCAAAGGAGTGGGAACGGTGTGAAGATGAGCAAAGCCCAACAGACATCCAAAGTCACAACAAGACCCATCATTTTGCACACCAAAAAGTTAACCATTTGCCTGGACATGGTGGCACATGCCATTAATATCAGCAGCATTCAGGAGGCAGACAGGGGAGTTCCAGACTAGCCTGATCTACATAAAGAGTTCCAGGCCAGATAGGGATACACAGTGAGACCATTTCTCAAAAGGAAAAATAATATTTTAAAACATTACCTGTACAACAAAAACACCAAATCTGCTGGCCCTTATTGCTCTAAAAGTCCCTCGCCTGTCTGCTCTACTGCTGCTTTCTAGTTTGGCTTCAACTTAAGGTCCTGGCCTGGTCTCCAGCCACATGCAGCCCTTCAGCTGTCCCAAGAAACTCATGGCTCTTACTAGCAATAACAGCTGACAACTGCTGAGCAACATGGATAAGCAATTGTGTGATACTTCATAGGACCTTCCTCAACCAAACACATAACCATTCTATTACAACGGATGCTGTGACCTTAGCTTTAACACTCTGTAAATGTTCAAAGCCACAGCCATATATCTGTATGAAATTTACCAAAAAAATATAGATTTCTTATCTTAAACAGTCCTGGAATACTGTACAAGCTTCACATGAACAAGAAAATTTGATTTGCCTCTGATTGTTATAATTACATCATTTCTCTGAGGCATAGAGAAGTTAAGCAAGTTGCCAAATACCTCCGGGGGGGGGGGGAGTTCAGAAACAGAATTTGAACCCAGGTAAGCTTGTTTTCATAACCTAAGAACTTAGCTAAGGAACTAAGGTGTACTCTGTTCTTGCCCCCCCCCCCAGTTGCATGGAACAGCCACCCCATCTCCCTTCACAAGGCTCCTCACAGGCTCCTCATCCTCTGAGCCCAACTGACCAAAACATTAGCCTTTCCTCACAGTTCCCCTGCCCTGTTGAAAAAAATGACATATTGTTTTTTAAAAAAGGCATTGTTTAAATATCTATTACTTACATTTCTATTTTTTAAACCCCTGTAATAGATATACACAACATAAAGCCTTCAAAATACAATGTTTGAGGGATTTAAACTGCCCTAAATTCAAATTATGATTCTGTTATCTGTCTACAAGGCAATCTTGGGCAAAAATTAAACCTCTGCCCCTTAAGATTTTTATACATAAAACAGAAGTGGTCATTCATTTAAATATCCATCCATCCTTTTATCCACCCAACATATATCTCCTGAGTACCTACTATATAACAGGATCCAGATGTGTAACCATAGAAATCAAGGTACCACCCCTGCTCCCACAGCGCTTAGAGCCTGCCGGACAAATCCACGGTCCTGAAAAACGCTACAACAAAGATCAAAGTGGGACATAGAGCAGATTATGGGGAAACCATCATGCCGGAACTCAGAGTCGGGGGTCAGGTGAGGACAGGGTCATGAGTAGCAGCAGTTCAGTGAAAAGTGTCATTAAAAATATAACATAGCAAATCTTCAAGACAGATACCACAAGCAATTTCAACTTAATAAAACACTTCCACCCCCACCCACGCCCTCGTCACATGCCCCCCATTTCTTGAGCACTTGAAAACTTCTCATTCAGGAAGCAAATTGGTTTCTACAGTAAGGAGGTCACCAAACATCTTGTGCTTTTGCACTGGACAGTGGAGACAAGACTAACTCAGGAGGTCAAGATAATAAAACTTAAAATCTGACTGCCTCTCAGCATTCTGTCACAACCAAAGAATTCCTTAACATTTATTCCTGTTTTCCGTGTTAGAGCATTTAATGACAGAACAAGGAAATCATTTTTACATTTTTCTGGGGGCTGAGCTGCAGCAAAATGTGAGAGAGCAATTGCAGCTTTCAAAAGAGATGCTAATTGTAGCTTTTAAAATATTAGACTCCCTCTAAACACCCATCGCCCCCACCCCCCAAGTGTTTCTGGGTCTTTCTTAAAGGTACAAGGAGGATATTTTCATGCAGACTTCATATTCTTACCTAAGAAATGTAAAGTGGGTTGTGTGTGTGGCAGGGTGGAAGGGGCATGCTACGGTGTGCATGTGGAGGTCAGGGGACAGCCTTGGGTGTTATTCTGACCTTCCACTTTGTTTTGGGACAGAGTCACTTTGTCATGTATCACTGGGATGTGTAGGCTAGGCTAGCTAGCCAACGAGCTCCTGGAAATTCTCCTATCTGCCTCTCATCTCACCACAGGAGCACTGAAGTGATATGTACATTGTGTTCCAGCTGTACATGAGTTCCAGGGATTGGAACACAGCCTCCCATTTCCCCTCCCCCCATGTTTGCACAGGCGAGTGCTTGAATTCCTTCTGTTGAGTGAGTTAATCTCACTTGTTCTTGGGTCCTGCATTTTTTTATCTTTAGCAGCACGGACTGGCAAAAGGCCAGTCTCACAGAACAGCTTCGTGTACCATGTAGGAGGGTAGATTCCAAGCCCCCACTTATTTCCACATGAAGTGGGGACCTCCTTGTTCATTTGGACTTCCTACCAGCCAGTTATCAAGGGCAGAACTTAAGCCTCCACGTTACAGGGGGTCACAGAAGTCTTCAGAGGCAAATATAAAGGAAGGGAGGTCTGCACAGGGGCCTTGCTTGCTCCTTCCTTCCTCTGGGGAGAGGGAGGGAAGGGTAGCCATGCTGGCAATTCTAGTCATAAATGCCTTCCTTACAATGTAACAACAAAAGAAGAGGCAGGGGTGGTGGTAACTCAATTGCCCACATCTTATTATTAATTACTGGAAAATCACCCTATTCCAGCCAAAAGGAGGGATGTGGAGGGGGGGGGAAGGATGTGGAGGAGGAGGAGGAGGGGGGAAGAAGCAACTAAGCCTGGAGTGAGGCCGAAGTTGACTTATGTAAACATCACGGGCTGCAGGAGGGATCTGTATCGTGTAAAGAATCCCATTCCTTCCCTTCCCGGAAGGCTCCAATTAGCAGAGCACTTCTCCCTCCTACATAGGGATCCCAGAAGATAAGGCCTTGTCAATTTACTGATGCTTTTGGCATCAAACTTTAAGTGTGGATGGCACAGGCCTTTAGCTGTGTAGTCTATGAACTGTTTGAACAATTATTTAAATCACACTTTTCCTGGAAATATAAAGATCCGAAGTCAGTTCTAAAAAGGAGGCTGATCCACAAAACAATGTATGAAAATATTGGCTGAACTAAATTCATTCTGAGAAGTACAGAGTGTATTAAACAGTTCTGAAAGTTTTAAATATACTGTGTTTTCATATCTAGTGCCCACCCTGCAAACTCGACCTCCACTTCACCCCCAATCAGCCCACTGATCTCCATACTTATGACACAAATCTCCTCAATGTATATGAAGAGATCAGAATCAGGTCAAAGAGTGAGCAGATGGCTAATTGGAACCCTGGTCTATAACAGAATCTAAAGTAATAATGAGACGCCCTCTTTGGGCCTCTGCTGGAGCTACATGCACATGGTGCACATATACACTTACATATATACACTTATACATACAGGTAAAATGCCTATACACATAAAATAAATGTAAAGGATAAAATTTTTAAATAGTGGTGAAATTTTCATTGAAATAAAAATCAGACATGAAAATTTACATATGCTAGAATCTCTCTTATGGAAAGGATTGTATGGAGCGGAGAAAAAAATAATTTTTGAAAGGAAGCTTATAGTAGAGATGAATCCAGAAAGCCTACACATAAAACATATACACAGAATATACACCACATACACACACATACACACACACACATAGACACACACTGCATCACTGCATTCTCATTTGGGGGAACATCCTCATATAGGATAGGGAAACTGAGTCCCCAGATGGAGTAACCGTGGAGACTGTGTTTTGCTGAATGGTCCACAAGCAGCACACCAGGCAGTACCTGTCTTCCTCTCCTCCCTGTGGAAAGCAGTCTTGCCCTGATGCTTGGCTGAGCAAAGGGCTAAAGATCAGAGCAAGGGCAGGGCAGAACGCAGACAGACCTTCCCAGGGAACCAGGTTTGCTCCCACAGAGTGTTACCAACGGGCCCCATCACACCTCCTTCATATACTCGGCATCTCTCTGCCCGTTTCCCCCCTCTCAAAATTAAACACACATCCTATGGATATCAATGCCTCTTGACACAGCCAAAGTTAAATTTGTCATAGAGACTTGACCAATAGATTTTTCACTTCAACGGGGCCAATAAAAAGGGTGCTTGGTGACTAAATAAAGATCTCTTGAGCAAAAAAATTATTTGCACTTCTTACTTGTCTCCAGAAGAGGGGTGGCTTTGCAGTCCAGGTCCCTCTGACCTCTTACTAACACCTTCATTCTCCACTTCAAGAACAGTGGGTCAGCTCCCTGCAGGAGGCCTGGCACTCAGCTGTGGGGAGACACTGTTCCTGCAATCCCCCATGTTTCTTTATCCCAAATCCTGACCTTGGGGAGTAGGAAAGCCATCATTCTAACACACCACCTGACTCAGCAAGCAAATGCTAAAGGGTCGAGCACCTTGCTGGGTATCCAGAATGCTTTGGAAACTTAACTGAAAAGTTAACCAAGCCTACAGTGTCTGCCACCGATCCGTGGAATGAAAGCTCTCTCCCTTTTAAGCAAAGACCCACCTCACCAGGGATAGGGAGAAAAGAGAAGGAAGGAAGAAAACCCAGTTGAAACTCGGCATTTACTTGAAGAGGAGCCAGCAGAATGTAGCGCATGGACAGTTGCACAGCACAGAGGGAAGGCGTCGGTCAGAAGGCTTCCTTGGCACTATTAAATTTCTTTGGTGGCAGCCTCGGCTGGGAAGGCAAGGCACAAAAGTTGCATTCAGGGTTCTGAGGACCAAGAGGAGGTGTCTGTGAACTTACAGGGATAGAACGGCTCAGGAATCTCGCTGAGGAGGAAGAGAGCCCCCCCGGGAAGGAGGGTCTAAGGACAGTGGTGTGCTCCTCGGGCTTGGCGCTCAGGGGGCCTGGGGGGCTGTTCAGGTTGCTCCCAAGACCGCCGCCGCTGCTGCTGCTGCTGTTGCTTCTGGTATATTCGTTGTTGTTGAGCTCGGGGTAACTTCTGCCAGGCGGCTGGGAGCTGCCATTCAAGAAGCTGGTGAACGGACTGGCTATGAAAGCTGCCTTGGTGGGTGAGGCGGACTTTTTGTTCTCAGGGTCGTCCGCCATAGCGTTCAAGTTCCCCAGAGAACTGGCTAACCGGGAGTTTATGGAGAAGCTGGGGGAGAAACAGGCAGGGAGGGAACAAAACAGGCAATGGATACTCACATATATCAAAACAGTATTACAGGAACGCAGTGATTCCGATCCCCTAGATAACTAAAGGCCTTCATCACTCTTGGTGACATCATCATTTGTGGCCTTGTTCATGCATGTCAAGTTTCTTGGTCAAAAGTAATTAATCAAGATCCAAGAAACGTGCTTAATTACTGACTGGTCTTAAAATAGAACATTTGAGAATTGCATCTTCCAGAGGCAAAGAATAAATATAAAGAGAGTCTAGAAGCCAATTTAAGTCCAAAATTTAACTCAGACATATTTCAGCACAGAATGACCTCAAGCATCTCGACCCTTTCGAGTTGGTTCCCACTGTCTATACACACAGGACGAAAATCAGGGCTGTTGGTCATTAGTTCGGCTGATTATATCTCCATCACATGAAGCCAAGTGGAGAGGCACAGAAAGACTGAGACAGTGAACACCTAACCATCCCCTCTGAAGCCTCACTCCCTGACAGGGAGAAAGGGCCAGAAGCCCCAGAACAATAGTGGATGCTTGGGGGTTTCTCACCCTCTTCCCAGTCCCTCCTGTCATAGACCTGCAGACATATTCCTTGCCTTCAGTAGACCTTTCTCACCTCAGGAGGAGCCATGGAAGAGGTAAAGAAAATTACCTTCTTATATTTGCGCCCGAAGACAAAGAACCTCTGTTTATCTTTTTGGCTGTCGCTGAAGGGGACAAACATACTTTGGGGGTCTTCACAGTAGACACAGATGGTTGTGGGGAAGAACTTAATCTTAGGAGGAGAAAAAAAAAAGGACAGAGTGTCACACCACAGTAGTGTTACCTAATATATTCAACAATTAACTATAAAAAGGTAAATTAAGATATCTCAATGCCATAAAAGACACAAAAAATGGTAAGAACGTTCCACTTACATCTGCTCCTTCCTTCCAGCTGGTGACTGCCCTATATGAGTATGAGACCACCATGATTTCCTGTGTTTTTATCTCATTTGTCAACAACTTATGACATAAATCCCCTCTGAGGAAATCTAAAGCATCTCATTCTCTTACTTCACTATTCAAACCATTTTTAACCACTCATCCAGGTCCATGAAGCCTAGTTGAAGTCCTCGGCTTGGCTTGCGAAAACCTCTAAAACCCCATTTCTCCTGCAGGGCATCCTTTCTCTCCTTGCCTTTCCACACTCTAGCCTCTTATTTCCCCAAAACTCGTTCTTACCACCCCATTTGGTTATTACCTCCCACGGCAAGGCTTTACTGGATTCCTAAACAGGATCAGTGGCTTATTTCAACTGGCACACTCACAGTAAATCACAGCTCTTATACTGTACTTCATCATCTCACTTTTGCCTATTTCCATCACTCAATATATATAATAAGCTCCTTGAAAGCAAAGACTTGCTTGTCTTTCCTTCCCACACCCAACGGCTCAGCGGGTGCTCCATTACCAAGTTCCCAGTGGGCACAAAGGGAAAACTGGCTCCACTGAAGAGAGCTACAGCTCAGTCACAGCTTTAAATACGAAACATCTTTTGCCCTAGATAAATCCTGTGATGAAATTGGACGGTGCTTTCTTCTCTGCTTCGGAAAGCCTTTGTTTCCACGTCCCTTTACCGCCCTCCCCTCAAGCACTGCTTATGCTCCATTTTCCCCTTCAACAGAAGTAGAGAGGTTACACAAGGAAATGACTCAGGCTTTTGAAGAAACCTGGGCCAATCAGAACTACCCATTAAACAACACATAACACGGTTTGAATGAAATACTCAAGGAGAAAATGGCAGGGTCTTTGTCCTGTTTAATCAACAATGCTGGCCAATCACTGCTAGAGTCCTCGCCAGGTGCCACAGTGGATCCTAGTAATAATACCAGTGTCTACATCTAGCAACTCCAGGAGGATCAGAGAACTTTTTTGAAGAAAAAGGACTAATATTTCCTCCACTGATGGATGACAGAGGGGGAAAATAAAATCTACACAGGGGTGAACAAATGCTCACAAAGATAAAGAGAGCTAACAGGTGGGAGGAGATCGGAACCCATTTCTGGGTTGAAAAGAAAGTTACAGAGCACTTTGGAATTTACTGAAGGTGCTGGGAGCTCAAAAATAGTAAAGGTCATCGCCACCAGCACACAGCCTGAGGGCAGGGCAGAAGATGCCCTTTCAACAGTAAACATTAAAAATAAAGTTTATTTCAGAGCCGGAGAGAAGGCTTAGTGATTAAAAACACTTGCTGCTCCTGCAGAGGACCCAGGTTTGGGTCTCAGCACCCACATGGCAGATCACAACTGTCTGTAACCAGTTCTAGGGGATCTAATGCCTTCTGAAGGCAGGCACATACACATGGTGCACATACATGCAGGAAAAATATTCTTACACATAAAATAAAAATAAATAAATTATTTTAAAATAAAATTTAAGCTAGGCGTGATTTTAATCTCGGTACTTGGGAGGCAGGGGCAGGCTGATCTCTGAGAGTTGAAGACCAGCCTGGTCAATGTAGTGAGTTCCAGGACAGCCAGAACTATGCAAAGAACTGATCTTACAAAGCAAACAACAACAAAAAAAGGAAGTTTGCTTTAAAATCAGGATGAAAAAGCATTTGGAAAACTATAAGTTAGGGTAAGGATGTTGCTCAGTCATAGAGCATGTGCAAGGCCCTGAGTTTTATTCCAACTGCCAAAATAAATAATTGATAGAAAAATGTGTGTGGTTATGTTTATTTTCATGGGATTTGATTCTTGGAAAAATATGTCTAAAAAGTCTATATATATGTGAATATATACAGCAGCTAGAAATGACAGTACCTGAAGGTCTGGGGCACTGCTCTTTGGTGTCCTTTCATATCATCCGACCTGCAGAAATCAAAGACATGAGCTCGCATATCACCAGGTCCCCACAGTTAAACAACGGCCACCATAAAGCATTTGAGTCAGAGACTTATAGATGCTAAACCATCAAAAGAGAAAACCATGCTTGTGGATGTCAGTATTCATACACTTTGCAAAATGAACCCTAACCAGCATGTAATTCATGTTTGTTATTTCACCATGAATGTTACTTATAGCATCTTGCTTTTTCACAAAAAGGTGCCACTGTATCTGCTCAGTAAAGAAGTATTTCCAGGTGGTGCCACGGTATCATTGTGGAAACTAAAAAGATCAGAAAATTCAAAAGAAAACTGACATCTAAACATGGCTTCTGAGATTCTGTACAGGAAGGATTGATCCTTATGCATATGTATTTGCTAAATTATACTTTCTTCCAATAAAGTTGCTCTCAACCTTCCTAATGCTCCAACCCTTGAATTATAGTGACCCTTCCAACCAGAAAATTATTCCATTGCTACTTCATAACTATAATTATGCTACTGTTATGAATCATAATGTAAAATCTGATATGCAGGATATCTGATTTGTGACCCGGCGAAAGGGACATTTGACCACCCAGAGGGGTTCCAATCCACAGGTTGAGAACTGCTGTCCTAATGTAAGCCTTCTTTCCCCTGTAAGACTTCTTTTGTTTTTAACACAATCACAAGTTTTCAACTGTCCCATGGTTAGAAGCCACCCCCAGATGTGATTTTGTTGACTAATTTCAAACTTCAAATTTGAGATGGCTTATAATTACTCACATAAGCGACTCACAAGAGTCACTTATTCAAGTCTGAAAAATCAAAAGTGAAGTCAAGTATTGGGGAACACCAAAACTTGGCACAATCTACTCTACTTCACACACTGGCTTCAGTTAGAAACCTTGGCACACCAGTGAAGACCTGCCACAACACCAAAAATGCACTGTGAGACTCTGAATAGAACTTAGAACAAAGAACAGCAGTAACTGCACAGCAATTGGAGGCAGAATTCCAGAAACAGAGATCTAACAACTGTTTTCAGAAGCATTTAAATGTTAACTACTCCCAACAGAGATAAAATACAGGCAGTTGGGGTTGGGAGCAATGCATCAGAAAACATGGGGTAACTCGTATTCATAGAATGATACTCTGAAGGGAAGAGAGAATGCTTTACTCACAAACGGAGGTGCACTATGAGCTGAAAAGTTTAAGGTGGAGCTACCTAAATGCGCAGGACGGTGAAGAACGAGGCTGCCTCTGGCTTTTTAAGGCACGTAGTTTGTCTCCCTGTGTTACGTTGTTCTTCATTTCCACATCTTCATCTTCTAAATTACTCTGAAAAACAGCCATGTCCCATAGAAAGGTCGTTACAAAGAGTTTCTTTTTTAATCTTTTTTTTTTAATTAAAAAATGTCACTTTTATACCAATTTCCTAATAGAACGCTGATCATCTACAGTTATAGATAACAGCATGGAAATGGTCTTACTGTAGATTAAGTCATCTAGATGTGTTATGAATTCAGCAGTAAGTACACACAATAGAACACTCAGCATTTAAATATATGGATCAAATTCCAAATTAAAGAAGCATGGGGCTGGATAAAGGAGTGTCTAAAACTTGTCTATGAAAATGGATCAAAACCAGAGACTCTCATGTGGCTACATTAGCCTTTGGAAAACAGACTGGGACATATAACCCGATATATAAACACATCATAAATGTTTCCATTTATCACAGGATCCACGGCTGCAGATTCCATAACCTATTTATAAGCATGCATGATAAAAGAACTGATGATGTCTACACAGTCACCTTCTGCATTAGTTAACCTTCCAGGGAGCACTCGAGCCCTCTTGGTATTTAAAGGGCCAACAACACTCTATCAGGAAAGCACGTTTCCTGCTGAAGTTTTATAGTTTGAGAAGTAGAAGTGGCTAGTGTTTCCCCATGGTAACTCAGGAGGAAGGGCCCTGTAGGGAGTTAGAAGAGCGAGTGCCCATCTACCTCAAACAGGAGGTGGATAAAGACAGGTGTTTCATTTTAAATTTTTTTTAAAAATTATTCTTAAATTGTGGTTTTTAGATTTTCAACAGTGAAACTAGTAGGCTGTTCTGCTTAGAGGTCCGGGGAAAAGTAGAATAGAAAAAAATGTTTACGGCATTCTATTTTCATGTTTTATGCCATATTTTCATAATAACTGAATACATAATACCAGTTACTTTAAAGATAGGCAGTTAAATAAAATGAACAGGATACTTAAAATAATAATTACATGTAGGGTTTTTTTCCTTTATTATGGGGCAAATTTTAAAATGCCAGATTTTCTTTTTTGTTCTTTGGGTTTTGCCTTTTGTTTGTTGAGACAGGGCCTCACTAGCTGAGGTTCATGATACTCCAGCTTCAGCCTCCTGTCCTGAGGCCTAACCCATCATGACCAGTAACCTAATATTTTTTTAAATAATAACAGATTTCAAAAACATAAAATAATACTAATAACAAAGCATCACATGCCTAACCATCTACATTTAATATATTGTTTTTATGTTATTTATACCTTTGGTTTACTAAAGTCTCACTCTTAAGGAAGAAAGCAATACATATATAGTCCCAACTAACACTCTCTGGAGAAGAAAATTGTGTCTTTTCTTAGGAGGAGGAGGAAGAATCGTGTTGCAATCAGCAAAGCTGGACGGGTGGAACCATCCAAGCCCTATGTCAGTGGACACATATGGAATTTGGAATTTTCTCTTGGTCTAGTATATCCTCACCATGCCTACACTGCTCCCCTTTGCAATGGTGATGTATATTCTTTGCCATAGTAGTTTGGAAGTATATAGTTTGCCTTTTAATTTTACAGGATCTTACAGTTAAGAGATTGTCAAATCTCCGAAAAGACTTCAGATTTTAAACAGTTTTACAACTGAAAGACTAAATCTAATTTGCATTGTGATATGGCTACGAGCCCATGGGAGTCAGAGAATGGAATGTGGTGGTCTGATTGAGAATGGCCCCATAGGTTCATATATTTGAATGCTTAGTCCCCAGTGAGTGAAACGATTTTGGAAGGATTAGGAGGTGTGGCCTTATTGGAGAAGGGAGTGGGTTTTGAAGTTTCCAAGCCCACAGGTTTCTGGGTCAGCTCTGCCTCCTGGTTGTTATCTTAAGGATATAAGCTATTCCTGCCTGCCTGCTGCCATGCTCCCCACCAAAATAATCATGGACAAGTCTGCCAGAACTGTAAGCCTCAACAAACTCTGTCTTCTGTAACTGCCTTGTCATGGTGTTTTACCACGTCAACAGAAAAGAAATTAAGACAGACAAACATAAATGATAGATTGACAGACTGTTAAATGATACACAATATAGTATATGTAGTATATTTATCATATATTTGTCTTAAGAAATTAAATACAGATAACACTTCAACAACTGAAGAACCCGAAGCCTTCCCCCCAGTTCACAGCTGACAAAGAGATGAGTGGCACCCTGAACCGTGGGCCAAGCGGAGACCATGGTCTCTGAACCCCAGCCCAGACACACAGTACCTGGCATCCCAAACATACCTAGCTCCATCCTAAATGAAAGAAAGCTGGGAGAGCCCACCCCCCCCCATAGCCCAACTCCGAAAAACACAGCTGAAGGGACAAACCAAATCCCACAAGCCAAACCCCACCCAAACTGCAATCTGTGTCATCATACACCAACAACTAGAGACCCCGAAGCCTCTTGGTCCACAGATGACTAAGAGCCAATTAAGATCTGACCAAGAACAACTCCTGTGACAACTGGAGACACACAGCTCCTTGACCTACAGCCAACTAAGAGCTGACTAAGAACAGCCCCTGTAATTACTGGAGACACTCAGCCCCAGGCTCACAACTGACGGAGAGTCAACCAGGAGCTGACTAAAACTGAGCCGAGGAAGCAATGGGCAGACGCCAGTGCAAGAATACATATAACAATATAAAGAACAAGACACCACCAGAAGAAGTTGGTGCTTCTACAACATCAAGACCTGAGCAAAACAAAGAAGAGGAAACAAAAGGAAATGACCTTAAAAACAACTTTATGAAGATAATAGAAGCTTTAAAAGAAGATACAAAAAAACTCCCTTAAAGAAATAGAAGAAAATACAAACAAAAAATTGGAAGAGTTGAACAAATCCCTGAAAAAAAAAAATAAAGAAAACCAAGAAAAAGAAAACAAACAGGTGAAAGGAACATTCCAGGAATTAAAGATTGAAAAAGAAGCAATAAAGAAGGCATAGACTGAGACAAAACTGAAAATAGAAATCCTGAAGAAACTAACCAGAACTCAGATGCAGCATAGCCAACAGAATGCAAGAGATGGAAGAGAGAATTTCTGGAGTAGAAGGTTCAATAGTGGAGATAGATAGATCAATTAAAGAAAACACTAAAACCAAATAAGTCATAACACAAAATGTCCGGGAAATCTGGGACACCATGAAAAGACCAAACCTGAGAATAATTGGAATCATGGAAGGAGAATACCAGATCAAAGGTACAGAAAATATATTCAATAAAATCATAGAAGAAAACCTTCCCAACCTAAAGAAGAAAATGCCTATAAGGATACAAGAAGCTTATACAACACCAAATAGACTAGACACTCCAAAAATGTCTGCTTGCCACATAATAATTAAGCCACTAAAACTACAGAATAAACAAAGAATACTAAGAGCTGCAAAGGAAAAAGGCCAAGTTACCTATAAAGGCAGACCCATCAGAATAACATCAGGCTATTCAAGGGAAACAATAAAAGCAAGAAGGTCCTGCTCAGATGTTTTACAGACACTAAAATAATATGGCTGCCAACCCAGAATACTATACCTAGCAAAACTAACAATCACCATAGACAGAGTAAATAAGATATTTAATGACAAAACCAGATTTAAACAATACCTATTCACAAATCTGGCCCTAAAGAAAGCACTAAAGGGAAAATTTCAACCTAAGGAAACCAGATACACCATTGAAACCACAAACAATTGATAATACCATAGAAGAAAAACCCAAAGAAGGGAAATACACACAAGCCATCACCAAAAATAATAGGAAATAACAATCATTGGTCAATAGTATCCCTTAATATCAATGGACACAATTCACCTATAAAAAGAAACATCCTAACAAGATGGATACAAAAGCAAAAGCCATCCTTCTGCTGCAAACAAGAAACACACCTCAACTTCAAAGACAGACATAGGCTCAGAGTAAATGGTTGGGAAAAGACTTTCCAATCAAATGGTCCTAAGAAACAGCTGATGTAGCCATCCTAATATCTAACAAAATAGACTTCAAACTAATATCAATCAAAAGAGACCAGGACGGACATTACTTATTCATCTCAGGAAAAATCCACCAAGATGAAGTCTCAATCCTAAATATTTATGCGCCCAACATAAGGGAACCTACATTTATATAAGAAACACTACTAAAGCTTAAACCTCACTCCAAACCCCACACACTAATAGTGGGACACTTGAATACCCCACTTTCACCCTTGAATAGGTCAACCAGACAGAAATCAGACAGAGAAATAAGGGATCTAACAGAACTTATGATCCAAGTGGACTTAACATATATACAGTCCCTTCTACCCAAACACAAAAGAATATACATGTTTCTTAGCACCCCATGGAACTTTCTCTAAAGTTGACCACATACTCAGTCATAAAGCAAATATATCAATACATAGAAAAAATGGGAACAACTCTTGTATCATATCAGACCTCCGCGGTCTAAAGTTAAAGTTCAACAACAACAAAAAAAATCACAGAAAACTTACAAATTCATGGAAACTGAATGTCTCTCAATTGAACCACCTCTGGGTCAAGGAAGAAGTTAAGAAAGAAATTAAAGACTTCCTGGAATTTAATTAAAATGAATCCACAACACACCCAAACTTAGGGGACACAACGAAAGCAATGTCAAGAGGAAAACTCATAGCACACAGATGCCTATAAGAAAAACCTAGAGAAATCTCACCCAAGAGACCTGACAGCACAGCTGAAATCTTTGGAACAGTTAGAAGCAAACTCACCTAGAAGGAGTAAACAGTAGGAAATAATCAAACTTAGGGCTGAAATCAATACAATAGAAACAAAGAGAACAATACAAAGAATCAATGAACCAGAAAGTTGGTATTTTGAGAAAGTCATCAAGATAAACTTTTATCCAAGCTAACCAAAAATCAGAAAGGGGGTATCCAAATTAACAGAATCAGAAATGAAAAGGGGGACATAACAACATACACCCAAGAAATCCAGAGAATTATCAGGTCATACTTTGAAAATCTATACTTTACTAAGATGGAAAATCTAAAAGAAAAAGAAAGCTTTCTGGAAAGGTACCACTTACCAAAATTAAATCAAGATCTGATTAAAGACCTAAACAAACTGATAACCCCAAAGAAAATTGAAAGTCTCCCAAGTAAAACATGTCCTGGATCAGATGATTTCAGTGCAGAATTCTACCAGATATTCAAAGAATAACTAATACCAATACTCCTCAAACTGTTCCATAAAGTAGAAACTGAAGGAACATTGCCGAACTCTTTTTGAGGCCACAATCACCCTGATTCCCAAGCCACTCAAAGATCCAACAAAGAAAGAGAATTACAGACCAATCTCCTTTATGAACATTGATGCAAAAATACTCAATAAAAATTTTGGCATACCAAATCCAACAACATTTCAAAAAAAAAATCATCCACCACAATCAAGTAGGCTTCATCTCAGAAATGCAGGAATGGTTCAATATATGAAAAACTGTGGATGTCATCCATCATATAAACAAACTGAAAGAAAACCATATTATCATCTCATTAGATTCTGGAAAAATCTTTGACAAAATCCAACACTCCTTCATGATAAGAGTCCTGGAGAGATCAGGAATACAGGGAAAATACCTAAATATAATAAGGGTGACATACAGCAAGCCAACAGCCAACATCAAACTAAATGGAGAAACACTCAAAAAAATTCCACTAAAACCAGGAATAAGACGAGGCTGTCCTCTCTCTCTATCTATCTATTCAATATAGCTCTCAAAGTTTTAGCTAACACAATAAGCAAGCAAAAATAAATTAAGATACAAATTGGGAAGGAAGAAGTCAAACTATCTCTATTTGCAGATATGAGCATATACATAAGTGACCCCCAAAATTCTACCAGGGAACTCCTACAGCTGATAAACTCCTTCAGCAAGCCAGCAGGGTACAAGATTAACTGAAAAAAAATTTAATAGCCTTCCTATATGCTAAGGATAAAAGGGCTGAAAAATAAATAAGGGAAACATCACCCTTTATAATAGCTCTAAGTACCATTAAATATCTTGGCATAACTCTAACCAAAGAAGTAGCAGACCTGTTTAACAAAAATTTTAAGTCACTGAAGAAAGAAATTGAAGAGGATATAAAAAAAAAAAAATGGAAAGATCTCCATGCTCCTGGATAGGTAAGATCAATATAGTAAAAATGGCGATTTTACCAAAAGCAATCTACAGATTCAATGCAATTCCCATCAAAATCCCAACACAATTCTTTTACAGGTCTAGAAAGAACAATATGCAACTTCATATGAAATAAGAGGAAACCCAGGATTGCCAAACCGATCCTGCTCAATAAAAGATCTTCAGGAGTTATCACCATCCCTGACTTCAAGCTATACTATAGAGCTACAGTAATAATAACAGCCTGGTACTTGCATAAAAACCGATTTGTGGATCAATGCAATCAAATAGAAGACCCTGACATTAACCCACACATCTATGAACACCTGATTTTTGACAAAGAGGCCAAAAATATTCAATGGAAAAGGACAGTATCTTCAACAAATGGTGTTGGCATAACTGGATCGTCATATGTAGAAGAATGCAAATAGATCCAAACCTATCACCCTGCACAAAACTCAAATCCAAGTAGATCAAAAACCTCAACATAAACCCAACTACACTGAACTTGATAGAAAAGAAAGTGGGAAATACCCTCCAATGCATTGGCACAAGTGACCACTTCATAAATATAGCACCAGTAACACAGACACTAAGAACAATAATCAATAAGTGGGATCTCCTGAAACTGAAAACCTTCTATAAAGCAAAGTACACAGTCAATAAGACAAAACCACAGCCTATAGAATGGGAAAAGATCCTCACCAACCCTACATCAGACAGAGGACTGATCTCTAAAATATACAGATAACTCAAGAAACTAGAGCCCCAAAACATAGATAACCCAATTAAAAAATGGGGCTCAGAGCTAAAAAGGGAATTCTCAACAGAAGAATTACAAATGGCTGAAAGGCACTTAAAAAAAATTGCTCAACATCTTTAGCCATCAGAGAAATGCAAATCAAAACAACTTTGAGATACCAACTTACACCTTTCAGAATGGCTAAGATCAAACACAGATGACAGCCTATGCTGAAGAGGATGCATAGCAAGAGGAACCTTCATTCATTGTTGGTGGGAGTGTAAATTTGCACAGCCACTCTGGAATGCAGTATGGCGCTTCCTCAGAAAACTGGGAAACAATCTTCTCAAGGATCCAGCAATACCACTATTGGGCATATATCCAAAGGATATACATTTGTACCCCAAAGGCATTAGCTCAACTATTTTCATGGCAGCATTATTCATAATATCAAGAACCTGGAAACAACCTGGATGCCACTCAACTGAAAAATGAATTAACAAACTGTGATACATCTACACAATGGAGTACTACTCAGCAGTAAAAAATTAATAAATAAATAATAAAAAGTAAATGACATGTTAAAATTTGCAGGCAAATGGATGGATTTGAAGTAACACAAGCCCAGAAAGATAAGCATTAGATGTACTCACTCCTAAGTGGATTTTAGACAAAAAGCAAAGGATACCCAAGCTGCAAACCACAACCCCTGAACATCTTAGGATCAGAAGGAACTTAAGGGAGATATCCAGAGATTCCCCTAAGGAGAGAAAATAGAGATCACCTTAGCAAATTGGGGCCATAATCAGTTGCAAACAAGAAGAGGTGGGAACAAATCATGAGAGAAAGAGATGGTTGAGTGAGAGGAGCAACAAAGAGGAAGAAAAAGAGATGATATCTTGATAAAGTCAATGTGGGGTTGGAAAGAGACTGGGTGCTAGGGAAACCTCCAAGAACTCACAGGATGTCCCTGGCTAGGTCTCCAAATAATAGTGTGTGTGTGGGGGGGGGGGTGTCTAAATAGGACTTCCCCTATAATCAAATGAATAACCACCGTAAGTGTCATCACAGAACCTACATCCAACGAAGAATAGAGGTGGAGGTAGAGATCCATGGCTGAGCACTGGAGGAGCTACAGGTCCAGCTGAGAGCAGGGGAGGAGAGTCTGTTTGAGCAAGGGGATCAGGATTATGAGGAAAATTCCCACAGTGGTGGCTGGCTGGAGCTCTGGGGAGCTCACTGAACCAAGAACAGCCACTGGGGAACCATCAGGAAAAGAAGCTAGGCCCTCCAAGGGTGGGCAACTGTCCATTGGCATGGGCAGTATGTGGAGCCTCGAAGGGTGGGATCAGACTGTGTTCCTGTGTGTAGGCTGATACCTTGGAACCCATTCCCTGCAGAGGAACACCTAACCCAGTCTTGACTTTGGGATGAGGAAATTGGACTTTCCTGGAATGGATGTGCCATGCTGAGCTGTCCTACCTTAGGACCTCTTGTCCTTATGGGGGAGGGGATAGGGGATAGGTAGGGGAGAGGCTGAAGGCTGACTGGGAGGGAATGGGAGGAGGGAAAGGAGGGGGAGCGGGGGGGATATATTGATGGAGATGACATTTTTTAATAAAAAATAATAAAATGAACACACAAATAAAAAGAAATAAAAACAGATAAGCCTGAAAATATTAAATCTTCTACATATTTACTTTTGAAAGAAAAAATCATGGCACAGTTCTCCAGAAGTTTTACAGTGCCAGCACATTCTCCTCTCTCCTGCTACCCTGACTTTCTTCAGCCTTACAAAAACAGGTTGCATTACGCATGCGGTTTTGTAAGTTATTTCCTCATTAAAAATACATACTTATCACAGTGTTTCAGAACAAATAAAATAACCTTGTACTGTCCTTTTACAGCCCCATAAAGTTCTGTCGTCTAGACATACCAAATTGCTTCTTTAACAAATACTTTAGGTCAGGCTGTTCTCTCTGCCTTTCAGCTCTGTACACAGCTTTAACAAACAGCATTCTAGATGCAAATGATTTCTAGCATTGCCCTCGTGCTGTGAAAGGAAAGTTCATGAAGTGGAATTGCTAAGCTCATTTTAAAGCTATCTTCTAAATGTTACTATATTGCCCTCCGAAATAAATACTCAAACTTCACCTAGCCAAGCTTGAGAGTACGCCTTTAATATTTGATAGATGGAAATAGTATCCTAATATATAAATTCACATGTCATTTCTAGGGACATGTTTTGTGTTTAGGAACCATGATGTTCTCATAATTTTTATTTGTATACATCGCATTCAGAGTTCTGTATATGTTTAGAAATGTATTTAAATATATTGCAAACATTTCTTTCTAGCTGCTCCATGGCTGGAGAATGTACTGGAGAGGAAAGGACCAAGAATGAGGCTGACAGTTAAGTGGTTTTCATAAGTCTGATGAGAGAAGACAGCCTAGACCAGGATGCAGCAACCTACTTAGACATCTGGACGTGACAATGAAGAAGGCAAAGTGAAGACAGGATAGGTCTAAAGAAACCTAGCAAAAGATAGACCATGTCATTATTTATGCACAGATTTCAGTAAAGAAGGGTAATCACAAAACCATTAGTAAGCAAATTAACACATTTGTGTCTGGTTTGGTTGTTTTGAGGCAGGATTTCCTGCCGTCCAGAATGGCCTCAAACTCCTGAGCCTCCTGCTTTCCTGCTTTCACCTGTCAGGCCACATAGGTCCTCTGTGTTCTCAAATTCGTAACAAAAAGTTATCTGATGTTATTCGACACATGATTGCATTAAGTTATGCATTCTCCAAAATTAAAAAAAAAAATCAAAACAAACAACCAAACAGAAACAGGTTCTTGCCTCCCGAGATAAAGAGTTAAATATATGGACACGACGATGACATAGCCCTGTGCTTATTGGGAAATCAATTCTATAATATAACCAGGTCAAAAAGCCTGGGGGAAGGAGAAAGACTGATTAGAAAATTCAGCTGCAGACACTGTGAGGCATACATCAGTCTACTGAGCTGGTCATCAGGAGGTGGTTTGAAGGCTTTGCCCATGAGGTGCTATTAGGTTTCTGAAGTATTTGCTTTCATGCTTTCATGTTGGTATGATTAAAATACTCGACAGAATCAATTTAAGGAAAGAAAGGCTCATCTGGACTCATAGCTTCAGAGAAATTTCAATCTACTCAAGTGGGAAAGGTGTGGCATGGTTGTGGAATCAGGTGACAAATGACAAGTGTGAAGAAGACAGCCTTGGGATTTTCTCACCCTGAGTTGACCCACAGGCTGTTGACAGCCTGACAAAAAAAGCATGACCCTGAGGGAGTCCCTCATATCTTGGCCCCTAAGGCAACAGGGCTTTATTTTATTCCACAAGACAAAATATAATAAAATAGTGCCGATAGTTTTTAGATAAATAAAGTAATTGCTGGTCAACGCATTAATAAAATTGCAGCAGAATATGCTACATGGGTTGAATGTGTCATTATGAAAGAACTTAGATAAAATATAGCACTTTATTGGGACTAAAAAGATTTTATGAAAAATGACATGGATGTTTGAAACAAGTCAGTAAAAGCAGGTCAGAAGATTTGAAGACAATATGAATGGTGGCTTTTTAGCAAAACAACTTGAGTAGGAAAGGTGGCTGAGTCACCAGTGTCAAAGTTCTCAGTGTTCAGGTGTTGAACATGGACAGTGTCAAAGACAGGGGAAGACAAAGGTATCTTCATGATAAACGACTGTGATCAGAAGGAGGATCAGGTATCACAAGTTGGAGGTGTGGCTCTGTGGCAGGCCCTGAGCACTTGGCTAGAGTATGCCATGCTCTGGGAGGAAAGGGGAAGAGAGAGGAAGGGACAAAGGAATGAAGGCAACTTAGTTTGGATTCCTTTGAGCTCATCAAGTCTGTCCTCATTGCATTGGCCAGGACCTTAGAAAGCTAGATTACTTCCCATCACCAACTCCCTGGCCCTTTATTCCAGTCTCCTCAGACCTCAGCAACACCTTCTACACTAAAGCCACAGAGGCACCCCAAAGTTCCAATCTGGATGCTACCACTGCCCTCCCAATAGTCTCTGGTGGCTCTTGGTGGCATTCAGATGGGACACACCTTCTCCATCCTGAGAGTGGATGCAAAGGACTTGAATGTAAGGCCTTACAAATAGAATTTTCTAACATGTATCCAGTTCACAAGCTGTTGATGGGCATAAAATACATTATCTCAAAGAGGTAATTCTCAAAGATGTAATACTTACTTTCTTATCTAGTCAATCATTAATTTACATGAAGTTGGCTGAACATTATCAGCATGTGCATCTAAGGCAAGAGCATCTACTGATTGGTAGATGGATGCTGGAATACAGCCTAGAGTAGCTAAATGAAAGATTGAACTTATTATGATTCTGGAAGACGTTTCAGAGGAGGCCCGGGCAAAGATAGTGTTCCAAGTCACGTGTGTAATGTATTGGAACCTCACTCATGGAGAAACAGTCTGTGAAGCAGTGTACTACATTCAAAGGACAGGACAGTACAGACTATGTGTTACTTTCCTGGGCAGCTGCCCGCCTTTCCCTGCCTGTTATGTTTTTCTCTAAGGGTCTTCATCCCAGTGGGTGTGCCATATGGTTGTATAGTTAATCCATGTAAGGTGCTTAAAATGGTTCTTGGTCCACACTGGTTGCTACCTAGGTGGCTGTCATTCCTAAATTCCTACTTTAGCTTAAATATTTGTACTTTAAATAAAGCTCTTCACATTCCTTCTTCTGGCCACTTTCCTCTAGAATTCCAATCTACAATGTCTTCTTATGCCCATGAATATCATAGAAAATCCTTATTTGGGGTTTTAGTGTGTGCTTCAACACATAATGTCACCACATCATTTGCAGTAGTATCAATTTTATATATCTGTTCTCCTTTATTCTTGGATCTGAAATGCTAAGCTTTCTTTGTTCAGTAAAGTAACATTTACTAAAACTATGCAGCCCAGGAGTCAAAACAGGTTAAAAGCCTCAGCATGGAAGAAAAGTTCACAGCTCAGCAGGAGCATGGAGGAAGGAAGCTGCCCAATGTGTGTGATGAGTGGACTCAGCCTGCAGGCCAGATTCAGAGAGAGCACAGCTTTAGTGTTAAACCCAATAATTTTGAGTGTGTTGAGAAATTCACCAGAAAGCCCCGGCCTTTCTAGTTACTATTTTCTTGTATTCTGGCCCTCTAACTCAGTCATTATGGTGCTTCTTAATGACCAGTCACAAGAAAACTGTAGATCTACAAAACCAGATGTAATAGAGATTCTCTGCTTTCAATCTTTTACTTTATAATGGTAATTATTTTGAGAATGTAGGGTTTTTGTCCTTTATGTATAAAGTAACTAAATCCAGAACTAGCATGAACCCCTTCTTTACACACCAGTACAGAACTAAAATCCTTACAACATTCTTATTTTTTTTTACTTGAAACTCACAAAACAATAAACATATAACTAATTCTATTGAATCCATGTAATTTGCCCTCTGTGTGCAATGTTCCATGGCTAGTATTAGATAAGAGCATCTATAAAAGAGTCCAAAAGTATTCATTGTATAAAGCATCAACTATGTATGACGTGTCCATATGTAAGACCATCCCTATGGATGTAAACACACAGGCTTCTGGTCCCCAGCTTGTGGGGCAGTTTGGGGAGGATGTGGAGCTTTCAGGAGGAGGGGCCTGGCTAGAGGAAGTAGGTTGCTGAGAGTGGGGAGGGAAGGCAGGAATTGAGCTTTAGAGGCCCTGCCCAGCTCCCACACCTACTTTCTCTGCTTCCTGCTGGCTGGGACATGAAGAAACAGCCACCATATGTTCTCACTGGCACGAAGACACCCAGCGTCTTCCCTTCCCTGGAAGGATGGACTCCTCAAACCATGAAGCAAAATAAGCTCTTTTTCCCTAAAGTGTTTCTTGCCAGATACTTTGTCCCAGCAATATCCCACTGAACTCAGGCACCTGAGGGGTTTTTGTCTTATTGGCTTTCATTTCCTTATTTGAACTGTAAGAAACAATGGCACATACGGTTAGCTAAAATAAAAATAACCACTGATGAGCCCTACCAAAATTGACATATTTGTGTTTCCTCAAAGTTTATAAACGTTGAGATTATGACCCACAGTGATGGTATTTAGAAGTGGGGTCTCTCAAGGGTATTTGGATCATGAGGCAGCCCTCAGGAGTGCAGAAGTTCCCTTTGATCCTATGAGGACAGGGAGAACATAACATCTATGACCAGAAGTTAACCCCCAATAGACTGTGACTGCCAAAGCCTTGCTTGACCTTGGATCTCCAAGCCTCCTGAATTCCTTGAAATAAATTACTGTTGTTCATAAGCCACATAGTTCCCAGTATTTTGTTGTATGATCTTGAGTAAACTAAGCTGGGGGAGAAACATCTAAATATATACTTATGCTTCAAACTGACATTTTAAATTTGAATCATACTACATCTTTTAATCGTCCCATGGTAAAGGGTTACAAATAGGAATATAAAAATGGATAAAAATAAAATGGTCTGCTAGATCAGTGGTTTACACCCTGTAGATCACAACCTCTTTGGGTAGTTAAATAACCCTTTCACAGGATCTTCTATGACCATCAGAAAACACGGATGTTTACATTACATTTATAACTTAGTAATATTACAGTTACAAAGTAGCAACAAAAATAATTCTACAATTAGGAGTCACCACAACACGAAGAACTAACTGTATTAAAGGGTCATGGTGTTAAGAAGGTTGTGCACTACGGAGCAAGAGCTTGTAACTTAGATTGTTAATGAAAGGCAGCTGCGTGAGAGATGAATGTGACACTGGTCTTTTACAAGTCGCAATCCAGGACAGGAACAGCATTTTCATTTAGCAATATTAGCTCATTAAAATTTAGTCCAGATCCTTTCATTTGCTTTTCAAAGTCCAGACTGCAACAGAAGCAAGAAAAGTCAACAAAGGCTCTGACCACCATGACCTTGGCTAAGATTTACATTTCATCAGGACCATGACCCCAACAGTAAACTCAGCCACTCCATCTGTGGCTACTCTGAGATTTTAAACCAACTCCTTCAGCATCTCTATCCTATGTCCAAGAATGAAGCTCCCCCCACCCTCAAGCTCTGGATGTGTCTCTGGAGTGTGTGTGTGTGTCTGGGGGTGGGAGGGGGTGCAAAGTATTGGCTTATTGGCTTGAGACAGCTATATGCTCCTTCCATTTAGATTCTTGGGGACTGAGCTTCCAGCTGAGGAAATGCAAAATTCACTTATTGCTTAAATACTTCACCAGGCTCTTTTATTTCAGCACATGTAGGGGTGAGTGGGTGGGGGTGTGTGGGTTCACAAGCAGCATGTGTATGCCTACACCTGTATGTAAATGTCCAAAGTTCCGAAGTTGACATCAGTTCTTGTCCTCAATGACTCTCCACTTCACTTACTGAGGCAGGGTCTCTCACTGAACTAAGTTTGCTGACTCGCTTAGTTTATCTGGTCAGCTTGCCCGGGGCGCCCCCTGCCATGGCCTTCCAATTCTAAGAGTGTCGGTGGCTACCACACTTGACCAGCTTTTCTGTGGCTTCTGAGGATCTGAACTCCAGTTCTCATACCCATAAGGCAACAGCTTTGCTGGCTGAGTCATCCCTCCAGCCTTTTCCATTTCTCTTGCCTGTTCAGGAATATAAAAATATAACCTAAAATCTTAGCTTTACCTCAGGCGCAGTGTTAAAGAGCTAAAGTAGGGTCAGGCATGATGGTTTGGGCCTATAACTCCAGATTCGGGGGGAGGGGAGAGGGAGCTGAGGCAGGTGGATCACCCTGAGCTCCACCTAGGTTAATCTAGGCTATAGACCCTTCCTAGGGGAACTAGAGGAGGAAACGCAAGCTAAACTAAGCATTAAATACCCAGTTCTGAAAATGATTCTACTGTTTCATAATTCAAGACCCTTGGACAAATCATATTTTTGGAAACTCTCATTTTCTATCCACAGAAAATAATCAGAGCAAATGGCACTGGTACAGTTGCTTCCAGCTCCCCATATGCTTGGGTTTCTAAGTGTTTTAAGGCACTTTCTGCTGTCGGAGGTAGCAGGGGACAATAGAAAACAGAAACCCATGAATTCAGAATCAGCCAGACGCAGATCGAATCATGCCTCAAAACTGAAGTCAACACATTTTGTAGTAAGGAACACAATTTCCTTACTATAACACAGAGATACTATCTCGTGCTGGCAGATTAGATCAGCCTCTGGAGAATGACTATTTAAAGTGGTTTGCTTAGAGGAGAGACTGGATAAAGCAAGCTGTCCTAACTCTGCTTTCCCTTACTCAAAATGAATCAAAATGAACTGGAGGCTTCCGAAGTATCACTTGTGCTTGGTACAGCTTCTGCAGGCGCAACATCATACTTTTTCCTCCTGGTTACTTATTTCTGTTTTCAAATGGAAACTTTGCTTTTCTGTTGCCTTTCTATAAATATTCCTTGCTTCAGAATCACTCTTTACAACTGCTCTCCTTCTATCATGACTTTCCTTTATAAAGATAACTGGTTTCTTTGTTCTGCTTTCTACTCTACAGTTGATGACTCCAAGCTTAGGAACTTAGCCCTCTCAGGAGCTCAGGGAATAGACAGGTAGAGACCTCGGCTGCTGATTGGCTTATCAGGCAAAGACACCTGCCATCAAGTCTGATGACAATTTTTCATTTGATACTCAGAACCCACGTGGTGAAAGGTGAGAACCAATTCCCAAATGTTGTCCTCTGACCACCACATATATGATGTAGCATGAATACACATACACAGACACACACAGACACACACACACAGACACACACATACACACACAGGCACACACACATACAGACACACACACAGATACACACATACACACACAGACATGCACACACACATACACACACATACAGACACACACACATAGACACACACACAGAGACACACACATGCACACACACAAAAAAAATGTTTTAATAAGAAAGAAAAGACAGATCCGTATGATCTGTGTTCAGTAGGGAAACATGAATAATACTGTTGTTAAGGAGCTAGACTCCTCCTGGGGAAAACTCACCTCTCCAAATCTTTCCACGTTTTGTAATTTAGATAAGTTTCCACCAATAGACATATCATCCAAGCTAGAAATAATTTTATTAATACTTCCTTCACTGGAAGGTCTATTTTTCAGTTTGGATCGAAAAATATCTCCTTGGACCCACAATGACGCTTGTTTTCTGTAAAAATGAGAGAAAACAAAATATTTAAAATAAGCTATGATCATCGTCTCAATGCTATGATATCTAACAAGAAAGATATTAACAAAATATTCAACAATTAGACTAGACAGGTGATGGAATCATAGAATATACAATTATGTTTCTGAATAAGTTAAATATTTTAAAAATCGGATGAGATTTTTAAGAATATGAAAAGCTCAGAGTCTAGCCACTCCGGTTTACTAATGAGTGAGACTGTCTCAGTCTTGTATTGTGGTAGAAGTTGGTTTTGGAAGCCAAACTCAAACTGTATTTTCTAAGACTGGGGTATATAAACTGATGATGTCAGCATACCACTGAGTCACAGCTGATTTCCTATACCACCTATAAAAATACAGATTTAAAACAACCTTAATATTTATTTTCTTTGTGCAAATGTTTAGAGAAGTATAGCCTAGCCTCTTATATGTTCACATCTTCAAAGCAATCTGCCTTTATTCTACCTCACACCAACATCTATCATAGCCCTGACTGGGTATTTGGTTCTTCCTATGGGCTTCAAATAGTATTTTAAAATAGCAGAGTCCTTGCCAGAGAATGAATAGGTCAGAAGATGGCCAACGAACTCATACAGGAACATTCTAGAACTGCAATTGCAGGGGAGTAGTTTTGCTTTATCACAAATATTGACAAGTTCAGATACATGAAACAAAGAGAAAAGATGGGATTTAAGATAAAAAGCAGAATCCTTGTCCCTCAAGAAGTTTCTTAAAATGGAAAAAATGAACAACTGAAGTCCAGCATATGGGGCCTTGTGGCCCAGACTCATACAAGGCCCAAGGCACAGAGACCCAGCCCTATCTAAAGGAATCAGACATCCCCTATGAGTCCAGAGGTGGTGTCTGTGTGCACATGCACCTGCATACACATACCTCCTCCCTTCCTCCTCTTTCCTCCCTTACCCCCCCCCAAAAGGAAGTCTACTAATAAGCACAAAGTCATGTTACAATGTAGCAGTCACACTCCCTTCTTTTAAAAGTCATGCTGGTGATTGGCCAACTTACACCATCCGGGTTTGTAAAGTACATCAGCTGCCAGAATTGCCTCAGGACGCATTTCTCAGAATGCATCCCGGTTAAGCGATGCAAGGCCCCATCTGGAAAGACAAGCAGGACTTACCCCCAACAAAAGCAAACACAAGCTGATGGGATGGCATTGCAGAGTACAGGGCTGCTTAAATTGGCTGCAGCAGAGGATATGGGGAAGCATCCTTGTTCAGGGTGGATCTGAGATGCCATGCTAAGATATTTAAACGTGATGGCCCAGATTCAGAGGTTCTGGTAGTGTTTTGTGAGGTTTAAAAGAAAACACTATGAAATGGGAACAGAGACAGGAGGACTAAAAGAGGCTAATGTAAAAAGAAATGTTCATCAGACTTAAGTTATAAGATGAAAAGCTGGCTACGGTTCAGGTCTAAGATGAAAATTGCAAAGTGACAACGTCCACTTGTCTAGTTTAAAAGACTCAACCTGCCCTGCCTCTGGGAAGGTTTGATCTGGATGTTAAAGATGAATAAGCTGTTAGAGCTGAACCAAGTGTTGTTAAGCAATGATGTATGCTATTGCTTCTTGAGCAAAGGGAAGTGATGTTTTATACTACTTTTCCTTAGACGACACACACTGTGCTTGCTTTCATGTCTGTCGCCCCTTAAAAGCCTCATCTCAAACAAAAGAAGTAAAACATGTATTTTAAAGTATTTAACGTTGAAAACTCAATTCTTGAAAGCTAACATATCTGCTGAAAGTCAATTTCAATACTGTAGCGCATTTTCTAGGAGCAAGACATGGCTGGCCCTCTGCTTTCCTAATAGGAATGTGCTCTGAAGCAACAGGAAGAGGTTGGTGTTAATCTGAATACAACCTTACAGAGAGATGTATCCAAGGCCAGGGTAATTGATTTTGGACACATCCTGGTCAAAATTAGTCAGATTTGGGCTAAGCCAATGTGGAATTGAGGAACCAAAAGTTCTTCCATCTTAGAGTCAGCAGCCATGTT
Organism: Phyllotis vaccarum; assembly: GCA_033318265.1. Lineage (NCBI taxonomy): Eukaryota > Metazoa > Chordata > Mammalia > Rodentia > Cricetidae > Phyllotis > Phyllotis vaccarum. The sequence continues at coordinate 42,638,190 of JARWLC010000015.1, read as the reverse complement.
GGCAAACAGGTCAAGGAAAGCTCAGGCTAAATCCCCCTTCAGTCCCAAACTTGCAAAAGATGTTATCCAAAAGAACTTCTGGGCCAGGGCCCTAGCCTAACTGCAGAATGTTCCAATTCTGCCCTGGGGCCAGTCAATACAAATCCATATAGCACCCTGACCCATCTTGACCAAGTTAAGTAACTGCAGCATGTTCCAAACCTGCCCTGGGACCAGTCAATAGAAATTCAATCCTGACCCAGTCTCATTTCCTCATTTTTACTCCAGTTCATGGTTTTTCCCTATAGAAGATGCATGTACTCTCAACTCAGAAACTCCTCCTTGCCTTGGTTTATGGAGTGCGTGGAAGAGTTCCCTGCCTGGCTTGTACTGTGCACTCAATAAACCTTGTGTTTGCATTTTGGATTCCTTGGATTCCAGTGATCTCTCTGGGGGTCATTCTCTGGGAAGAACATTTGGGGGATCACCGGGGACCCCCAAAGACCCCCCATGACCCCAAGATCCGAAGGTTCATCAGTCATCTTTACCGGTAAGAGTGGTCAGTCTTTCTGTCTGTCCATTCATTACTTTAAGTTTGTGTCACCCGACTGCATCTGTATTTTACAGGCTCTCACTGTGGCAGACGTGCCTGTACAGTGATACTGAAGGGGAAGAGAGATGTCTGGAACCCTACTTTGGGCAAGGGGCCCATGGACCCTGAGCTGTTTGAGGCCACCCCTGAGGTGACCATTTGATTCATCCCCACCAGAAGGCATTTGTATTTGTGAAATGTGGCCACCCCATGAGGAGCAAAAGAGTAATTTGTGCCTTGTCCTGGGAAAAATTGTTAAGAATCTTTGTGTATTTTTGTCTTTGTGTATTTTGTGTATTTTGTTTGTGTTCTAATCTGTTTGCTGTTGCAACTTCTTGGCATCCATTTAAATAATAATAATAATAATAACCAAATAAATTGCCTTCAATATGAGCCAATGTGTGATAGGCTTAGATGCCTCTTCATAAATATCTGCTTTTAGTACAACTCAGGTCAGTTGCACTGTTCTAAATATTTCTGGGCTTATGTGCAGGACACACAGAAATCACTGTGTAGCTGCTTCTTTCTGGGGCCCACTCATTCTCCCTCACTGCCTTAAGGGAAGCCACACTGTATTACATCATCCTGACTCCTCAATGGCCATCACTGATTCTGTCCATGACACTGCTGACCAAGGTGAACCAACTTTGGCCCAGTGTCAATTCAAAGCCATGATTTGTTCATTCAGTACAGAAACCTAATCCATTTTATTTTGAGCTTGTGTGTGTGTGTGTATATATGCATGTGTGTGTGTGTGTGTGTGTGTGTGTGTGTGTGATGGGTTGTGTGTGTATACTTGTGTGCCTGTGGAGGCCTGAAGCTGGGGTCAGATGTCTTCTTCCATCACTCTCCACTTTGTAGACTGAGGCAGCATCTCAGTTGACCCAGAGCTCACAGACAAGCTAGTCTAACTGGCCAGCTTGTCTCAGTGGATCTCCTCTCTGCCTCTTAAATGCAGAGCTTTCAGACAGACCACCAAGTCTACCTGGCTCTCACATGGATTCTAACGATCTAACTCTGGTACTTAGGATGGCATGGTAAGTGCCTTTATATTCAGCATCTCATCAGCTCCCTAACCCTTTTCTAGTTTTGACCAGCAACGACCAGAGAACCAATCTGCTGTGTATATATCCTCATATCTAGAGCTATCACAGAGGTGATTTCTAACTTAGAGTACTGACAAGTGAAACAGCCTAACAATATGTTTTTTAAAATGGAGGATGAGAAGCAACACAAAAGAGGCACAAAGTGAGCCAGAGATAAGCATTTGGAAGTCACAGGAGCACAGAAGTCCAAGTGGAAGATTTGTAGAATTCCTGATGGTGCAGGGGAAGACTGTTACCCTAGAGTACACAAGGAAATTACTAGAGGGGTAATGATTTGGGATAGACTTTAAAAGACTCAAATAGATAAATCTACTTTTAGGTATAAAAGTCTCATGATGATCTGCTAGACCATCTGCATGTCCGGCCAAAATGCAAAACTTACAATAAAATCTACCATGCCACTCTTTCAATCTTATATCTGACCATTTGGGACACAGAGCATCATATGACCCGCATATGGGACCAGCATGTATTGCTGGTGCCTCAAAAAGCTATACAAAGAATTCCACACAGTCCAGCAAAAGAATTGAACACAGACCCTCAAACAGATGCTCATGCGCTGGTACTCAAACTAGCATCACAACATTCCAAAGTCGGGAACAACTTAAATGCCCATTAACATGTTAATGGTTAAACAAAAATATATATACAGTGGAATGGCACTCAGGATTAAAAGGGAATGAAGGGGCTGAAAATATAGCTCAATAATAAAGTTCCTGCCTCTCATGCAAAAGTCTTGGGCTCAATCCTATCAATGCAGATAAAGAGGGACAGATGAAATTCTGATGCATACTGCAACGAACATGCTATAGTTGTTACATGTATAATTATAAAAACATGCAAAGTAAAATAAACCAGATATTATATGAGGTACCTAGACTATGAAAATTCATACAGCAAGAAGGCAGAATAGAGGGCACCAGTAACTGGGAGAAGGGGGTCAGTGGAGGTTTGTTGTTAAGTAGATAAAAAGTTTTTATTTGGAATAATTTTTTTAAAAAATTTCACAAATAGTAGAAATGGCATCAGAATATTGTGAATGTACTTAAAATTAATAAACTACATCTAAAGTGGTTAAATTGTTATGGTTAAAAATATACTTAAATTTATAATTTATTACAAAAAAATTATTATCCAAACTTTTATCTAGAATGACTGGCATAAGTATTTCAAGTTAAGTTTCTTATGCCACAATAGTTGGAATATTCTAGTAATTACTATTGGCATTTGAACCAATATTAAGATTTCATTTTTTCCTTGGTAACTTTTTGCTGTGGGACTATGCTCTTGTACACTGTAAATATTTGTCACTATAATCAGACTAGGAGAATTCTGGAAAGCAGAAGAGGGGAGAGCAGATGTGAACCAGACACAGAGGAAGCAAGACAAGGATGCTGCACTGAAGCAAAGGTACCAAGCCACCTGGCTGAACATGGATAAGAATCAAGGGTTAGTTTAAGAGTTAGCAAGTAACATGCCTGAGCCACAGGCTGAACAGCTTGTAATTAATATAAGCCTTTGTGTGATTACTTGAGGCTAACTAAATGGCTACGGGATCAGCAGGGCAGGACAGAGAAACTTCCGACTACAACTTTGAATGTCAACTGATGGCCATTAAATAAAGTGAAACGTTCAAGAGTAAATACTAAAAATAAAATCAGAAGTTTGTGTAATTAGAAATGTGACTTTTAAGAAATAATATAAACTAAACTTAAGCAAAATGTTTACTATTTTAATATACAAACCACAGTATCTTCTACTGTTGGATTATAATTTTTAATAATATTTAAGACTTTAAGTTTTTATATTTTAGGAAAGACCAAATATTGAATGTTTCAATTTGTTATTAAAACATTTAAGATGTGCTTTTTGACCTATTACTGAATGTGCCTTAAAGAAAATTGTAAAAAGACACGGCTGTGATCAAGCCCACTAGAACCCAGTAATTACCATGGTAGCTGAGAATGAACGTGAACTCGTGATTCTTCTGTCTCCATGTCCCACTGCTGGGATTACAGGTATACGCCACCATAACCAACATGTTCAACTGGGGTTCAAACTCAGGGCCTCACGCATGTTAGCAAGCACTCATAACTCAAAGCCTCACCCCAAGCCATTTTTTTAATGTAGTGGGATGTAGTGTACATGGGTGAAAATGTGTATGTTTGTGTGTACATATGGAAGCCAGAGGACAACCTCGGATATCTTTTTCATCTCAAGCTACCTTTTTTTTTTTTGAGACAGAATTTGTTATGGAGCTTGAAACTAACCAGTTGTCTAGACTAACAGGCTGGTAAGCCTTGGTTACTCTCCCACCTCTCCTCTCTGCTCTAAGATTAAAGGTACAAGCCAAAACACTTAACTTTTAAAGTGGGTGTTGAGGAATGGACTTGGGGCTCATGTTAATGAGGCAAGCACTTAATCAACTGAGCTTTCTCCCTGGCCCCAATTTCCCATTTTCTAAATAGTTTATTTTAGTTTCAGTAATTTTCTAAAAGAAAACAGAGCAGAGAAATAAATTCACCAGTTTTCTAAGCACCAAAGAGTGATGTGGTATAACTTGGCAGCTTTGGTATGTGGTGGTTTAAATGACAATGGTCCCCATCGGCTCATATATTTGAGTGCTTGGCCAGCAGAGAGTGGTACTATTTGAAAAGGTTAGGAGACATGGCCTTGCTAGAGGAAGCATGTCACTGGAGGTTGGCTTTGAGGCTTTCAAAAATCCCAAGCCAGGCCCAGTGGCTTTCTCTTCCTGCTGCCTTCGGATCCTGATATAGGGCTCTGAGCTCCCTCTCCAGCACCAAGCCTTTGCGCTGCCATGCTTCCCACCATGATATAATGAACTAAGCCTCTGGAAGTTAAGTGGATGCCAAGTAAGTGCTTTCTTGTATAAGAGATGCCTTGTTCATAGTGCTTCTTCATAGCAATAGAACACTAAGACATGGGAGAACAGAGTAAAAATGAGCTGATGGCCCTTGAATATGGTGTAAGGATGAGCATCACGGCACACAGGTGAATAGTGTTAGAAATGCAGATCTAGTCAAGTGCCAGGCCAGATGTGCTCAATCGGGATGGATGTTTAACAAGTGACTGGTAGGCACTCTGGTGTCAGAGGGACACTGAAGAGGGCTTGCAACTCTCTGAAAATGCAGAAAATCACTGATGACAACCGCTAACAACAAATGCTAGTAAAGTGGGATGTGAACTTGGGAAACCAGGACTTTAAGACAGAAAGAGTTGGAGTGATGGGGAGGGCACTAGAGAGATGGCTTGGCAGTCAAGAACACCGGCTTCTCTCAGAGAGGACCCAGGTTAGGTCCCAGCACCTCTAACAGGTGGCTCACAACCACCGGCAACTCCAATTCCACGGGATCTGACACCTTCTTCTGGTCTCCACAGGCACCTGCACTCACATGATGTACATAGAGAAGAGCAGGTAGGTGTAGGCACATTGAAAAGGGTTCCAAACACAAAACTGTTATTATGTACACTTAATTTAAAACCGAGTTCTCTCCGGTGTCTAGGTTTTCAGCTCTGTTTTGGGTTCTCTGCGGGGACATTTGAGCAGAGTGAAGCAAGGATAAGAAATAGAGTGTAGCAGCCGGGCTCCACACAGGTACAGGGTGTAGACTGACTTTAAGAAGCAGGCATTTAGGGTGGGCTAACAACAAAGAGGTATCTGTGTGTGGTCTTAAAGTTCTAAAGGGCATTTAATAGAAGAAATATTTTGGGTTCCTGGTGATATTTATAGCTTAAGAAAGGTATTTTTAGCTTCAAGTTTAAGAAAAACACTTGATGTGTATTTTGAACAAGTGTGGCTTTATTTATATCTTAGGGACATCTTTAAATAGAGAAATATCAGACCGTAACAAAGGAGAAGCTTGGAGGTGCTGAAGTGTGAGTCAATCAGCAATGTGCAGAACTCTGTCAGACCCTCCCCTGATCAGTGGCACAAGAAGAGTGTGTATCCAGGACACATCCATCCACCTGGACATATGCACTTTTAATGTTCAAAGAAATTAGGATTTGACTAACTAGCTTTTCTACAGACACGAATTTAGAACTGATACAGCTCGGAAGGCCCTGGTTGGCTTTTTAGTTCCCAAAGGAAAAACTGCCTCATGCCTATTTCATCGCTCGTGACAGAGAAACTGTGGGACAGTTGTCATCCCATCTCCTAATGGCCCTGTTAATTATTCACGATTTTGCGTCATCGCTGACTTCATACTCTCCATCCTTCATACATCGGTCTTCAAAGCCTATTTTTTCTCCTTGAAATATTCCTGGTACATGTCCCTAACTCCTCAGCCCAAATCTTACCTCTGAGTGAGGCTGTCTCCCTGACTGATTGCTGCGATCTCCTTTTTAACCTCTCTGAAGCTGACCCCCATCTCTCTGAATCATCTCGTACAGGCTGCAGCCCAGTCCTTCTTGAGCAATACCGGCAGCACAGGACTCCCCCACGTCAAAAAGTAGGATAAATGCGGGAAGTTGAGAATAACCTCACCTGTCACTGGAACCTGTGCATCTCACTGACAGCATTTCCTGACTATGCACAAAAATCCACCTCCTTGTTACTGTGCAGCTTGGTGAACAAACACCAAAGTGTAGGCAGGACTAGATTCTTCTGGAAACTCTGAGAAGAGAATCTGTTTCCTCACCTTATCAGTGTCCAATGACTGTCAAATTCCTTAGCAAATTTCCTCCAGTGAAAGTGCATGGATGTCTCCTCTGCATTACTGCCTTCTCTGAATGAGTCCCTGATTTTTTTCTGAGATCCTAATACCTGAGCAGGTGCACTGGGTAGTTCAGGATACTCTCACCAGAACCAAGATCCTTAATCAGTTCTGCAGAGTTCTGTTTCTTTATAAAGTTATACCACAGGAACAAGGGATTGCAACCCTGTCAGGGGCAGCACACAGCCTACCAAAGCAGACGTCAAGCCGAACACTACAGCCACACCAATTTTCTCAAAAGACAAGGCAGTGCACCATTTGTAGGAAGATGAAGTACACATACTTTCCCTCATTCTTTTCACCAAATAAAATTTTGAATCCCATATGTGAAACAAATGAATGAAACCCAGAAAAGATGAAGGCAAAATAGTTAGAAACCATAAGGCTCAAGACAACATAGCAACGAGGCCGCAGGGGTTTCTTTTTGCCATAAAAAGGCCCTATTTGCTTCTGAAAAAAGGAATGATGTCAGAATAGTGTTTTCCCATCAATAAGATCTTGTTTCTATCATCAAAGGGCCAAAAGGAGATGCTAGTAAAACAGGAAAACGTTCCACAGTGAATGTTCTACCAGCAAAGGCCAAGATGGGATCTTAGAATCCCTTCCCTAAAAGGATGTCAAGAGGCGAACATACTCCCTTCTTCCCTGACCCAGAAGCATTGGAGGCAGGTAGATAATGGGATCTTACAAATAAGCCCCACTCCCCTCAGAGGGGCTAAGGGTAGACCATGGAGTTCCATCCCAACAGGTTGTTCTTGGCATATCCCCCCACACACAAACATATCAGCCTCGGAGCCAGAGAAGGCCCCATCCATCATATATCAGCAGAAGCACAGGGAAAGGTTACAACTGCACATCTACCCAGCATTGACAAGAAGCTTCCAGTATCAACAAACACTGGGCGAGGAATCCCGAATTCTGCCTCTACCTGCAGCAGCAAGATAAAAAACCTTCTTCCCACCCCTCCCTCAGTAAAGCGATATATGAGAACACATACAGTCTGGAAAGATGATGCAGTGAGTGAACCCCTTGCCCCCCCATACCACATAAAGCCAAGAGAGAAAAGCAAACCTGTAATTCTAACACTCGTGGGCTAGAGGCAGAGAAACCAGAAATTTAAGGTCAAGACCATGCTCAGCTACAGAGCCAGTCTGAGGCCAGATGAAGCTACATAAGATCCTATATTTAAAATCGGGGCAGGGGGCACAGAGGTCTCATAACATTCTAGGAAAACGTCCAGGATGACACTGAGACACTGCCATCAACTGAATGACATGAAATAATAATGCTGCAATTATAGAGTATCCATAATACAATGCTTCTACAAATGATTACAAACATGCATAGAACAAATGAGAAACAGAAATACCAGCGAAGGAACACAAAACGGGGGGGGGGGGGGGGGGATGGGATACAAATGAACAAAAATGTAAAGCTTGCAGACAAACCAAACAGTAGAATGTGGAGAAGAGACTCAATGACCGGGAGACAGAACAACAAATCACCCTCCCTGAACACCCAACACCTGACTCAGCACCTGTGAGACAGAAATAATAGTGGGACACTGTATTCCCCAAACCAGTATTTCCAAATTTGTCAAGGCACAAGTTGAAACATCCGAGAAGCTGAGCAAATGTCTAAGAATGACAGAAGAAATCCACAGTATGCCGTGTGCAGTCAAAACCCTAGAAACCTTAGGCCGGCAGATGGTTCAGCAGGTAAAGGTTGCTGAATGAGGCTGGCAACCAGAGGGTAGAAAGAACCAACTCCACAGAGTTGTCCTCTGACCTCCACATATATGCTGTGGTGCACACACACACACACACACACACACACACACACACACACACACACATACACACACACAAAATAACAATAAAGTTTTTAAGACCTGAAAGCCAAAGAGTAGTTTTAGAAAAACCTTAAAAGCAGATGACATCATCTATGGAGGAAACATTGAATATGGCAACAGACTTCTCAGCAGTAACTGTGGAGGGCGGAGGAAAGTTGGTGAAAATATGATCTTTCATGAATGAAGAAGAAATCAAGACATTCTCAAAGCAAAATTACTCTAAAAGAATCTCTAGGGTTGGAGAGTGGCCAGGGGGTAAAGCCGTGCAAGGGTGAGAATGTGAGTTCAGATCTCTGGAACCCACAGAAAACCAGGAGCCACAGTGAATACCTGGGGTCTCCATGTTGCACGAATAAATGAAACTCAGGGATAGATCTCTGAGAGAGTCGGAGATATTAGAGAGAGTAAACACCACAGTCAGATCTTACCCAGCTGTCTTCAGCTTCCTCAGCCTGGCTCTTCTTGGCTTCCTCCTTCTGTCTTTCTATGCCCGCCTTAAATACTCTCTTGGTAAGTTAAGGCATGGCCCCACCACTGCCTGCCTCAGAGCCTGGAACTCCTTCTGTAAACTAAGATGACCTCAACTCAGTTTAGATTAAGGGTGTAGGTCACCACTCTCGGGATACTGCCTGTGCTAGGATTAAAGGTGTGAATCACCACTCTCTGATCCTCCTAGACTGATCGTGGTTAGATCCCTCTTATATCTTGGAAACTTCAGGAGCTGTTATTAAATCCCCACATCTCTGCTCTCTTATGGAGAGATGGAAGGCAGAGACAGGAGGATCCCTGGAAGGCTGAGGGTCACCCAGCCTGACTCACACCGCAGCAGGAAAAAAGACCTTGTCTCAAACAAGGTGGAAGGCAAAGGAAACACCCTAAGGTTGGCCTCTGACCTCTCAGGGCGGGCCACAGAGCATGCGTGTGCGCACACTCCCCACTCGAGAATCACTGTAAGAAGTTCCCTAAATCAAAAGGAAAGGACAGAAGAAGTTAAAGGGGTAACATGAGCAGCTGTGGCAGTAAGACATGGGCAAAGCAAGACCCAAAACCTTACACAAAAAAACAAATACAGCACCCATGTGTGCACACAGACTCTCTCTCTCCTCTCTCTCTCTCTCTCTCTCTCTCTCTCTCTCTCTCTCTCTCTCTCTCTCTCTCTCTCTCTGACACACACACACACACACACACACACACACACACAGAGTGTATCATACCACTTACAAATACAGACATTAAAGTCCCTAATATCAAAATGACATCAAGTGTGATTTACAGATATGCACAAAGAACCGTATACCACAATCACAAAGGGCCCATTCCATAGCAAAAACACAATCTAGGAAACCCACCACGCCAACAAGCTAAAGAAGAAAACTGCAAGCCAGGTGAGTGCTGCACTGGTAATGCCTGCTCCCAGGAGCTTGGAGCACAAGGATCACAGATTTGAGTCCAGTCAAGGCTACACAGTGAATTCTAAAATAACCGGAGTAAAGACAATGGAATCTTGTCTTAAAAGGGAAGGAAGAGAAGAGAAAGCAGGAAAGGAGGAAGATGAGGATGAAGGATGATGAGGAGGATAAAGGGAAGGTCAGGAAGGGAAAGGGGAGTCTTGGTCATAGCAGTGAGCAGAAAAAGCTTTTGAAAAATTTAAAATCAATATTTCTAGGAACTCAGAAAAACAGAAATGAATAGAATATCCACAAATTGGTGAAGAATATCTTCAGGAAACCAACAATTCACATCAGCATAGTGATGAATGTCTGGATCCGCACCCCACTCCCCGAGCAGTGGGGGTCCAGAGCAAGACAAGAGGGTCTGCTGGAATCTCGCTCACCAAGATGCTGGGGGTTTTAGTCTATGCTGGGAGAGAAGAAACAGAAGGATACAGACCGGAAAGGAAATAAACTGTTCTACTGGTGGGCTGTGCCACTATATATGCAGAAATCCCCTGCCTCATCTCTAACATACGCAGTCACATGCACATATACACATACAAGTACATATGCATGCACACAGGCACACACACACCCACCCCTCCTAGTTTTTAGGAAATAAAATACACACACACACACACACAAAATATTTTTCTACTTATTCACAATGAATGGGTGATATGGAAATAAAGCCACCATTTATAATCATAAAAACAAATACTTGAGTGTAAAGCAAACAAATAAGATCTGAATTCTGAGCACTGTACACGGCTGATGAAAACAGATTGAAGTCCACAGAGAGATGCTTTTACGGGTCAGAAGTCTCCTCATTTTCAAATGTAAAGGAAAGAAGTCACACAAATGATACTTAGCAGAAAGAAGTGAAAATATATGTTCACACCTCACATAAAAGCCTGTCCATGCTCCCTTGTGACATCTCTAGCAATAATAGCCAACAACTCTGAACAATCCAGGCGACCTTCAGTATTACAATAGGTTCTGTCTACATCTAGGAATCCTACCCTTGAAAGCAAATGGTACCGATTTGTAATCATCACAATGAACCTCAGAGAATTAACTTGATGGACAGCACCAATCCCCACAGTTACGCACAGCTATATAAATGTCCAAAAGATTACTATTATTTATTTGAGACAGGGTCTCACTATGTAGCCAAGACTGGCTTCCTAAACCTGGGCCCCTCTTGCCTCAGCCTTCCAAGTCCTGAGTGAGACGGGATGTGAGCCACAGCACCCAGATTTCATAAGGTCTTGAAATACAAACTCAGCAGAGAACACCTGAGTAGTTGCCAGGAGTTTAGACCGGGGTGGGAGGAAGTGGAGCAGTGAGGGATCCTGGTGAGGATAAACATGCTCCACTTGACCGCTTTGCTCCAACATCCACATCCTGGCTAAGCCACACTCTAGTCTCTAAAGTGTTAGGGATTTGGGGGAACAGGCAAAAAGAACACTGGATCCAGTGTTTCCAACTATATGCTTTTTTATTTTCTTTTGTGAAAGTTTTTCTGTTTAGTTTTGGAGCCTGTTCTGGAACTCGCTCTGTACACCAGGCTGGCCTCCAACTCCTAGAGACCCACCTGCCTTTGCCTCTCCAGTGCTGAGATTAAAGGCATGCACAGCACTGCCCAGAGCTGACTATATGCTAATTAACAATTACCTCAAAAATCACAATTTCTGATCGCTCTTCTATTCAAAACCTTCACTGAATTTTCATGATCCTACAAAATAAATAAAATTAATAAATAAAAAGAACTGATAAAATCTTAGGAGCCTGAGTGATCTGAGCTCTTTACCTTCAGGTATCACCTCCCAATACTTTCCCTTTTAACCCAAGGACCTCCTTTACATTCTCATGGATGGACCTTGTTTCTTAAGTGAAATCCTTCTGACTGCATCACCCCATGGGGAATGTAAATCACTGTAACTGATATGGAGAACAATACGCACAGTCCTCAAAATAAAAAAAAATAATAATAATATGGTCTAAGTAACTCAAGACTGGGCCAGTGTGTTGAGGAACTACCTGCATGCCTATGTTCCCTACGGCATAATCCACAGTAACCAAGAAGTCAAACCAAGTATCCGTCCATGCAAAGAAAGCACGGTATTCTGCAATTGAGTTCAACCAACCAAATCAAAACAGGTAAGCAAAGCAGGGAAATCCTGCCGTGTGCCTTCAAAGCAGAAGAACCTGGAGGACTTTGTGAACAGAAAGGCAAATTCTCAGTCCCTCACTGTACCAAAACTAAAACGTCAGGCCCACGGGTTAAGGTGATGGCCATCGGAGGCTGGGGATAGAGGGTCGGGAGAAGGTGACCAAAGGATGCAGAATTTTAGTTAGGAGGGATCTGCTCGGCCCAGCTGTGGTACAGAACCATGTCTGAAGTTAACAACAATGTACTGTACACACAAAATTGCTGAAATAGTGGCTTTTTAAGTGTTTGTGCTGTATAGATGGCAGGATGTGAGGGGATGTGTCTGTTAATTAGCTGAATTAGTCATTCCACAATACAATCACACTTCAGACCATCGTGTATACCACCCATGTGTTTGATGTTTTCTTGACAGATTAAGAAAGGAAGAAAATTAAATCATAAAAGGTTTTTAAGATTTTCCATGTGATTTGCACTTTCTAATTTGGTCCCCGAGCACCATCTACGTAAAGCTGCTTTCTCCTCCACCCCACCCCGCTCTTCTTCCCTGTTTTATTTCTCTACATGACATCATCAGAGCTGCTGTACAGTTTATCCATTTGTCTGTCTGCACATTTCTCCTCAACCCCAAAGGATGAGCTCCATAGGTCAAAAACCAAGCTATCACTGTTACTGAAACTTCCCAGTTACCTACACGTGGCTTTCAATAAATACTTGTAAAAGGAAAGGAGGGTGGGTGGGAAGGAGGAGAGGAAGGGCCCTTGCCACGTCTGACAAGATCTCAAAGGCAGACAAGACTGATAGGGACTGGAAAACGAAAGATTACTGAGAAAAACCTGAAACCTAAAGATAATTTTAACAGCAAATGTCAAAAATGCTGAATAAATGTGGTGCTGAATGTCCCCAGCGTCCATGTGGTTGACCCCTAGCCCATGGGGCTGCTGGGAAAGGAAAGACCCATAAGAGGATGGGGCCTATAGGGAGGCGAGGCTCAGGAGACTTTCCAGCCGTAACCAGATGCAGCCAGCTGTTTCCTTCCTCTGTTCTCTCCCGGCTAGACTTCACCGCCTTGCAGCTGACCCAGAGACAACAGGAGGAAACAGTCACAGGCTGACACCTTAGAGGCCATGAGTTAAAATAGATCTTCCTTCTTGGGAGGCTAATTCTTAGCAAGTGTCTGTTACAACAGAGAAGAAAGGCAGAAAGTAACTATGTCAAAGTCCTCTCATTAAGAACTTAGGGTACACGGTGAGAGAAAGATGAGATAAATTCTCCTCTAAGTTATTTACATTCATTTAACAGAGCCTTTTGCCAGCTCTCAGCAGCAACACGGGGAAAGAGCAACAACAAAAAATCTACGTTAACACAAAATCACCTAGGAGAAAGTTCAATGCTATGTTTAAAGTGCAAGAAAAAGGCATTTGAAATAGTTTCTAAGCCTAAGAACAGGAAGCATCTGGGTGGGAGGGATAACTAAGCATGTTTATCCAATGCAGCCCTTCAGATTCCTATGCTCTTTTATTTCCCCAGAGCCCTGTATTGCCTCTCCTTCTACTCCTTACTCCATGCAAACCCTGCACCATGCAGACCTCTCATCACTCCATGCAAACCCTGCACCATGCAGACCTCTCATCACTCCATGCAAGCCCTGCACCATGCAGACCTCTCATCACTCCATGCAAACCCTGCACCATGCAGACCTCTCATCTCTCCATGTAAACCCTGCACCATGCAGACCTCTCATCTCTCCATGCAAACCCTGCACCATGCAGACCTCTCATCTCTCCATGCAAACCCTGCACCATGCAGACCTCTCATCTCTCCATGTAAACCCTGCACCATGCAGACTTCTCATCTCTCCATGCAAACCCTGCACCATGCAGACCTCTCATCTCTCCATGCAAACCCTGCACCATGCAGACCTCTCATCTCTCCATGCAAACCCTGCACCATGCAGACTTCTCATCTCTCCATGCAAACCCTGCACCATGCAGACTTCTCATCTCTCCATGCAAACCCTGCACCATGCAGACCTCTCATCTCTCCATGCAAACCCTGCACCATGCAGACCTCTCATCTCTCCATGCAAACCCTGCACCATGCAGACCTCTCATCTCTCCATGCAAGCCCTGAACCATACAGACTTCTGCTCCCCCCAACTCAGTCTCCAGACCTCCAGAAACTGCTCATTAATACTCCTAAAGCCCAAGGCACACATACGTAATCTCTGTATCACAGGTATACATCCAACAGACAGTATATGCAAAAGACACAAGCTAGCCTGTAGGGAGATTATGTTATTCCATTGTAAATAATTGCCCCCCCCATGAGTTTAATAAAAAGCGCTGATTGGCCAAAGGCAGATAGGAAGTATGGGCAGGGCTACCAGACTAAGAAAACTCTAGGAACAGGCAGAACAGAGCAGAATGCCAGAGAGAAGCCAGAAGAACCAGAGGACAACTATGCTGCTCTGAGAAAAGGTACCGAGCCACATGGCTGAACAGGATAAGAGTCATGGGTTAGATTAAGGGTAAAGAGTTAGCAAGTTATATGCCTGGGCCTTAGGCTGATCAGCCTAAAACTATAGTAAGCATCTGTGTGTCTCTGCGGGTCTGTGGGTCTGTGGGTCTAAACCTTGAGGCTAGGCCTGAAAGTCCGGGCCAGAAACCTCATACTACACTAGCCAACACTGGAACAACCTAAACACTCATCAAGAGAACAAGACATCACAGTCAAACATTCTAACGCTACACAGCAATGGAACTGAACAGGCATGCCAATCAATAGCACCAAAGAATGTGAAATGAAAAAGCTAGATACACATACTGCTTAGTTCTGCTGAGACAAGGCTCAAAAGCCTGTACATGGTATGATAAACCAAAACAATAGCCACTTTGGCAGAAAAACTGGGTCTTGAATGGTGAAGAACACAAGACTGGGTGTGGGTTGCTGGGTTTTTCCTACTTCTCGGGCATGGGAAGATTATACAGGAGGGTTGTCTTGTTAACTCACTGACCTCTCAAACACCCACATCCAGCTTATTACAGTCCATGGATGCTAGCTAGCTGTCCTTATTTTATTTTGTTTCACTTTGTTTTTTAAAATAGTATCTCTCTATATTTTTGAAGCTGGCCTGTACCTCTATATAGCCCATCAGGCCTTGAACTAGTGAACTTGCTGCCTCAGAACTCTGAATTCTATGGCAGTGCCTTCTTTATTTAGCCCTTACTCTAGACAGAAGCAGTGGCCTGCGTGGAACTGTTAGTGAGGACAGGACTTGCTCCTTCTTGTCCTGCAGCGCTCAGCCCTCATCAGTGAAGCTCTCCCTGACCTCCCCATGCAGAGAACTCCTCACACCTACCTACCACCCTCTCCATCTGTCTCTATGACATCTTCATAGTGCCTACCATCTAACACCATCACATACCCACCCATTGCAAACCTCTCCCAGTAGAAAGGCAAGTATCCTAAGAACCTCAGCCAAGATGTATTCGGCTACACCCTGAGAGCCAGAAGACTGCCTGGTATAAGCCTGCACACAATACACAGCTGTGGGATGAATGTGTGTCCTAGATGCACCAAATGCCGTTTCCCAGGGCTACACCAATCACAGGCTAGGAAAAGGAAAGGAAAAAAGGAAGGACAAAGAGGAGAGAACAGGAGAGTAAAAAGCTAAGTTTGATGCTTGGCAGAACAGCTCTGGACCACAGTACTGAAGGAGACTGTCTAAGCAAGCCTGGGAGAACCCATAAGCCACACAAGCATTATTCCATGCAAGTTTAAAACAACTCAGAGCATAAAAGATACAAAAGAAATCTACCTTCCGAAGGTTCTGATCCAAGCTTTACAATACTTAGCTAGGGAAGTAGGTCATTTCTGCACTTCAGTTCGCATAGCAGATACTTGAAAAACTGTAGTATGACTCACACCAAGGGATGTTGGCAAAGTCTTATAGTATATGCACCTACAGATAAAAGGCGTTGCTTCAAGCCAAAGTATAGGTGCCTCAGGACCCTAATTTCTTCTGGTACCATTATGAGAGAGGGTGGTCAGAGCATTGGGAGATGGACATGAGCAGAAATGGGGAAGTTGGTGGAGCCTGACATCCTGAGAGGGGAAAATATGTGATCTGCAACCGTGATGTGCTGGGTCCTGTAAGCTGTGCCTAGTAGAGAGCCTGGAACAAATGATGTGCCCTTTGAAGGCGTGGTCTTCCAACTCATCTGTTTGAGACTAAGAAGATGGCTTAAGGATCTAGGTTTAGGAATATTTGGGTTTTGAGTTTTGAACCTGGAGTCCATTTATTCAACATTACCAAGCAATTAGTATAATAGGAACATGGCATATACCCTCTGCTGCAGATGCATAAAATATACAAAACTAGAGGAAGCCTGTGGTTAGGAGTCTTATTAAGAATAAAACCCTAACAACAGATTAATTATGTTTGTTCCTACAGGGGAAAAACCTAGACACTTCTGTCTTTTTATGCATAACTTTTCTTTAAAACTCATTACACTTCCATCTCCTGCTCCCAAGCAGAGGTTTTTCTTCTTATTTCTGGGTGTTCATTTTCTTAGCAGTTATTCCCTATAGGATTAGTAAACCAATAATCCATCGAGCTCAGAACTTCTTAATCATTGCAGATGTTAAAAGCTCACTTGGCACATCTTTCTTACTTAAGACAACTCATCTGAACTAAACAGATTTTAAATCAAAATGGAATCATTGTATGGCAAAGAATGCTAGTCAACAGAGCCATTCCAACAGGGAGGCAAAGAATAAAAATGTCTGCATTAAGACATGGGTAGCTGACAGTGTATTAGAACTGAACTGAAGGCAACTAATAAACACGACTTCATCTCCTCACCCTGTGAAGCTAGAAGTGTTGCACAATGGTTAGCGCACTTGCCTAGCATTTAAAAAGCTTTGGGTACAATCCCCAATACCATGCCACCTTGTCATCCAAGTACTCAGAAGGTAGAAGCAGAGGCATCAAAGTCATCCTCAGCTACATATTGTGGTCAAGGCCAAACAGAGCCATTTGACACTTTACCTCAAAACAAACCAAAAGTAACTCCTCCTTCTATTTGTGGGTAAGTGCTTAACATTTTAGGGGAAGACATCTGTTTCATAAAGAGCATTCTTACAAATTGAATCTTTCTACCCGGTGGTACAATTATAGGTATAAACAGCATAGGAAAGGCCATAGGTATAAATGAATGTATAAGGGTTCTTCCAAATAATGAGCATGAAGCTGGCAGTGACCTGGGCCAGAGTGGAAACCTAGTGAACCTTACATTTTCATTTTAATACCTTCTTTCACAAATCCAGAAACTGCAGTTCGTCCGTAGCTTGGTCATCTCACTAAACCCAGTGAGTGACCCCAGCTGTGAGAATTTTTTTTAAAGTAATTCTGCTTTTATACATGCAAACAAGAGAAAGGAATGAACAGTGCCAAGTGGGATGACATAAGAAAATTGCACTGTAGCCACATCATAGAAAATGACAGAAAAGGGGTAGGCAGGAATGGTGGCGTTCTTCTCGCTGTCACCTGATCCAGGAGATATAAAGTACAAGATCAGAGCACCTCAGCTGTCAAGTCAACAATAGTCTACCAGAGGCACTGCCTTCTCTAACAATGCAGTTATTTTATAATCGGTCCACAGCCAGGGAACAAGGGGTAGGAAGGATGGGGATGAGAGGAAACGCAGTTATAGAAGGTACTTACTCTTCCAGGAAGTGCTGCTGGGGTCCAATGATGGAGCCTGGTCGGCAAATTCTGATCCAGGCAATGATTTCAGCATGTGTAAACCTGTAGTGCTTCATGACATAACAGGCTATCAATGTCCCAGTTCTTCCCAGACCAGCTGTAAAACAGGGAACCAGAAATGCAAAGTGTAGCAACAGCAGCCACAGACACGGGAATGACCCTGTGCACAGATTGCCCTGGATTCTAGCACAATGATGGCAACAGTGCCTGATGTCTATACAATTCCTCATGTAAAAACATACATACCGTTTTTTACAATACACACCTTCAATCCCATCACCCAGGAGGCAGAGTCAGGCAGGTCTCTAAGTTCAAGGTCAACCTGGCCTATAGAGTAAGTTCCAGGACAGCCAGAGCCACACAGAAAACCCTGCCTTGAAACATTAATGTGTGTGTGTGTGTGTGTGTGTGTGTGTGTGTGTGAGAGAGAGAGAGAGAGAGAGAGAGAGAGAGAGAGAGAGAGAGAGAGAGAGAGAATACACATTTTTCAGGCTGGAGATGTAGTTTAATGGCAAAGTACCTGCCTGGCATACATAACACCCCTGGTTCAATTCCAGTACCGAAGAAAAGAGGAAAAAACACAAAGCAAAACTACCTACATTTTTCCTTAATCAGCAAATGAAACTGACCTACATTTTAGGGTAAGAAAGTGAAATGATAGAAACAAGCAGATCCAGCAGAGAAAACTGGCTGGGGAGGGAAAGAGAAGATAGGGAGACGGAGATAGAAAGAGGCAGGGATGCAAAGATGGCCAAGAGGGGATGAGAGACAGCATCAAGAAACAAGGGATGAAGAAGAAAGACATTCTGGCTGGACCACAATAAAATTTCTAACCTTGACCTTCACCCCTGAAAACACCTCATTAGGAAAGAATATAGAAAAACAGGGTATTACGTTTACTTATCTGTGGTGTGCATGTGCATGTAGGGACAGACAGCAAGTCCCCAAAGTCTGTTATCTCCTCCACCAGGTGAATCCTGGGATCAAAGTCAGTTGGGCAGGCCCCACAGCAAGCACCCTCACCTGCTGAGCCATCTGGACTTTTTTCTATTACTGCTTCCCAGGAGCATCTATTGACATTTTATTTCTAATCGCCAACCATGACATTGCATAGCTATGGGTACCTACACCCTATTGTAAATCTGTACTTTATGCAGGAAAAAAATTTTAAAAAAGGATTTTACCGAACACGAGCAGTTTACTCACTTGATAGCAATGCTGCCGTCAGACATGAAAATGGAAGAACAAAGGAGCATCACAGCCATGCCCTTAGTTACCTGGTGCGGCCTTCACATTCACTTTCGGCTTTCAAAAGCATGCATACACTGTTATAGATGAGCTGCGTGTGTGTCCTATCTACCTCAAGTCCCCTTTTGTCCCCAGATCAAACACCAACCTCACTAAGAGGGTAAAATTCAACATAGCCCCACTAGACTCTCGCTTTAGTGAGGAGAAACTGCTAGAACATTGTCTGGAAGCTCCCAAGGCTAGTGTAACTGCATAAGGAAGTGCAGCTGAGCGGTGGAACAGCCACCAGAACCAGTGGGTATCTGGAGTTTGGGGTTTGGGACCCTGTCTGGAGAGCAGGTGGGCGCTCTTCTTTGTGGAGAGTCCTCTCACTGCTCCTCATGCAGAGCGCTGCCTGGTGCCCCCAGGTTCCTAATCCTACTCACACCTGGAAGGTGGTGCTGAGAATTTTCAATTTTCTCTGAAACTGAAGTTGCTTCCCCCCTTTAAAAAGGAGTCTATAATTTTAGGTCTATAAAAAGAACCTACTTAGCACTCAATAGTTGGGCGCTCTTACCACAGTGAACAGGAGTACTTCACTAAGTTTCTATTAAAACTTTAACAAAAATGTTAAAGCATCCGTAATTAAAGGGCTCCCTGGCACAGCCTGACAAGGATGCAAGGTGCGCTATTTATACCGAGCGCTTTGGACTGCCAGCCCCTTTTCTGATTCCCTATAGAGCATCAATATGCACACAGCTGAATAACAGCATTGCTGTATTTTAGATAGTATTAGTGTTAGAAAATGTCTCCGATTCCCAGCCATTCCTTCAACCAGCCACAACATGGACTGCAGCCGCTGACTTGGAAGTTGCATACCTTTGCAACAAGGCTGTGTCTAATCCCTCTGTATAACAACACTGTATGTTGACACATGACATTTTTATTCCCTACAGTTCCCATGAAAGTTCATCTAGCAAAGGAGTCTCACTTCCACCTCTTTTCAGTTCAATTAAAACACTGAGTGCTGCTTGGATTTCCAGAAGTTTAAGCTGACTTAATCAGGGCAGATGTCAAAGTAATTAGCAAGCCAAGGTAGCTAAGTACGCCATTAAAACGAAAACATCTGCAATTAAACCAAAGGTGTGATCCTTATAAAAGAACCCTACTTGTGTAAACAAGTGGGGGGAAAGGAGGAAGCCACCTCATATTTAAGTAACACCACATGAAAATGTGACCTTCCTCTATAAAAGCTCACCTCAACACTTTACAAAAGTGATGTTGGAAGCATGAGGGAAAAACACCTCTGTGATAGGAAAAAATGTACATGCATTTCTTAGGGGGTAAACATTCACCAGTAAGTGATGTGCAAAGAAAGCCTGGAATATTTAACCAGGTATTTTTTTCCTAGTATTTCTTAGATGTATTATGAAGAGACACTACGTTCAAATAAAAGCTTTGTCTGGAAGATACTGTTTCCTTGGAATCACCCACCACCTCTGGCTTTTATAATCTTTCCACCTCTCCTTCCACTTAGATCCCTGAGCTGCGGGGTATGTGTGTGTGTCTGTGTGTCTGTGTCTGTGTGTCTGTGTCTGTGTGTCTGTATGTGTGTGTCTGTGTGTGTGCACGTCGGGGTGGTGGTAAGGGAGGTTAAAAAGCTATCCCTTTAGGACGTCACTGCACATCGTATGCCTGGGGAGTTCTACCAACGCCCACCCACTGAAGGAACAAGATTGACACACATGTGAATCCACAGAAGCTGGGCCAGCAGTCACAAGAAGGGCACAGGGTCAAGCCAGAAAGGGTCCCAGAGCTGAGAGGGAGAAGTGGACTTGGGGGTCCCACCCCTAACCAAGAAGCAATTTGCAACTGATACCACCTGACAGCAAAGGGAAAATCACACCTCAGGACAGGTCTCCTACCCAGAAGGAGTTGTCCTGTTTTGTGGGGGTGGGGTTTTGTTTCATTTTATTTTGCTTGAACATTTTTTTTTTTGTCTTATTGGACTTTTGTTTGTTTTGATTTTCGTTTTTTTGTTTGTTTGTTTTCTTGTTATTTTAAGAGAGAACAGAACATGAAACTGGGTAGGTAGGGAGGTCAGGAAAGGAGTTGGGGGGGGAATGATAAAAATAGTGTATGAAATTTTTTTTTAATAAAAAAGAAGCTTTGTCAATTTCTCCCTTGAATTTGTTGATCCAATTCTAGTTTATAAGTGCACAAACACATGACCTTGAAATAGTAACACTGACTAGGAAAAAAAGAGCAAATTAAAATGCCCTAGGAAAAATACTGATTTATATATGTATATATAAAGCTGAACTTCGAAAGAGGCGATAGGAGCATCTCCTACTAAACCTTCGCTGCCGCAGTTCACAAGCCCTCAGGTTCTGCTGACACGTGAAATATGTCAAAGGTGAGTCTCCCCTTGAACGTGAGCAAGCTTTAACAATATGGAAACGCTATGTTAGCAGAATTAGGATCAGAGCCTGGACCCCAACAGCTGACTGCCCTCCACACACACACACACACACACACACACACACACACACACACACACACACACCAACAACAAC
Organism: Phyllotis vaccarum; assembly: GCA_033318265.1. Classification (NCBI taxonomy): domain Eukaryota; kingdom Metazoa; phylum Chordata; class Mammalia; order Rodentia; family Cricetidae; genus Phyllotis; species Phyllotis vaccarum. The sequence continues at coordinate 42,616,746 of JARWLC010000015.1, read as the reverse complement.
AAGAAGAAACCAGATTGAGTAACCCATCCGCAGTGGTCTAATTAAAAATAGACTTGAGAAAAGAAACCAGAGAAGGAGATTCATTCACAAAGTGGTCCCTTAAAGACCTGAGAAATCATCCTGATCTTGACAAGTTGTCCACTGCTATAAGAGAGAGAGAGAGAGAGAGAGAGAGAGAGAGAGAGAGAGAGAGAGAGAGAGAGAGATCTCCTAGCACCAGCATGAAATTCCGAAGAAAACTCAATTTCTTGAGGTCAATTGTCTCAACAGCCTGATGGTCAAATGTAGCTGGCACAAGATTCTGTTTAGGGCATCTCCCTTCCTGCCCGGCGGGTTACAATCAAACAAACTTAGGGTGCCTGTGAAACACGCTCAGAACAAGCCAGTTGCCTATCTGGGGAAGAGAAACCAGAAGCAAGCAAGCGAGGGCATCTAGCAATCCAAAGGCATGTCCTGCAAGCCAGGGCTGTCCCTCATGAAGGAGGATGAAGGAAGAGCCGCATCAAAGGTGGTGCGGCCCCACTTGGGGAGTCATCCCTAAATCGGGGGCCACGTGCGGTTTGCTTCCCTATATTCCAAGCTGCTGGGAGAATGCAGCTTCGCATTGCTGTTACAGCTCACATGTTCAGCAAAGTTCCTCCACCTACTCAAATCTTAAACATAGAAACAAGGGCCTACAAAATGGTATTTTAATTTATGTCAGAACCAAAGCCACACTGTCGGAATAAGGCAGTTACAGCAGCCCTCTGCAAATGAAAAGAACTGTACCATCCCCAACACCTACTGGCCGATTTGCATAAAATGAAAAAAAAAAAAAATTGTGGACACAAAGCCAGGTGAGCAGCGCCACCTCGCGGCACTGTGAAGAGCTGCGGGTGACGAACTAGCGACTCTGTTCCCACTGAGATCTTGAGAGCACCAAACTGGAAAACCTACTGTGGAATCTGCTATCTCTGAAGTCTAACTGGGAATCCTGCATTATGATTTGTTGAAACTGAGACCTACACTTGCTATTCCACCCCTGAATCAATTCCAGCGGCTAGGTATTCACTTCCTTAGCTAAGTCTGACCGTTATTTCCCCACATCAAGGAATGGGTGGAAAGACCCTCCATTCTTAGGAGAGGGACAGAGTGAGGCTAGTGGAGAGACCATTAAAAGTAAGCAATAGTCAGTGAAATGTCTGTCAAGCAAGCATGGGGTCCTGATATTAGAGCCTCAATATCCTCTATAAAGCCAGGCACTATAAAGTAGTGACCACCTATAATCCATAGAGTCAAGAGGTTGGAGACAGGAGAATCCCTGGCTCTCACTGGTCAGCCAGTGTAACCAAAAGGGCAGGCTGGCTGCTAAGTTCAGTGAGAGACCCTGTCACCAAAAAAAAAAAAAAAAAAACAAAGTTGGAGAGTGACTGGAGAAGAAACACCTGTTGTCGAACTCTGGTCTGGGCTACATTTGTGTGAACACACAGCACAGACACACTCACAAAGCACTAGGTATCAGATACTGGAAGAGTATGGAGAAAAGATAATTCTGAAGTTTCCGAGAACCAACAACAAAGTTTACCTCTTGACACCATTTCCTGTGACACTCCCCCTGCTTTTACGATGCTCAGAGTCAACGAGCCTGGGCTTAGAAAAGTTCAAAGTGTGAGCTCTGGCTTGTCAAGAAAGCTGGACCACAACCAAGGCCATTAATCTTTCCTTTAGCAAAGGATTATTAAAAAAATAGGTGCATGCCCCAAGTGTCTAGTCCAAAAGAAAACCAGACCACTGCTTGCTATCACAGCAGGTCTTGGTCACCATTGGGTGGGTTGGGGCTCGCCCTCCCCAGACACGGGGGCCCGTGACCTCCAGCACACCTTTGCAGTGGACTGCAATGGCCCCTTCCGTGTTCTCACAGATGTTCAGGAACCGTCGCACGATGTTGTCACTGGGGGTGCTGCCGTCTATAAAGAACAGGTCGTGGTGCTCAAAGCCAGCATCCGTGAAGCGCTTCGCCTCGTAGATCTTTTTGTTCAGTCTCACGATTGCAGTCACGTTGTTCTTTTTGAAATACGGAAAGTAGGCTTCGGGGGCGTGGAGAGGGTAACCTATAGGCAAACGGGCAGTCAGCAAAACGCCGCAGTCCATCACACGCAAACAATAAAGTATTCAAATCTCACCGTGCTTCCGAGGAAAGGGTGTTTCAGGGGAGTGAAAGGCCACAGGAGAGGTCAAAGAAGCGGCTGATGTGAACTAAAAATCCGTCTCTATGTGTTGGAAAGGGTTCATTAAAGTTGAAAACAGCAACCTCTAGAATTCAAATCCTAACGGCACAATCTTGGGGTCCCCCCAACAAAGGCAATTCTGTGCAGAGCAGTGCTGGGGTGACTTGGGCCAATATTCCTCTTTGAACACTATTCTTTACTTAACAAATGCATTTCATCAGCAGCTAAAGCTTTTCTGAAACCAGGGGTACAGTTTCCACTTATAGTATAACCCCACAAAACAGGCTTATGATTAATTATCATTTGCAATATCCAAGTCACAGTATAGAAGAGTTTTCAAAATTATCTCCTTAAAATAACAGCTTGGAACTGGAGGGATGCTGGCCAATGGGTCCCATAAGATAGGAGAAATATGACCAAGCTCCCTAGTGTATGACATGTTGACCACAGTTAAAAACGGTGTGTTGGACTGAACTCATCTGTTAAACTTGACAGGCAAGTCACAGTATATAAATTGTTTTAATCAACCATATGTGTAGCATAAATATATATGTATTCAATTGAAAATATTTGCATTTCAATTGAAGAAAGTAACTTTTATTTAGACACTTCCTTTATGGTTGGGAAGACAATCTCCAGATTACCCTGGCATGTGCCCCACTAAGCGAGCATTCTTGGGAGCTTCAGAGGCAACTGGGTCACTCCTGGCCAATAATCCAAAGTGACCACTGGGAATTTGGGACACTGTAAGCCTTGCAGCCCCAGGAGCTAAGAAGACTAATTTCCTAACACACCAATTACCACCTATCACTTCTTCGGATTCACCCATTCAGGGTTCACCAATTGCTGGCAGATTCTTGGCAGACCAGGCAAGTAAAATGACCTCATCGAGAGCTCACTGGATGATGTGCTTAAGAGAGTGAGCCAGGAGGCTCCCACACTGTGCCCCTGGCTGTGTGTCCTGCTCATCCTGTCAATTTTATGTTCTCGCCACTCCAAGCCTTCAATGCTGTACTATGTAATTCTAAGACCATGCACTGCTCTATATGCAGACTGTTTTCTAGCACCCTTCCTGTATGCTCCCAAAGTAGGAGCAATGTCAGAACAACCAAAAAGAGGCTTCCTTCTCATTCCGTCAGCACTTCAGCCAGAACCCCAGCTTTGCGTGGCATGCCCTGCACAAGACAGATGTCTTCTCTGACAGCAGAACCTCATGGTCTCCACTCACAGCTGGCCTTCCCCTCAGAGCTCTGAGTACCAGCAGAGCACCCTAACACGCTCCCCTTTGTTCTTTGTCCCCCAGCCTAGGGGGACTCTGCCTCTGCTGTGACCCACTGCATTCTCCATACTTGTGTTTCCTGTCGGTCTTCACTGTGACAAACTGTGTTAAATGCCTTGTGTATGGCTCACATCAAGAAATCTCATAAGTGCTGTTGAAGAGGAAAGGGGAGCCCTTATTCACTGTGGGTGGGGTGCAAACCAGTACAGCCATCATGGAAATCTGCATGGAGGTTATTCAAAACATTAAAACATGTCCTAGTGTACCACTCATGAACATATACTCAAAGGCCTCCAATCCTGCTACAGAGACACGTCCACATTCATATTTATTGCTGCTGTATTCACAATAAAAAGGATTTAGACCAGTCTAGATGTCAATTACAGATGAGTGGATAATAAAATGTGGTGCCAATTTGCAATGGGATTTTACTCATCTGTAAAAGAAAAGAAAAGAATATTTGCAGGGAAAAATTAGGATGGGAAGATCTGAAAAGTATAACAAACATGGTGACCCACACTCAGAAAGACAGAAAGTCCCATGTTGTCTTGTATCTCTGGGTCCTAGTTGGTAGTGTATACACGCCTTTGTAGAGATGGACATAGACAGAAATAACGCTAGAAAACTGGAAAGACCAAGAGAAGGTGAAAAGAGGACCAAGGGAGCAGAGGAAGGACGGTCAGAGGAGCACACTGACATGAAATACGGAACAAGATGGGGGATGATAAAAGAGGGCCGGGGTACAGGGGAGGTGAGTGAGGTGATGGAGGGCCGGGGTGCAGGGGAGGTGAGTGAGATGATGGAGGGCTGGGGTGCAGGGGAGGTGAGTGAGATGATGGAGGGCTGGGGTGCAGGGGAGGTGAGTGAGGTGATGGAGGGCTGGGGTACAGGGGAGGTGAGTGAGATGATGGAGGGCCGGGGTACAGGGGAGGTGAGTGAGGTGATGGAGGGCTGGGGTACAGGGGAGGTGAGTGAGGTGATGGAGGGCTGGGGTACAGGGGAGGTGAGTGAGGTGATGGAGGGCCGGGGTACAGGGGAGGTGAGTGAGGTGATGGAGGGCTGGGGTACAGGGGAGGTGAGTGAGGTGATGGAGGGCTGGGGTACAGGAACAGTAGGAAGATGATGGAGGGCTGGGGTACAGGGGAGGTGAGTGAGATGATGGAGGGCTGGGGTACAGGGGAGGTGAGTGAGGTGATGGAGGGCTGGGGTACAGGAACAGTAGGAAGATGATGGAGGGCTGGGGTACAGGGGAGGTGAGTGAGGTGATGGAGAGAAATCTACTCAAACATACTTCTTTCAAAAATACTATAAAATATCAAATTTCATGAATGCTAACTTTCAAAAATTTTCATGAGTAAGTAAACCTTGATTCTTGGCTGGAGTCCCTGGTCATGGTCCCCATTCTCCTACACAGACCCTGCAGACACACCATTTCTTCTGGCTACGGCCTATTTTCTACTTCTCCAGGCTACCCCACACCGGCCAACAGAGGCCATTTTACTTCACCTATCAGAACTGGTTCCACTGCCTGCACTAGCTGGTGAGCTTGGCCATGGTCAGTGGAAGATGGAGGCAGACCTGGAAGAAGGATTTACTAATCCCAGAATGGCAGCATTTGCGCAAGGAGGTTATAGGGCTGTTACTTTACATCTCCTGTGTGGACGTGGCAGCTAACACACATACAGAGAGAACATGTGTGTTCTATGTACAGAAATCAAGTCTGTTTTCCTGTTGGTTTCCCTGGTAAGATAACTTCCGAATAACAGACTCAGGACATTGGGGAAATGATTGTGGTTTCGTGAGGAACAAAAAGCTTTTGTGCCATATGAGGAATGGCTAAGAGAGGGTCTCCAAGTCCATGAGAAGACCTGTTTGGCTGTAGCAACTGCTGGGGCCTCTGCACAGGTTCCTGGCATCCCTTATGATGGCCCCTGACTAGTTTGCTCCCTCTACCACCAAGGTGTGAGAGTTTCAGCTTATACATGAATGTTCATGAGAAATAGATGGAAGGTTGAGCTAATGTACCTAACCTGTAAGAGTAGGCATAGGTATCCTTTAAGAGAGCACCTGGAGCATACTTGTAAACTTAAGGATACTGGGACATTCAGATGATGATGCTGACAATAACAATACCAATTTTACTGATCACTTGCTGCGCCTCTGGGCGCCATGCAAAGTACCTCATATGGATTATCTCATTAAACGCCACAAGTACAGAATAATTAATGCCTGCATAACTTGCTGGCTCATGCACACATATCTAGGCAGCATTTAAACCCTGTAACTCAGATTCCAGCATCTGGCCAGTGATTATTTCAGGTAAGACTCAACTCCACTTGGTCAGGACTCCAAGTAAGAGAATATGATGGGGAGGTGGGGAGGGACTCTTAAAATGACTTTACTTAATTAAAGCCAAGAAATACATGCCTTATGACTTCTCAACAAGTGTGTGGCAATTTTATCATCATGTTCAGGCACTTGTTATGAGGGACTAGCTTTAACAATGCAATTTCCTGGGAATCTACCTATCTACCCAGGGCTGATGGGTGGCTCGTCCAACCCTTACTCCATCTCACCACTAGATGGCGATGTGGCATCAGTGAGGCACAGGGCCCAGCCGAGCAAAAGAGCAGGGTAAGGAGCTCAAAAGGACTCCAAATCATCTCTTCCTAGCACTTCACTTTAAAGCTGAGAAAGTGAAGAAACGCTGAGTTAAATGACTAGTCCTGGTATGATAATATGTTGGTTACCTCATCAGTGATAGAAATATAATTGTGTAGCTGTGGGGGTGTTTCAAATTTAATAAAAACCAGTCTAAGATGTCAGAGGGATCTTCCCACTGTCAGTCTAGGAGGATCAGACAGTGGTAACTCACACCTTTAATCCCAGCACAGGGAATATCCAGGAGTGGTGACCTACGCCCTTAATCCCAGCAAATCTGAGTTTGAGGTCATCTTAGTTTACAGAGGGAGCTCCAGGTTCCCAGGCAGGCAGTGGTGGTATCACGCCTTTAATCTTAACCTGGATATGAAACAACTGGGTGAAGAAGGTATTTAAGGCAGGCATAGAAAGACAGAGGAGGCAGAAGAAGTGTGGCACACACTGTTAGTCCCAGCACTGAAAAGCAGAGGCAAGAGAATCTCTGCGAGTTCAAACCCAGCCTGGTCTTCAAAGCAAGTTCCAGGACAGCCAAGACTGTTACACAGAGAACTCTGTCAAAAAAAAAAAAAAAAAAAAAAAAAAGAACAGACAAACAAAAAAACTGGAAGACATGGCTCTGTCCTCTGATATTCCAGACTGGTTTTATTAAATTTCAAACATATCCCCACAGTGTAGCTGCTAACGGACCTGACACCTTATGGTCCTTCATCTGGTATCTAATCCTCATAGATGCCTGAGGTGTGCATCAGTTCCCTCACTGGGCTGTGCAAGGGAACCGATACACAGAGAAGTTAGAAGTGCATGTCCCACGGCCTGTAAGCGACCAAGGAGCCAGGCTTCAACCGGCCTACAAGGCTTCAAGTTTCTGGGATCTGTCTCAAGCTACCCTCCAAAAGAATGTGGGGGGTATGTGTGTATGTGTGTGTGTGTGTGTGTGTGTGTGTGTGTGTGTGTGTGTGTGTGTGTGTATGTGTTAACTCTCCATTAAAAGAATTACTTTGAAATATAAAATCCAAAACATGTTTTATTCTATAGTTATAATTCATTAATAGATTCAAATTTTATTTTTTGAAAAAGGAAGAAGGAAATAATAGAGAGAAAGAGAAAGAAAAAAAGAAAGGGAGAGAGGGAGGGAAGGAGGGAGGGAGGGAGGGAGGGAGGGAAGGATTTCCCTTCCCCCACTGCCAAAACATGAGTCAGTGTGGTCCAGCAGATACCTAGTCACTCTCTGCTCACACACTGCCTTCTGCCTGGATCTGATTATTATAAGGGCTTCCTTTTGCTTCCTTTAATTTCAGAGCTAATTATGGACAATAACAATACCTAATTATACTGATCTGGATCCCACTATTATCAATTACTTTTAGAATCACAGCTTTTCCATAGTAATCCACCATAGCTAGTGTGTAAGACCCCATTGCCAACAACACAACATACTTTGGATGAAGGACACAGAAAAACCAAGCTGAAGCTGACCTGCAAACTTCCTACCTGCTGGCTAACTTTCATTGCATCAAAAGATGCAGGCTACTGAGATAGAACAATTACCAATGGTCTTACCCAGATGTGGACCAGCTGGGTAAGGATACAGTACCAGCTGTCAGGCAAGATGTGCCCACTGTGTGTTCAATAGCGCCTGGCTCTATGGGTGCAGCCAGCAGCTTTCTGTTTGAACCTCAGGTCTGTTCTATGGGAGAGAATCCATGCATGGTACTGTAAACCAGGTTAAAGGCTGGGAAGGCCATAGGCCCTGGAAGGTGGGGGGGGGGTCTTCTGTCGTTTTGATAAATAGACACTTTGTCAAATTGCCTTCTAAACATTTGTTCAAACCCATAAGCTAACGCTGCTCTTGACCATGGTCAGAGAAGCTGTGGGCAACAGTCAATACAGAGATTCATAAATTTGGTTAGAAAGTTAAGTACCCAACACTAAATGGGATACAAACACACACACAAACACACACACACACACACAGAGGCACGCACACACACACACAGAGCACACACACACAGAGGCGCACATGCATGCACGCACTCACACATATAACTAAAAAATAACACAGGGTTTTAGCTCAATGTACTAAAAATTTAGCATTTACTATATGATTTAATTTTGAAAATTATGAATAAATATTCTTTAAGAGATACTAGCAAAGGAAAAGATAAAAACAGAAACAGAGGAAGTAATAAAATTGAAATAAAATAAATGTTTAGGTGATAAGGGAGAAAGCAACCTACCGTTTTCAATTTTGCTTTTAGGATGTGGTCCACTAAATGCTAAAAATTTCCCTGGAACAATCCAGTTGAAGTCCCCATTTTCAACTCGCTGGCAGAATGTTATGGAAAAAGAAAAGAAAATAGTTTATGCACTTTGGGAAGTCTTTACAAATAAAACTGCTTATCACACACTACAGTACTAGCTAAATGGGACATACATGAAGAAAAATTAGTATCAGTTTCAAGATGTGCCTCCTTTACAAAACGCCGCTTATAAATTCACTTAAGGAAAGTTTCTGCCCCAAAGATGAAAAGTTTAGATTGTTTGAAAAAGTTTCGACTTAAAACCAACTTATCTCCTGGTCAGTCTGCTATGAAATAAGATGAAAATATTGTTTATTCCAGCGAGAACAATAAAGGTGAAGGCAAGAGCAAATGGGAAGTGTAAACGCCTTCATGAACACGGTAAACAGGCTTTAAATAATGAAAAAGAAAGGTTCTAAGCACACATTCCCTTTTCCCCTGGTTGTTTTTGTTGTTGAGGGGGTGCTGGTGTTTACTTTCAGTGCTGATTTAAAGACTATCGAGAAGGGGGAATGAGACCCTCTATGCTTTGGAGCACTGGTTCTCAGCCTTCCTATTACTGGGACCCCATGTTGCGGTGACCCCCAACCATAAAATCTGTGTTTTCCGGTGCTCTTAGGTGACCCCTGTGAAAGGGTCATTTGACAACAACCCCCCCCCCCCCCAATACACACACACCAAGAGATCACAACCCATAAAGAACCATGAGAACACTGCCGGTGTGATCCACCACAAACCTTTCAACCAAAGTGTCCTGCAGGGGGCGCCAAACCCAAACAAATGCTGCCAATAAGACAGCTGCTTCTAGTTCTGGCCAACTGGTCACCCTGGAAAGCTGACTTACCAGGTCTGACCTTCCAATGAAATAAGTTTTAAAATCCTGTGAAACCAGAGGCTGACCAAGTATGCCTTTGGTGATACATACTCAAAGTGATCATTAGAAAAGGCTAAGAAAATGGGTCACCATGCCTCAGACCAGCACCTCCTCACTTTTTCTTCCTTTGCTTGTGCTATTAACCAGTCAGGACTGGAACGGGGATTGGGTTACACCCAAGGTTTTGCAGGTGACTAGGAGACTTCTGTGTAATGTGTTACAAATATTCACATCTCCACACCCAACTCCACCCCTGGCCCATGTCTCCATCTTCATTGGGGAAGCAACATGATTCCATGCAGAGAACTCTCCCTTTGGCACTGGTGAGGGCCTCCATGATAGGCATTGAAGCCAATAGTTTGTATTCTTCAGCAAGTACAAAATAAGCATGTATTAGATGCATTAGAATGTCAGGGAGATCAGGGCCACTTTACCACTTCGATAAAAATTAAAACTTGGCTAGCCACTTTCTATTCCTAAAATACAATTTCTATTCCTAAAAGTTTTTTCAGTCATAAAAGATATAAAGAAACTCTACACAGCATCTTGAAAATGTATCTACTCTAGTAACCTAATCGTAATAAATATATTCTCTTCAGAAGACCCTAAAGTCTTATAGACATATAAGCACATGTGTAGTTCTTTCTTTATAGCAATTGGAATAAAGAATCAAATGCACAACTTTCCACTGAGAAGTTAAATAAATATTTGGGGTGGAAAGGACATTTGTGAGTAGAACACCATAGTCACAAATATATTTCCTGCAAGTGTAGAAATTCATGCTTTCAAGTCAAATTCCATTTTAAGAACAGCAGTAACTTTGCTGTTTAATAGAAATTGTAAACTTTTGTGGACTGAAGAATTCTATAGTACAGCATCTAAACAGATTCATTCCAGTAATTTGACCTTGTCTGGGGCTTTTCTTATAGTGTAGATCATTTTCAGTTTTTTTTTTTTTAAACTGGTGTTTGGTGGGTACTGGGTGTTACAATCAGCTTACAGCACTGAACCACTGTGTCATTACCCACCCCCTTAGATGTTTCTTTACAAAATGCTACAGGGCTGGAAAGTACCCAGAGTTTCTGTCTGGTCTAAATTCTTTGAAATTTAATTAGGAAAACAGATCTGTGTCATTTTAAATATTCTGTCATTGACACATTAGCATTTCTGGAAATCACTGTATTAGGTCAGTTAAAAGGTGTAACTTTTTTACTATTTTTTTCAGACTTAAATCTAAGACCTGAATCTTGTTTACTCTACAGACCTTTCCCAGGCTGCTAAATAGAGCCCAATATTACTTAATGTTTATCATTTTATGTAGGAACGTTCACAAACACAATTCTGTTGATATCGTGAGTTAATTTATCTTGCTGATATACTACAGTGACTTTAGCTCACTGCTTCCATCATATGACTGATTATAAAGGGTTACTATTTAACCAAACAGATGTCTATAATCAAAATGAACAGATGAAATACAACACATCCATCTGACCTCCTTAGTGGCCAGGGATACAGAAATAGCAAACACAGAGAGCCACTGTCTTCTACTATTGGTAAAGAATTGCTTTTGTCTTTTGATATTTGAAGTTTATGCTTATTCTTAAATTTTAACAGTGTAGTAAACTTACCCATTACTCAAGGGGCATATTGGCTCATGTGTTTAGACTGTTTTATTTAGACTGAAAATTATCTACACTATAAGAAAAGCCCCAGACAAGGTCAAATTACTGGAATGAATCTGTTTAGATGTTGTACTATAGAATTCTTCAGTTCACAAAAGTTTATGATTTCTCTTAAACAGCAAAGTTGCTGCTGTTGTTAAAATGGAATTTGACTTGAAAGCATGAATTTCTACACTTTCAAGAAATATAATTGTGACTATGGTGTTCTACTCACAAATGTCCTTTCCATCCCAAATATTTGTACTGTTTAACCATTACCATAGGTCCACAGTATAAACAGAAATCCTTCAGGCTGATCTGAGACTATCCATACCAGTTGTCTTGCCTAGCAGTGCTTTCCAGCATTCTGTCATGCATGTTTTCCTAGAAAGCATGCATGAAGGAACATAACAGTGCTACAAATAAAATAATAAAAGGCCTTCCCAGTGCTTTTATTTGGGAATGACAAATATCAATGATGATAACAGCATATATGAGCTATATCCCCACTCTGCAAAACAGTACAGCGTGGAGCTCATTTCATCCCCACAATAACCCCCGGAGGAAGGTACTGCTGCCATCTCCATCTATCCAGAAGAAAAGCTGCACTGAACCTGCTGTGTAGCATCCAAGAGGCACTTCAGACACAAGGGTGGCAGAGGAAGCACCTTGAAAACTAGCATGACGCTGCAATCTCTTTTTAAAATACATCTTATGGATGTGTTTGCATTTTCTTAACCTCTGGAACAATCAGTTTATACCAATAGTACAGCTTTATTACAGAGATATAAACAGTGGCCTGAAGCTGGGCCCTTTATGAGCTGAAGGCATAGTTAATATTTGAGCTGCTGGGTTAAAATTAAAGTTTCCACGCCCTTTGGCTCTAGATATGCATCAAACTCCAGATTAGGGTTAAGTTCTGCTTTTGGATGAGGGTAATGGAAGAATGGGGAGTGTGAGCTGACTGGGAAAGGGAGACACTGCAGCTGAAGAAGACAGACGGTAGAGAAGACAGGCCATGGGGGGATGGGGGGGGAGAGGGGGAGAGGGAGAGGGGGAGGGATTGTCCCAATAGTCCAGGTCAGTGAGCACGCCTGCAGACTCAACCACAGGATGCAAAACTCCAGTATGCTCGCTGATGTCACCTTAATGCTCAAGAGATGAGACCAGGGAATGGCAGTGCAAACAGAACACAGAAAGCCTGTTCAACTGGAAATCATGAGATCCTAGAATAGCAGGATCCCAGAGTAAGCAAAGAGAACAAAAGGATGACCAGAGATGGCAAGAAGAGAGATGTAAGAGCAGCCACCTTACAAAGGAAGGAAAAAAACGTTTTTGTAATTAGAAATTAGCCACAGAGCGGCCCAAGGAAGAACAAGCCGGGCCTGCTAGGTTTTGAGTCCTCCTATGCTGGAAGGAACAGCCGATGATAAGAGTTACAGAGACCACACCTCAAATAGTTTGGAAGCTTAAAAAACAAATACACCTGCAATCCTAGCACCTGGGAAGCTGAAGCAGGGCCCTGCCTGGAGTTTCAGGCCAGCTGAGAGGCAGTCTGAGAACAGCAAAAACCAAAACACAGAGGGATATGGAGAAAGAAGGCAGGAAAAAGAGAAAAACCTACAATAATTAAGGGGAAAAGGGAACCGTACGGGATTGTCTAGGAGAGGAAAACCTAAAAGCTTTACAGACTTAGCCATGCGCTTTGTAACTTCAATGAGTGTGATTTATTAGCACATGTGGGAGCCCTGGGTCCCTCCCCAGGAGCAACTGAAGTGGCCAAGAAGGAGTTTGACTTCCTTAAACGTGTGGCTTTGGAGTGGTGACATAAACACAATAGGATGGTTCCAGAAACATGCTTCAAATAGTTCTCATAGCCAGATCCCCAAGGGAGGTGCACCTCTGTAATCGCTCCAGGTGGTTGAGGACATGGCCACACCTGCACCCCGAGGCCTGCTTGACCCCAGTCCTGGGCAGGAGTACACTAGAAGATCCCAGACCAAGCAGCCTTCAGACCCCACTCGGGTTTGCTCTGCAGAGGCACTCCTGAGAGCAGCCTTGCTGCATCACACACTGACTCCTGCTGTTGACCAGAGATGGGAGACCTAACAGACTTCGCTGCTACAGAGGAAACTCAAGAGTCAACATTCACTGGCTAGTATGACAGCATCCTTGCGAAATGAAGGACACGGTCAGCCGTGACAGGCCCAAGTCATATAATAAACTAAGTTGGCATTTCATATAAACCCGGTCTTAGATCTGTGTTACAAATAACTGATTTTTTTTTAAGTTATAAAGTTTCACAACATGGATGAGTCAATGATGAAAGAAAAGTATATCATCTCAAAAAGTAGTCTAAAGCTGAAATAGCTCAGCTGGAAGGGCTTAGACTGAAAAGTAATCTAATCATAGTGAATATGATCCCTGGAAGGTTACTACAAAATCAGAATGGGGTCTTAATTAAACATCTCATTCTAGAGAGTTTGCTGTGAGATTATATCTCCTAGCAAAATCAGAAGCTACATCCATAAAGTCTCACCAACAAGGCTTCCTAAATGTGAGCTGAACAAGTGTTATCCCAATGCACACACCAAACTGGACAGAGAAAAGCCTGTGAGGCTTCAACTCTATATAAAGAACTCAGGCAACTGATGAAATCTTGGAATGAGAGATGGTCTTCCCCAGGGAAAAGTGAACAGATTGTTTGTCCAAAGCAAAACGGTCAGTCCAGAAGACATATGTGTATGTATATGGACCGAGCAGGTTATATTTGGGGGTGTGTATGTACACATATACACAGATTCGTTCACTAACAATTAGGGACAGAAAAGGTCATGAATTTGAAGGAGACTGGTACACAGGAGGGTTTGTAGGGAGGAAAGAGGAAGGAGAAATGTTGTAATTACATTATAATTTCAAAAAAAAAGGTTTTGGTCAAGTTCCACTGAAACTAGATCACACAAGGTGTCCTGAGATACGCTGCGCTCTGCTTCTGATATTCTTTCACTCATCTGTCTGTTAGTTATTTTATTTCTTAAACACCAACAGACTGCCTATGCTACGTATACTCTGTTGGCAGCAGGTTACTTTATTCATGCAAAGGCAAAGAAGACATAATTTCTCGCCACAAGCACACAGAGCACACAGAAGACGCAAATGTGTGAACAGTATCATCCAATGCTACATGAGATGAGCTACACAGGCTGAAAATAACTTCTCAGGGAGCCACATAGAGTAAGCCCCCATCAACCCTCTCCTCTCGTCCTACCATTACAGACTGCACATCACTGAGCAGCTTTTCTGCATCGGTTCTGGGGACCTAAAATCTGGTTTCCACGCTTGCTTGGCAAACATTTTTCTAACTGAGCTGTCTCCCTGTCCCCAATGTTATTTTTTAAAAGCAAAGTTTCCTTGTCATAGTTGATCAGAATGGAGCTGTCTGGGCAGAGATGGGACAAGCAGATGCTCCACTGCCAACAGGTGTGGCCTGTGTTTACTGGGTGTTGAGTAAATATGATCATGGTCTCTGTGTGCTGTGGTAAAACCAATAAGGAGCCCTGTGCCTATAGAAGCAGTGGCAGTCTGTCAATAAGCAGACAGTAGCCAAGTGTGGCTCTCAGTTGCCAAAGTCAAGATGTGGACAGGTTGTCAGCATGTAAGAAAAGAAAAGTGTCAATAGCTTGACACTCCAAAACAATTCCCTCCTGCCCACAGCAGTATTTCACAAAGAACCATTCTTTCAAAGGGGGAGGGGAGGGTTTTATTAGGGTGAGGGAGACAATAACAAACATAAAATAGCTCACAGAAAGCAATCTAAGTAATTGCTAAATTCAAAAATTGATCTTGAACTTTAAACTCTACCTAATTGCCTACTTAGGGCAACTCTTTGAAATTGTATGGACCAACAGCTAAGTGAAGTAATATGTGAACCACAATGATGAGATTCCCCCCAAAAAAATGTCACCACTGAAGCCCCTTTGCCCACATTCTTCTTCAGCCATCCCACCCCTGACTAAGAATGAGGTACTTCTGGTGAATAATCTCCCTCTGTGTTTTCCTGTGAGGTCACCTGCTCCTGAACCAGTCATCGAAAAATAGAATGCTTTCTGGAAGCAGAGGGAACTGATGAATTGAAGATCTAGCTTCAAATCCTCCCTGGTGGACAGAAATTAAACACAGCCCTACAAATGGCCAATGGAGTTTGGATCTATTTGGTAAAAACAATTTCCTCCCAAAATAATACAGGAAAAGCTGACTGCCTATATACACAATTTACCAAAACCTCAAAACCCAAGAATGTACTGTACTAACCTCACCACTAGGGGGCATACTGTCCAAGTCTACACAGGTACACAGAGTCGCAAAGTGAGTTGAACACTAAGGCTCTTTCACCTTCAACATTTCTCCCTGGGACAAAAAGTCTGTTTTCTTCTGAGTTGACCCATGGCTAGATTTCAAAGGAGTGGTTCCTGTCTTAGTTCCTGGGCTCCTTGATAATACCTTACGAGCCCTGTTGGAAAGTACAGCTGTTTTGACAGTGATTTGTACACAGAGCTCACTGATCATCATCTTGTGACTTTGGTTGGTTGTTTGGCTGGTTGGCTGTTTCTGGATAGTCCTAATGTTGCTGCAGAATTCTGCCTGTTTGAGCAACGTGAGTATAAGAAATGGGACAGACAGGAACCTGCAGAGAGCATATTTAAAAGACATTTTGCAAGATCCATGCCTGGTGCTATTCCTCAATACTGAAGGGAACGAGCCATCTGTGGGTCACATGAAAACAGTAAAATTCCTCAGGCATCTTTCTCCAAACCTTCTAAATGGAACAATCGTGAAAGGACTCTCACATGAACAGTTATATGAGATAAAGCAAGAAGATAAATCCTGTCTAGCTTTCCTAAGGCCTATCACACTGGAGGACCAGAACATACATGGCCAAGACGATCATTCTTGTGGAATTTTATTCTAGGCACCCATGGCTAAAGTATCTTAAAATGTGAATGGACCAAATTCAGGTAGACCATAGTGTGAACTACACACTAGACTCTGAAGACACAATGTTTATAAAATGTGAAATGCTTCATAAAGAAACTCTGTATTAACTATATGTTAAAGTATGTGGGAAATAGTGAATTAATTGAAATATACTACTTAAAATACTTCCACTATTTCTTTTTAGCATTTCTAAATGAGGCTTCTGGAATGTTTAAAATAAGTATATGACTAATTACAGATGGCATACTTTAGATTCTTGAATGGCAGGTGAAACCTTTGCAGAATGGGTATCGGTTCACCATTAAACTTGAAGCAGGTACTTATGCTGTTTACCCATCATCTGTATTTCTAGTGTCCTGTTCATTAAAACCTCCTTCAAAGGGCTAAGGGCATGATAGCAGATAGAACATCTGCCAAGGACCAGCCCTAGATCCCCAGAAACCCACATAAATGTCTGGCAAGCATGGCAGCCTGTCTTAGTCCCAAAGGCAGAGATGGGGAATTCAAAGAACAGGCTGGCTAATTGATGAATTCTGAATTTGATTAAGAGACCAACTCTTCTTTAGTGAATAAGATTGAAAAATGACAGATGATTTATCAACCTTAGCCCTCCACAAGTACACAAAATACATCCACCCTATACATGCAAGCACACATATATCGTCATACATGCAAAACCATGCAAATGCATATGGGCACACCACATACATACAAACATAAAAATTAGAGAAATCATCTTTACTATCACATAGAACTGGGGTCTCGCTGACTTAAGGGGTTTTTAGTTAGTTGGTTTTATTTGAGACAGGGTCTCAGTAACCCAGGCTAACCTTGAATTCATGACAATCCTCCTGACTCAGCTTCTCAAGTTCTTGGACTTCTCAAGCCATATTACATATTAAATGTAGTTTAGTAAACAGGTGTCAATGACTAAGAACAATAAAACAAATGACAGCAAATGCTGGCAAGGATGTGGAGCAAGAGGAACACGTCTCCACAGCTGGTGGGAGCACCAATTTGTACAGCCACTAGGGAAATCAAGATGGCGCCTCAGGAAGATGAGAACTATCTGTCTCAAAATGCAGCAAACCTACTCGAGCATGTACCCAAAGGATGCTTCACCCTACTACAAGGACATTTGTTCAACCATGATCATTGCTGCTCTACTCACAACAGCCAGCAACTGGAAACAGCCCAGATGTCCTTCAACAGATGGATAGAGAAAACGTGGTCTGATTACACAATCGAGTGTTACTTAGCTTTTAAAAACTAAAACTATAAAATTCAGAGGTAAACGGATGGAACTAGAAAGAAAATTGCCTGAGTGGGGTAACGCAGACTCAGAAAGACAAATATGGTATGCCTTTGTTTATATGTGGACTTAACTATTCAGTCAATAATAACCAAGTTATAATCCACAGAACCACAAAGATTAGGTATAGAGGGCTGGGCAGTGGCAGCACACACACAAAGTCTTTAATTCCAGCACTAGGGAGACAGAGGCAGGCAGATCTCTGAGAGTTCAAGGTTAGTCTGTTCTACAAAGTGAGTTCCAAAACAGCCAGAGCTGTTATACAAAGAAACCATCGTGGTGGGAGGTATAATAAGGGACTGGGTGACAGATCAATCTCCCTGGAAAAGGGAAATAGAATAGATAGCTATAAATGGATGAGGTGGAGGCTAAAACAGAAGGATTGAGTAGAGAGGGGGAGATTAGAGGGGACAATTGAGGGAATATGGGGGAAATACAGCTAAGATTAAGGGCCGTATATGGAGTAGTATGGAAACCTGTTGTGATGTATTATCTATTTAATAAAATAGTCTGGAATATCAGAGAACAGATCCACCCACTGTCAAGCCACAAGAATCAGAGAGTAGGAAGTTGGGCCTTTAATCCCAGGACAGGTAAGCTAAGTGGTGACATATGCCTTTTAATCCCATAACTCCAGAGACAGAGATCTTTCTGTGTTTCTGTGAGATCAAGGCCTGACTAGCAAACAGTAGTTCACACCTTTAATCCTAACTCTAAGATTATGACACAGAGCTGAACCCAGAAGTGATTTAAGGAGGCTTAGCAGAGGGTGTGGTACTCTGTAGAAGTTGACTGGGAGCCAGGCAGAGGTGGTGCACACCATTAGTCCCAGTACTTGGGAAGCAGAGGCAGAAGGATCTCTGTGAGTTTGTGGCCAGCCTGGTCTACAAAGCAAGTTCCAGGATGGCCAGGCTGTTACACAGAGAAACCTTGTCTCAAAAACAAACAACAACAAAAAAAAAAAGACAAAAAGACTGGAGAGATGGTTCTGTCATCTGATATTCCAGGCTGATTTTATTAAATATAAAATAGATCACCACAGAAACCTAATACAGAAGAAGCTTCCTAGCACGCGCGCGCACACACACACACACACACACACACACACACACACACACACACACACACGCGAGATCTAAATGAAATCAAATAATTGTCAGCAAATAAAGCTTCTAAACTAGGACGAGGTTACATCAAATTGAGTTGTTAGCCAAAGGAGTCCCTTAGGACTGTTCAAACATCCCGCACTGTTACCAAGAGAAACTGATAGTGAGACTCCATTGCTGAACACAACACCTACACAACTCACTGGACATGAAGAAGTCAATGGCTACCTAGACCAAGGTGCTAGCATCTTTGGTACAGGAAGGTCCTCTGCATGTACCCAGGAAAAATGTAAACAGCAACCTAACCTCAAGCATTGTGATCTACAATGGTGTCCTACCTACAAGATATACTAGTGCATCATGGCACAATTCAGGTGGGAGTAACCAACCAATATCTGATTTGATTTATGGTCCACTCCACAAGACAGAATCCAAGCCAGCATTGCTTGGATTATTAGGAATCTGAGACTAGATATCCCAGAAACCTAGGAGAAAAGCAAATACTACTATTTTAAAAAAAAAAAAAAAAAGTATCAATTATCACAGAAGCTTCCTCCTGAAGCATACAGGAACACATACAAGATGCAGAAAGTGAGAGACCTTGTAACACTCCAGTGGAATGTGTGTTAGAGCCAGAGAGGATTAAGAGAGACACAGGGCCAAAGAAACTAAAGTCTCTAAAGCAACAGGATCAATGCATATATGAACTCAGAGATTGAGGCAGCATGGGCCTGCCCTAATGGAGTTCTACAGCTGGGAGAAGTGGACACATGCCCCATCTCTAACCTGGAAGCATTCTCCAATTGAAAACTACTTGCAAATAGAAAGGAGTCTCACTGGTAAGCGAACTACTCCTCCAAGTAGGTGTGGTGGTTTGAAAGAAAATGGTCCCCTTAGGGAGTGACACTATTAAGAGGCATGGCCTTGTTGGAGTAGGTGTGGCCTTGTTGGAGGAAGTGTGACTATGGGGGTGGGCTTTGAGGTTTCCGATGCTCAAGCCACACTCAGTGTCACAGTTCAATTCCTTTTGCCTGCAGATCAAGAACTCTCAGCTCCTTCTCCAGCACCATGCCTGCCTACTTGCCCCTCCACCATGTCAATAATGTCAATAAAGCCCAAATTAAATGTTTCCTTTATGAGATTTGCTGTGGTCATGGTGTCTCTTCAGTAGAAACCCTAAGACAGTAGGCTACATGTCCAGCAGAAAATGAATAGCATCTCTGAAGGTTCCTTGTCCTCCCTCTCCCCCCTCCCTCCCTCTCTCCCTCTCTCTCTCTCCTTTCTCTCTCCTCTCTCTCTCTCTCTCTCTCTCTCTCTCTCTCTCTCTCTCTCTCTCTCTCTCTCTCTCTCTCTCTCTCTCTTATGTTTCATATTTAATAAAAACCAATCTAAAATATCAGAGGGATCTACCCACAGTCACCCAGGAGGATCAGAGAGTGGTAACTCACACCTTTAATCCCAGCACAGGGAATATCCGGGAGTGGTGACCTATGTCCTTAATCCCAGCAGATCTGAGTTTGAGGCCAGCTTGGTTTACAGAGGGAGTGCCAGGCTCCCAGGCAGGCAGTGGTGGTGCCAGGCCTTTAATTCCAGAATTCCAGAGACAGGGAGATCTTTCCGTGTTTCTGTGAGTTCAACTACCAAATAGTAGTAGCCCACACCTTTAATCTTAACCTGGATGTGAAACAACTGGGTGAAGAGGGTACTTAAGGCAGACGTAGGAGGACAGATGAGGCAGTAGAAGCCATGAGGAGTGAGGCTGAGGAAGCTGGAAGACATCTGGGTGAGATCTGACTGTGGTGTCTCCTCTCTCTGATATCTCAGCCTTTCCCTGAGATGTGGCTCTGAGTTTCCTTCATTCATGTCTCTCTCTCTCTCTCCCTCCCTCCCTCTCCCTTTCTCTTCTCTTTTAATTTTAACTTATCTTCTGTTTTTATTGTATTTATACATACCTTTTTCTTCTTTTTACCCTACAGGTCCTTCAGGTATCTCTTATGGCTCCCAGTTCAGTGTTTTTATGGAATTTCCTAGATGCAACCCAGCAGGTTTCTACTCCTATACCTGTGTCTGCCTTTCCCTGGGCTCTTTTCTTCCTGTTTGCTTTATTCTATTTAGATGTTAGTCTTTCTTCTGCCTTTATTATATTATTTTACTATTATCCCTCAGGAGTCTGTCTTCTAATGAGAGCCAGAAAGACAGAAAGGGAGTGGATCCAGACGGGGGCGGAGAAGAACAGGAATTTGAAAAAGTATAGTGAGAGGAAAATCATAATCAAAATATAGTATGCGAGTGGAGGAAAGCAATTTTCTTTTTCCCCTTTTTTGTTTTTTGTTTTTCAAGACAAGGTTTCTCTGTGAGACCGTGTGTGCCACCACCCACATTTTTTAAAAAAAATCTTTTGTTAATCAAAAGAACCTATGAAAAGGCTCATCCTGAATATCCCCGAATCATTCTTGGTGAGTCTCACAACTATTGTGAGCAATGTAATTTTATTTTGGAATCTACATGTCTTTCCTGGGAATGTTGGCTACTTCACAGTTCAAGTGACCGCTCCCTGGAGCAGCGCAAACAGCAAGGGACATAAGACAGGGAGAGCCCAGGCCACAGGCCATCACAAGAGTGGCCTTTATCCAATTATTCATTAAGCAAACATTCATGAAATGCCTAGCACCTGCCGACCACACTCGGATTTGTGACCTTCTGTTGTGATGGGATAAACATCCATGTACAAGAAGGAAGACAACTGACCATAAATTCCAAACAGTCACCAAAATCCATTGCTCTGCCCCTACTGCCTGGTTTCTTAATAATTCAGGTGACAGCAGGTCCACACTGTTACCGGGTCCCAGTTGCTGCATGGGCTGACTGCCTCGGTATCTAAGTTTATCCATAGCTCCCTCAACATCCGCATGTGGAGGGCGGAGAGCAAAGAGAGAATCACTTAGGTTTTTGTGTTTTGTTTTTCTGTCTCCTGTTCTTTCTCTATGCCCACACCCAAGACATTCTTCTAATGGAAATGTCTAGCATTTAATGACATATTGAATGATGTGTCCTCCATGTTCATGCATGTAGGGCAGAGATCTAGGCCTTGGAGCTTTTGGGGATGAGCATTTGTAACCTGTTTTGTTTAGACATTGATTAAAGAGGATAAATATCACACACACAATTAGGTACTCAGGCCTAAAAGACACGTATGCAAGTGATAGGTTTATAAAATACTTGCTTCATTAGCTTCAGAGTAAAACACCTCAACTCCCACTATAGCTGTGTATATTTGAGAGAGAGAGAGAGAGAGAGAGAGAGAGAGAGAGAGAGAGAGAAAGAGAGAGAGAGAGAGAGAGAGAGAGAGAGAGAGAGGCATCTTCTTAGGACTTGTTTTATTTTTACAAAGATATCAAACTATAAGTACTCTTATGTGTTCTTTTAAAAAATAAGTTATAAAAAGTATTCCGAGAAGTATAGATCAATTCACCTTTTAAAATGACTTCACATGTGATATGTATGTTGTTTTGTCCAGTATAAATGTACTGTCTTTTATTTCTCTCCTTTCCTGTCTTTCTTTCTAAAATAAAAGGTTTCTGCCAGATAGAGATTAAACAGTAGTCTCAAATTTTAACAAATTATACTAAACTTATTAACATTGTAAAACATAGATATTTCTGAACTTAAGGGTCTCTATACAAGAACACAGAATACATTTTCCACTAAGCCATGCTCCATCTACAGGGCATTTGCAGCCTAGTAAGGAAATTAAAGTTGTATGTAAATGACCTTGATAGAAATAAAGAAACAGATCCAAATTGTGAAAGGTAGGACTAAAGCACAGAACTATAGAAGCGAAATCTGGACGCCACAGACTCCGCACACACATTGAAATGAAGAGAAGGTGAGAAAGATGGGGAACTGAACAAAGTAAGCCCAGCCCGGGCAGGGCCAACAGAGAACTGGTTAACAGGCAGCTAGGAGGACCTGGAAAAGAACTGAGTACAGCAAGGAATGCCAGGGAGGCTCCAGGGCAGCCAGAGCCCGGCAGAGCTGGGACAGTGGGGCATAGGGACCACACATCTCACCTGGGGGCCAAGACCAAGACAAGACAGAGCTAAGCGCTGTTTTAAGATCGTCCCCCTAGGCTTGTAGAAGTCTGAGAAGGGGATCTGTGCTCGGAGAGAAATTTCAACCGTCTGGGTAAAAGAGTTCTGACCCAGAGTAAAGGAAGTGACAGCAGATAACGCATCCTCCAGTGCTAGCCACGGGAAGGCAACACTCACAGGACTATGATGGGGCACAAGGAGAGAATGCTGCTAGTCTTGAGCCTGGATGAACAGCAGGACACCCTTCCATTAGCACAGATGAGTGGATCAGAAGAGCAAGTTTGAATGAAAGATGAACAGTTTATCTTCAAACACCGGATACATCTTACACACAAGCAAGGTAGGTAGATATTGAAATGGACATGATCTGAGCATCAACCCAAAATGGGACGTCTACTTCACACGCTAGGGGGAGTAATGTCATAGATGGTTCTCCTGGAAAATCCAAATGGGAAGCTACGCTCAAACAATGTTGGTCCTCCTCCCATTCTCCAGGCTCCTCAGCTCACAGAAAACATGAACTGCTTCTGGACCTCTTCTCATCCTGCTCCAAAGTGTTCCTCAGCACTGCTGCATGGCACCAGCATCCCTAAACACTATGCAGCACTGAGCAGGCAGAGTTCACAACTGTACCACGGGGGAAAGAACAGCCAAGTGTTAGACTGAGTGCGTGCAATGATATTTCAAAATCAAATGTGTATCATCAGAAGTTTATGAAAGCTAATTTTGCCTTAAATGAGACCTTACTTTTAATGTAAAAGTAATTTAGAATTTCACTACCAAACTACACTTCAAAATTACTTATCTAAAGAAACAAAAAGACTTTCAATAAAGTTTGACAAGAGAATGAATATTTAGGTAGGTAGGTAGGTAGGTAGGTAGGTAGGTAGGTAGAGCTCTTCTCTAAATTAAAATTTGATGACCCCCATAACAACCAAAGCTGACAGCTATTTTTTAAAAAAATGGTTTTATTTAACAGGCAATAGTGTTAGATTTTTAAATTTTAGCCAACATGAAGATATGTTCCACAAAAAAAATAAATATACAAACCTCATAATGTTCATATTCATCCACATCAAATGTCTCAAAGTCAAAAAATCCATGCTGTAATCCCTAAAAGTAGAGCTGAGTTAGTTTACCACATACAGCACTCGTGAAATCTACTATCATTCCTGGAATGTCTGATCATAAGAATGGTCCCACTAACCTCAATGCAAGAGCCTCAGACTACATCTCCAGAGTCATTCATATACTGAATACGTTGGGACTAAATACTCTGGGTAACATGAAAATGTGCCTCACAGAAGATGCTTCTTTTCCAATTTATATCAGTCATATATGCAGAACAAGTAACATATATGAAATGGAATATACTAAAAAAAGCTATAACCAAATCTATTGGGAACTAGATTTTTGGACAGAATACATGACAGTGAGGAACTTCTCTTGCAGGAGCAAAATCAGTTCTTAGAAAAACTTGCCTTCCTTCTATCATAAAGTAATATTTACCAAAAACAGCATTTTTATCTAATAGCCCTAAATTCCTAAAACTCTATTTTGGAGATATTTGTTTTCTAATGGTAATTTGGGCTAATGTAAGTATATACCATCTGCTCTTATAATTCAGAAGGAAGAATGGATCTTTTTGACAAAAGAAATATTTCATACTTGTTCAAAGCAGTGACAAAACTTTTTAAAATTAGCTAGCCAATATTTTCCACCTAATATTTTCAGGAAAATAGAAGTCGTCTTCCTTTTTTTTTTTTTTTTAATAAACCAGGAAGCTATAGAGATGGCAGCCAAATATAAAACCACTTTTGTCTTTATCTTTAAACTATGTGTATTTCCCTGAATGCTCACACAACACATGGACAAGGTGGTATGATGATGGCAATATGTCAAAGTCTGAGAAAATACCCTTAAAAGGCAAAAACATGACCATGCTTTATATACATTCCCAAAAAGATATGTACTCAATACCGTAAAAACAGCCTTGCATGTGTCACCTTAAGCAAGGGAGTCTACATGGGCACTTGTGCCTTAGTTGGAGACACAATGGGAAAACCTATCAGAGCCTTTTAAAACATTCTCTGTCCTTGAGAACACCCCAACATGAGAAGAGGCTATGTTTAGAAAGCCTTTATTCATGAATAAAGTCACACCTTTCCTGTAGGGAAGGAAGGATGTCATAAATTTCTATATTGATGTTATAATAGGAGACAGGGATCGTCCAGAGGGAACTGTGTGAATTTCACAAGCACTACAAAAGCAACAGCCTCTATCAGATGGAGGGAGGGGCAGGATAATAATAACCAGTACAATAAATGCCTTCTTCCCTCAGGCGTGTTTCCTAAATGAATAAGTGGCTTGTGTGTTGGGTAACCCGTCCATAAAACTCTAGACTACTATTTATAGATGAACATTTGGGTGATAATGTTCACAAGAGCTGGGTTGAATATTTCTAGCGTTTTGTTGCTGCTTTTGTTATTTCTTTTAACTACTTTAAAGTTTTTGAGAGTTTAATATTATTTAAGGGACTGAAGAATAGCCTAGCAGTTGGGAGTATTTGTTGCTTTTGCAGAGGGCCCAGGCTGGGTTTCCAGCATTCATATTGCAGCTCCCAACCCTCTGTAGCTCTAGTCCCAGAGGTTGCAGCGCCCTCTTCTGACCACCACAGGCACTGCATGCACATTATGCAAATAACCTATGTGCAGGCAAAAGACTGGGGGGGGGGGAATCTTTTAAATAACAAAATAAAATCGCTTAAGAATGAAATAGCAAAGTCATGAACAGACGCATTGAATAGACAGCACATTTAAACAGATTTTTCAAAAGGGTAAAGTCCATTTTATGTTACATCAGAAAACAAAAATCTGAGCTAGAATACTCCTACTAAATTCATAGCTGTAAAACCTCATTTCTGACTGACAAATGTCAGCTGTCTGTGTACTATGTGGCTATGTCCTCTGAGCCCTCTACAGAATTCATGGTACAGCCTGCACAGCTTCTCAGGCTATAAATTAAACCTGTGCCAAACATTGCTTAACTTTTCCATTAGACACATAAATAATGAAATAACTATGCTTAATTAACTAACTTTATAGTGCATCAATCACCCAGAGGTATCAAACAGAGACCACAGGGTTCCACCCCCAGACTTTATGATTCAGTTCAGTCTGGCGCACAGCCAACCTCTGACAGCCTGAGCTTAGATAACCTCAGGCCCCTCCCACCCTAAGGGCTGACTTGAAAATAAGATGGAGCCAGGCCATGGTCATGGCAGCAGTTGGAGGGTAAATTTGTCTCCAAGTGCAAATGGCTTATATGAGGAGGGGAGGCTGCTTTCTTCCACACCTCCCCCACTGCTCTCAAGCCCTCCCTGTCCCAGTCAATACACAAGTGACTTTTCCACTTCCAATATTTTCAGTCTGAGGTTGGCTGGATTTGTGGATAACGAATCAAAGCGGGGGGAGGGGGGGTCAACAGGCTATGAAAATGATGAAAGTACATTATATACATGCATGAAATTTTTAAAAAATAAAAATAAATATTTTAATTTAAAAAAATCACAGATGCTGAGGACTGGCTGTCTTTTACAGATCAATTATTCAGGGTCTGACTCTAGACCCTTCCAACACAGGCAAGAGTGCTGACAACTATTCCTTTCCCAGCTTTTGCAAGAGAGTGATCACATTACCTTTCTGATTCCTTGTAAGCAGTCAAGGATGGTGAGGTTGTAAGTGCAATTTCCAAAGGATGCATCCCTACAAACACAAATAAATAACATTAGAAACATGCATTTAGATTTTCCAATAATAAAATACTAAGTCGCTTGGACATGCCAATTAGATGTCACAACAGACTCAAGAGCCTGAGTCTTCATTCATATGTTCACCTTTACCTACCAGAAACTTGGTCTCCTTGTACATGAAATGAAACAAATGACAGTAGTTATCATCCACAAGACTGGTTCAGAAGCCATAAACATTATGTCTAGTGCCTGGCATAGTGGAAGTCTTAAAAAAGTATAGCCACTATTATGTGTGGGGGGGGGGGGGCAATTCTTGTTATATAATCCAAGATGACTGGGAGTTACTGTGTAGGACCAGGTGGGTCTCAAGCTTGTAGCAAATCTCCTGTGGCTGTATCCTGAGAACTGATATCACAGAGTGTGTCTCAGGACACTTGGCTCATGACAACTCTTAATAACGATGAAATGGGCTGTTTCATCAAGTAAAGCATGCATGACTATAGAAGCATTCTGGCAGGGGAACAGCCTCCTGTCAGGAACCAGTGAACCCAAATCCTAAAAGGGTACAGAGTCAGGGGGAAACATAAAATTCAAAAAACCTGATAGTAATTTTAATACATATATGCCATCCCTCCACTGCAAAAAAGAAAGAAAATAATCTTCCCAACAATTCACTCAGTTTACTAGGATCAAGAAGAGCTCTGAATGTACTATAATCAGCTCTCAAAAAAACTGAGGAACCACCAGGCAGTGGTGGCGCATGCCTTTAATCCCAGCACTTGGGAGGCAGAGGCAGGCAGATCTCTTGAGTTTAAGGCTAAACTCCTGGTCTACAGAGTGAGTTCCAGGACATCCAAGGCTGTTATACAGAGAAACCCTGTCTCAAAAAGACAAAAATAGAACAGAACAGAAGACTGGGAATCAAAGCCAAAATTATTTATTATGATTTGTGTGTATGTGCCTGTGCCTCTGTGTGTGTATATACCTGTGCCTCTGTGTGTGTATATACCTGTGCCTCTGTGTGTGTATATACCTGTGCCTCTGTGTGTGTATATACCTGTGCCTCTGTGTGTGTATATACCTGTGTCTCTGTGTGTGTATATACCTGTGCCTCTGTGTGTGTGTGTGCCTGTGCCTCTGTGTGTGTATATACCTGTGCCTCTGTGTGTGTATATACCTGTGCCTCTGTGTGTGTGTGTGTGTGCCTGTGCCTCTGTGTGTGTATATACCTGTGCCTCTGTGGGGGGGGGGGGGTGCCTGAGAAAGTTGGAGTAATTCCATGATTATAGGCAGTTGTGAGCTACCTGAGGGTGTGTGCTAAGAATTGAACTTGGGTCTTCTACAAGAACAATATATGTTTTTAACCACCACCATCTTTCCAGTCTATAGCAATGTTTTGAATTAAAAAAAAAAATAAGACTTAAACCTATTGTACTGAAAATTGAGGGCTCCAGGCTGTTTTGTAGAGCAGCTTACGGGTCTGTTTCAGGCAACCTAAAACTAAAGTATCATGTTCAGGTTAGGTAAGCAAGAACTGGTCCAGGAACTTTAACAGGAACAGTGCTCCAAGGTGTCCACAGCAAGAAACTTGACCTGAGTTTCTTAGCCCTCAGCTGGGCCCCACTGCTGACCTAAGAAAAAGGACATCACAGTCAAATGTCCCAAACAAGGTTGGTTCAAGGGCAGCATCCCAACAGGGTGCCAGAAGAACCCTGCCTTTCACACATAATCAACATAAAGCCTAGTGTTATATCACCAACTAGCGAGGGAGCTTGATCCTGTGAGTGAAAAAGCAGCCACTTCACCAGGGAGTATCCAATAGCCTAACATGAAAACAGTGACTTACCACAGCTTAACAGAGATGTCTCTTAAGCCCTGGCACTTCTCTGTTAGTCCTTGTAAACAGGAAGGCCTTACCGGACTTTAACAGGGACTTTATTGATTCTGTTCATGTTGTTTTTAAATGCCATCTAAATTCCTGGGCCTAAACAAAACAGTTCCCCTTCCAGCTACCTTGAAAAGGTCAGGTTTATAGGCATATAAGATTCCTTGGCACACACCTGTCTCTTTGGGATAAGCATTAGCGACCTCTTGACCAGTGATCTGATAATGTCTACAGGCTCGTTCTTTCTTTGTAGTACTGTTCAGTACATAAAATACATAGGATTACCAGAAAGGGAACGCAATTACGCTTAAACAAAGCTAAGCAAAATATAAAAACCGAATTTGTAATACCTTGACGAGAGCTTTGTAATTGGTGAGGGGTGTGGCAGTGTGAGTGTGCTTGCCAGGCACAAATAAGCTCCCTGGCCTCCCCCACCATGCTCTGATGTGGTAACTGCCTTAATTTTCAAGAAAAATAGATAATATCTTAAGATATAACAGTAGTGTGATAATAACTCGCCTGTGACTGTCACTATGACAGTCACACTGATGATTATACTCCAGCTAACTTTCATATTTGTAATTGAATCTAATCTCAGACACTAGCAAAGGGAAAATAAAACTACAATGTTTTTCTCATCCGGATTCACTGACTTTGAATTCTCTTGGTAAATCTGGATTTATAGCTGCTCCTTTAAGTGTTTCAAGTTTTAAAATATAAAATAAAAACTAATCTAAGACTGGGGAGACAGTTCAGGTGAGAAAGTGTTTGCCTTGTAAATCTGAGGACCTGGATTGGATTCCCAGAATCCACATGGCTTTTGTTTGGTTTTAGTTTTGTTTTGTTTTAAAGCCTGGTGTGGTGTGGTGGCAGGCTTGGAATCCCAACAGTAAGGAGACAGAGACTGAGACCCGGAGAGCTGGGGTCCTCAGGGCTTGCTGACCAGCCAGCTCTGCCTCCTTTGCATGTTCCAGGCTACTGAGAGGCCCCGTCTCAAAAAAGTGAATAGTCCCTGGAGGAGGATACCTATGGCTGCCCTCTGGCCTCTACACTCATGCTCAGAAACAAGCTTGTGCACACATGCACAGAAAGAAAGAGATTTCTACCCCAGGTCTATCTCTATTCCTATATGCATTTGAACAAGTATGCAAACATGCAAACATGAGGTGCCAGAGGCAGGGCCTGGCCCAGGCTGCCTGAATGTCTGCAGAGAGTGTTGAGATTCTCATGACATCTCTAGTATTTCCACAGCTTCACTACTACAAATGACCGACAAGCAAGCTCTGATGACTTGGAGGGAGGAAAGTTAACATGCCATGGACAGGGTTGGTACGCAAGGCTAAAAAAACAGAAGTCTGCAAACTGAAATAGAGTGAAGGAAGCAAATATCACCTCTTTCCTCCAGCCTGAGGCAGATGACAAGCCTTGAAAGCCTAGTATACCAGGTGGCTTAGATGCATTAGTGAACAGAGACTCATGATTGCTAGCTAACAGCAACAGGATCCCAAATCCTGTCCCCAGACTTTCCAAGAGAGAAGGGGCTTACTTATTAGGGGCATCTGGCTCAGGTACAGTTTCAGGAAAGTAAACAGGGAAGTGATGGTCAAGGCAAACACACACACTGAACCATGTGTCTACCATGTCCTGTCAGCTCTCGTTAAAGGCTTCCTTTCTCCAAAATCAAGCAAGACAGGGATGGGGTGTGCAGAGTCTTTAAACTGGAATCGGTAGATAAACAGAAAATAAATTAGAAAACCAAGAAAAATAAATACTAAGCACTTGATGGAAAAATTCTTGATGGCCTGGAAAAGTAGCCACACTGGCTCCTTCTGGGTGAAATTGAAGGAACTGATTCAGAGGAGATTTGAAAGTTCACTGAAGAAGTTGAAGGTCTTACTCCACAGGAGTAATGTTACCTCCCGTTGAAGAAGCCAACCCACCCTGTGGATATGCATGAACCCCTCAGAGACATGAAACAGTAAGAGCTGGTTGCAAATAGAACAGATGCCCAGAGAGCCTCCACGATACCTGTCCAAGGGGACCAGCAGACGTGAATGGGGAGAGACCATGTCAAGAATGTTTATCTGTGCTATAACATAAAAAGGACCTCAGAAGCTTGGGAGACACCGGGCTCCTCTAAATGTCCCTTCCCCTCTGAAGTCCCTTACTCAAGGCTTTCGATTTGCTCTTCCTTTCCATATTGCTATCCTTCCCAGCAAAATTTAAATATTTTCAGGTCTCTGCCATCTTCTAAAATGAGCTAATTATCCCAAACTTGCTTGATTCCATATGGTCCTTCAGCTTCCACTTGGTCTCTTAAACTAAGATCACCAAAGGCTCTCTGCATCTTCCCAGTGTGAGCTTTCCAGTGTGAGCTGAGTACAATCCTGCCTGTCATTCAGTCTAGAACATTCTTACCACACCCAAAAGAAGTCATCTGCAGTCAGTCACTCCTCCTACCCCACCCCTTGGCAGCCACTCATCAGCCTTGTGTCTCTGGATTTACTCGCTTGCTCTAAATCCACAGAACTCTCCAAGCGCTGTCTCATCAAGAAGTCACCCTCTCCTTTGGATTCTCTCTTCTGGTGATCCCTGGGCTTTGATTTTACTTCTCTATCATTTCTCTCCTTGCAAAGCTGTCCCCTAAAGGGAGACTTTAGCAAGCACCAATCCAGGCCCCAACTCTTGTTGCTGCAGACCCTCTGTCTGTGCATCAGTATGGCCTGGGTGGCTCCTTATAAACAGACAGATATGCTACGTGGAATCAGAAAGCCTAAGACAGGGCCTGAGGCCCTGCATTTCTAAAGCTCTCCACTGGAGCTGCTGCTGTAGATAGGGGGGACCTCAGCCTACTGAGAATCATCTACACAAATTACTTCTATGCAGTGGCCCTCAAATCTATCTCTCTAGTATAACATCTAGGAACTCCAAAATAGTACCCCAGACAGGTGCAGTGGCATGTGTCTGTAAGTCCAATACCTGGGAACTGAGGCAGAAGGTTTTCTTTGACACCTAAACAGTTTAAAAAAAAAAAAAAACAGAAAAGAAAAGAAAAAAGACAAAACAGCAACAACAAAAACCTCGCCTAAAATTTGTTTTGAAAATAGTATAACTTTATAACTTTCCATTTAGGTGCCTCAAATTCACAATGGGAAGAAAAAAAAAAATCTCGTTGCTAGGGATCTGCCCTGTTGGTAGAACTTTTGCCTAAAATACATGAACAATGGATTGGATCCTAAGCACTTAATGAAGTTGTGTCAGAGGGAGCACCTGACATTCAAGGTCATCCTTAGCTACACAATGAATTCATGGACAGAGGAGAGAGAGAGAGAGAGAGAGAGAGAGAGAGAGAGAGAGAGAGAGAGAGAGAGAGAGAGAGAGAGAGAGAGAGAAATTCGAATCTTTCCCCTATACCAAAATCACTAGCAACAATTATCTAGTATTCTGACATCCGAGGTGGAGAAAAAAAAAATACAACTCCCACCATCCCTCAAGCCCAGGCCCCTCATCCTACCTTTTTTTCTGTCATGGGGTCTCCAGAAAGCATTCTGATCCCAATTTCCCAATTCTAGTGACATAACCGTTTCTGGGCAATCTTAGCAGTTTTCTTCACTGAAGCTGGGGTGGTTCTTAAAGCACATCTCTTTCCTGACTTCCTAATTGTCCTCAGGATAATGTTGAAATCCTCAGCAGGACCATAGCCCCATGACAGATGGCCTAATGTACCTCTGGACTTCCTTTCTCCTCATCCACTCACGCTCTGCCCATCCACAGTGGCCCTTCCCTCAGCAGTTCAAATCTGGCCACTTGTGGCTATCAGAACCTCTGCTTTTGCTGCTGTCTGTGCCTCTGCTCACTTCTGCTTAGGGTGTCTGTGTATACGCCTGACCTCAGCTCAATTATCACGGCTCTCATGAAAGTCTCCAACCCTTTAAGATTGTATCCTGGTGTGATTATTTGGATATATGACTCTCGGCTTCTGTGTCCATAATAGTATTGGATCTATACACTTATTGTTCATCAATATCATGTTGGCACCTGGCACAAAACAGATAAACAAATGTCTCTAATTACAAGCCTAAATTAAACAAAGAAGCTTGGGGGTTCATCAGAGAAAAATGGTCTACGATATTTTAGAATTCCTTTTGTTAACTCAAGTAGCCTAAGCCTCATTTCTCAGTAGCAAGAACAATTTTCTTTGCATTAATTTCAAATTCTTTCTACGTATTTATGGTCATTGTCTTGTCTTCTCTGTCAATGAGTACCGATTGACAAAACTCAAAACAGCTGTGCTTGGGGTAGTTTTCTCTCCTTTGTCACACATACTAAAACAGGTGTGCTTTCGAGGGCCAACATGGACGTTTCCAGTCATGGTGATAATACACAAAGATACTTCAACTCCCGCAATTACAGGCCCAACTTTTTGCTTAACTCCCAGTTTTCATTTGTCCATGAGTCTGTTCATTCATTAATCAAATATTTGAGGGACATAATAGGATGTGTTGCATTTTCCTAATTACCTCACAAAGGAGAGAGAGAGACGCACACACCCTTGGCTACCCAGGAAAACTGCATCCCTAAGCCTTGATAGTTTGACTACATCTTTACTCTGCTACACTGGAGAGCATGAAGCTGTCCTCTATTCAGAAAATAGGATAAAATCTAAACACCCCAAATTTCTAACTGCCTGGTCACCTGTCCGCTGCTGAAGACAAAGCCTTGTGTCTCTAATCATCAATAAAAATACTAACATTACCACCAACTTTGGACTAGAGACATCCAAACACAAATTAGCTATGCCCCCCCTCTTTATCATCATCTAAACTGCATCCTGGTAAATCTTTCTACAAATGACTTCTGGCTTAATAGTCACCTGCACCACAAAGATGCTATTGGGTGATTATCAAAGTCTACATTGATCTTGGGAACATCAATACAGATTTGTTAAACAAAACAACAAAAAAAAAAAACAATATAAACCAGATGAATGAATATCTGAATACAATGAACAACTGAGACAGTTTTAGCTTCAGATTTTCCTTTCTTTTTTGTATTTAGTTTGCAGAAAGCAGAAAAAAATATATGAGGAAACTAGAATCACTACCCACAATTAAGTAAGTAAACAAAAGGCCTGATTTTCTCAAGTCCCACACATGTCTTATAGAGGCTCCCAAAGTTGGTTGTAGAATATCTAGAAATCTTGAAAGCCTAGATCAGTTGGAAATAACTATTCACACAACCATGAGCAAACACTCCATAAAGCTAGTTTGCCAACACACTACTTCTTGTAACCTAAGAATTTAAGAAGCCACTCAGAGTGAAGCAACCATAGGAAGGTCAATGAGATGAAACACTGAGTCATCAGAAAGCATGTCTGGAGATAAGGTTGTTCCCAGTGAAGAGTGGAGACAAGGCATAAGCTCTACAATGTGGGGACTCTACTGAAGAATAAAAGTGATGATGAAGAACAAGCTAACAAATACTAACAGATGACTCCCATCTGCACATGCTTTGAGTCCATGGTTCTCTGCAAAGGCTCTGGATAATAAGAAGTTAGAAACTGCAAAAATATTTGGAAAGTAGTAGATTGAAAATGATCTCAAGGGTCATCTAAGCACGTCTCAATCACAAGACTACAAGACTGTGTGCTCCCTAAAAACAGAAAGTGTGTCCTCTGTCTGTATGCCCAGAGAATAGTGCAGAGTTACATACTTAGCTATGCTACACATGCTGTTGAGCAAGCAAAGGAATGAATAAATGATGAGTGAACTCAGAATTCATTCAAAAATCTTTGAACCCCTCTAGTTGCTGGGAACCACTGATCTTTCAAAGATATATATATATATATAAAGGAGGAAACTATATTCTACTTTTCAAAACAGTATAATATACCCTATATCATTACTATCTGATAGAAATATAGTGACAGTTACAAAATAGAAGCAAATATATTTATAACTATATTGAAATTAACCAAATTAATTGTAATAATATATTTCATTAAACCAATATGTTATCATTTCAGCACTCATTCAATAGTTATATGTTCCCTTCTTTCAAAAAATTATTTTTTAAAATTTGGTATGTTTCATATGTGTGTGAATCTCTTGCCGTGATGCACACAGAAAATCAGAGGACAATTTCCAAGAGCTGGTTCTTCCCTTTCATCATGTGGGTCCACAGAGATCTTACTCAAGTCATCAGCTTTAGCAGCAAGTACCTTTGTACCACCTCACTGGGCCCCTTTAAACCCAATTGAATCTATTTCAATTTGGACTTCACATATTTCAAGTGTTCAGTACCACATACTGGACAGTACAGACCTAGACTTGAGAACTAGACACTACTGTGTATCTTACATGATATTATCATACTTTGCTATATCTGAGTACTTTCAACCTCTGAACAAATTGACTGCATATGAGGAAGAGCTGCAGATAAGAGCTGTAGGGAAAGACAAGGTAGACTGTTTATATCTTTAAGACTAACAAAACAAAAATAATTTTGTGGAGACAAAGGAGCTGCCCCTGAAAGAGCAAAGCCAAATGGTTTTATGGGGGCAGGACCCAAAGCTGCTCAACAATCTGTTCCAAAGTAAAAAGGGAAACAGTCTCAGGCCTAACATCTGACTTCAGACAAATCACATGTCTCAGCTTAAAAAAAAAAAAAAAAAAAAAAGAAAGAAAGAAAGAAATAGATGAGAACTTGGTTCTAATTCATGGTTTAAAAGGTCACAGAAAATCAGCAAGACAGAACCAGTGCAGAACTAGCCAGAGCACCAGCAAGGCAGACACAGAGCTCTGCTCTGCGCATCTGATAAACTTTTGACTGACACCCACTTAACAATACAATTTTTTCATACATGTGTGCATGTGCGTGTGTGATATACACGCATGGGTATATATCAACATTGGGTATCTTTAATTATTGCTAACTTATTTTTATTTACTTTTCTATGTGTAGGAATATTTTGCCTGCATGTGGGTATATCACATGCATGCTGGTGCCCTCAGAAGAGGGCTTTGGGTCCCCTAGAACTGGAGTTATAGATGGTTATGAGCACGAGGATTCTGGGAACTGAGCCAGTGTCCTCTGCAAGAGTGACAAGTGCTAGTAACTGTTAATCCAGCTCTCCAGCTCCATAAAACTTATATTTTTTAATGATTTAGGAGTGTTTTGCTTGCAAGTATTTCTGTGCATATGTGTGCT
The DNA here is from genome assembly GCA_033318265.1 of Phyllotis vaccarum. Lineage (NCBI taxonomy): Eukaryota > Metazoa > Chordata > Mammalia > Rodentia > Cricetidae > Phyllotis > Phyllotis vaccarum. The sequence continues at coordinate 42,581,412 of JARWLC010000015.1, read as the reverse complement.
TGGTACCCACAGAGGTCAGAAGAGGGCATTGGATATCATAAAACTGGAATTATGGATGGATGTGAAGTTTGATTTGCTGGGAATCAAACCCAGGTCCTCTGCAAGAACAAGTGCTCTTGGCCACTGAGCCAACGCTCCAGCCCCATCACTTTTTTTTTGAGACAGCATCTCTCTCTAAACCTAGATTTGCCAATACTGACTGGCAGCAAACTCTAGAATCCACCCATTTCCACCCTTGATTCCTACACCCTAGTCCTGGGATTATAAACACACACACCTGGGTTCTGAGGATTACATCTCTGGTCCTCATCTTTGCACAATAAATCCTTTGCCCACTGAGCCATCCCATTAGCCCACAACTTCTCTTTAAAATTAAAAATAAAAGTAATAAAAAATAAATAAATAAAGGTACGTGGTTGCAGTGGTCGTCTTATCAGCTGAGGCTCCTAGACACAGAGAGAACACAAAAGTTTGGCACTGACCCCACAGCACAAAGTCTGGTACCGGGAACCTGGAGCCACAACAATAGGAACAATAGTAAAAATAGTCTGGACCAACTTACACAACACACATCACTGCCATATGATCGTTATGTGATTTAAGAGGGACATAAGACCTCCCTATGAGTTTAAAGGTCACAAAGTCCCTCAAGGTTGTTTCTGGTCTCAGGTTCTGTAAATGGTGTTTAACTGTCATTTTAAGACAAAAAGACAGTAGAGAATCAAAAGAACATTCAGCCAAGTGTAGTCGAGGCACCTTTAATCCCAGCGCTCTGGAGGCAGAGATAAGGGGATCCCTGTGAGTTTGAGGCCAGCCTGATCTACAGAGCTAGTTCCAGGACAGCCAGGATGAAACTGTCTCAAAAACAAGCAAACAAACAACAAAAACATTGTAAAAATACATTTTTGTTTTCATATTTTGGAAACTTAAGAGAAAAAAATATATATGTGGTAAGGAGCCATTACCCTTTGAAGTAAAAAGTCAATTACTGAACAAACTTTGACAAAAACGGTAATGCCATACTTGAACTAGCAGGCATCTGGTTGTTTAATGAGAATGCTTTATAATCACGCCTAACATCTACCAACATATGTTTACTTTGCTTTAGAGGAAGGTATCCTTGTGCCAAGTTCTAAGCGGCTGACCCTTTTGAGACTTTCTTTGTTAAAAGAACTGCAGGTTCTGGCATGCCCAGCAGATCTAGAGTAATTGCTTTTGAGATTTCCCATTAAGGTTCAGCCTCATAGCTGGGCAACGAAGTCATCACTAAGGGTCATCAACAAACATCTCCTTTAACACAAACACTAGGAGTCCATTTGCAAAGTAAGTGTCATTAAAGGATTGTCAGTGGGAGGTTTGTGTGTCCTAGCAAGGAAGACTGGTCTCAGGCTGCTCTGGGAGAAAGCCTGGATACTCCTGTTAATAATGTATAAAAATGTCATTATTTGAAAAGCCACTTTTATTTCCCAGAATCTCCAGAAACAGCATAAAAACAGTTCTACAAGCCAGAGCAAAATATTCTGATCCCAAGAGATCATTTTATTCCACCCAGGTGTGGATCAGGAAACCTGCCTTAGAATGTTCCAGAAGAATAGTTCTGCCTCAGTTTAATCAGGAGGGAATCTGTACTTTGGAAAATGATGGGTTAAGCAGATTACTTCATTATTTAACATCAATCAAATCTTTTAAACAGGAATATGCTTTACAAATTCCCAAGAGATAAGTTCTAAACTTTGATCACTTCACTCGGGCACCACTTTACATATCATGAGAGCATTTCTCTAAAATGTCACAAGTTCACACATCAGGGTCACACAGAAAACATTCAAAAGCCAATACCCAGATCTCAGCTGTTGTCAATTGCATCAGAACTTCTGGTAGTGGAACCGGAGTGTTGATAACTTCTTAAAGCTTCTGAAGAGCACAGACAAGCTGGAGAAAGCATGACTGTGGGAAACATGACTGTGGGAAACGATGACCCTCAGCTAGAGACTCAAGCAACTTCTGCTAGCTTGGAGGGAGGCCCTGAGGGCTGGGAGGGGAGCTATGGCACACAAACTGTATTTTTGGGCCTACCCCAAAAAGAACTCTCAAGAACAACACATCAACAGCTAGAGGCAGGCTATCTGACTCCCTACCGCCACCTCTCACCTTGTCATCTTTTCCACGCCATGCTTCCTGGATATGTCTTTAAAGAGTAAGCATCTCCTGGGTCTTATTTTCTGAATGATTTTATTCTTTTCCCCCCTTCGGTTGACTGGTTTGGTTTTTCGAGACAGGGTTTCTCTGTGAAGCCCTGGCTATCCTGAAACTCAAATAGACTTGGACACATTTAGGAATTATCACCAACAAACAACAATAAGAAATAAGAGAAGAATGAAAAAATGACTTGCCAGGCTGATTTAAAAAATTCAAAGACCCAAGGAGCAGCTCAGCTGGTAAAGGCCTTGCTTTGTAGACAGGAAGACCTGAATTTGAGCATCAGAATCCACATAAAAATGCCAGGCTCGGTGCCATATGGGTGCCTGCGGTTTGTCCATTTGGCTGATCTTTGGTTGCTGCTGGTGGTGTTTTAGAATGATTTGGGTGAGATTTTAAAGATTTCTTTTCTAGTCATGATATGTTTGTAATCACAGTACTGGAGAGACAGAGACAGGTAGATTCCTGGGGCTCACAAGTCAACACATTTAGCCTGCTTGATGTACTTCAGGCCAGTGAGAAACCCTGACCCAAAGGTGGCCAGTACCTGATGATTCTGATGAATGACACCTTTGCTTGTGTACACCTGCATGCAAATAAACTCTCTCTCTCCCCTCTCTCTCCCCCCTCTCTCTCTCTCTCTCTCTCTCTCTTTCTCTCTCCCCCCCCCCTCTCTCTTTCTCTCTCTTTCTCTCTCTCTCTCACACACACACCCTCCACTTGTGTGCACCTGCATACAAAGAAATTCACACACACACATAAACTTCAGAGTTTGCAATTTAGCCAATATTTCATGTTTTGTAAACTCAAAGTTTTCACAATTGCTGTTTTTTGAGGATCTAAAAGTGCAGGTTTGAAATCCACTGACATTAGATAACCACAAAAACAACTCACTAAGGGCAGGGGTCTTTTGAGTTTTTAGAAGCGAATACTTTATAAAATGCTTGACCAACAGCATAGACTCAGCTTGGGGCATTCTGAAAAGAAGAAGCCGCAACAAGGCTCACCCAGGATTGCCAAGTCAAACTCTGCTGGCTCGGCCCCCAGAACTGTGAGTCCCTTGTTCCCACAAAGGCCAGCTGCCAAGCCAGCCCTGAGGACAGACAGATTCAAAGAACTAAAATACCCTTTCTCTCTCTAGTTTTCAGCTCAGTCGCTCCTGATAAACACATTGGCCATTCTTAGTACAAGTGAAAGAACAGTTCTCGACACAAATACCTTAACGTTCAGGAGAGCACCCTAAGGATGACTTGGAACAGCATCAAGAGACCAATGGCAAGAGCCACAGCACACCAGAGATAACCAACAATCACCAAAGTCCAATATACCTGAGTCCGTCAAAAAGTAATAAAGATGCACAATTCTTTCTTCTGAATTTGTCGCGTTTTCAGTGACTTTGTGCGAGTGTGCATGTTTGTATATTCTGGTGTGGGCGCACTGTGGGCACGTTTGTATGTTTATGTGTGTGTGACTGTGTGTGAAGGTGCATGCAGAACCCGTCCCCAGGTACTAACCCTTGTTTAGGTGAAACGGGGACTCTCACTGGGTTAGGGCTCATCGACTAGGCTCAGCTGGCTGGGGACCCACCTAGTGCTGTAGTGCATGCCACCACAACTGGTCATGCAGGTTCTGGGGACCAAGCTCCAGTCCTCATGCGTATACTGCAAGCACTTTAACAACCGAGCTATCTGTCTCAGTCTTTTAGGGAAATGTCAATCAGGTTCATAGAATGTGAAAATTACAGAGCTGAGCTATAAGCTCAAACAGAAAAAGAAACAGTTGAATTAATTTTTAAAAACTTGTGTCATATGAATTTAAAAGCACCTAAAAATCAACCTCTGGGCTCTTAGGCCCAGTTTTCACCCTAACATGAAAGGCATCCTATCGGGCTGTCATAGAACTCACCTCCATTCCTCAGTTCCAACCTTTGTCCTTGGGCTTCCCACATACACCTATTCATTTATATAAACCATACTGAGTTGCTCCATAGTTGGTAACCAGTCCTAACTGTCTTTAGATCTCTATGACTCCCGCAGTAATTGGCATGGGAAAAAGCAATACATTTGTGTGTATTGCTTTGTATATTTTTTTTATATTTTTATATTTCAGACACAAAAAGAAAAACATGTCAATTTCCATTCTCAAAAGAAGTCATCCATGCAAATATATAATTACAAGATGCTTGTTTTCATGGTGTGTACCACATTGTGATGCATAGAATATACTAGAGAATTATGGGCAAGAGGACTGTCGACTTTCTGGAGGGGAAGGAGGCTTCATAGAATTGCCTGCTCAAGTAAATGTTGGCTAAATGAATAAATTTTGAGAAAGAGCATTATTTAAATTCACAGTAGCCATAAAACTCTTTTATTAGGAATAGTGAGAATATAGAGTACATACAGTATGATGGTTTGATGAGAAATATCTATAAGCTTGGGCATTTGAATACTTAGCCCCTGGCTGGTGATGCTGTTTGGACAGCTTTAGGTGGTAGAGGAAGTATGTCGCTGAGGATGATCTTTGATATTTAAGAGACACCTGTCATGCCCATTTGACAGTCTCTGCCTGTGCTTAAGGTTTAAGATGTGAGCCCTGCGCTGTTCTAGCTACATTACCTGCTGCCTGCTGCCTGCACTCTGTCACTATGGACTGCTATCCCTATGAGACCATAAGGCAAAATAAGCTCTTCCTTCTCTAAGTCACTTCATCATGGTGTTTTATCACAGCAGCAGAAAATAACTAATACATATGGGAACTCAAACAGTTCAGAGAAGAGTGCAGGCAAATATGACAACCACACCTTCAACAAGCTTTCAAAATTGTCTTTTTTAGAAAAATATAAGCATTAAAAAATTAGATTTAAATGCATAACTGAGGATTGGGGGGGGCACAGAAATCTGTCTCAGTAGTTCATAGTGCATAGTGCTCTAGAGAGGATCCAAGTTCATTTTCCAACTCCCATATCAAATGGTTCACAACCATCTATAACTCCAGCTCCCAGAGAATTCAATGCCCCTGGCCTCCTCTGGAACTGGCACACACTCTTACATACCCACACACACTATGCACATACCCACACATAGCCACATAATTTTTAAAAAAGAAATCTTTAAATGGATAACTGATAACAGCAGTTATATAATAGCAGCAATTGAAAACTGTCTAGACAATGAAGATAAAAGTGTAACATAAAATAAAAGAGATAAAAGGCCTGTAAATGACATAACCTAGAAGAAGGTAATGAGCCAAGGCTACATTGGGTTCCCAGAACTGGTGTTAAGAGGTCTGTGAAACACTCCATGACTCGTCTATCTTAGTATATGGGGGAAACGGCTTCTAGGCCAGCTTCAGAAGAGCAATAGTATTCTTTTATCCTAACACCTCACTAGCTTCTGAATGCACCACAATATGCCCTCTACTTCACATATATGGTGTGCAAAGAGGCTGGATGCAGAGATGCAGTTTAACTTTCTGAGTTATCTGAAAAATGCAACTTGGAATTACAGTCAAGGTCAAAAATTCTAGTAAGACACAAGGGCCTAAACCAAGGAGCAAACACCTCTGCGTTCCTAAATATTGCTATTCATATAATGAGGACCTTCCAACAGATGACTATAATTTCTTAACGTCTAACAATGATGAAATAAAATTCTCTAGAGTATTTTTAGCTTCTTAAACCGTACCACACAATGTGAATGAAAGGGTAGGAAAAATGACCTACACACCTAGAGTGGTTACATGCACTTGTCCATGTTACACGGCAATGGGGCAGACAGAGGAGCTTCCCATCTCCTAACACACACTAGCACAACATTCTTTTCCAATGCTGAAATGAGAGAAAGAACTCTCCTGATGATGGGTAATAAACAGAGGATCTTAGGTCCCACCCCGAATTAAGCTTGTGGTTCCTGGGGGTAGTTGTGGGTCTGGTGCCTCAGCACTACCAGGGGCTCGGAGCTCAGGCAATATTCATGGAGTGAAGGAATGGCTGGATAAATTGGTGGTGTAATTCCTGAAATCTAATTAGCTCACTAATCAGGATCTCTGCACTTTAAGAACACTGTCAAAGTACAGACAGGATTTAAGGGTTGGAGAGATGTCCAAAAAGGAAAAGCCATGTTTTATTTTCTTCCTAGTTGGAGGGAAGAGCCTAAAAATAATAATAATCATCATCTTCAGAACTTAGAGGAGAAAAAATATTCTCATTTGTGATGGTATATTGAATATTTAATAAAACTGTCTGGAATGTCAGAAGACAGAGCTATCTCTGTCCAGCCTTTTGTTTTGTTTTATGAGACAGGGTTTTCTGTGCAACAGTCCTGGCTGTCCTGGAACTTGCTTTGTATACCAGTCTGGTCTCGAACTCACAGAGATCCTCCTGCCTCTACCTCCCAAGTGCTGGAACCAACAGTATGTGCTACCACTGCCTGGCTGTTGGGTTCTGAACTCACAGAGAATCTCTGTCTCCTGAGTAATAGAACTAAAGGTGTGGATCACCACTTCCTGGTCTTCATAGCTTGACTTATGGGTGATTCTGTCCTCTGATATTCCAGACCAATTTTATTAAATATACAACATGTCACCACATCATCATGATGGACAGCATCATAATCACAATGGTAGGATAGTTACAAGACCCCAAACCCCTTCCCTAAGGAATGGTTGAGCCAAGTGTAGCCCAAGACTCAACAGCAGTTGTACCTGAAAGGAAGATAAGGGGGGTTTGAACCAGACAGGAGCGCTCTGTAGGCTTCTTCTGGTGTCTTCTTTAAGTAGATGACCTATGATAGACAAACAATAAATAACATTTAGAACACTATACAAAACTAACTTAACTACTCAACAAATTTGCATCTTGGGTTTTTTTTTTTTTTTTTTTTTTCCACTTGGAGTCATAAGCCACAGGGAAGCTTTCCTCTTACAGGTTTCAAGTTTTTATTTTGGTTATTTTGCTTTTTGGTTTTATTTTGCTTTTTAATCTGTAGCTATGAGGCCTGGGACTCACTATGCAGATCAAGGTGGCCTTGAACTCACTGTGGACCTCTTGGCTCTACATTCCAAATGCTAAGATTGCAAGTATATACCTCCATGTCTTGCCTGTTGCTCTTTGGACAGCCAACCAAGTTGCCAGCATCCCCTTTTAGCTTGAAGCTGAGCATCCACCTTAGGTAGGCTTACAAATGGATAGGTGCTTAGAGATGCAAGCAGGTCCTTGAAGAAGCCAGCTAGGGTTCACAAATCCTACAATGTGGGGTGACAGTTGTACCTCTGTCATTGATCTCCTCACCAAAGACTAACAGTGGCTTCCTTACTCTTCACAGAAGAAGGCCAGGAGTAAACTCAGTGCCACGTATGACACTCAGAACTCACAGGGAGCACTTTTCCTGTGGATGTCAAGTGACATCTCTGTTCCCAGAGAAGCTGATGCGACTCTCTACAGGCTTGGTGGAATCATAATGAAACTTATGAAAATGAACGCTGGTGAAAATACAGGAGCCCTGGTTCCTGATGCCAACGACATATTGATAAACTAATCATACACAAACCAACAAGAGGGAATTTTTAAAATCATAAGCAATTTCAACTTAGTAACATATTGCCTAGACAGCACATATCAGACTCTGTGACTGGTACCATCCTTAATAGTATTTACATGATTGTGGCACAAAGGTGGTAATTAATAGTCAGGGAAGTTTCTGAGAATGTTCCGATGACTTTGGGATAGGCAGAAGAACGACAGCAGGCGGCGGGGAGAGGGTAATAAGGACAAGGCAAAGGTGTTCACTGTGGATGAAGAGCAGGGAGCAAGGCAAGGTGAAAGGTCGCAACAAGACAAGGACTGAATGCTCTAGGGTGTGTTAGGTTTTCTTCGGAGCACAACTGAAGAATTGCTTTCTGGAGAAAGGGCATTTATCATTCCTTCTAATCTGTAGTTTCAGTCTAACTTAATTCCTAAAAATCCTCTCTACCTAGAACCGACATTATTCCCTTCAGATGGCCCAACATCAAGGTCCTGTGCATTCAGTTACAATACAGGCGAGCAGTCCTGGCTATTCAAAATAGGGTTTTCCTTTCTCCCCTCAGAGCACTTTTGAACTCTGAAGTCGTTCTGTCATAAATACATAGCATGCATTCACTCGCTAAAGATTTCAAACTAGTAGCCTTGTGAAGTCTCTAAAGAAAAGAAATGTAATAGATTCCCCCCCCCCAAAAGTATATCCAGTAGCTGGGGTGATGGCTCAGTGTTTAAAATGCTCAATTTGCAAGAATAAGGACCTGAGTTCCATTCCTAAGACCCATCAAAATAAATAATAAATATAAAAATAAGCCAGGTATGCTGCTGCATGCTTATAATCCCAGTACTAGGGAGGCAGAGACAGGCAGATCCCTGGGGCTTATTAACCAGCCAGTCGATCTTAACCTGCTTAGCAAATTCCAGCATCAGTGGGGACGCCAGAAAGAAGAGCAGCAGGTGTATGACACCTGAGGTTGTCATCTGGCCTCACATGCATATATACATACACACAGAGAGACACACATATACATGTGCATCCCCCACACAAGTACACCTAACCTCAAGAGAAAATTCCCGTATTCCATTGGCAAACAAAGAGGAGGTCTAAGAAAGCACACACCCACCAATGGGAACTGAGTTTGAAGTACAAACACCAGCGAAGATAAATTGCCTTCAGAAGGGCTACTGGGGACAGGAGACACTGGTGGAGCTGGTTGAGAATCATGGGTCTAGTTGCAGCTCAAATCACTTTAAAAATCCATTTAAACCAATCCTAGCTTCAAGGGCTATTTGCACTAACTAGTGTACAATGTAACTTTACTTTACCCAGGTGGGTGGGTTATGTAATAGAGCCAGTGGTAAAGCAGTATTTTCTCAAGCTCAAAGAGTTTGAAAGTTGCCTATGGCTGCTACCAGGAAAAGCTGCTGAGAGAAAGCTTCTGTGTTTAGATTAGATAATTAAAGCTTATGTAGCCACCATTGAAAAGTAAAAAGTACATTTCCTCCTAAAGAGCAATTACACTAATTCCCTTTCATCTCGAGGCAATAGCGCTGCAGGAGGCAGTCACCAGGGCCACATGAAAAAACCTCCTCAGACTGGCTACTCCACAAGGCTTGCCTCCCCAGCTCACCTGCATGACATAGCTCAGGTGAGCCATGTTCTCACACTGTAAGATGAGAGTCCTTGTTTTTATTTTTATCTCAGTACTAAATTATTAATAGGTGCAAAGTGAAACCCAACAGAGCCCATCTAAATTCCAGGAAGATTCCTGGGGCGTCTGTTTCAGGTTGACCTTTTACAGTCTGAAAGGAAGGGCTTAGGGAGAGTGGGAAAATAATCTCCTCAGACAAGAGTTCATTGTTCAGGGATGCAGGCATGGTCGCTCATTAAAATACAAAATCCCATTTTTTTTCTTTTCTTTTTTTCTTTTTGCAAGAGGAAATATGCATGTTGTACGTATTCCCCATGTCAGATCTTCTTAGATGAGAGGGGGTACACAGAGGGAGGGGGGAGAAGGAGGGAGAGAGACAGGGAGAGGCCTGATGGAAGCCTGGAAGGAAACTAACATTTACAAGCCTTGTAGTCAATTAATTCAAAGCCCAAAAACGCAGCCCTCACTGTTGCACTGCAGCAGAGCAGGCCTGAACACGGACCCCACTCCAAACACCTTGGGGAAAGGACTCTCTTTTTCCAGTTCCTGAAGCAACTACTCATGGTTTCTAAAATTACGTTGATAGTAGAGGTTTGTGAAAAACCAAGATGATGCAGAATTGGAGAAAAGGAGAACATCCTAGTCGTATTTTGTACAGATGTGAACAAATATGTTTTTTAAATGGGAAGGAACTAAATGTTTAACACATCCTTTCTCTAAGATAGTTTTTTAAGAGCCCCAAAGTTGCGCCAGACCCATCTAATATTTTTAAAAATGTTTTCTGAAACTAATTTCACAAAGCACCTACTAGATATTCTGATTAATATATTTAGCTTCTAAAAGGGAGGGTGTGTGTGTGTGTGTGTGTGTGTGTGTGTGTGTGTGTGTGTGTGTGTGTGTGTGTGTGTGTTTCCCCGATCACTAGCTACTAACATACATAATCCAACAGGAAGAATTTTCCCAAATTTTGATTGATACCACTGACAGAATCATTGATACAATGTTTCATTTCATTCCCATTTAGTGACACATACATTATTTATATAAAATTGTTTTATCAGGAAGTCTACAAACCTCCTCAATAAAAAAAATGATTAATATATAGTTACTTATTTTTAGCTGAACACAAGCCTGCTAATTAAAGTGATTTTTTTCATTTAATTAACTTTGATGCCAGACACAAAAGTTTTTCCATTTGTTACATACATGATTTCTGAGAGGCAGAATTGTAACACATACTATCAAGGGATAAAGATATTTTTTATTTAATATCATAAGAAAAATTATAGTACTACAACCTAAATAATCTGTAATGTGTAATAATAAGCCAGTGATGCCTAGACTTCAATTATCATGGGCTAACTCTACTATCACATACATCACCATGTTCTACCATGTCTCTTTATATAGACACCGTTGCCATTAATCAATGTAATCTAAAATGTCTTAAATCATTACAAGTGGAAAATCTGTCATCGAATCAACACACAAATGAATATTACAACACATAACTAAACACAATGTGTCAAACAACAAATCTCTCCTAACTTCCCAGAACACCAGACCACCACAAGGTGTGGCTTAAGATGTTCTCAGAACTTATTTGCAATGCTTTTAAATTATCTTTTAAGCTACAGCCTAAGTCACTGAATCCGTAAAGCCTATAAAAAATAATAATGATGTTGTGTGGTTCTCAGAAGCATCTTGGGATGTGCAACTCTGACAATTTACTCTCCCAAATATACAATCTGTGATTTGTAAAAACAATAACAGCTTTCACATAGAAATCTAAACCAGACCATAAATTTGGTACCGACTTTTCCATGGAGACACCGCCTCAAGCCTTACTGTTTCTCTAGCTTTCTTCTGAGAGTGTTAGTATTTTTAAATAGGAAGAAATAGTTTACTACTGAAAGGAACATGTTTACTTCTACCCTAAACATACCTTTAAAAGAAATCTAAAGCACTGAATAAATGACTCCGTGGTGGGTAAAGTGCCTGCTGCTAAGCCGGACCACCTAGCCGGAAGGTTTTAGGAAGTCTCTTTTAGGGGAACAGGGGTTCTCTAGTCCTTTCAACTTGTAACATCAGTTTCCTATGTGCTCTTCTGATGGAAAATTGACTCAGAAATGGTGGGAATGTCAATCTCAAGAAACCACGGCAGTGTCTCAGGGGCAGAGCCTACCCGGGAAAGACCATCCTCACCAACTGTTTCTCTTTATCAGCATGTAAAATATTAAGCAAAATTACAAAAAATTAACTGCTAAAATTGAAGAGTACTCTCTGGAAAAAAACAAAACAAAATGATAAAGCCTAGAGGGTATTTTTTATTTTCTAAATCACAAATATGATTAACATGAGCACAAGTTTCTTTGCTTAGTTTTTTTTAAAACTACATTTTGTGTGTGAGCACATGCAAGCTCACCAGTGTTCATGTGAAGGTCAGAGGACAACCATGTGGGTCCCAAAGATCTGAGTCACGTCCCTTTGCTTAACTTTTGTGTTTTAGCAGAGTCACATGTAGCCCAGGGCTAGCCTCAAACTTCTAGGCACTGAATCATCTCCAGCGTCTTCAAATGCTTACTCTAGTCTCTTCTATGGTTATCTGATTTTGTCTGTCTCCTAACTAGGCTGTAAATGCTACTGAAAGTAATTTTCATGCCTTTTGGATCTGCAGGGCTCAGCAGGGCACAGGGCACACAGCAAGGCACTGGTTTGCAACAGAGGCAAACAATAAACAGAAAGAAGAAACTCTGTGCTAAGAAATACACATTCACAGACACTGATCACCAAACTAGAGAGTGTGGTAGCAGAGAGGTCAGGAGCCAACTTCCCTGGGTTCAGACATAGGCTTTTTTGGCTGTGAATGGTACCACATTAATTGTCTATACTTCCGCTTAGTATGAAGAAAGGACAATATTCCCTCAGACAGAAGGTCATAGTGTTACTGAGACATTGATACTTTGTATTCTGTTTGTTTGGGGGGATTTAATGATGAAATATACATGTAGCATACCCCTAACTGCATCTACATATAGTACCATACTATACTTACTACCATAACATGAGAATACAGAGAGATAAATTTAGTCCCACAACATATCTCCCTCTCGCCACTCTTACAGTTTGAATATGAAATGTCCTTAGTAGACTTGTATGATTGGATCCCCAGATACTGGTGCTATATCGACAGGTGCTGATACCTCTAGAAGTTATCCCTGGATACCTGGATAAGTTATCACTCGAGCCTCACTGGAGGAAGTAGGTCATTAGGGGTATGACTGCGCATGTCATGCCTGGTGCCCAATCCCTTCCCCATTCTCTGCTCCTGGTCCGCCATGAGATGACCCGCCTCCTCCACCTTCTTAGCACTGTGACTCTGTCTCACCTCGAATCAACAGGACCTGGATGTATGCATTAAAATCTCCAAAGCCATGAAGCACAATAAATCCCTCCTTAGTTCGTCTCTATCAAATATTTTATTGCATCGCTAAGAAGATTGATAACCATCTGTTTCTGTGTGAATCTGGATCTAGATGTTTCATAGAACTAAGCCCAAAGGCTGCCCAGATATACAACCATCAAGACCTGAGGTGTTAAACGTCCCTGTACGTACTAAAACCATGACAATGAGAGCACCATTCAGTGAAACCCTCTCACTTTAAAGTGCAGACTTTGGTCCCTCCCCTCATGCTACCTTTCACTCTCCAAGTCTCACAGTATCTTAGCATGAACAACCTTAAAATAAATGTCACTAACGGCTGCTTCCAAATCCACTCTCAAATTATCACAGTATTACTGAGGTGGCCCATGTGTCTCTCCAACTAAGTGCATATAAAGGAGAGAGAGTTGCTGTTATTCTTCATGGTCATGGTTTTTATATTTGTTCTTTTGTGGACAAAAGAACAGGATGACAGAGACTGGAGAGAAAAGCGATTCCAGTTACCTGCAAAGAAGGAACTACAGATATCTACAGAAAGCATGTCTATAAAAACCAGAGTGTATATACCAAGAAACTCTGCAAAGGGCTGGCATCATAAAACTTTTAGAGCTTTGTCCTCGATACCTAAGACTCAGTTCTCAGACTTCTTGAATGTCAAGGTGCTTAATTTATAAACTGAAGGCTGATTTAAATTTTAATTGCCATAAACAAAAATGTTCAAATGCTTATGTTTGCAGCATTTTCTTCTTACACCCTCCCATTCTATTCAGTGACTGGGAAAAAAAAGAGCAATATCTGCACACAACTTTATAATTTAAGAAAATAGGGAAAAGCAGCACATTTCTGAGATGCACAAACAATTCCTCCTTTGTTCTAACATATAGAAAGAGAAATGCTCGGTGTGGAACAATCACTGACCTTAAATAGGCAAGCCTATTTCGTATTTTAAAGCAGAAATGTGACTGTGTTCTCAACAGCCTGAGTCTTGGTTTGATCTTAAATCTTCCGTGTTCAATTCTAATTAAAACACAAAAATTAAAGCTGTATTGTGTCTCCTGCACACTCTGACTGAACCCCAGTGTAAAAGAAAACAAGATATTCTTCCTGCCCTTCGAGCTCAAAAGAAATCACAGACCATGGAGTCAGCAGTGGAGCACACAACACTTCCGCCAAACAAAGAGGCAAGGTGCGTTCTAGGAGACAGGAAGAACTGGACATCACATTTCCAACTATCACTTATTCCTACCCTAAAAATACTTCATCTGGCATCTTCTGGAGAACAAGGTCTAGAAATGACTGTGATTTGTTTGTTTGTTTGAGGTTGTGTTTGCTCTGAAATGCCCTCATATGACATCTCTACATTGTCATCTGGAGTTTGGATTAGTAGACAAAGGACAAGCATCAGACATGATTGTATGTATGTATCTCAGAATTCAAGGACACAATCAGAGTGGGGTCAACGGAAGCTCTTTGATGGGCAACTTGGGAGAATCTCAGACACTTGCCACATGTGTCTCCCCATTTAATTTGATGGAAAGCAGAATCTTCACAATCAGCCTGAATAGATGTCTTCCCAGAACTGAGAAAACAGCTGAGACAGTTGCACATCTCTTGCTAGCTCTGTTTCACTGACAATGTGGCATTCTCATGCCTGGGGTAAGCCCAAGTGCCAACGTAGACAAGTTGGAGGACACAGACAAGCCTTTGACAAGCAAATCAAAGAAAATGACTCCAGTGATCTCATATCTGGATGCATAAAAGAACCCAATAGAGGGAGAAGAGAGGAAAATATGTGGCCCCTAGAATACACAAGTCCCTCAGGAGCAACCACAGGTTACAGTTATAGCACACAGATACACATAAGCCTGGGTATGACCTATCATACACTCACTTCAGAAGGCAACTTCTAGCTGAAACCCAAAAGCAGCAAACTCCAAAGAAAAGAATCGGAACATTTAAATTTTCCAAAAACCTGTCATGTGGTATAAAAATTCTTTCATTTACAAGTGAACTACATTTCAAAGTTTACTCATAAAGGCAAGTATCTCAATTTCTAAAATTAGTTTCCCCAAGATCAAAATTCAAAATTTGAGCCAATGATGGCTGCAAGCCCCAAAATCTGAGTTCAATCCCCAGAAGCCACAAAAAAAAAAAATGAAGGAACAGACTTTTGAAAAGTTGCCCACTGACTCCTGTGTGCACCTGCGCTCACACACGTACATCTTACACCCACACACAAAGCAATAATAAATAAAAGTAAAGTCTTAAAAATAAGAAAACCTTGAGGAAATCAATGGATGGGTTTTCAGTGACTCTAAATTGGAATCTGAGTTGAATTCTCTACAACATTTGGCATTCTGATTAAAACTAACTTAAAACTGTAGACAATGAGAGGCAGAATATAGATAAGAGGTGGATTTTCTTGCAATAGTTAGTAGAAAATATTAGAAAGAAAATACTTTCTAAACACACCCAGAATGAAGACTGCTAAGCAAAGATAGAATCCAATCAAAACTGGTTTCCATCAAACAACGGCCTGATCTTGCAGCAGAGGGGAAGGGAGACCAGCTGTTCTGTGCCCATTTAGTAAACTGAACGTGTAACCATGTACCTGCAAAACTTTAAACACATTGTTCTCCAAATTAAAATTTTAGCTGAATATAGTGAACCATGCCTGTAATCCCAGTACCCAGAGGCTGAGACAGAGGATCATGAGTTTGTGATCCAGCCTAGATTCCATCACAAGACCTCATCTCAAAAAAATAAATAATAGATAATTTCAATGAATTTTCAAATGTGTCTATCCTGTTATTCTCTGAGTTTTAAGTAGTTTGCAGGGGAGATGTTAATACAAACTTTTCAAAGACAGAATCACACTGCATGCAAACAAACCTCAGGTTCCAACTCTCCTAGTAACTTCTAAGCTCCTGTTCTTTGAACTCATTCAGGAACAGAAAACTCACAATGAGAGCACAAACAAGGGACTGGTTGTTCTCTTCCAGTATTTACAAAAGAGTTGTTGCTCAGAGAACGCAGGAGAAACAAGAGCCTGGCCTCTAGACGGGTGTTTGCAGACCAGATCCTGTGGTCATTTACCGGTACATTAGCCAGAAGTTTGCAAACACATGCCACATAACAGGATTGTCCTTCAAGAAGATAAAAGAATTGATTTAGGCATGCAAAGATCTGCTTTTAAGAAACCAAGTTCCTACATACAGTAGCTTACTAATTTCCACAAACAGAGCAGAGACAAGTAAAGGCAACCACAGACCTACCTACCCCACGCTGATTTTATACAAAGTCCATATTCCTTCCCTGTAGCTACTGGGAACTCCCATCCCCATCTCCACACACCCTACCCCATTCCTAGCCCCCTTCTCTCTCACTTTAGTGGGTAAGCCTCTTCTTCAAGAAATCAGTGTATACACACACACACACACACACACACACACACACACACACACACACACACACACACACACACACCTGGCCAGCTGTCTCTCACTCACTCACATCAGCAGCAAAACTGGCAGTTCAGAGACAGGGAAATAAAGAAGGATAGAGACGGGAAAAGGAGCAAGCAAGGCACATAATTCCCATCATTCCAACACTAAAAATTCATATGTTAGTTCAACAACGTGTTACTGATACAAGAACCATGGTCAAGATCAAGGCCAGCTTGCTTCTGACCACATAGAGCATCCTCTGCATATCTCTCATCTTACAACCCAGCAAGAGTTCCCAGTTTTTACTACACTAACAAGCAACAATAAAAAGCTTGAAGCTACTTCAAGATAGCCATCTGGACTTGTCTGCTTGAGATTCAAATTCGCTAAATATGAGATCTGACTACAATTATTTATGGGTACTTCTGACATACAGCTATGACTGAAAACCACTATTAAAACCGTTCCAATGTTAAAGACCTTGGCTATGACCTAAAATAAGCATGCATCTATCAACCTCAATAAAAAATAAAAGCAGTGAACTCTCAAAACAGTATCAACAATAGAAAGTCAATGAAATTTCAAGACAATCTCAACAGGCTTTCACAGCTCAAGGACTGCATCCACCTCTTTGTTCATGTGGTGACTTGTAGACATTGAATTATATGTTCAGAACATAAAAGTGAAAACATGAAAGACAAGCATGTAAACAATTAAACTGTCATGTTGAAACAGTATAAATGTCAGTCATGATGGTAAGTCATCAAGCAGCAGGTGAATTTAAAAAGCTGTTAGACCATTTTAACTCCCCAACAGCATCCTATGTCATGGAGAATGAAATCCAAATTCATCGTTACATCCCCTGTGCTTCACACCACACTGCAACTACCTGGGCTTCATTCTTATTCTGAAGCCTTTGGGATATGCTATTAGCTCTACCCAAAATATTCTTCCTATTTATCTTAACTGTCAGCTGCTCAAAGAGGGTTTCCCTGATTCTAATATGAAGTAGGCAACCATCTGCCAGCATGTTACTACTTTTTACACCCTTATTTCTTCCAGCAAAATATAAACTCAGAGAGGCAGAATTTAAACTCTTGTTTATTACTACTACCTGAGCCCAAATGAGTGTCTGGTACAAACACTCATAAATACTTATTGAATGAAAGAATGAACAAATGAACCAGACTGCAGGAAGAACAAAGATTTCCCATTGAAATAAATAAATGGCATTCTCCCACTTAAGCTGCCTGGACATTCATTATTAATTTGGGGGTTTGGGGGGTTGTTAGTTTGTTTGCTTGCTTGAGACAGGGTCTCACTATATAGCCTTGACTGGCCTGGAATCTACTGTGTACCACAGGCTGCTTGGAACTCAGAGGTCTTGCCTACCTCTGCCTCCTGGAGGCTGGGATTTAAGGTACGCACCACCACAGCCTCATTTACTAAGTTTTAAGCTTGAGTAAGTCTGGATTCTGCTCCACGCAACAAAAAAGCTCCAATTATCACACTATTTCTATTCTATACATTAGCCAATTAAGAAAAAGAGAATAAGAAAGAAAAGGCAACAGGAGAGAAGTGGTCCTGATGGGAGAAAGGATGGAAGTAGGGAAAGAGAGAACAACTGGAGAGAGAGGTATACTGAAATGTCAAGGATGCTGGGCGGGGAAAGAGGTGGCTATTTCAGGCCACAGTATGACTTGGACTCTGTGTGTCCAAATAAGCTAGACTGCTAAGGCAAGGGCACCAGGTACGGGACCGCCAACTCTATCCGGGGATCCCACCCCTCCTGGACAACCCTAACGGGGATCCCACCCCTCCTGGACAACTCTAACGGGGATCCCACCCCTCCTGGACAACTCTATCAGGGGATCCCATCCCTCCTGGACAACTCTATCAGGGGATCCCATCCCTCCTGGACAACTCTATCAGGGGATCCCACCCCTCCTGGACAACTCTAACAGGGGATCCCATCCCTCCTGGACAACTCTAACAGGGGATCCCATCCCTCCTGGACAACTCTATCCAGGGATCCCATCCCTCCTGGACAACCCTAACAGGGATCCCATCTCTCCTGGACAACTCTAACAGGGGATCCCATCCCTCCTGGACAACTCTAACAGGGGATCCCACCTCTCCTGGACAACCCTAACGGGGATCCCATCCCTCCTGGACAACCCTAACAGGGGATCCCATCCCTCCTGGACAACTCTAACAGGGGATCCCATCCCTCCTGGACAACTCTAACAGGGGATCCCATCTCTCCTGGACAACTCTATCAGGGGATCCCATCCCTCCTGGACAACTCTAACGGGGATCCCATCCCTCCTGGACAACCCTAACGGGGATCCCACCCCTCCTGGACAACTCTAACAGGGGATCCCACCCCTCCTGGACAACTCTATCAGGGGATCCCATCCCTCCTGGACAACTCTATCAGGGGATCCCATCCCTCCTGGACAACTCTAACAGGGGATCCCATCCCTCCTGGACAACCCTAACAGGGGATCCCATCCCTCCTGGACAACCCTAACGGGGATCCCATCCCTCCTGGACAACTCTAACAGGGGATCCCATCCCTCCTGGACAACCCTAACGGGGATCCCATCCCTCCTGGACAACTCTATCCGGGGATCCCATCCCTCCTGGACAACTCTATCAGGGGATCCCATCCCTCCTGGACAACTCTATCCGGGGATCCCACCCCTCCTGGACAACTCTAACAGGGATCCCATCCCTCCTGGACAACTCTATCCGGGGATCCCACCCCTCCTGGACAACCCTAACAGGGGATCCCATCCCTCCTGGACAACTCTATCCGGGGATCCCACCCCTCCTGGACAACTCTAACAGGGGATCCCACCCCTCCTGGACAACCCTAACAGGGGATCCCATCCCTCCTGGACAACTCTATCAGGGGATCCCATCCCTCCTGGACAACTCTAACAGGGGATCCCATCTCTCCTGGACAACTCTATCAGCGGATCCCATCCCTCCTGGACAACTCTATCCAGGGATCCCATCCCTCCTGGACAACTCTATCCGGGATCCCATCCCTCCTGGACAACTCTATCAGGGATCCCATCCCTCCTGGACAACTCTATCAGGGATCCCATCCCTCCTGGACAACCCTAACAGGGGATCCCATCCCTCCTGGACAACTCTATCAGGGGATCCCATCCCTCCTGGACAACCCTAACAGGGATCCCATCCCTCCTGGACAACCCTAACGGGGATCCCATCCCTCCTGGACAACTCTATCCGGGGATCCCATCTCTCCTGGACAACTCTATCCGGGGATCCCATCTCTCCTGGACAACTCTATCAGGGGATCCCATCCCTCCTGGACAACTCTATCAGGGGATCCCATCCCTCCTAGACAACTCTATCAGGGGATCCCATCCCTCCTGGACAACTCTAACAGGGATCCCATCCCTCCTGGACAACTCTATCAGGGGATCCCATCCCTCCTGGACAACTCTAACAGGGATCCCATCTCTCCTGGACAACCCTAACAGGGGATCCCACCCCTCCTGGACAACTCTATCAGGGGATCCCATCCCTCCTGGACAACTCTAACAGGGGATCCCATCCCTCCTGGACAACTCTAACAGGGGATCCCATCCCTCCTGGACAACCCTAACAGGGGATCCCACCCCTCCTGGACAACTCTATCAGGGGATCCCATCTCTCCCAGCTCCACCTCCTCTGAAAAGTTCTGAGTGGCCTGGTGCAGTGAGGGTGGGGTGAGCAGGCTGGAGGATGGGTAAGGAGAAAGCCTCTCTATGCAGTGACTACTTCTCTAAGGATTCTATGTCCAAGACCACGGGAGCTACTCTGCAGAGGAAATGATTCTCCCGGTCGCTGGTGTGGACAAGACAAAGTCAGAGGCCATGCTAAATTTTATGAATGTAGGGTTCTAGGCCAAACAATATTCCTTAAATCTCAAAAGAAGATGATCGTAACAGATTTGAGAAGTTTTGTTTTGTATTGTTTTGTTTTGCTTTGAGAAAGGACATCATTATGCAGCTTTGGCTGGCCTGAAACTCAATATGTAGACCAAGCTGGTCTCGAACTCATAGTGTTCTTTCTGCCTCTGCCCGAGTACTGGAACTTGTGAGCCACCACCCAACTTCCTCTTCCCTGAATTCAGAAGTACAATATGTCAGATACAAAACCTAGTATCTAGTATCTTGTTAATCTCTGTGCTAATCACAGCAGCAGGCAAGGCCAGGATATCCTCTAAAAAACTATTTTAGAACTTTTTAAAAGGCTAACTCCATTTTTGTCATAATTTCCCTTATGATTCACTGAAGTATTTCTAAGAAAAAAACTAAATTTAAAAATTGGCTCTTAAAAAATACATAACTTATTGTCAAAACTAAAACTCACTTGTGATTTTCTCAAAATCTCAGATATCTCTGAAAGGGAAAATAGTAATTCTTTACCACATTCAAACTAGTGGGGTTTAGGACTTCCTCGTTCTAATGCAGACAATGGTCCATAACGTTAACACATTCACTAAGGCTGCATACATCACGGATCTCTCACTGCACACATTTTAACAAAGCAGTTGATTCAAATCAAAAGCATGGAAATGGGACATGGCTAGGATCTGGGATTACAGCAAAGTGGCCTCCACTTACCTGCAGGAGACATGTCTGTCAACCCAGAAGCCAAGCTTGAAACTGTGAAGACCTGACTGCTATGTATATTTGGGGGTTCGATACTGTCTGGTTGTTATTCCTTGTTTATCACCATGGTATTTGTGTATAATGTGTGTAGGTGGATGTGGAGAGCTCAGAAAACGACTGTGTAGTCAGTTCAGTTCTCTTTCTATATTTACGTAGGTTCCAGGTATCAAACTTGTCTTTACCTGCCTAGGCATCCTGTTGGCTCCATTATCTTTTTTTATATATATATAATATACATATATGGTCATGTTTAACTTATGAATTAAGCCCAATAAAAGATCAACAATGAAAACTAATATCAGAAAAAAATGTAACAGCCTGCTATAATAGAAGCTGTGTGAGTTTATGCTCTCAAAATCTACCATTTTTACCCTATATGATGCAATGCCTATGTGATCAGATAAAGTTAGGTAGATAATGTAGGTGTAGTTACAGGGTAAGGATCACTGCAATATAAACAATCAGATAGGAAGACAGTAGATTAGATACCAAGACAGACTTCGTAGTTTGGTATGGTATGGTAGTTTTTGTGTAATTGGCCCTCATAAACTTATAGGACACCATTAGGAGGTGTGGCTTGGTTGAAGTGGGTATTTCCTTGTTGGAGGAAATGTGTCACTGTGGGACAGACTGTGAGGTTTTCTATGCTCAGGATACCACCCAGTGTCTCACTCACTTTCTGTGGCCTGTGAGATAGAGGACTCTGAGCTACTGTCAGCCTGCACTACTCCACGCTCCCTGCCATGATGATAATGGACTGAACCTCTGAAACTCTAAGTGAGCCACCCTAATTAAATGTTTTCCTTATAGGAGTTGCTGTATTCAGAGAAGGAGATGGGGAAGTGGGTCAGGAGGGAAGGCCTGGGGGGAGAAATGGAGAGAGGGGAATGAAAGGGAAATCTGTGGTTGATATATAAAATGAATTAAAAAAATTATAAATAAAGTTGCTGTGGTCATTGTGTCTAAGACAGAAGTTGGTTTCAGGATTGGGGTTTAGCTGTGATAGATCTGACCATGTTTTTGTTGGAGGAATTTGGACTTAGATACTTTGGGTTAGGAAAGCAGTGTGTTGCTTTAAGCATTTCGTAATGGGCCAGACTAGTAGGAGCACGGAAGACAGTGACGTTAAAAGTTACTTGACCCGCTTGGGCTGGCTAAAGAGATTTCAGAGAAGAATTTTAGTATATTGCCTAGAGATTGTTCTTGTGACAATTTTGGTGAAGGATGCGACTGCTTTTTGCCCTATCTAAAAAGTGGGCTAAGGCTAAAGGGAAGAGTTTTGGATTAATCCCTCTGGCACAGGAAATCTCAAAACAGCCAAGTAGAGACTCTGTCGTGTGGTTATTAGTGATAACTCTAATGAAGATTTATAATGAAAAGACGCAAGCTGAGCAAACAAAAATACAAAATGTGCATTGAGAAAGGGTGTGCCAGGAGGTGGAATGCAGATAAATCCTGAGCTCCAAGGAGATAAACAGATTACAAAATGGAATAAAGGGAGTGGTGACCTCAGGGCAAAATCACACCCGGTTAAATTCCCAATTTGAGCAAAGGAACTCTTAGGCTGGACAGTGGTCACACACACCTTTGATCCTAATGCACCAGAGTCAAAGGCAGGTGGATCTCTCTGGAGTTTGAGGCCAGCCTTGTCTAGAGATCCAGTTTTGGGACAACCAAGCTTAGGCAGTGAAGGACAGGAAGCTGGTAAAGATGTATTCCAATGAGGGGGCCATGTTCCAGTCCCAGCAAGCAGCAGACCCTGGCAACTTCAGCCACATGGTTCTGGCTTTGGAATTAGGACAGAAGGAATGGGTTACGGAATTTGCCTCCGTGACTAAAGAAAAACACTGAAGTCAGGCATGTGCCAGGGGTGTCTATGAATGGATACCTAGAGAGGCCATCTTGTGAAGCTATGAATTTGAAGGTGTATTATCTTGGAGAACCCAAGGTATTAGAGATGCCAGAGCTGTGGGATACACGCAGAGGAAAGCTGCTAACAAGGAGTGGAACCAGACCGAGAGAAATAAGTGTGTTGTAGTCAATAAAGCTGAATGGATTTGGAGATGTCAAGTATGTTTTGACATCAGACATGAAAATGCAGAGTCTGGAGTTTGCCCAATTAGTTTTTAGTCTTGCTTCGGCCCAGTATTTTCTTACTATGCTCCCTTACCTGCATTTTAGAACAGTAAGGTATATCTTATGCCATTACATGTTGGAAATATGTAAACTGTCTTTTTTATTATTTTTATTTTATAGGGGATTGCAGTTAAGTGATTGCATGAATCTCAACAGAGACTTTGAACTTTGGATTTTTAAACATTGTTGAGACTGTGATAGACTCTGGGAACTTTTGAAGTTGGGCTAAATGCATTTTGCATTATGATATTGTTAAAGTTTATGGGTGCCAGGGAGTAGAATGTGGTAGTTTAAATGTACCCTCATAAACTCATAGGAAGTGGCACCATTAGGAGATGTGACTTTCTTGGAATAGGGCCTTGTTAGAGGAAGTGTGTCACTGTGAGGGTGAGCTTTGAGGTTTCCTATGTTCATGATACCACCTAGTGTCTCATTCAACTTCCTATTACCTACAAGATGTAGAACTCCTAACTACTTCTCCAGGACCATGTATGTTTGCACACCACAATGCCCACTTCCATGATGATAAGGGACTGAACCTCTGAAACTGTAAGTGAACCACCTCAATTAAATGTTTTCTTTATAAGGGTCACCGTGGTCATGGTGTCTCTTCATGGGAATAGAAACCCAAACCAAGACAGTGAGTAACTATCAAGCAGGTAGGATATATACAGTGTGGGTCTGATGGACACAGGAATAATTCATAGCCTCCATGGGTAGAACCAGGAAGTAAGAAATTTCATAATACTATTTAAAATGATTAACGACTTCAAGGTTATAAATTATTTTTGCAATTTTCTACTTAATATGTTAGGAGCACAGTTGACTGAAATCTCAGAAAGTGGTATCAGGGATAATAAGAAATTGACTGTCACACAGGGTATTGTAAGGATGGAAAAACTGAGCTGGAATCTATCTGCACCGTTTTGTTTTGTTTTTTTTTACATGCTCAACACATGATCACTCACATCTGGGACTCTGAATCCTCGACAGGGAGGTTTCCTAGCTCATTCATCCCTTACTCACTAAAACCACAGAGACTAATGATAATAAGTTGGGGGGGGGGGGGCGCACAGATATGAGTGAGCATCATCTTTACTAGCTAGAGCTAGAAATTTGCTCTCCAAGGGCAGAGTCTGCAGAGAAGTGACTCTGGGAAGTTAGTCACAGTACATTAGAGGCAACCGGAGAAAAGCCATACACCAGCCTTGTTTCAAGTAAGATGGGAAGAAATGACACTGTGGGCAACAGGGACAGAGGACTGAGGGACACAAATGGATCAGGGAAGAGAAATGCCAGGAAGAGACTAAAATACGTTTTGTATTATTTTGACTAACTAAAAAATTCCCCAACAAGCCCACTGAATGACTCACACCTTCTGCTGAACAGAACTGTAGGTCTGACTCAGCCTTCTGTGTGTTCTGTCCCATAGGAAGGTGCGTCTCTCTGCTCATTAGTTTGAAGGTGTAAATCACAAATGTTTCTCCCACTAAACAGTTTTATGGGGTTGAGGAGTGTTTCCTGCAGGCAAAGGTGAAGGAAAGCACCCAACAAAGCTACTTATGATTGTTAACCACGTGTTTTCGATCAAACTAAATCTCCAGCTTTAGGTCACAATCAATAAAAAAATAACCTGGGTCTACAGAATGAAAGCCCTTCAAACCTGTGTCATGGAAGACTTGAGAAAGACAGGCAGAAGCAGGAGGATCAGCCAAGAGTCAGGCTACCCCGGGCTACAGAGCAAGACTGGGGGGAGGGGCTACAGAGCAAGACTGGGGGGAGGGGCTACAGAGCAAGACTGGGGGGAGGGGCTACAGAGCAAGACTGGGGGGAGGGGCTACAGAGCAAGACTGGGGGGGCGGGGCTACAGAGCAAGACTGGGGGAGGGGCTACAGAGCAAGACTGGGGGGGAGGGGCTACAGAGCAAGACTGGGGGGAGGGGCTACAGAGCAAGACTGAGGGGGGCTACAGAGTAAGACTGAGGGGGGCTACAGAGTAAGACTGGGGGGAGGGGCTACAGAGCAAGACTGGGGGGAGGGCTACAGAGTAAGACTGGGGGGAGGGGCTACAGAGTAAGACTGGGGGGAGGGGCTACAGAGCAAGACTGGGGGGGCGGGGCTACAGAGCAAGACTGGGGGAGGGGCTACAGAGCAAGACTGGGGGGGAGGGGCTACAGAGCAAGACTGAGGGGGGCTACAGAGTAAGACTGGGGGGAGGGCTACAGAGTAAGACTGCGGGGGAGGGGCTACAGAGCAAGACTGGGGGAGGGGCTACAGAGCAAGACTGGGGGGGAGGGGCTACAGAGCAAGACTGAGGGGGGCTACAGAGTAAGACTGGGGGGAGGGCTACAGAGTAAGACTGGGGGGAGGGGCTACAGAGCAAGACTGGGGGGAGGGGCTACAGAGTAAGACTGGGGGGAGGGCTACAGAGTAAGACTGGGGGGAGGGGCTACAGAGTAAGACTGGGGGGAGGGGCTACAGAGCAAGACTAGGGGGGCTACAGAGCAAGACTGGGGGGAGGGGCTACAGAGTAAGACTGGGGGGAGGGCTACAGAGTAAGACTGGGGGGAGGGGCTACAGAGTAAGACTGGGGGGAGGGGCTACAGAGCAAGACTGGGGGGGCGGGGCAGGAAAGAAAAGAGGGAGAGTGTTACAATGAGGTCCCAGGCAGCCAGAGGCCCAGACCCACAAACCTGTAGTCCTAGACTTCTTAGTTGCCTGCCGCTGTTTAGGCCCCCAGAAATGACTCAGACATTTATACTAACTTCATGCTGTTTGGTCTATGGCTCAGGCACATTGCTAGCTAGCTCTTTTATCTTAACTCAACCCATTTCTATTAATCTGTCTTCACATGGCCCGTGGCTCACCTGTGTTCCTTACATGTTGATCCTCTGGGCTTCTGGCTCCTTCTGTCTGACTCCGCCCTGTTCCTCCTACCTACTCTGATTCCTCCTCCTACTTTTCCTATGGTGCCTGTCATGGGCCAAAACAGCTCCTTTATTTAAAGATTGCTATTCACAACATATAAAAAGACATTCTCACATCAGGAGAGAGATGGTAAGAGAAAGTGGGAAGTGAAAGAAAAAAGTGATCAGGCAGTAGCCTGGGTACCCGGGCTTCCCACACAGGCACAGTCCCAGTGCTCACACCGGCATGACCCTAGGGACTCACTGAGCACGGTCTGTGTTTACTAACGTAGCAACCACATTTCAAGCTCTAAATATCTTAGTGATGTCTACAAACCAAGCTGAACAGAAGCTGTATGCAGTTTTACTTTAAAACGTGAGAAAGCTGCATATGGAGAGGGTTTTTAATGAACTAATTCACTTTCCACAATAAAAAATATATATAATTTAGTATGTAATATGTAAATGTATATAAATATAATTGGATGCCTTATATCAAATGGAATTTCTTTCTCTTTAGGGGTTTTGGTTGATTGGTTGGTTGGTTGGTTGGTTGGTTGGTTGGTTGGTTGGTTGGTTTGTTGGTTAGTTTGGGTTTAGGGTTTTGGAGAAGTTTGCTATTTTGTTTGAGACACGGTGTCACTATGTAGCCCAAGCTAGCCAACCCTCACAATCATTCAGCCTCAACCTCCAAATGCTAGAGCTACATGTGTATACTAGTAAATTGAACTTACTGGAGGGGAAGGAGTCTTGAAACAAAATTGACACATTAAAATTATGCAGTCCAAAATCCACTACAAACCTGAAGTATAAGGTTTGAGACTATTTGGACTCTCTTAATATTGATTTAGCAGACTAATGGCTGCCTATGCAGGGCCCCAAGCTGATACCCAAGCACTGACAAGCCTTTCTCCTTCAAGATCACTTCCAACAGCCCATTTGGCTGCCAGGAAAACAGGAGGAATAGACTGGAAAGAAGTTTGAAGGTGACAGAAATCAAATGATAAAGTGATAAGGATAAGCCTCAGTGTTTGAACACTTAAAGCAAACTGCTTCTCTTAGGACTCCAGTATCAGCTGACTAGAATCCACGTGGGTCATCATTTAGAGTGGCAGCCTCTGAGAAACTCAAAATACTGGCAGTTTTTCTTCAACTTGATCATGATAGTTGAGCACTAATCTAAGGAGCCAAACAATTACTCTCACATTCGATGCCAAAATCCAGGCCCTAAAAGACACACAAATCAGAACATCCCCAGTCCTGATTTTTGTTTTGTTTGAGGCAGTCTTACCAAGGCTGGCCTTGATGTCTCTGTGCAGTAGAAAATGACTTTGAAGACCAGATCTTCCAGTCACTATCTCCCAAATGCTGGGGTTAAAAGCATCTGCCACTAAGTCCTTCTGCCAACTGAGCTACATCTCCACATTGCTATATTTAAAATAAAAAAAATACATAAAAAAGAAAATAGCATGCCTCACAAATTGTAATGTAAAAACCTCCCGATCGGCAGGAGATGCAGCACATTTGGTAGAGTGCTTTGCCTAACAGGCACAAGGCCATAGGTTCAGTCTCCAGCACCATGTACAATTGTGTGTGGTGGCACTCACTTGTAATTCCAATCACTTGAGAGGTAGAAGCAGTCAATCAGAAATCCAAGTCCATCCTCAGCTACAATTTGAGTCTGAACCTGAGCTGCATAAGATCCTTGTCTCAAAAAAGGAAGCAAGGAGAAGAAAGGCGCTGCCTCATGAAATCACGCATGTGATTGGTGCATGTGAATGTGAGGTAAAAGGGGACAAATTGTATTATGAGATACTGGCTTCACCCACTTCCTCCACCCTTTCCTACATTTTCTATCATTCCACCTCCCGCTCAGACCTCTCCTAAGTCATCCACAAACATCACCAGAACAAATCTGACCAGCTACAGTTGCATCTGGCTAGAACTCAGAGGAGAGTGGATGTTCACCCAATTAGCCAGGAACACTCAGCTGTCACCTGGAAGAGCCACACGGCTGTGTATTTGAAACACTACTATATCACTTTAATCAAAGAAGAGTGGTCCTTCCTCCCTGCTCGATATCTCCAATCCTGTAGCAGCTAGTATTCAAAGACGAGCTCTAGTTATCTCTGAATGAACAAAGCTCCAGCCTGGGGACTTGGTTCTGATCTTTAAATGAAATTGATCTTGGACACACCACTGGATCTATCCAGCCAGGCCTGAAGCAGGGCTTTTCTGATGAGTTTCCCATGGAGACACTCCAGTAACGCTGCAAAACTGGATCTTTTGTCTAACCTAATGTATTTATTTTAAACCTAAGAGAAAACAGTAAAACCATCCCATACACTCGCTGTTAAATTTTACCCCAGTATGATCATTAGGTAACATCATTTTGCATAAAACTTACATGTTTACTTCCTACTTCATATATCCTAGCAAATCGTCCTGTTGGAGAGGAAACCCGTGGACATGCATGAGCACATGTCTAACTGAGCTTGCTCAATCCAGAGAGCCATACAAAAAGGGGCAGAAAATGCCAGGGGCATTCAAGGACAGATGCTCAGGACAGTCTTACAGAAGGCATGGCAAATTCATCAAAAGCCACACTCTTATCATAAGAAATGCCATAGAATTTTAAGGGACATTTTAATTCTTATTTCTATAACGAATTATGTAATAAAAATTACACAGATATATACACATAATGGCACACATAGGGGAGGGGGTTCTCATTCTATATCTCAGACTGGCCTTGAACCTGTGGCAGTCATCCTGTCTTAGACTCCAAAATGCTGGGACAGGAGATGTGTGAACATGTGTTATCTTCTTAGCTCTTTTTTTTTTTTTTTATACAATGTTCTTGTGTATGTAACAGAGGGGTTCACATGTGGAGTTCAGAGGACACCTTTGTGTCTGTCACTTCCCTCCTTCTGTGTCTAAGTGGACTCTAGAATCAAAATCAGGATGCCAGGTTTGGTCAGTGAACACTGTTTTCTGCTGAGCCGTCTTAGTGGTAGTCACTCAGTGATGTGCTAATGGGTTTGGGAGCTTACTTGAGCACAGAGGAAGATAGTTTTCAGCTTAGCAGCAGGAGTAGATGGAAACAAAACACCAAAAATATTTATGCAGTAAACTGAGAGATGCCTTCTGTAAATAAAAAGTGAGCAGCTACTTTTTCTGGCTCGCAGCTAAAGGGAACACTGATGGAGAGCTGCCTGTGGGGTGGTGGTATTGTGATCCCCATGAGCACAAGGCAAGAAGAACACCAGTCTTGAGTGAAGAATGACATACGATTTTTAGGAAGCTTGAGCTGTTTCAGTCACCAAAATCACAGGCTTACAAGAACACAAAGCTGGCTCATTTAGAGACAATGTCACAAAAGAGTACTTGCCCATCAACCCACCAAAGGAAGGAACTGCAAACAGGAAACCAGTCTGCCCCCGCCATATCCCACCCCTCCCTTCCTCTCTGCATGATGCTATGGTTGGATTTACTAGGAAGCCACGGGGAAGGATGGCAGACTGTTCATCTCTGACATCTGCTGAGTTACTGTTTTAATAAGTGCTTAATATAAACGTCCTTATTATTTAGAACCAACACTTTTTTGATAATTTTTGCCTATCTTTTAAATAACATGTTGAGTTTATAGATTTAATGATAAGGCAGTTTAGAATTCACAGATGAATTCTAAAATCATAAAGAAAGCAAGTAACGTGGTTGGTCAACAAACAGCAAAGCAAATGTGCAGCTAGCCAACCAGACATCAGTTTCCCATCATTTAAATACTTGTTTATTTTAATCACTTGTAACTCATTCTGTTCTAACCTTGGAATGCCCAGCCCCAGTATGTACATCTACAATATGACCCTTACACCTAAGTCTCAGGGGGCATTGTGGAGGAAGAGGCAGAAGGATTACAAAAAGTAGAGGATCTGGATGGCTGCTATGAGACACTAGGAGGCAGGTATGGAGTTCAAAGCCAGTTTGGGCTACACAGTGAGGTCTAGACCAGCCTAGGCATGTTCATCCTATCTCAAAAACAAGAGAAACAACATCACCAAGAATAATTAAGTGATAGTTAGCAGCAATTAAATTTCCAAAACTGTAAGGTTCATATCCAATAGATATGGGAACAGAAAGATGGCTCAGCTGATAGCAGCACTTGCTATGGAGCCTGACTCCTGAGTTCAACCCCTAGAAACCACTGGGAGGAGAGCAGAGAACAAAGTCCCACCTACTGTTCTCTAACCTCTACCCTTGGGCTGTGTGCTATAACACACATATCTACACACACACATCTATACACATCTACACACACACATCACACACACACATCTACACACACATCACACAAACATCACACACACACATCTACATACACACATCTACACACACACATATCTACACACACACATCTACACACACACATCTACACACATAGACATCACACACACACATCTACACACACACACACATCTACACACACATCTTCACACACACACATCTTCACACACACACATCTTCACACACACACATCACACACACATTTATACACACATACACACATCACACATACATCTACACACACAGATACACATCTACACACATACACACATCTGCATACACACACAAAATAAACCTAAAAAGCATGCATAAAATCTAAAATTCCACACACTGCCAACTGTACAAACTAATTTACGTGCAAAAATCTGCTCCACAAGCCTTATACACTATCCTTTAAAAAGAAAAAGGAAAAAAAATACCTATTACTCTTACTTCTAGAAATCTAAGGATTAAAAATCCACTTTTGAAAAAAGAACATTTGAAATCATGCCTCAGCATTTGGGCTAAGTGTAACAATATTTATAATTCAGAAAAATGTTTTACATGCTATAAAAAAAAAAGTAGAAACCATTATGTGGTAAATAAACTGTACTGGACCCTGCCAGCGAGGTCTGCGGAGCAGCAGAATGTTAAAATATACACAGGCTTGGTGAAGAGGGCTCAGACTACATCACAACCACAAAAAAAGAAGCATGTTGAAGCTTTTAGCACTATTATTGTTGTTGTTGTTGTTGTTGTTTAAAAAGAAAGGAGAAAGACCCTGTCCGCAGCTTCTTGTTATTCTGTTTACGTTCCCTACCCTCTCCTGCAGTGTTCTCTCCTTCTGTGACACTTCCTTACTGACTTGGCCTGCTGGGATTGGCCATCCCAGGCCTCTCACTCCACATCCTCACAGCCACAGCAGAAGGCAGAAGTCATTTACCTTCATCCTTTAACTGTACACTATGGTATCTGCGTTAAAGCATTTATTGAAAGAGTCCCCATTTCTCCAAGCTTTAGAGCTATTACACACTTTTCACAATTTACTGCTCATGATTCTCCTTTTTTGTTTTTGTTTGTTTGTTTGTTTGTTTGTTTTATTTTGTTTTGTTTTCTGAGACGGGGTTTCCCTGTGTAACAGCCCTGGCTGTCCTGGAACTCAGAGATCTGCCTGCTTCTGTCTCCCAAGGGTTGGGATTAAAGGCCATATTTTAACCTGGGCTTTTTAAAAGATATCTATTTATTTACTTAGTTATATTCTTTAGAACCCATAATGGTGTGAGGCAGGGTCCATAGGAGCTCAACAAATTCTTAGTGAAGTAATGAAGACTTGACTACACATCTCACGAGAGAGTAGTTCATTTGATTTGAATAGATTCTTCCTTTAAACATGAAAATCACATCCTAGGAGAAGAAATAGAAAAAGCTCATATCCACATCTGAAGAATTATATTAAGCAATAATGAGATTAACAACCACCTGATTGTTACTGAGCCAAGGAAGGGCTTATGCACAGTGGATTGACAGGCAAGAAGGTCCACAAAAGAAGGTAGATGGCTATCAGACACTCAGACCTGAGGTCAAGGGTCTAAGCACAAAACATAGGAGAATAGGAAGAGGTGGCAGACATAGAAAATGTAGAAAGGCCACACGACATCCTTTGCCCCAGAAAGTCCATGGATTTCTGAATGCTTAGAACACTGTCACAATGTCAGCTGTATAGGCAAGGCCTCTTTCGGCCTCCATGCCTCTATTAATCATGGCATTATTATCCCTGTTCCTAAGATGAAAGAACAGGCATTTGAATAAGCAAGCTAGCTTATGACACACAAGTACTGAGTGGGTTCAAAGCCAAGCCGCTGGCTGTGCCACAGTGTTGCTTTCCAGCCAGTGGGGAATGGCACCTTCCAATTAGAAGGTTGACAGACATACTAGTACAATAAAACCCTATTAACAGCTTTATGTGTAGCCTACAAAATAAAAAACAGGCATGGTTAGAAAGTCCACAAACCTCATCCTGGTCATCTCCAAGTGCAGACATAATGTCTGGCTCACACTACACCCAGTTAATCTATACTGTAGATCTCCAGCAATTCAAAGATCTAAAGGTAAGTTAAGGAGGCTACAATGTGGTTGCTAGCTCTGCTTAAGCATCCTCAGCATCTCTGAAAATAATGCTTCCTTTTGTCTACTTTATAACTCAGGCTGACTGGCCTTGAACTCCCCATGTAGCCCAAGTTAACTTAAGGTCTACATTCCTCCTGTTTCAACCTCCCAAAACCTGGATGGCTTGGCATTCACCACTATAGCAAACCAAAACTTAATTTTTTAAGTCTGAAATTATTTTTTAACACATTTATTATAATTTCTCATATATGTGTGTGTGTGTGTGTGTGTGTGTGTGTGTGTGTGTGTGTGTGTATACACCCACCCCCCATTTTTTTAGATATATTGGCCTGGACCAAATTCTCCTGTTAGGCCTGTGAACTAAATATAGTAACACGGAATAAGATTTTGATCATGAATTTTATAGCAAGAGCGTCATTAGTACATTTTTTTTAAGATTTATACTTTATTTTATGTGCATGAGCATTTTGACTACATGTGTGTGCGCGCATTGCATTAATGCACAGAGGCCAGAAGAAGGCATAAGATATCCCTAGAATTGGAATAACAGATAGTTGTTAGCAGCCAGCTGGGGGCTGGGACTTGAACCCAGGTCCTCTGGAAGAGTAGTCAGTGGTCTTAACCACTGAGCCATCTCTGCAATACCTCATTAATATAATTTTTAAAGCTATTTTCTTCAAGTCACATGAGAATGTTCGGGTGTTCCCGTGAACTAAGCATCTTGATTCCACAACAGCACCAAGGAATACACTGGAAAGGAACTATTTCATTAATTTCCAGAGTCACCGCTCAGAAAGCAAGATACCTCACCAGCATGCGTCACTGTGATCTCCAGTGGCCACATCCATCAGAGCCATCCTCTCTGTGGGTCCCCAATGAACAGAAGGTTCCTCTGTATTTTATCTTTTTTTTTTCCCCCTTAGGACAGTTCTAGAAGAAAGGGCTTTACCTAGAATCCCCATGCTTACAGATAAGGAAGCAAGACAAAGGCTTCTTGGCCTCCTGGAAACCACCTATGAGAGAAACTATAAACAAAGCCCTGCCTCAGGAAGGTAACCAGTACCATGGAACTAGCTGCTTAAAAGTGGTTCCAAAAGCTGGGCTGTGCCTGCAGACAGTGGAATGCTTCCTAGAATACTTGACACTCTGAGTTCGATCCCTAAGGCTTTGTAGACTGGATGGGCATGGTGGTGTGTGACTATAGTGTCAGAAGTTCAAAGTCAGCCTGACTACACAGCCTATTAACTGCCCCAAGATGTAGAAGACCCTGATTGTTGGGAGTCTGAGGGGTTTGTTGTTTTGTTTTGTCTCTAAAAAATGCATTTTATCACAATAAAACAGTTAGAAAAATAAAAGTTTGTTTTTAAAAAAGACAAGTCATTCTTATGCCAGCTATCACCTTTGATTCTGTATCAGTTGACTCACACATGACCTCAGATATTCTACAAAAGAGAAAGACATCATTTATACTTCATGTCAAACTTGCCTCTTTACAGTGGATTTTTTCAGTGTTTATTTATAGGCAACTACCTTATAGCCAGTGTGGCCCTGAACTGGGTGTTTGGTACTCATACACAGCTAGGAAACAGCTGCTGTTCCCAGCACCTGCCCCTTCCAAGTGGACATCCTAGTGTCTTCCATGTGGTCACCTCCCATCCTAGATTTACTCATGATTCTGTGCCTCAGGAAGCTTCAAGGACTCTGTCTCAGCCTTATGGCCAGCTTCCAACTTAACTAGCAAATGCCTGGACCTAGCCCTCTAGACAGGGCAGTGAACAAAACAGATAAGGTCCCTACCCTTTGGTCTGGGAAAAAGATAATAAGTAAGTAAATGCTAAAACACATGAGTAACTTCAAAGACTGGGTGTTGCCAAGAAAACAAAATATCAAAGAGCTAGGAAGTGAACAAGGGTTGGGGAGCAGGGCAGAGTTTGAGATAAAGCTCCAAGACAGTAACTTTGGGGGGAAAACAGGAATGCAAAGGTCTGAAGTAAGAATGTTCTAGATAAAGAAAGCAGAAACATCAAGGCTTCAAGTGAGAAGATGTGTGATGTTCAGTTAGAAGGCCAGCATGATGGGAGGTCACCACACCATGTGGATTCCAATCAAAAAGGAACAGATGCCAAGAACAGTCGCCAAATTTGAACCTAGGGCCATGGCATGAGCTATTTTTATTTTTTAAAGACCATCCTGACAATTGGGAAAGAATAATACAAAAAGGAAAGCAGAAGGAATCCATGAAGCTACAGAAGAGCGAATCATGGGAAAGAATGGCAGTGTCTAAGCCTAGGTAACAGCATTAAGGGGAAAGATGCATTCCGCTTCAATATGTGTTTCACAAGTTAGAAGCAGTCACACTTCTGATAAGTGTAACATGGGATGAGGAGACTGAGGGAGAAGTTTTATGTGGCTCATCCATCATAAGGGTTAGCTTTTCTGAGAGAGGGGTGGTTCTGGGGAAATAACTCGGTTTAGGATAGATAGGAGAAAGGTATATTTCATCACAATAATGTGTGATACTTTAGACATATAATGTGGTGCCACCAGACAGTTCAATGTCTAACCTTCACCATTCTTCACAGCAGGTGGGGGAGCCCTGGTATTATCCAAATCTTATCAGTGAGAAGATTAAGGCTCCAAGGAGGCCTCTCTCAAAGTGTGAGCAATGCCACTTGAATGATGGCGGATAGCACATTTAACAGGAAAATCATCTTCACTCTTAGGACCATCTCTGACGGGAATATGTTTCAAACTTAATAAGAACCAGTTTGAGATATCAGAGGACAGAGCCACCTCTCCCAGTCTTTCTTTGTTTGTTTGTTTGATCAGGGAAAGGCTGAGATAGCAGAGAGTAAACACCACAGTCAAATCTCACCCAGCTCCAGCTGTCCTCCAGCTTTCTCAGCCTCCATCCTCCTGGCTTCTTCTCCTTCTCTGTCTTTCAATGCCTGCCTTAAAAACCTTCTTCGCTCAGTTGTTTCCCATCCAGGTTAAGACTAAAGGCCTGGTACCACCACTGCCTGCTTGGGAGCCTGGAACTCCTTCTGGAAACTAAAATGACCTCAAACTCAGATTGGATTGAGGGCGTAGGTCACCACTCCCGGATACTCCCTGTGCTGGGACTAAAAGTGTGAGTTACCACTGTCTGATCCTCCTACACTGACTATGGGTAGATCCCTCTGATATCTCAGATTGGTTTTTATTAAATTTGAAACATATTCCCACAATCTCTTTGAGAAAATATATATACCTGTTTTGTCTCACGGTTACATGGCTGCTCCTAAGTTAGAGACCTGTTCATACCCAGAGAAGCTTCCCTGATAAGAGTGAGCCCTACCCTCCTAGTAACACTAGTAAAATGAACTGATATGTTTAACTCCTATTGCTATTTATAAGAATTGTGTCAACAATCAAGTACATACAGATGCATGAAGAAAAGGCATACATCTCTCTTTAAGAAACAACCATAATTCTGAATGTCATTTTATATTACAGGGGGGTTTTCCCCCTCTAAGGAGCACATTTATAGTGCTCCTTAAGGTCCACTGGAAATGGCCAATACAAGAAAAATCATTCTTTACTCAGACTTTGACTAGGTGTAAGAGAAGCTGGCTGTGCTCTGTGCTCAGCACTTCTCCCCCAGGCCAGACCTGCTCTTTCTCCTTGGGTTACTTTAAAGTGACAGAACCCCCACATTTGTTTTATCTCAGGGTCATGAACCCAAAGCATGTGTAATAGCTAGATTTTCATTTCAAAATTCTAGCAGTAACTGGTGAAAAGAAAGCCCTCTCTAAACAACACTGGAAAGAAAGGAGAAAGGGAGGGAGAGAAATGTGCAAATGGTAATCTGACAGAAGTCTTTTCTAACAAAGGACCTAGGAATGACATACAAAACATCACAAAGCCCCATAGGAAAGACATGCTTGGTTCATGGCTTGAGCCAAGAGATCAGTACAGCCTTTCCATATTTAATTATGCTGTCAATCAAGGGACTACCTGTTATCAGTGAAAGGTTAAAAGAAAAATAGCATGCCTGCTTAATTCAGCTATTAGCACTTTACCAACTCTTTCCCACTAACTGCTGGCTTGCTAATGTATGCTCTTAAAATTAAAAACAATAGCCTGGCAGGCACAAGTAATTCCAGTATCCTAAAACCTGGAAGGAAATTTAGGAGTCATAGTATCCAACCCACCCATTTTATAGACAAGGAAAAACTGAGCAAGAGAAGGTGGCCTGACCCCTTCAGCACAGAGCCCCTGCAGGATGAAAGCTGTTTTATTATTTCTTAGCCAACTCCTTATACTCTTTCGTGCTGTCTATAGAACAAGGAAAAGGGGGCCACAGGGTTTTAAAAAGAAGTGAAAAGAACTAGGGACTTAAATCCCAGTGAGTATGAGCTTGTCCTGTTCCCTGCCTGAAGGCCCGCCAAGCCAACAGTGCCACTGCCCCCCCCCCCCCGGAAATGTGGACTTGGTATGACAGAATATGGTGCCTTCCATCAAGGCCTGCAAATGAGGCCTGGAAAGGTCACACAGCAGCAAGCTTCAGGCTTCAGAGATACCCTGGCCTTTCCTGGAGGTGGGGGGAAATGTCAGCATCCTCCCTTACCTGTGAACCAAGTATATTCCTCAGTGGGCATCACATACAGCCCTGAGGAACTAACTCAGTCTATAGGTACATTTTAGCCCTGATGATTTCTGTCCCCTTTTGGACCAGTCCCAGCATATCCAGACATTTCCAGAAACAGTGACTTGCTCATATAGAACTCATACTGATACTTTGGTGCTTTCAGGGAACAAAACTTCTAACCAAACTTAACTTTTATAAAGATCATGTGACTTATTAGGGAGGCTGTAATATATGCATGGTTTATATTCCATTTTTCTATTGCAAATGCTTGTATAGATAAATGCATGGATTGATTTTTAAAAATTAACAATAATCGTCTCCTTTGCTGTCTAGAATGTGCTCCATCTCCCTAACCCTCAACAAATGGTTTAACATTAATTAAAATTAACGGTTTTTAATTTTCCATATTATACTCCAATCAAATACATACCTTTCCCTCTTGGGTATGTCTTTGCTAGGTAAAGGTGTTCTTTACACTAAAATGCTCATAACAGTAGAATCCAAGCTACAATCTCAAGAGTCTCTCACTAACTATCTAAAAATAAACCTATCCATAGAGGAGATGGCTCATGAAGAAAGTTCTAACACTGTAGAGACTTAGACAAGAAGACTGTCTTCAAATCTTCAAGAAGACCAGCCTGAGCTACTCATAAGTTCCAGGCCAGCCACAGGGAGAACTCTGACACAGAGCAATCAAAAACAAAGTAATTATGATTATTATTAATAGTCAGTACTCCATTGGTGTCAGCTCACTTCCCATTCCCAATCAGTTCCCCACCTGCTAACAATGCACCCCTCCTGCCCCACTGGAGTGAACAGTGGAAGCTGGAGACTTAACAGCAGCCTTAACTCTTCACTGACTTATCACCGGAAATAATCACAAAGGAAGTACTCACGGCATAAGCACCTATCAAGAAGGCTGCATTCGCTCTTTTCCGCTGGTCGAAACAGGTGTAGTGAACTATTTTCTTTCTTGATAAACTGTATGACTTGAAGGAAAGAACAAAGAAGATGGTTATGGCAGGCACGGGTTACTGTCTTCTCTCAACTTGAGCATGTGTGGGTCAAGGTAACACCTCTCAGCTCTGCCCTCTGTGGTATGTGGAGACTGTTGGGAGGTGGAGGTCCTACTAGCTCACTTCCTGAGGGCCAGAGCTGCTTGTTCCCTTGGCTGCAATCCACTTGGATGTAAGAACTGACAATTTAACAAACATGGACGTCACTGCGAAAGGAGACCAGTGCAGTTGGAAATAACTAAATCACGATTCTCCATTCATGGGAACCATTTCTGGTAATTTATTCTTGATCTTACACATATGACTTAACCACTCTTTCTGTTCTCCGCATGATGCTCTGGCTCTGAGATGCTGTGTACTTTCATAGTCTACAGTTTAAGATATGTCACCATCCTATGGTCTTCTGCAAAACTTTCATTTTTAGAGAGCAAAATTTTCTTTCTAGTATATTAAATTTAAATTAAAATTTTTGAGCACATATTCAAATAGTCTCCTTTGAATTAGCTTAAAGTAAGTGGCTAATGGGAAAAAGAGAAACCATCAAAAGGCTATCAATAAACAACATAAACCAACAGCCATATATTAAATTCATGAGCTCGATCATTAAGCAATTGCTATATGCCAGGCAATATGCAACATGCTCAAGCATTGAATAAACACTAAATAAAGTCAGATGGTTTGCTGAACACACGCTAAACTTGAAAGGTAACCATTTTATCTGCTAAATTAAGTCAAATCATTAGTCACAATTCAAATCTAGAGAACATGGATGTGGCGCAATTAAACCTACACAATTTCCTTGGGTTATACGACTGTTAAGGTATAGTGACAAATGGCAATTTAAATATAGGCACTTAAGAATATACTTTCAGGGACTCTTCCTATAGTTCAGCAAATATAGACTCACAAATGCCTTTGAGTACTGTCTATAAACTCACACAGAAAATATAAGTGGATTTTTATACCTTATACACTGAACACAGGCAATAAAAAATCCACTACCATGTTATTTTCTACAAGGAAAAGAAAGCAAAATCTAAGAACCAAGGTGTATCATTTAAGCTTATTCATCAGACTGGGTAGCTGCTATACATAACCCAGCTAGAGGCCAAGAAACATTTATTCCCCTACTCAGACATGGATAACTACCAATCACATTTTCTGAAAACAGCAATGTCCTTGTTAACAGAACCTTTGAGAGTTAGTGTCTGATGATCTGTTATTATCAATGCCCTGAGTATGAAGCAAAGAGAGAAAAAAGGAATTATGTTTAATTCAATTCCATCAAGTGTACATACTGGTTATTCTAAAGACTCTGATGCTAACTGGGTGGTCATAGTGCATGCCTTTAATCCCAGGACTCAGGAGGCAGAGACAGGGAGATCTCTGTGAGTTCAAGGCCAGCCTGGTCTACAAAGTATGTTCTAGGACAGCCAGGGCTTCACAGAGAAACCCTGTCTTGAAAAAACAAAAACTAAAAAAATTCAAAGGTATCATCAATGCTGTTCATACACAGCATGTTGCTTTCTCAATTTTGACTTACTGAGTTTCTGGCATATTTAATTGTGCCATTTGTTAGCTAATACATTGTGCCATTTACTGCTCTTCACCAATAAGTTGTTTTGTTTGTTTGTCTGTCTGTCTGTCTGTCTTATTTTGTTTGAGACAAGGTCTCACTATGTAGCCCTGGCTGGCCTAGAACTTGCTACATAGAGGAAGCTGGCCTTGAACTCAGAGATCAAGCCTCTTGGTTGCTGTCCTCTCCATCCATAAGTTATGATAGAGGAGGATCTTTAACACTTCCCTGGCCTCTGAGTCTCCATCTCTAAAGATTGCCTTACACCCGTGAGGCTCTGTACATGGATCAGACTGAGCATAAGGGCTCAGCAGTTCCCAGCTTCATGCTTGTGCATCGCCTATGTCCCTACACCACTGTGAGGAGGAAACTATTAGCAGCCTATGCTGAAGCCAGGATCCCCTATATTGATGCATTTCTGTAGTAAGCATTTTGGTGTCACACCAACACTCTGATTTCATAGTGTGGAACTAAATCTACTCTTGTTGGGAGTGTTCATCTCTTCGTGGAGTTTGCAATGTTTTGGTTTTTATTTGTCTTTGTTTTGTTTTGTTTTGTCTTCCTTCATTTAGACAGAGTCTCCCATAAGCTAGGCTGGCCTTGAACTCACTTTTCAACCAAGGATGACCTTGAACTCTTGTTCTCTTACCTCTGCTTCCCAAGTGCTGGGACCACAAGGGTGCACATCATGCTCAGCTACACGATTTTGTTGCATTGTTTGGGGTTTGGGATAAGACTGTTTTGAGTTTCTATGTTTTCTTGTTCTTACTCTCATTCTAATTATATAGGCTACAAAGTCCACCTCACGAAGGAACCATGAAGCTGAAGGACAGAATTCTGAGGAAGACTTTCTTGTCACTGTGTCTATAAATGTTTTTAAAGTGAAGATAGCACGGGTTGAATTTTCTAAAAAACTTTCATAAATTTCACAAGCTTTTAAAATTACAACAGATAGTATTCTTCACACAATCTATCTAGATGTGTTAACTATCCCTTTGTTTTCCATGGGGTAGGGAGCGTGCATCATAGCACACTCGGAGGGCCAAGAGCAACTCTGCAGTCTGTTCTCTCTTTCCCCCCATATTAAGGCTGGGTGTCTGTTCTTATCCCTGCCGATGTGCTGGGTGTCTGTTCTTATCCCTGCCGATGTGCTGTGTACTCCAGGATAGCTGGCTCACAGTCTTCCAGGCAACTCTCCTGACTCCACTTTCCATCTCAGGAATGCTGAGATGACAGACGCACAGGCCTCCACATCCAGATCCTTACACAGCTTCCAAGAATGAACTTGGGTCATTGGGCTTCTGAGGCTAGCACTTCTCCATGTGAGCCATCACCTCAGCTCTAGAAATTTTAACTATTTCAAATATTTCCCATGGAAAGCTGCCAAGGGAAGCAAACTTTTGTTTGCTGCAAGTTTACAGCTGATTTATAGAGGAACTTTTGAAGCATGCATCCTGCTAAGATGTTTAGACCTAATTTTCAGAGTTTTGGTCTTCAAAGCTCTGTAGCTGAGAAATGATTTCCATGTAGTAAAGACTGGTCACCATCCCCCAGGTCAGATCATGGGAGTAGAGTTCTTGCCCAACAAGTCAAAAACAACTAAAATAAATGACAATGGATAAGAACTTTGTAAACTGTAGCCCTGTCTAACGTTCCCCTCACCTCAGCCAAGCTCCCTCCTATGGTCATCCTGCCCCATACCACCACCAATGATAGTGATCACCTCCTAACACTACAGTGAAAAGCATTGGAGATAATACAACATTTTGTCAGTTATTTAGCTAATATTTTGTGTGACTGGGCTGATAAGAAAAAAAATTGTTGGGGCAATGGTGGCACATGCCTTTAATCCTAGCACTTGGAAGGGAGAAGCAAGTGGATCTCTGTGAGTTCGAGGCCAGCCTGGTCTACAAAGTGGGTTTCAGGACAGGTTCTAAAGCTACAGAGAGAAACCTTGTCTCAAAAAGATAAAGAGGAGGACGAGAGAGAGAAAAATCTCCAGTGTTTTTTCTTTCAATGTGAAAAAAAAAAAAAACCCACCCTTCAATAAAACATCCTGGCCTGTCATGCAATCCAAACACCTAGGAGCACTACTGTCCAGTGGGGATACCCCTACATATCTCTCAAGGTCCTTCATGAATACAATAGTTCACATTGACAGGCATATCTGCCAGGAAGCTGCACCATGCATGTAAGCAGCACCAGCCCATGGTTTAGGGACCCAGAGTGAATTCAATAGGGGAAAGAAAGCTGGGCGACAGCACTCTGCTCTCTGCTTTTTAAACAACCCTTCACACTCTGGCCACCATGACCTCCCAGTTGTGATAGAGTGTGCCCTCAGACAGCCAAAACAGACCTTCTTCCTTCAGTTGCCTCTGTTCAG
Organism: Phyllotis vaccarum; assembly: GCA_033318265.1. NCBI lineage: Eukaryota > Metazoa > Chordata > Mammalia > Rodentia > Cricetidae > Phyllotis > Phyllotis vaccarum. The sequence continues at coordinate 42,539,368 of JARWLC010000015.1, read as the reverse complement.
TATTTTGTCACAGCAACAGGAAAGTAAACAGTAAGACAGACACTTTATCATTAGGGGAGAGACCGAATTTAGGCACAACATGAGTCTACTTTATACACAAGCCCACTGGCATTTTCTGAGATTCTGTCTTTAGCCCAGGTGAGAGCCTCATGCCTCTGGCAGAACATCAACCTCCTCTTCACTCAGGCCCATTTTCCTTTACAGTCTTCCATGTAGACCTGGCTCTTGAAGAGAGAACATTTGCAAAGTCATGAGCTTTCAGTAAGCTAGCCCTGTTCCTATAATTCTTTATTCCTTCATCTCAGATGCTCAGAGATCACAAAACACTGGACAATAGCAAAGAAAATTTAAACATTGGTCAAATCAGAGCAGAAAAGGAAGAAGTCTCCAAAGGAAAAAGGGTAAAAGGCCTCTGGCCAACTCATTGACAAAGCACACTCGATAGCCATTACCCATCTATATGTTTTAGATTGTTATTTTGAAAATGACATGTATAGTCTTCTGAACCTTCTCAAGCTAAGCAGACAACTGGACCTAGCAGAAGCAACAACAACTAATATCTGTGGGTCATTTGCTACATCACATCATTTCCCAAGGCAAAGGAGCAATGCCAGAGGGGTCCAGCTCAACAGTACTCAAAGTATTTCTCAAAGCAGAGGTCCCACACAAGGCTGAAATATAATAAAGCATGCTGCATTTTACTAGAATATAAGCCAGGCACCAAGAAAGGCCTGCTGCAAACACTCACAAAGCCAAGTGTGGAAGGCAAGAGGAAAACAGAACTCTCTCAGTGAGGCTGGTAATTGGTGTAAACCTCAATTATGAGGCCATAACAAGTTGTGTGGCTCAGAATTGATTAAATAAGTCTTGGGCTGAAAAGGTCAGCATTATGAAAATTTTTCAGAAATAAATAAAATAAACTTAGACTCCATTATATTTTGTTATTATATTATTATATTCCACTGCATGCTTACAGAAGACTGGCCCAGAAGGCCCTGGAGAACTTAGAAGGTGTTGGCTGCTGGGCCTATTCAGAGCTCCTGACTCAGTGGAGCCTGGAAAATCCACTAGTCTATGTTTATTGGTAAATTCTGGAAGAATATTACATGCAAATATAATATCTCCTTTTCTATTCTACTCTTTGAAAATGCTGTGACCCTGAAACACCATGCATTTAATTAACTTGCCTCCTGAGAAAAATTGAAGTCCCTTGTGGAGGAATTCCAAATCATGTTCTCTACCTTTTAAAGGAAAAACATTTTAGAAAAAAGTCTCTAAGACTCCTAATAAACCTTTGCCACAATGAACAAATATATCCAATTATGGGAGATGACACTCGGAAACAAGGTCCTTCAGAGGTCTCATAACTAAGCCATCTACAGCAGAGTTATTCCAGAGGCTTAAAATTCAGATACTCATTGGGTCCTAGAATTTGGAGTGAGCCAGGTGACAGACAAGGAAAGTTCCTGCCAAAGAACTTGAAGCTCAAGCCTGCTGTTTCCATGCAAGAACTGGGCACAGCATTGTCAGATCCATGAGTGTATGAAAGAAGGCCCAAATTCAAATCCTGTGTACATTTTCGTACATTCACAACAAATGTTGGCCACAGATTTTATATTTCTTTTTTTTTTTAATAGATTCAGGTGTACATTCCTTGAACTTGCTCTGAAGACCAGGATAGCTTTGAAAGCACAGATATCCCACTGCCTCTGCCTCCCAAGTGCTGGGATTAAAGATGCATGCCACTGCACCTTGCTCAAATTTAATTTTTTAACTCATGACAGGATGTGTCTGTAGACAGAATGCCAACCACTTTGCTGCGCCTGGTTGCCAGCTACGGAGAGTTTCACTGCTCCTGTTAGCATGAATTGAGCAGCTGTGCCTGGAACACTTTATGAGGGGGACCCCATCTTTAGCCACATATGTGATCTCAAGTTAATGAATATCTGATGTAAAATATTGGCCAAGGCTTCGTGTAAACAAGACAACAACTACATGGGGATGCATTTTCAGGACACACACTATACAGTAACTGTTTAACAAACTAAAGAAATAGTTGGCAAAAGAGCATCTGTCAAACCTAGAGAGATTTCCAGACCTGCTTCGCTTACCTGAGAATCAAAGTTTTATGAAATTCACGTAAATCACAATAAGTATGTAGTGTATCATCAAATATATTTAATGGTACTTGTCAAGCAGGCAAAGTGAGACTGTGACAGATTGATACAAAGGCCCAGGGGATGACGCCACATACACATCTTCTGTCTTTGAATGAAAAGCTGTGTGAAGGGCTGCATTCAGATGGAGTAGTAACTACAAGCCAGGGAAACGCAGAGAGAGGGGAAAAGGAAGGCATGCTAACATAGAGAACGGCACAGACGAGGCTCAGGTGACAGTCACATACACAAATCATGCATTTGTTCACTTTAGTTTGGGAAACCACAAATCATTTAAGCATCCAACAGCAAAATGTGATGCAGGTAGGTGCAAAAACAGTGATGGGTCACATAAAGGCACGCTGGTTCTTAAGCAGCCTTTCGATAAAGTTGCTCGCAATGCTGGAAGTAAAATAGTTGAGTCATTTGGTTATGGTTACGTATCTAATTAAGCTATGTGAATCGGTCTGGGGTAAAGAAGATACTAGTACAGCCAGATTAATATACTCCTTAATAAAAAATACAGGCCATGCACATCTCTAAGCAAGCACGTGTTGCCAGTGATGGTGGGCAGATTAAGGAGAGAGCATAGCATAGGGACCGTGGTGGCCAAGGCATTCTCTTACTGGTGACTAGGTTAGCCCAGCAATGGCCATGGCAATCAGCACCTCGACAGCCATCAGGAGTCACTACCAAAGCAATAAAGTGAATGGGTCTTCCAGGGAGCCGCCAGGACTCTGAGTGTTTACCTCCAGCTTTCTCAGGAAAGGGACATTCTTGAACGTTTTCTTTGGCTGTACAAAATAAAATATGGTTCATGTTTTGCTTGGAGCTATGATAAAAACAAGTTGAATTTTTTATTTTTTAAAAACACAAGTGTTCCTTTATGGCCTATTTTTGTTTCAAACCCAGTATGATTGCATTAGTAAATAGCATATTTGGTCAAAAAAAATCACTCATAAAATTATTTCTCAGTAGTCAGAGGCAGGAGGACTGGAGCTGTCCAGTACACTCCAGACCAGCCTACTACATGAGACCCCAAAGGGTAAAGGGTATGTGCACATGTGCATGTGTGTTTCATCATTCCAGTCAAATAGTCAAAGGCACTTGAGAATTCTTTTAGGGTCTTCCAGCTTGAGGGTTTCTGAATGCATCCAAAACAACCATGCCTGCCTGACCTTACGACCTCCAAATGTGCTTGTTCCCGTGAATTACAGTCCCACTACTTCTTAAAAACTACATGAATTGTCTCCAGAATGTAGCTCTCTTTTCTTCTCTTCCCAAGCCCATCAATTTTAAACAGAAGAGACCTACGTGAGGAGATCGCAACTTGTTTTGTGGTTATAGAAAGAGGGTGTCTGTCATTATTACATCAAAAGGGTGCTTGTATCCAAGCACCTGAGAGAGAGGCAGCTGCCTGGGTTCCAGGATAGAATTACAGCCCTGATTCATTCAGCAACGAGGGCATTCCCAGAGCCCACCCCCTGCCAGGCCCCTGTGCTTTAAGGCTATCCTTTCTCCTAGGATGCCTGCTCTTCCCATGCTTTTCTCCTGGAGAGGTAATGGGGTTGCTTTGTACAGGTCTCTGAATAGTCTTTGAATCCTTTCTACAAGCTCCAAGATTACTGTAATTGTCCTGTTGATTCATAGAGGCAGCTGTTTGCTTGGTTTTTTTAAGCTGCTGCCCTAGAAAACGTCTCCTCTCTTCTAATTTTTTTTTAACCCAAACTGAGAGTTTCTGTTTTTCTAAGGAAAAAGAAAATCAATGATTAATAATGTACCAATTATGTTAAGAAAAGCTTGCTCAATTGTATTACTTTTATTAAGTTTTCAGGCTTTTCAATTAGCTTTGATTTTTTAAGTGATTAAATTAGGAGGAAGTAGTGTTTATTTCTTAATTACTGCCAATTTTATCTCCTTGTAATACAGCCTTGAAGCATTTATATTACAGTTCAGTGTTCTTAGCATTGTCTGAACCAGGGATACCTTTGAGAATCAATAAGAAGCTATAAGTCTTCCCAGAAGAAAAACATAAATACACACCAAAGTGTACATGTAATTTCATGGTTTATAGATGCCTTGAAATGCCAGCTTGACAATTCCTGCTCTCCTGTCAATCACTATTGACACTTTCCACTAAACAGCACATACAGCTTTACAATTGTTCCCATGCCAGTAAGTCTCTCCACCTTGACTGCTGCTTCTTCTAACAAGAATTAATCAGAAATAGCAAACTTCGACCTATCTATGATTGCAGAACTTGTTAGTAACAATTTGCTAAATAGTATAAAACAAGCAGATGTTTTTGTTGGTGATGGGGATAATGCCTTTTGTTTGGGGCTCTTTAAGTAAATATTTTATGGGTAATTTTCCATTCTGGCCAACATAATTAAAACTAAAGTCACTGGGAATGAAAAAAAAAATCAGTAAACTTCGAATAAATCATCATCTCAAAGCACTGAGTTGGAAAAACTATGACATTTAAGAAATAAGAAACATAAACTGGGTATGGCAGCTCACACCTTACATCTCAGCGCTCAGGGAGGCAGAGGTAGGAGGATCTCTGTGAGTTCAAGGCCAGCCTCATCTACAAAAACCAACCAAGGCTACACAGAGAAACTCTGTCTCAAAAACCCAAAAAGAAAAGTGAGAAACCTGGAAACTGAAATAGAATTCATGGCAAAAATAGATATTTTTGCCATAAATTTAGGAAGAAAAGAAAATCATAAAATTGTAACTTGAAGGAATAAAAATCTCTAGACTACTAATGTGTATCTAAATCACAGTCTTTAAAAAGTTAATAAAATTTTGGAATGTTAAAAAAAATAAACAACGAAATTAAGAGGTCACAGAAGAGAAAAATTCTAACAGGAAGTTACAATTACAATAATGCTATCAAAGAGAACAATGAGATGGCTCAGCAGGTAAAGGCACTTGCTACCAAGCCCAACAATGAATCTGGTCCCCAGAATGTCCACAATGTAAGGAGAGAACTGATTCCTTTAAGGTACCCTCTGACCTCCACACACTTGTCATGGCACACACAGACACACACAGACACACACACACACCCCAAGGATGTAAGCCAGAGGGATGAGGCATTCAGTCAGACAGGCCATAGTGGCAATGCATGAGCGGGGTAAAGTGCAAGGCTCAGGGTGGCAAGATTACCTCCAATTCCAGGAAATCAGTGCATGAAATCATCCACAAGAAGATGTCAAGGGTGGAACTGGCTGGCCCCAATCAAGATGAGGAAGGATGGAGAGGAAAGAGAAGCATCAGCCAGGTACCAATGCTCCGGGAGAACAGGGGAGGGGGCCGGGCAGTGTAAAGATGCTGGCAGAGAGAGAATGTTTTTGTGAGGCATGTATAACGGGGGAGGTATATTCCTAATAGGAGAGCATGAAGTCTACGCTCCCGGGAATAACACAGCCAGGGTGGCAGCCACAGCCACTGGACAGGTAAGAAGTCCCAGGAGGCACCTAGGACAGTGAACAAGAAGGCTAATCCCAAGGTCCAGATTACCCCCAAGGCAAAGATAATGTGAACAGTAGCACCCAACTCTGACTTCACCTGTGACACAAAGCGGGTCGCACATCCCTCTTAGGCTCCCATCTCTCCCTGGGTGTCTTTACAGCTGTCATTTAGATCTCTAAAAGTATACTGACCAGCTTCCCCATAGGGAAATGACAGCCATCAGGGAGAAGCAGGTATTCAAAACTTCCCAGAAGAACTATTAGATTTCCTATCTGAACTTAGAGATGTGACATTAGGAACATAACTTGACAAAGCAGTTTAATTTTGAAATTTGCCAATATCTTTCACATAAACCTTCTGAGGCAATGCTAACTACCATTCCATGAAGCTCTGGGATTTTATTTTTTTATTTTTTTAGACAAGGTCTCTCTATTATATAGTTTTGGCTGCCCTGGAACTGACTGTGGTACCAGTCCTCAACCTCACAGATATCCACCTGCCTCAGCTCCACTGAGTGCTAGGATTAAAAGCATGCACCTCCACTGCCTAGCTAGAATTCTTAGAGATAAAAAACAGATTCCTCAAGTCCAGAGAAAGTCTGGCGTTGAACTGCTAATGTAAATCTTTGTCTCCTGATAGATTCTATTTGGTATGGTTCACTTAAACAGCTCCAGACTTATGAACATTTGGGTTTTGAAAAGTCAGTCCTTCAGAAAGCTGCAGATTAGCCATTAATTGTATAAAAGATAAAAAAAAAAAAAAAAACATTATTCCAGGCATCTAATTGATTGCTGATCACTTGAATGAATCAAGGGAGCTGTCTGAACTTTATTAAACTTTCATAATGATGCAAGTAAGTTTTGTAAATAAAATTAAATTTAAATAAGTCTCTATACACACTCACTGTTAGGTACAGAATATGGTAGAAAAGAAAACAATTCAATCCATTTTCTCTTCTATGACCACTCTAAACAGACTCAAGTTAAATGCATAATTTAATTTTCTTAACAATGATCTAATTCTCTTTGGTAACTCCAGATAGTATTTAGTACTCATGGTTACTGGTATATGGTTCATGGGAACTAGATGATAGCATAACTATGAGATAGGAACTTGGGAGATATCATAGTGGGTAAAAGATCAATTGCTATGCAAGTGTAAGGAACTAAGTTTGGTCCATAGTACCCATGTATATGTAGGGGCTGGGGACTGGTAATCCCAGAGCTAGAGGACAGGTAAGTGGATCCCAGAACCTCGGCATAGGTAGACTAGCTCCGGGTCAGTGAGAGACTGTCTCAAGGGGGTAAGGTAGACAGTGATAGAATGGAGCACTTAGCGTCTTCTCTAGCTCCCATTACATATAGAGACTATAAAAACCCTAGATCTTCCCAAAGAAAACACGAGGTTCAGGCATTGACTAGTGATCCTTCCAACCACTTAAAGTTCATTTTAAAGGTTATTATTTACTTCTCTATGACCATAAAAAAAACCCTACTTTTTTACACTACAAACAATAGCTTCTTGGTTCTTGTTTACTTAAATGAATTTACAATACATTTTTAATCAGATAATAAGACTGCATGATTTAATTCCTAAATGACTTGGATGTGATAGATTTTTTTGTGTTGTGTAATTATTAACTGAAATGTCATTGTATGACCATATTGTATGACACCACATTGATGTCAATGGCAAAAATCTGTAAATGTATAAAGCATACAATATATTCTACAGGAAATGCTCTGCCAGACTACATTTATATCTAAGTTCAACCAAAATCCCAGAGGCAATCACTGAGCAATTGTGAGTGTAAGACACTGTACTATGGAACAGAAACACTTTATCCATTATAAAGAATAAAACACTAAGCATTATAACCCTGTGGTTATCTTAATAGCATACATTGTGGTATACTGTTTCACAAGCCAAAACATTTAAAAGGTCCATTTAGAAATTGATAGAAAAATTAAATATTAGTTTTGATGTAGTAAACTTAATACTTCAACTACGTTTGACAAAATCCATATGCACATACAGATGAGAAGCATCTCGTATAAAATAAACACTGCAGGCTGATAGCAAATGCCTACCTACACCCTGTCATAGCAGGCAAATATACCACTGCTAACTCACGGCTCTCACTTGGTTATTAACTCTGCGGAGATGATCCTCAACAAACATGCAAAATTTTCCATCTTGACCAAACAAAACCTCATTGTGTGGCTGATGAGACCCTTCATCACTCCATAATAGCATCTACAAGCAGATCTGAAAGCTTTGGGGAAATTATCCCGTGAGGAAATCTGATAGAAACTTATTAACAAGCTAAAAGGCTGTGCCCCTTTCTTACATCCCGGTTGCAATGACTTCATTCAGTTCATATTGCAGCTGTCCTGAAGGAAGAAAGAGGTTAATATGTCCTTTGTGGTATAATCAGGAGGATCAATTTCAACTTCTAGGTGAACTTTCACAAATTTCTAAAGATCTAAGTCACCTGACTCAATAGTGTGTGCGCAAAACAATTCCACTGGGCAGGTTTCCTGGTTTAAACACTTTCATTCCAAAACATAAACAGGTCTAGAATACTCACTTTTAGTTTCTTGTTTAGTTTACAGCAGTATCTGTACACCATTGCCAAGTTCAGAGGTCCAAAATCTGCATAGAAACTGAGATATACACATATATAAAATAACATTTAGTACAAGCACAGTTTTCAGTCATGCAGATGCTCACTTTTAATCTCATCTAATTTGTAATCAGATTCAATTATCTTCAGGAATAGGTTCATTACATAAGTAGTGTGGTCTGTACCAACCCAGGTACCTCATAGTTCCACCCTCCTTGTACCCTACAGTTGTAACCAGTCTCTTAACGGAGAACTACTTGGGCAATTTTCAGTTTTAAGTCCTGTGCTATTTAGATGAGAGGATCAAAAAGCAGCCACCGGAAAGAGGGATGTGAATTAACCCGTGTGAAACCTATTCTTTCCTGCTTTTACTTCTTCGTTGACTCCATCAGAAAGCTCAACTCTCTTCTAATTCATGCCTTTCGCTCAAACACCCTCGACCCTCATGTATCATGATCCTTTTTCCTGTCCATTCTTCTTAAATGCCCTGTATCATGAGACATATTGGCCTCCGCTTCCCTCCCTTTACATCTCCAGATTATAGTCATCAGCCTGAATGTAAATTTTTCTCCCTTGTCATGAGTCTAATTGGTGACCTAACGGGCAAGAGTGTTCTTGCCCACCTCTGACCCAGCTTTGGTCTTCACGTTCGGCTTCCTACTGGATCACCACCTACAGGCCTTCCAAACTTTCAAACCCAGTATGCCTACAACCATAAAAACAGCCCTGAGCTTTTCTGAGTCACTGAATTGTGAACATCTCAAACAGTACAGAAAAAAAAAAAAAAAAGGTATTATATCCAATGAGTAGCAAATATCCCTTTCTATTCACACTGAAAGATCCAAAGCCCAGCTCCACTTCAGCTTAGTCATCATCTGTTGGGATTCTCATTCTCCTTCCCAATGAGGGTGCATCTCACCACAGAACTCAATCTCACTTCATCTGCTCCCGTTGCTCAAAAAGGCTGCATGGTTCCTCACGACAGAAGGATGACTCCACCACCCAGCTACCACAGCTTCCAGGCTGGTCATGTCTCCTAACAGGTGCCCTGTAGGATCTTCATCCCACAACACACATCCAGCCCTTAACTCCAAACACTTCCCCGATTTCTAATGCAACCGTCCACTCACCTCGGTCCTCTCCCCTCTTGTCACTCTCCTTAGCTTCCTCAAGAGTGTCTTAAAATGTCACCTCCACAGAGCCTTTCTAGTCACATGGGGGCATTATCTAGGCTTCGCTGCAAGTCCTCAAAACTTCCATTGTAGCAACTCAGCAAAAATACACATAACATCACATATCCTGGAGAATTTTACACCAAGAGTCTGCCTAATCAACTGTAACACGAGCTTCCCCATCAAGGAACCTATTTATACCTTCATATTTGGGAAAAAAAAAAAAAAGTCCTAGATGCAATACAACAAAAAATGAGTCACCATGCAGAAATGCTCATTAGTACTCTAAATTCAACTCAGTCTAGAGCACAAATGTATTAAATACCACCAAGTTTGCCGAAACCCATCTTTGAAACACCCTCTGACGGAGGAAGACATTTAAATCTTTTCTGCCGCCCAAATTACATATGTCACGACAACTACAAATTTGCCAGTGCCTACTGGTCTTGGGTAAGTAAAAAATACTGACTTGGTATGTGTTGTCCATGCTAAACAAGGTAGGAATGCTTTGGAACACATACAACTAAAACTGACTGATTTCATACACGGGGCTTATGAAAAATAATAAGACAAAGTGACCCCAAGAAAGAAACTTCTAATGATTTGAAGTAAAAGTTCTTATTTATTTCTAAAGTTCCCAGGGTGGTGCTAGGCTATAAATATAAACAAGAACCCACTGAAAACCACTAAAATGAGGGCTGGAGGTTTATCTCAGTAGCACAGCACACACTTAGCATGCATAAGGCACAGGTTCAACCCCCAGCACCAGAGCAGGAAATGAGAGCCACATATAATAGGCACACAATTGCACTCTAGAGCAACACTATCTTCATAGCCAAGATTTTCTTATTCTTGGATTCACTGGATGTAGCACTTTTTTTTCTATTGGAACATGCATATTGACCCCTGTATAATTTTTAATTAAATGTGGAATTTTGGTTATTATCTGTTTTTAAATTTTATGCTTAATAAGCTTCAAAAAAAAAGCACATATTGGGTGTATAGAAGTAACAATTTAGTGGTTAAGAGTACTGGTTGCTCTTTCAGAAGACAAGGGTTCAATTCCCAGCACCCAAATGGTGGCTCACAAGCATCTGTAAGTTTAATCACAGGAAATCAGCTCTTTTCTGGCCTCCATGTACTTTGTACACACACCGCACAGACACATGCAAACAACACCTGCACATACACAGTAAAATGAAAGCAAAAAAATCAATTTTAAAAAAGCACAAAGCCATGCAATTCCAGCTTTATTCTAACCTCTACACTATCAACTTCAACCTCATGCTCAAAGCTACATAGGCTTAACAATGAAGTCCACTTAAACCAGCTCACTTTTGGAAGCAGAATGGTTAATGAACAGAACTGTTTTACCAAATTCCAGGAAGGTAAGTGGGTATCCTCCAATACACAAAAATGAAGTAAATCAAATGTGGACCTCATCTTTTCACTAATCCAGAATTTTCCAACATGGTAATAAATAGATGTAGGCTACTTAAAATGACAAATAAAATTTTAGTTTTCATATCTGAAAACCGAAGACATTTCCCATTAAAATACACTCAAAAGCCGCATGTGCCTAAAGGCTGTGTGAGGCAACAATGGACACCACCAATCAACATGAAAATATAATAGGAACAAAAATGGCTGAACACCAAAAAACGGATACAGATAAAATACTTTTGATGAGAGATACTATCCCCCAAAATAAACGAGGGAAACAACATGGAGAGGCATCTCTTTATTAGCCCCCCCCCAACACACACACACACACCTTTAATTTTTTTTAAGAAAAAAATCTGAAGATGGAGAAGACTCCTGAACTTGTAGTCCAAACACTCACCAGTGCCTTCTCTGTTCTATCAAATTCCAGCAAAATATCCCAACTCAACAGCAAGCAAAGACCTCTCCCCCACTTGGTCTTGGAGGGGGCCAACATTCCAGCCTCATTCCTGTAGAGAGCTATAGTACTTGTACCATGGCATCTTCATCTCCAAAGGAATGAATAAACAAACCAATCTCCCCACCAATACATTCATTTCCTCTAACGAAGTTGGCAAATTACAGATCAATCACAAAAATGAATCTCAAGAAGCTTAAGAATGAACATCAGGCAATAGTTTATTTTTTTTTTTAACTCAGTAAGTGTAAAGAGCTAAAATCAAATTACTTTGTTTTGACAGCAAAGAAATTCAGAGAACTGACAGAAGCATGTGAAGCCCTGCTGATGGAGGGCGGTCAGGAGAAAAGGAAGGGAAACTGTGTTCTTCTCAGAGGACAAAGAGAACACAGAGGCAGATAAAACACCCAGGTCACCAGCTGCCCACAGGTGTTGAGCCCACCGTGTGACAGGAAATAAAAGGCCGCTGGTCAGGCCAGCGTGTCCTGCTCCTTGAACAAGATTTATGAAACCTACAGCTTATCATTATCTTTGGGTTTTCTAGTGAGCTGTAGTTTGCATGAGTCTGTCCCTTGAGAAATGATCCTTTAAAGCACCACAGCTTCAGGAGAAATTGTTCAACCCCTTGGCACAAAGAAACACTAAGCAATGAGTACTCCAGCCACAAAATTTATGGACACCCATTCTAAGCAAGATGCTACAAGTTAACATTAATTAAAGAGTTCGTATGAAGCCAAAGACCATTCATTGCTTTAAAAAAAAAAAAAAAATGAAAAAATACTGTAAGAGCATAGGGCATACCAATTCTTTCTGGTTTTTTGTGTTTTTTTTTTTTTTTTCATTTGTACTGTGTGTATGTGTGCCCATATTCTTGTGTGGGGCTGCATGTGTGACACCATATGTGGAGATCAGAGGCCAATCTTTGGGTGCTGGTCCTCACCTCTGCTTGTTTGATTTGGTTTCTTGACTTGTGTAAGCCAGACTACCTGTCCCAAGAGCTTCTGCAGAGTACCCTGTCTCCACCTACCATCTCCCCACAGGGGCATGCTGGAATTACAGACATTGGGCCTTCTGTGAGTTCTGGCAATGTAAAATTCAGGTTATCAGACAAGCCTTTACCCACTGGGCAATCTCCCCAGCCCATCTTTAACTTTTTAAAGAGCACTGTTGATACTGCCTGTTCATCTGATCACTCCATTATTCACTGAAAACCCACTGCCGGCCAATCCCTACCCACAGGTAATTCTCCACCTATTGAGAAAACAAGTATTATAATATATAATTATATACATTGTCCCTTCAGCACACAGATCATGCAGATGTCCGTGGGTTTACAATTTTTTTGAGATTAAAAAAATTACTTCCTCTGGTCTACCAGCTAACATTTGCCTTACTATTGATGTTTCCTTCCAACCAGAAGATGTTTCTGATCATCACAAAAACTCATAATGATCAGATTCTCATAAGCTCCTAATTACTTGGTGATTACTGACCTAAGACCCTGAGGCACAAGTCGGAGTACCTGTTCCTGCCCTTAGAACACAACCTGCCAGTCACAGATGCCAGTGGCTGAGCACCTAGCAAGCTCCCTGTGTACAGGACAGCCTGAGAAAGAGCTAAAGGCCACTCGGTACCATAGGATCCCAGTACCAATCTGATCACAGGGCATCCCTAGGCTGGTGTCTTAGTCTCATTATCAACTCTCACTCTATTCCCTTGACATTTCCCTTCAGAAAATCCCAGCTGCCTCACACCGAGAATGTGTGACACCTTCTCCACTTAGCACTTGCTTTAGCCCTAGGTGCATGGCAGGGTTGTGTAAGCCTTCAGCTGTGGCTTCTGTAAAGGGCAGGTGGCCACTCTGCCTTAAAGCCAAAAAACAAGGCCAGGGAGTATGGAGGAACCTTCTAGCATACAGCTCTCTAATTCCATGTGTTTTCACTCTGGAGCAAGTCAATGAAGGGAAAGTCCCTTCAGGACTCTAATTAATGAAAGCAAGAGGAGGCTTCTCCAGGAATGCTCGGCTAAGAATAAAATTCCCTCCCACAGAAACATTCTCAAACCATGTAACTTAACCCTGTTATTCACCAGCAGCTACTGAGAGCAAGAGAGCTAAGCACACGGTATTCCATAGCTTTGGCAGAAACAGAGTGATGACTGGTCATAAAAGGCCAACTCTTACCTTTCTGAAAGCAGCTCAGGTTCTGAAAAGGGAAAGGTATTCTAAAACCAGTGGCAGTGATCACCTTAGCTCTCTAAGCCCCTGGAATTAAAACCAACACCCTCAACCTTGCCTCCAATGACTCGGTAGTGCAGTTTCTACTTTCTCTCTCTTTAGAGACTTATTTTACTACCACTAAGTTCAAACCAGAAGGAATGTTTTGAGCTCATGCTTCAGACCTTTAGCATATGCAACTACCCACCCCTGGTTAATACCTACTCATGCCTTAAGTCTCAGTTCAGCCATCCTTCCCCAAAGAATTTTTTTCTCCCCACCTCTTTGGTTGCTCTCCAAACACGCATACTCCACAGCCTTTGTCGTGTGCCTTCAAAGAACTGAAGGTCTTTGCGGGGCTAAGGACACAGCTCATTTGGTAAGAGTGCTTGCTCGGCATCCACAAAGCCCTGGGTTCCATCCCCAGGACTGCATAAAACGGGGCATTGTGGTAACAAGTCACGTTCAGCTACATAGTAAATTCAAGGCTAGCCTGGGATACACCAAATCCTGTCAAAAGAGAAAAATGTCATAGGTCTCCTCTCCTTCAGAGTGCTCACAATGGTCTAATTCTTTAACATTTAATGAGCATACTGTCTAAAACCCACTGCCAGACAAGCTCCATGAAACAGGCTGAACTAAAAGTCAGTTCCTAGGCCTCTGTAGCACCAATCCATAAAGAAAGAAAGAAAGAATTGGTACATGGTTAGTTCATTTGAAAAACAAGAAGAGAAAAAAAAAAACACTCTTCATATTAAACATTCTTAACTGCGCCAGGCTAAGGATGACTGGGAAGGTAGTTGTCATACTGTATAAGCTTTGGGCACAAAACAAGGTTAAGGGGTTGAAGAGATTGCTCAGTGGTTAGAGCACTTTCTGATATTCAGGAGGATCTGTATTCAGCTCCCAGTACCCACATTAGGTGACTGACTCACAACTGCCTGTAATTCCAGTTCCAAGAGACCTGGTGTTCTCTCTCTCTCTCTCTCCTCTCTCTCTCCTCTCTCTCCTCTCCTCTCTCTCTCTCTCTCTCTCTCTCTCTCTCTCTCTCTCTCTCTCTCTCTCTCAGGGTGCCTGTACTCACATGGCACACACATAGACACTCACATGCACAAAAATTAATCGTTTTTTAGCTAAATAGATAAAACTGACCCAAAAAGGCTGAAGTATGCAGAAACTGATAGTGGAGAGACCAAGTAGTTCTCTTGGATGATTTAAGTTGGGGTACCTCACAATCGTCTCTTAACACCCCATCTTCATTACTGATTCGATCCAAGTGAGGCTCCATAAAGGACCTCATACCAGAGACCCTCACCCCACCATTCATCACGATTCCCTTTCTAGAAGATCTTCTTCAGTTTAGTCTGAGAGATTTTTTTCCAGCTTAAATTACCCAAAGCATTTACTTTGGTTTTCCCAGAATTGCAGGCATGTTTCCCTGAAAGCACTGTGGAATCAAGTCCAGAGCTGGCATGGGGAAAGAGTGGGCAAAACCAGGAAGACACTGCTTTAACAGAGCCACCCCACCCAGCTTCGCAAAAAGACCTCTCAATCTTTCTCTAATCTCACAATTAGCAAATAAAATGCTTTTTAATATCTTCAGACCTACTCTGCTACTCAGAATCAATAATTTATTTCCACTACGAATGTAAATCCTACACAAATCCCTTATCCTTTAAAGGTAGAGAAATGTATATACTAAGAAATCAGTTCCAGGCACTAGGGAGATGGTCCAGTAATTTTAGTGCCTGCTGTGTAAATATCAGGACATGACTTTCGATCCTCAAGTATGTCCACAAGCACCTGTAACCCCAGCACTCAGAAGGCAGACAGGTAAAAAACTAGAGATTGCTGGCCAGACCCAGACAGCCTTGACAACTCAGTGAGAGACTCTGTCTCAAAAACTAAAATTGGGAGAAACAGAGGAAGACACCTCATGTTCAGATAGGCCTACCACACAAACCCACTACACACACAGCACACAGACATACATGAACAAGTTCACACACACATAAAACACAGACGTGTCTGTATACACATGAACAAATACACATATAGCACACACTTGTATGCACACAAATAAATATTAGAAAGAAACCAGTTATGCTATGATTTCCAATTCGGGAATATCAAAAATCTGCAATCCAAGCCAAAAAAAAAAAACCACAACTGGAATTGTTTCTGTTTAAAGCTCAACATTGTGGTGAAATTCAGGTGTTAGCTGATATGGCTGGGAGGCATGTTTTTAGAGTCTTGGGAGCCTGAAGGGGGTGTGGCCAGCCCCATTTAAAAGAGGCTGTTGGGATCTTGAGTGTCTAGTTTTTGTTTTTGTTTTTTTGAGATTAGATTAACATTTATTGTCTAAATTATCTTATTGTTTAAAAAAATTGTCCAATCTAGATGAACAAAATGACAGATAAACATTGACAAAACCTGCCTAGACAAGATAAGACAGTCCTTCCAAAAATGCCCTGCTTGTAAAAAGATCTGTCAGATATCATAGGCCTATAGCCAAAATGATAGAAGCTCCAAAGACACAAAAAACTATAGATGATTGTCCAGATAGCTGAATGTCGCTGTCCTCTCCCAAATTTCAAAAGCTACCACTCTCATGTGCTTCTGACTTTGAGATAATATATTTTCCTTCTCAGGTCTTATTAAAGTTAAAAGATAATTAGAGTTACTAACCTATCATCCCTTAACAAAAAACATCCAGGTGTTAGATTTTCACTATCCCAGATAAACAGTTGTAAAATAATTTATACACCCCACCATCTACCATTATTCCAAAAATATGTGATATACCTTATTTGTGTTAAGTTTTAGTTATAGTTTGACCCTGCTTGTGCTTGGCCTCTTCCTCCCCCAAACATTACCTTATAATTATTCCTATTGTATATAGTCTTAGTTTAAAACCTTCTTAGTTAGGCAAAAGGGAGAGATGTGTGGAATTCAGGTATTAGCTGATAAGGTTGGGAGGCATGTCTCTAGAGTCCTGGGAGCCTGAAGGGGGTGTGGTGTACGCCCCCCCCCTTTCAAAAGGGGCTGCTGGGATCCACTGCCTAAATCATCCTATCGACAAAAAAAAGTCCTAAAGTTTAACTTATAATTGTGAGTATTAAAATATCCTCCAATAAATATTAATCCTGTATTAGATATATTACAAATAAAATTTATTACAATACACCATGAACCCTTGTCTGTCCTTTTAGCTGTGTTTATAAGAGGCTCGGTTTTAAACAAAGTTTAGTCTTGTTACAAACTCAATGTTCATAAAATAAGATATCTGATGTCTATTCCCACTGTGTGAGGCTCATCACCAGATCAAAGTGCAGGTGGTTGTCAGAGGCAGACCAGTGACCCAGCAGTAAGCAAGCCAAGTACTCAACTCAAGGCCAGCTATGATGACGCACACATCATCCCAGTAACTGAGAGGCTGCAGCAGGAAGATCATCACAAGCTCAGCGCAGTGTGGGCTATAGAGCAAGACCCTGTCTAAAGGGAAACAGAGGCAGAAGAAAGAAGAGAGAAAGGTGAGAGGCAGGAAGGGAAAGGGGGAAAGAAAAACTCCATTTACAGATGTTATCAATTAAAAAATAACTAATTAACACCAGTAGAAGACAAAATGTTAGCTAACAGGAGCTGTTTAATGTACCAGAAAAGTGTGTGTGTGTGTGTGTGTGTGTGTGTGTGTGTTTCTGTCTGTCTTCTGCCTGCCTGCCTATCTGCCTATGTGCACGTGCATGCCCCATGTAAATGGAGATAAGGGGACAAAGAGAGCGTTCTCATCAAGAGATTACTGGAGGCTGAATTCAGTTCACCCTGCTTGGCAGTAAGAATCTTTAACCTCTGAGACATATCACATGCCCAGGCCCTTAATCTTTAGAAAGCCTTAAACCTGAGTCAGTGAACTGTTCAGTCAATACATTCGCAGTTATGGAGTCTGAGTACTACAGAAAACAATCAGTCCATTCATTAAGACAGAGAAGGCTATATGATATTTCAGATAAGGTCTTTATAGGCTGCAGATGTGCTGCAGTGATAGAGCGACTGCCTAGCGTGGGTGGGTGAAGCCATCAGTTTGTCTCTAGCTTCCAAAGTACACATATGGAACCTTCCAGTTCTTTGTATCAGGCACCTTAGTGAACTGTCAGCTTCTCAGATGAAAGCAGATACATGCTCTACTTCCACAGATTGGTGAAGGAAACCAATCTGAAATAAAGCCCCTTCCCTATTCTCAAAAGAATTCTATATTTATAACAAAAGAAAGCCAAACTAGCAAATTTATATTCATCAACAAGATAGGAAGATATGTTGAAAACCGAAACACACTTTATTAAACTGTAGCTCAAGAGCTGAGGAGAGGGTTCATTAGATGAAGTGCTTCCAGAGTTCACTCCCTGGAACCCACGTAAAGGTGGGGAGAGAACTGACTTAATAAAGCTGTCCTCTGGTCTTCATGTTTGCACCACGGTATGAATACATGGATATACACACACACCACACAAGATACATACACATCACACACAGACACATACATCACACAGACACACACACACACACATCACACACATCACACAGACACACACATACAAACACACACACCACACAAGATACATACACATCACACACAGATACACACATCAAACAAGACACACACACATCATACATACACAGACACACACACACATCACACACATCACACAGACACATACATACAGACACACACACCACACAAGATAAACACACATCACACAGACACACTCATGCCACACAAGATACACACACACCACACAAGACATACCCATACACACATCATACACAGACACACATACACACACTAATAAAAAAATTTTTTTAAACTACAGTTCAATACAAACGTTTGTTTGCTTGCTTGAGACAGCTCTCACTCTATAGCACAGACTGGTCTCAAACACATAGGAATCCTCCTGTCTCAGTCTTACTAGGATTACTGACAATTCACTACCTTTAGCAAGCATAAACGTTTCTTATGGAAGATTTCTTCATTAGCCCCATAGCTGTGGTCATTTATTAGATATCACTTATCTAAGTTGTCAACCAGAACAAAAGAACTTGAATGGCCCCACCCAATATACAATTCTTTGGTGGTCCTGAAAGTATTGGGTTAATTTTTTAAAAATCCATTATATTGCTTAAATTAAAACTAAACAAAAAATTCCACAATTCAGTGTAGAAACTCCAACTCAAACCTTAACCCCAGAGACCTTAAGATCAGCTGTCCCATACAGCTCCCCAGACTTTAAACCAGTAACTGGCAAGGATCCAGGTCAAGTATTGTCTATTTTCTGCTTGAAGACCACAAAAGTCAAAGGCTCCATTCCAATGAACCTTTTCCTTCTAGTTTCCCACTAACAACACACACACACAGACACACACACACACACACACACACACACACACACACACACACACACACACACAAAACCCTTCACTCCTTCAGACTTAAACACAGAAACCTACTTAATCTATCATTTTCTCTTAGTCGTCCAAGCTAAAGAAACTTGTATCTCAAACATTCCTCCCAAACTATGAGACCACCTGTACTCCAAGCTCTGCTCAGTTCCTTTCCAATCATCAGTAAGCCCAACCGGCTGATGCATAGCATCCCACAGTGCATCCCAACCTCACTGTGCCTCTCTTCATTCAACTGTCCCTTCCAAACAGACACTTGCTCTTCCTAAACACACCTTGTATGACTCCGCCTGAAATCACCCTCTCTCCCTGCCTCCCAGCTTCTTTCCTTCCCTGTCCCCTCCCTGCCTGCCTTCCTCAGTCATTCATTCAACTTGAATTTCTGGGGCACCACTCTTATGCCAAGCACAGTGCTAGGTCTAGGGATGTGACAGGGAATAAAAACTGTTGATAGTGGCCCTCAGACATCACAAAATGCCGGCGTTCATTACACATCAAACATTACTCTATGAAGAGTCTTTCAATAACCAGGGCAGTAATGAGTTTTTATTTTCTTCACTCCTGACACAGAAGACTACAGCTTCATACACTGACCTCCATTCTGTCTCCACTTCCCCTTTAACCTGTGTTTATCCGAGGCATTAGCACAGTCCTGCAACTAATTCTCACTCCATCTACATGTTATTTTCCCGCATTGCAATTTCCAGGCACAAGTTGTGCTGCTTTATACTCCCCATTTAAAAAAAAAAAAAAAAAAAGTGTTTTGTTTTAAGCACAAAGTTGTTTTGAGCTGTGGCTATGCAAGCCATTTAGTTTGGGCTTAGGAATGTGTTTATGAACTTAGAAATGAGAACATCTGATGTCTTAAGAGTCTACTTCAAATAAAATAACGAATCCGCCCTGAGGTGACCTGACACAGAGCCACCATCTGCACCCACAGCCCACCTGGACCACTCTCATGTCTGACAGAAGCTAGAAGCAAACCCTGTAAGATTTCTTAGCACTTCAGTTCAAGTGTATGTTTCCGCCAGGGTTATCTCAAGCAAACGGGGGGGTGGGGGGTAGAAGGGGGGGGAGATATAACAATTTATATAGTAACAATTTAAATACAATATAACAATTTAAATAGTAGCAATTTATCGCTATGGAGATTAAGATCCAGCTATACACTGCCAAAGCCTAAGAGGTCAAAAACAGAAAGTACTTAAACAAATATAAAAGTAAAGTCTGATGGTGGTGGGCCATATCATTAAGACTGGACTGTGAGGAGTTGAGCATAGAAGCTTGTGTCTGCAATCTACACCTAAGAGGCTCAGATAAGAGAATTATAAGAATGCAAGGCTAGCCTCAGCTACATAATGAGCTGAAGGCCAGTCTAAGCAACAAAGTAAGATGCTGCCTCAGAAAACCAAAAATAAAGAAATGGAACGGGCTGTGAGAGCTAGGAGTGTAGTCTAACGTTAGAGCCTCAATGTTAGAGCACTCATCCAGAATGCTTGATAAGATCCTGACTTTGATTCGCCAGCACCACAGGAAGAAGAGGAAGAAGAACTGACTAGAAATGTATATCAGTAAGCTCACTGTCTCATAATGCATGCTACAGAATAGCATCAATGATGTCCACAGGTATTTACATACTCAAGTAAACACCTACAACTTATGTGTTCCAGATAGAAGACATAAAAAGCAAATCTTCCAGGCAAGATGTGCCTACCAATGCAATAGAGGCATGAAGATTTTGGGGTAACCAACTGCTTTGGGATTAGATGTGCGGATTTAATAAAAGCTCCAGAAGTTTAGGAGATATAAAAGGGTTCTAACCACAGTCAGTCTAGGAGGATCAGAGAGTGGTGATTCACACCTTTAATCCCAGCACAGGGAGTATCCCGGGAGTGGTGACCTAGCCCTTAATCCCAACTGAGTTAAGGTCACTTCAGATTATAGAAGGAATTTCAGGCTCCCAGGCAGGCAGTGGAGAGGCCACGCCTTAATTTACCAAAAGAGTACTTAAGATGGGCCTAAAAAGACAGAAGGAGGAAGCCAAGAGAAGCCAGGCTGAAGAAGCTGGAAGACAGCTGGGTAAGATCTGACTGTGGTGTTTACTCTCTCTAATATCTCTGACTTTCTTAGAGATCTATATCCCTGAGTCTCATTTATTCATGCAACAATTAGATTTGAGGCCTGCTTCACAAGAAGGTGCTCAGCCCTAGTATTGTAAATCATGGCTCTGGCAGTTGCACACCATAGAGAGGAACCTACTGCTGCTGCTTTGCTAACCAGGATGCTGTCAGACTGCTTTCTAAATGTTTATGCTTATTCCCATAGATGAGTGCCACCTTCAGCCTTGGCAGAGAAGCATCTCTCTGAAGTGGTTAGGAGTTAATGCAGACTTGTGAGCATGCAAAGTACTAAGAGAAAGTGCCTACTGAGAACTCAGCACTAGTTAGACTACTTTATCAAGCCCTAAACTGAGTCTCACAAAAGAGGGGCAGGAAGAATGGGACTAAGAGCTAGAGGATGGGGGGGGGGGGATGGTGCTGTGAAATGCCGCCTTTGAAACACATCGAGGATGCTGCTGCACCCACGAAGTCACTGCAATCATGATTAGCTACACAAGGTCAAGTCAACAAGATCAGTCTTCCAATAGGCAGCACTAATTGGACTTAGTGGGGAGAGAGAGAGATCAGCTAAAAGTGAGGTATGTTGAGAGTGACTGAGTTGGAAGTTTCTGGAAAAAGCAGAAGAGAAGCATTTGAGTACATATGATCAAGACGCATTGTTTACGTGTATGAAATTGTCAAAAAACTAAATCAAAGTCTATCATTTAAAAAAAAGAAGGTCTGAACCATTCTGAGGGTTTTGGCTGGCTGGTTGGTTGGTTGTTAGGCTGGTATTTTGAGACAGGGTACCCCAGGCTGACCTTGAACTCCTGACCTTCCTGCTGCCGCCACTACCTAGGGCTGAGATGACATGCCTGTGCTACCTTGCCAGGTTTATGTAACACCCGAAATTAATCCCAGTATCTCACACATCCTAGGCAAGCACTCTCTAAGGTGAGTTACACCCCAGCCTTTGGTTTTCTTTAAGACAGGATCTCACTAAATAGGCCAATCTGGCCTTGAGCCAAAGAATCCACCTGTCTCAGTTTCCTAAGTAAGAGCCTCCACACCCAACAGAGAGCGTTCATTCTTTAATCTTTTATTTTATTGCTGGGAGTTGAACCCAGGGCCTTGTACATGCCAAGAAAATACTCTCCCCGAGTGAGGTTCATCCCAAGCCAAGGCTGTTCACTCTTAACAAGTGAAAACATATGGTGATAGTTCTTGGATATTCCAAAGAAACTCAGTCTTGGAATCTTTATTTAATAATGTCATAAAATTTTAGTTCATTTTTTCAAAAATAAAAAAACATATCCAACATCAAAGAGTTAGCTATTCTAGAGAGGAGTATGCTTTGGGTAGTTTAATCCAACACAGATAAACCTTTGAAAGGCTTGTTCCACTAGTTGTACAACTAGTTTTTAAATCACTAGTATTTTAGCCTATGCTCTTGTTTTAACTGTGACCTCTGAAAACATGCAGAACCCAAGGATAAAGCAAGATTTCTTATCATCATGTTTTATTAAAATGTCTCAGACCTTCATGGAATAAGATAGCTCTGTTAAGAACCAAGTGTCCCAGTACTCAAGAGACAGACATAGAAGCAGGCAGATTTCTGTGAGTTCGAGGCCAGTCTGCCCTACATATCAAGTTGTAGGCCATCTAGGGTAACATAGTGAGAACAGAGAGATGGAGAAACAGAGACAGAGAAAGTAATTCCAAATTTCCAATCTCATAGCCTGGCCTCATGAAGCCATTTTGCTAAATTTGTTCATGGGCTTTTCAGAAGGTCATTATTTCAGTCATGGAGTTCTACCTTTCTTCAATAATTCAACAGACTTCTACACAGAACACAGTTGTATCCAGACTAAACATACTCTCATATTTAAAGAGCCCAGTTGATAGTTTCTGAGGTGATAATTTACTCAGACAGGCCACATTTCAATGGGACACTCAGCAAGTAATTACAGCTATGGGGCTATGTGAGGTCCCATATAACAATGTATATAAACATACCTCTTTCTCTGAAGACAGACACAGACTCCAGGTTACTGCACTGGGTCAGGGATTCTGAGGATTATCTTATTCTAGTTTTCCAAGAAGTGAAGCCAACTCCCTCTCCTCCTCCTGTTGGCTGCCTCCTGAGTAGCTATTTACTTGTAGCTTCTTCCTCTCCTTCCCTCATCCTAAAAAACCATGACCTCTTCTTCCTCTGAAACAGCTCCATTCTTTAAACTGCATGGCCTCCTCAGGAAACTCCCAACTTTAAGTATTTCAAAGGTGTACGTACAGCCTCGAACCTTTAATCCCAGCACTCAGAAGGCAGAGGCAGATGGATCTCTGTGAATTCGAGGCCAGCTTAGAACTCTAAGTTAAGCCTGAGTTAATAACTTACAAAATCAGCTCCCAGGACAACTAAGGTTATTATTACATAGAGAAACCCTGTCTTGAAAAAGAAAAATGATTAATTTAATTAGTTAATTAAAGTATGCATTGTTCAAGAGATATGCCTATTCTTTACATTTCTCAAGTTCATTCTGACCAAGACGCAACACCTGTCCTCACCATCAAAGCCGATAGCCTGGCCCATTTCCTGTTTCAGTTCATGATGCCCTCGGGCCCATTGTGAAGGGACTATCCTGAGAACTGCCCCATTCCTTTATCGTCCTCATCATCCGCCCACACATGGATTCAGATCCCACTGTTCCATCCTCATTAACAGCATCTCAGTTCGGGCACTGATTCTTTCCCTCTGAACACCCCAAAGTTTCTATGTGTGGCTTCTTAAAACCTCTCCAATAGGCTTTAAATTATGCTATTCACATTATTTTCTGGATAGAGGATGTAGATCTCTGGAACTAGATGACTTCTTTTCAAATTCCAGGTCTATCACTTATTTTGTTGACACTGGGCACAGTACCCAGCTTCGCTGTTCCTTTTAGCATCATTGTATCAAAAGATGGCAGTAATGCTTGTTTCGTGGAATTGTGGGGAAACATGGATTTCATAGTCACAGAACATGTAAAGAAGCATCTGCCACAGAGGGCAACGCTCTGTAAAGTCTACTATTGTTTGCAGTTAGCATGAATTCAGCCATGCCATCTCTGTCCCAGAGCCCTTCTAAGAGTCTCAGGGCATGCCAGGGTGACTGCAGGTTTCTCACTCTGGCATTCAGTCTGTCCCCAACTGACCTCTCAGTGTCATATTCCACACCTTCCCCATGAGACTTGTATATACACCAGGCAAAGCGAAGGTCTCAATATGCCCTGAATAGGCTTCCTGAGTCCTTTCTCCTGTCCATTACCTCTCTTCCCTCTCACATCCAAATCCCAAAAGAAAACCTGTCCATCCTTCAAGCCAATCTTCACATCTTCACATCCTCTTCACAAGCCTTTTATGAACAGAGGAGTAGCCAGACATGCCTCCACCCTTCTGAAAGTACTTCCTAGTTCAGAGACGGGGTTTCTCCTAGGGTAGCTTCACTCCCTTCCATTACCACCCTCTTAGTCATCCACCTTCTAAGTTTGGAGCTCCTTGAAACCTTGAGAGAAACATGTGTGTTCATCATGTTACTCTCTGTACCATCAAAGACAGTGTGATCTGCTGGAATAACAAAAGGATGGATTTGTGCGGGTCGTCAGGACCATAGTATGGTATGGCACACCAAACTAGGTGAAGTGCATGCTATGTTCAGGCTGAGTATCATTTCTTGTATCACTCTATAGCCCGAGATGGCTCAGAAGTCACTATATATCTCGGACTTACCTTCAACTCCAAGCAATCCTCCTGCCTCAGTTCCTCAAGTGATTACAGGTATATGCCACCATGCCCAGTTCCCCCACACACACCTTGAGAAAAAGTTTCACTATGTAGCTCTAACTGGTCTAGAACTCTCTGTGTAGACCAGGTTACCCTCAAACTCAGAGATCCACCTATCTCTATCTTTGCTGCCCCTATGCTAGAATGAAAGAGATTTGCCACCATGTTCAGCTTCCTGTATATATATATATATGTACATATATAGCATATGATTTATATCCTAAAGTACAAACATTAAAATCACATAAAACTTTCATTATTAGAATTTTTTAAAAGCCATCGAGCACTGTGTTTAGTTAACTTTTGTGAAGTCTACCACCTAGCAATCCCAGAGGAAGTGAGTCAGACCTCCATAAGTGAAGCTTGTTCAAAAGCATATTAATAAACCCTAGCAGTCACTGCAGAAGTGAACAAGCAATATACACAGTCCCTACCCTCCGGCACACGAGAGGTCCTTAGGTCCCCAACTAACAAAAAGAAAGCTATGACAGTGCCCAACAATAGAGTGTCCACTCAATAAACACTGGTGGTGGTGACATCATCCAGGTGCACAGGGTCAGGGAACAGGCTGCTTATAATTCCATTCTGTCTAGGAGCGGGACTGTAATCTGACACTGGGGATTCAGACCTCTGTCTCAGAGGCTCTAGGCATTCATGAGCTGCAGCAAAAGGCTCTTTCATTCCCACCCACATCCAGCTGTGAGAAGTGTTCCGAGACCCCCTAGGATGAAGTAACAATTATGGATTACCTTCTGTCAGATAAGACGGGCTTTTGAGGGTCCAGAATATACTCTCTTCAAGGGCCAGTGGCATCCCTAAATCCTGAAGCAGAATTGCCAATGGTCTTTCTAACAGGACCAACCCTAGAAAGTGCTTTATGGTTCATTTAAGTATACTCATTTGGCTGCCCACTTGATTATGATGGCAACAAGGTAAAATTAAATGTCTAACTCAGAGTATATAAGGCTCATCTGAGATACCAGCTCTTGAATAAAAGAGTATAAGCCAGCCCTGCCTTTGCTCTTTACCATCTCCAGCTTTTATCGGATGGAAATTTATCTCCAATAAATGTTTTACTACCTTTTCCTGTACATCCATGGGTGTTCACAGTTTCTGCTTCTAATTTTTCACTCTCAGGTCTTAATCCAGAGGAGCAAAATAACAAAGTTATTTAGGAAGTCGTCTAATACTCCAAAGTGTGTGTGTGGGGGGGGGGGGGACGGACACAAAAACATCCAGTAAGGGGCACCTAACAACTCAGTCACATTGGAAATCTTCCTCATAGATGTAACTCCCTAAAGTCCTGTGCTCCACTTCCTGAAAACACGCTGCTCAACCAAAACCATCCTTCCGGACAACAGAAGCCTTGTGAACTGCCAAGCTGAAGCACCTATAGTACACACACTGCCCTGTACCCTGTGGGTGCTCCATAAATACCTAGTGACTGATTCACAAGCCAATTACAGGTTCTGGTGATGAGAGTGTATGACTGCCTGGTCCCACTCTAAGAGTGTGGGAGTAGGAAGAAATAATATCCAGGACATTCTAAAAGGACCTGCTGCAATGCTGACAGGTCCAAACTATGTAAATTGTCTGCAACCCCCCCCCCCCAAGCCCATGGGTCTTAAAAGCTAGTAATGCCTCCTGAACTCTTGAGGGAAAGTGAATAAACCCGTTTATCAAAGAACCAACAAGCTAAACTGTTCAGAGGGGTGTGGGGAAAAAAAAAGAGGGAAACTTACTTTTCATAGATAAGCTCCTCATCGATGGAGAAATAGTGGGTATTTATTGTGCTTTTTGGTCTATTCCTTAAAGTAGCAAAATATAATCGATCTGAAAGACAAGTTTAAAAGACAAGAAAACATGAGAAGCAGGGAAGTGAGGCTGGGAATACAGTTTATACGTGAAGGATTAATAATTGCTAGACACAATTTAAAGCCTTTTTAACACGTGGGATTCTTGTAGAAACACGACTTTCCAGAAAGTAGCACAGCCCCAAAAGCACAGCTTGCCAAGAGGCTATACCAGGACCCAGCAGGGGAAGCACATCTTCTGTGTTCCCTCGCCCCCAGGTTGCGTGCGAGCGGGTGCAGATGAGTTGTGGGTACCCGCAGAACTGGAGGCACAAGTTTGGTTCGAAAACCTCCAGACCTCATCTGTGAGGAACCGGGAGGGGCGAGCTTCTTCCCCTGCAGCTCAGCGACTTCAAGAGGAAGGAAGGAAAGACAGGGGGGTGTGGTTGGGGAGGGGTGTCCTAAAAGCACAGGTCAGCCACCAAGGAGTAGAAGATTAACAGATAGATAATTAAACCCCGCAGTATTCCCAAGAGAGGTTTGGAGGAGGAGTCCAGACAGAGAAGCCCGCACTGTCCGGGTACCAACAGAGGGAGTGGGGACTCCAGAAAGAAGCCGGAAGCAGGGGGTCCTCTGGGAGCTGAGAGTCGAGAAGGGGCCCAAGAGCCAAGTAGCAGTAGCTGCGGGGCACAGGGCCGAGGAGAAACCCAGGGCAAAGGCTGGGACAAAGGGGAGAGCTGCGAGGAGTTGGGGGGAGTGGCGTGGAAGGGCCGGAGGATGCTGGGCGGCTGCTCCTCACCTTTCATGAACTCGCAAGCCCCGATTAGTTCCCCTGACTCCGCTGCCATCTTAAGCGAGATCCGCACGGGGGAGGGCTGGGTCGTGGCCAGCTGAGGTCACCCGCCCCCGGGGGCTTCCCCACTGCCCGGGAGCCGGGAAGCTCGCGGTCCCGATCACCGAGCCCGCCTGAGGGAGGAGGCGGGCTCCCGAGGCGGAGGTGGCTGCAGGGTCAGCGCGCGGGGCGCCCCGGGGACATTCCGTGGGGAACCGAGCCCGCTGGGCGCGGGACGCACACGCCCCAGGCTGTAGCCGCTGCGATCTGGACTCTGTGGCCGCGGCTGCGGCTGCTGCTGCTGCTCCAGCTGCAGCTCCTGCTGCTCGAGCTGCAGCCGCTGAACGGTCTCGACCAAGCCTGGGTAACGCACACCAGCTCGCACAGCCGGGCAAAGTCTTCCCCCGGCTCCCAAAGTGATCATGGAGGACGAGACGTTTGGCCCGGATCGCGCCCGTGGCCACTTGTGCGGCAGCGGGCGAGACTCCCGTGGTGCCCGCGGGGCTGGCAGCAGCTGCTCTGACTCCTCCTTCGCCACCTCCTTTCAGCAGCAACTCTTCCTCCCTCTCTTCCTCCTCCTTCTCTTAGGCCCGCCCCCAGACCTGCCTCCCCGCCCTCCCTCGTCCCCCTCCACTTTCACGGCTCCGCGGCCATCCCTTAAAGGGACAGCTCCGCTCCTTTCTCCACGCCAGCCTCGGGGCCCCAGTTACCAGGCGCCCGGCGGGTCACTAGGAGCCCGTTGCTAAGGCTTTGTTGCCTTTCACCAATTGCTACACAGGAAACTTGGCCTTCAGCCCCGGTGGGGGTGGGGGATGTCAGGCGGGGCCAGAAACTTATGAATGAAAAAAGATGGGTAGAGAGGAGCGGATGTCTCCGAGGAAGCTGCTGCAGCCTGGCAGGCAGGGATGCTCTGTCTCCACTACCCTTTCTGCATTCGTTAAGTGTTAAGTCTTCTTCCACACCAGATTTTTCTTTCCCCTCTTCAGGCTTTCTCATGCTCCACTCAGTTTCTTCTAAACTGTTGAGTGTATGCGCGCGCGCGTGTACAAATATCTTTCCATTAATCCCTATTCCCACCACCTACGGGATCTGTGTGTCTTTATAAACACATTTCATAAGAAATACTACCTCCTAGTTCAGGAAATACGTGGCCCGATGACCTCCGCATACTAGACTGCTCTCACTTGGGTTTTGTTCTCAAGGGGGGGGGGGGGGTCCGCATCCAGTTTTCTAAGTCCTGTCATTTTGGCCACAGATGTGAGCGCAAAATCATTCCAGAAATCTAAGGCTTTAATCTCGGACTGTAGGCTGTCCTGGGAGAAGTCGAGAAGAGGGAAAGGACTTGTCCGCAAGAAATAAACAAACAGAAGGTAATTTCGTTAGTCACTGCTGGAGTACAAACTTGTTCTGCAGCATTCGGGATCCACTTTGAACAACTTTGGTGCTATGCGCCCTAGGGACGGAATTAGTGGTCAGTCCTTCCCTTATGAAAATGGCGCTACTGCGTTACTATTACCAGAGCACGCACTCTAAGTGGTTTCTCCTTGAAACTGAGATCTGAGGGAGCCTTTGGGTCTCCGTTGTTGGTTGACCTCTGGGGAGAGAGGGGGCGCTCGCACGAAGAGCCAACTGAAGTGACTTGGAACACTGCCGCCAGGGGGACAGCTCAACTCCTGGTCCTTAGACCATTAGCCTGGTTTGCTGGCTTTCCAGAAAGCTAAACAAGCGTAAAACTAGCTATAAGTGGATACTAATTTGGTATGCAGGAAAAGTATTATAGAACCTCAGTAATTCTAGGCAAACACATCCTAGAGAGTTGGTGAGATACCGTATCCTTACATCTAAAAGGTAACCCAAACCTCATACATGGAAAGCCAGAGGAAGCATTAAGAACAAGGCCCAACAGCTTCCTTTTCACATAGGGGTAAGAGGAAGAATAGAAGAAAGAGATTTTAAAACTGTCAAAAGTCCTAAAAAGTTGTAAGGAGCCTTGAACTTTTTTGAATCGAGTTACATATTATAAGAGCCACAAGACCTTGAGTTAAGAACAAAGACCTCTCAAGCTCAACTTTCTTCTTCCAAATCATGGTGTTGCTATGTTGAACAATTCAAATTATTTTACTAAAAAATATAATTGATATTTTTTTGTATGGAAAAACAAAAACCCCTTTGTCTAAAAAGTTTAGTAAGTCCAACTCTAAACCCATTTCTAAAGCCGTGGGTTTAAAATTCTTGTAGAGAATTTTTTATCTGAATATTATATTTTTTAAACAGCAATAAAAATAAAAGTTGGAGCCAGATATGGTGGCTTGTGTGTATTTATAATGGCCATAACCATTTACCATCATGTGGGGCTGGAACTCAGGTCCTCAGGTCCTCAGGCTTGGTGGCAAGCATCTTTGCCACCAAGATATCTCACAGGCCTTTGCTTCCCATCCCCCACCCCTGAAACAGGGTTTCTCTGTGTAACAGAGCCCTGGATTTCCTTGTCTGCAGACAAGCTGACCTTGAATGTACAGAGAACTGCCTCTGCCTCCCACAAGCTAGGACTAAAGGCATGTACTTCCACCCCACCTTGCCATTCCTTTGTTTTTTGAGATCTCATATAGCCCCCAGCTGGCCTGGAATTCCATATGTAGACAAGGGTGACAATAAACTTCTGGTCTCCCTTCCAGGAATACAGCCTATATCACAACATAGAACCATCATGTAATTGTTAATTTCAATCTCAAGACAGCCAAAAATTACTTTTGGGGTGGGAAGGGGGACAGATTTAATTGGATACCTACCCCCTGTTGGTTCCTAAAAATGATTTTACATTGCCTTTCATATAATTCTCCTTGGAGATTTTGATCGTGAGAAATGAATAGTGACTTAACAAAAGCCTTTAAAATAAGTGAAAACGGGGGCTGAAGAGATGACTCGGGTTAAGAGTGTTTTCTGATCTTCCAAAGGAACCAAATCCAATTCTAGTCACCTATGCCTAAAGGGCCACAGTTGCCTCTAACTCTAGCCAGGGCATCCCACTCTTCTGGGAAGAACAGCACCCATACACTCGTAGCATAGACTCACATAGACACACACATATACATAAGAATAAATCATTTTTTTTAAAAAAATGGTTCTGGGGTTGTCTTATGTCTATACTCCCAGCATATGAGAATCTAAAATAAGTGTACTTTATGAGTCAGAGGTCAGCCTGGATTACAGCATGAGGTAAGACTATGTCTCAAGCAAAAATTAAAATGAAAGTTATTTTTCTTTAGCATATATATGATATATACTATGATATATATCATAGTAAAATTCTTTAATACTATGCTATGTGTACTATATGGCTTTAAAGGAAAATAAACATCAGTAAAATAGGACCTCTCTAAATCATGCTATGGAAAAAATCTGCAAGAAAAATGTACAGCACTGTGCCCACAGCACACAGACACACCAAGATTCTAATGAGATCACAAAACACATTATTGTCTCAGTTACATGGGTCAAAGTTCCTGCTGTGATACTTTCACAGTAAAGGCATGCTTTCACAGCCCATGGAGAAGGTGGCACTAGGACGCTCTTCCCTGTCACCCGACTTAATACAATCGTAAGAAATCAGCTTTCACCTCAAGCAACAGTAAAGAGTGACATGCTGAACACAAAGTAAATAGTAAGAGATTTACAGTATCACTTCACCGTGGAAAGGGACGGTGATGTCCTCGTGGATTTAGCAGGTAAGGACAGAAAGAGAGAGAGTAAACAAAGTGTTGAAGTTTAACTCTGTGTTTCTAGCTAGCATACAGTTGAGACTGCCCTGCATTCCATGCAGAGCTAGAAAATATACTGCTGCATGAAACTTCAACTTATGCCAACCACTTGCTGTCGTGTTCCCCTCAAGGCTATATCAAAAATTTCTAGTCAATCTTATGCACACAACAGTTCTTCAAAAAATGCAAAGTAGCTCTTTGACTGCCTCTTAGAAGTCCACAAGTTAAATTCCTCATATTCTTCAACCTTTATTTCCATTGCATGCATGAAACCGCTTCCTCCCTTCCTAATCCAATCTCTTCACCAAGTTGTCTGATTTTTCTGTACTGTGTGCCAGAACCAAATATAGGCCAGTGCCGAGTGGCTGTGACTAGTCATGGTGCATGGAGGTGGGAAGGATATTTTTTTTTAAGTCACTGGAGACACTAGTGGAAACAATAACAATAAAAGCCATTAAAACACCAAGTTTTATCATTTAGCTGTAAAATTAAAAGGGAAATACCATTTTGTTGGAAGAGGTAAAAAAATGAACTTAGAATAGTCAGTCTCGAAAGCTATAAAATTTACATATTCTGTTTTTAAATTAGTGTTATTAGGATATTTCATTAAAACATACTTGTCTAGTCAGTAGTGATATTTAAGAAGGTAAAACGAGACATAATAGGTGATGACTGCTTCTTTACAAATTACTTTTAGATTGTCTAAAACAAGGCATCAGAAACTTAAATTTGGTATAATTTTAGTTGGTAAGTAGTTAATAAGCCTATGTGATGTGAAAACCGACTTCAACCAGCTTTTAGCAAGACACATAAGCAAGGCTGAGAAGGTCACTCCGCCAAGAGCTTGCCTAGCGTTCTGAAGGCCACAAGTTCAATCCCTAGTACCTCAAAACATAACTACATAAATAAAAATAAAATACATATACAAAAAATTTGTTATAATAAAACTGAAATGCAAAAAATGTCTGAGGAATGTGGCTCATAAAATACCTGCTCATGACTGGAGAGGTAGCTCAGTGGTTAAGAGCAATCGATAGTTTTCCAGAGTGCTCAAGGTTTGGTTTCTAATACCATGTCAGAGGTCCACAGCCTTTATCTGTAACTCCAAGTCTAGAGGATCTGATACCCTCTTCTGGCCTGAGGTTATATTCTCATCCTTGACTAACACAAACCAATTTTCTAAAAACCAGTGGCAGGAAAAGTAAGTAAAGTGGCCAGGTGACCATATCTACTAGGGTTCTAATTATTGGCTAGTTCCCATTCCCAGGCAAGCCAACAACAATACGTTTTTTGAGTTTATAGAATATATCTACTCATGTGCATACACACACATAATTAAAATTTAAATCTTAAAAAAAAATACCTGCCCACAAAGAACTTAAGATCTTGATGTGGCTTAGCCATGCTCTGTATCACAATGACGCCTGCTTCAGAATTCCAAACTAGAATCAAAGAATCATAAGGAATGTGGAAGGTTGGTTAGTTCCATCTTTAAATACAGTGTGTAAAGTCCAAGGGATTTAGGCAAAGTCAGAGGGAAGAAGAATGGAGGATGGTGGAGGACTTCTAAGAGCTCCTGGGATAGATTTCATTTGTAATGTATTATGTAGGTGACTCCTCTCTTCAAATCACCTTTCAGATGGGAACAAGGGTGATGGTCAGGACAACACACTTGATGAACATTGCTTCAGACGAACGCACACACACACAAAGTAAATAGATACATTTTTTGAAAAAGGAATAATTAATTTAATCTTAAGAGTGGTTATCTCATCCTTGACTAATGCAACCAATAATTTTGGAAAGTGAGAGGAAGCTTGTGACTAAGTGAATAATACATTTACTAGGGTTCTAATTGGTGGCTAGTTCCCATTCTCAAGTAAGCCAACAATGCATTCTTTGCATTTTATAGAATGTATTTACCTATACTTGCTTATTGTTCAGAGTGTCATTACAGAAGGAATGCAAAAGTTAAGGTAGATGTAGTGAATCATGCCTATAAGCCCAGCACCAATTGGAGACTCCAGGAATTATTGGATTTCAAAATCAACCTGAGCTACATAGTGGATTCCCTGCTATCCTGGTCTACTCTAAATAAATAAATTAGCAAATAAATAACAAATATTTTAAAGCAATCTTTCTCTTAACTATGTAATATAATATTCCTCAAATAATTTCTCTGCAAACTCTGACCACCCTACCACCATCGCCATGCTGGGAAACATCACTAGGGAGCCATATGCTGTCATTTGGATTTTATTTCCAAATGGATATTTAACACATCTCTGCTATACGTCTATATATTTCTATTGGGAAAATAATAATAATCCAGGAAACAAAAGATAGACACAGTTGCAGATGTAGAGGTAGTTGCAGGGGTCAAATCAAGAGTTCAAGCTCACCCTCAGTTACATAGTGAACTCAAGGCCAGTTTGGACAACTTGAGACACAATGCAACCAATTAAAAAAAAAAAAATAGCACCATTTTAGAAAGCAAGAGGAACCTTTGTTTCAAGCAAACAAAAAGTTAAGGAAACCAGTCAGAAACACCTCAGGTCCCATGCCACCTGTCTGTGAAATCAATATGGTTATTACTACAGTTCTAAAGATGGGGAAATGGACTCAAAGTGGCTATCAACAAACTTTGATAAATGAACTTTTAAATGAGTAATGTAAGTGTGAAGGGATAAACTTATAGGAGTCATCAAGATATGTAAAACAGTGAGAAAATGCTGGGTTTGTAACAAAATCCTGAATTTTAGGCATATCTTGATGCTCAGGGTATGCATTGCTTTGGACACAATATTCTCTGCTACTAAACAGGGCTTTATAATAATTTCTCTAAATTGTAGTAATAACAGAATTACTTCTAAATAAGATGTCACATTGTATTGCTATAACATACAAACAGTAGCTAACATGGTTAAAACAAAGACCTACTTTTAAAATCTAATTCCCATGGGTTTTCTATGATTACATCTATTTTGGGTATAGATACTGTTATTTTGTTAACTCCAAACTAAGACCATGTGTGAAATACACTTACAGGGATGTTCATTTTATCATCTGGAGATGATAAAACCACTAGATCCTGAGATTACAATATCTTTAATTTCTTACTGTTTCTGAATACAGGGCCTTTCTGTAGGGTGTGATACAGGCTAAGGACTCTATTCAGACATCCTCAGTTTGCTCCTGGATTTCCCTGATCCAGCTCATTTTCTCCAGTCATTCTGTTCCAGAAGCCTAGGACATAAATGTTGTCTCCCTAGGTTTCCATGGTCATCCTTCATGCACATGACAATGCTGTTTCCTGACATCTTAATCCTATGTAGAAACCCCAAGAGAAATGTTTCCAGTAAACTAACAGAAGACCTTTAGTTTATATTTCTTCAACAAAATTATTTGTTATTTTTATTAATTGGACAAATTTCTATTATCTGCTTTGTCCTTGACAACACCTATAATTGTATCAATACTCATGGTTGGAACAACAACTTTATTTTTTTTGTTTGACCAAGCTTTCCCATGCAAGCTTAGTCTCCAAATTATCTGTAAACCATTGCTCATAGTTATCAATAACAGTGTTTTGAATAATATAATGCACATACAAGCAAAACAGTTTTGCTTATTCTAAAACATTATACATATTTCGGGTAAACCTTTTCTGTTTTATTTAGGAGACCATCAATGTACTTTTGTATCTTTGCAACGATCAGCAAATATATACTACATTCCATTGCCTAGCATTGTGCTAGGTGCTGGAGATGCTGTAGAAAAGAAATCTGAGCTCATGTTCTTAAAGAATTTACATTCTGGGGAAAGCTGTGGGTGGGCAATCAGAATCCATATCAGGAGATGAGATAAGGCAGAATAAGGGCAGAGCAGTAGGAAGTTTGGGTGAGTCGAAGCAATACCAAAGGGTGAAGAGTTCCCAGGAGTTAGGCGGGTTTATATATCAAGGTTTCTGGGTGAACAAGTTAGTGTGGAGGGTGAGAAGGAAAAGCAGGGAGGGAGTTCCCAGCTGAGTGAATAGTAAGCAATCCTGATGGGCTCTGCTCAGAGTCACTGGAAGCCAACACAATGAAAAGTAGGAGAAGGAGAGAGGACTTTGACGTGTTGGGCTAAAAGCAGACTTGCAGCTGGGGAAATGGCTTCATGGTGAAGATGCAGGCTGCTCTTTCAGAGGACTCTGTTTCCAGCACCTACCTTGGGAGTTTTAGAACTTCCCATAATTCCAACTCGAGGGAGATCCAATGCCTGAGGCCTCCAACAGCACCTGCAGTCCATGCCTACACACACACACAATTTAAAAATAAATCTAAATAAACTTGGGGCTAGAGAACTGACTCCATAGTCAAGAACCAGCCCTGTTGTTGCAGAGAACCCAAGCATAGGTTCCAGCACCCACTTTGGTTCTCTCACACCCACCAGTAATTCTAACCCCAGGGATCCAGCTCTCTATTCTGGCCTCCACAGGCACCTGCACACAGACACACACATACATATAAATCTTTTCAATCTCTTTTAAAAATTCAGACTTTATCCATTGGTCAATGGGCACCACTGTGAATCATATTAGGCTAGAAAAGCATTATCGTTGGGAATCTAAAACCTGCCACGAGGTCTGCACAGTAATCACACTGGCAAATGAATTGAAAGTCAGTGGTAGTCCTCAAGGAAGCAGTTACAAAAGAATATGGACCAAGGGCCATTGGAAAGAATCTCTGGGGGGTTTTCTTGTCTCTACTGTCATGTCTTGACCAGTTTTCATAGAACATAAGTAAATACATAACAAAAAAGTTGTCTAGGATACCTGTGCTTTCATGTTTTCTTTTCTTTTGTTTGTTTGTTTGGGGTTTTTTTCTTGGTGGTGGTGGTGGTGGTGGTGGTGGTGGTGGTGGTGGTTTGTGTGCCCCCCCCACAATCCCCGGGGTTTCCCTGTATATCACTGGCTCACTGGCTGTAACTCCCTCTGAAGACCAGGCTGGTCTTAAATTTAGAGATCTGTCTGCCTCTGTTTCTCATGTGTTGGGATTAAAGGTGTGCCCCACCATGCCTGGCAGCTGAGTTTTCATTTTTACAAATAGAGAAATGTAGATGTGATAGAATATATTTCTTCTAAACATTGACTGTTTTGGTGAAAACAGATATTTAAAAATAGAATATACAAGAATTACCATTTACTAAAATATTTCACTAACAATAGTATGGGACATGTGAGAAACTGATTTCTGAAAACTGGCCAGAATGGCCAGAGAGTCTGTCCCTAAATAAATACATACATACATAAGTAAATAACCCTTAAAAAAAAAAAAAAAAAAAAAGAAGAAGAAGCTTCCAGGAGCTGAAGAGATGGTCAGCTGTTAAAGAGCATATAATGCTCTTGTAGAAGACCAGAGTTCAATGTCCAGCTCCTACACTGACCAGCCCACAATTGTAACTCCAACTGAAGGAAGATCCATTGCCTCTGGCTTCTGTGGATGTTGGCACTTATGTGCACATCCCCTCACTATACATAATTAAAAATAACAAAAAATAAGTCTTTTTTAAACAACATAGAAATAATGAGTTGCTGTAGGAAGAGTGCTTACTCAACTTCCTAGGCTCCCAAGAGGCTTTGTCTGGGGAAAGTGCCATACTGAAAAGTATGACTCCGTCCTCACACTCCCATCTCCTCATGAGAGAAGAAAGGCATTCAGCAGTTGCAGACACAGTTCCTATGTCATTGTTTAGTGAAACCTTTGTTGGTAGTCTTGATAGTATGCCTTCCATACGCTTCCTCCTCCAGAATTCTCCATCTCTGTGCATACATTATTCCTCCAGTTGCCCAAGAGAGTTCAAAGCCAAGAATCACTTTTCATGTATTTCCTATAGCCAGTTACTTCATGTGACTTGCCTGCTTTGTCTTCAGAATGGGTCCTGAATCCTTCAACATCAGTCTCCAAAGCAACATCACATCTTCCCCTAGATCTCAGCAGAGCAAAAACTGTAAACTTAACCTGGTGTCTGTATCTTTAGGACCCAAAGACTTGTTCAGTTGGAATCTTTCCCTGTTGTAGCCTTCAAATGTAGGCCAAGTGGAGTCTAACTGGGCTCAGCTTTTCCCTTCAGAACGCTATGGAGTTCTGCAGGTGTCTACCTGCCTCACCTGCCTGGTCCACCCACTCTTCCTCTAACTCTGAACGTCAGGGCCTTATGAACCAGCCTGGGATGCTTGGCCAGGACACAGTTTCCTGTGCTTGGGCCAGGAAATTGCAGGTGAGGCATGAACTAGGTTGCAAATCAACTAATGAAGCACTCATAAGGAATCGGCCCTTGATACTTGCAGCAATAATAGTCAGAGAAAGCTTCTAAAGATTGGAGACCATATAACCAGATGGCAATTGCTAGCTTGGTGTGCATAAAACAATAAAAAGATTTTAAGTAGTAAATAAGAATCCTGGGAAAAGCAGGAATATAAACAACTAGAGACTGTAGCATAAAGTCTAAATTTATAGTAATGGGCTGATGTTCAGCACATATTTTCTCTCTCCTTCTTTCCTCCCTCCCTGTCTCTGTTCCTATCTTTTTTCTCTGTCTCCCTCCTCCTTCCTTTCCTTCCTTCGTTCCTTCCTCTCCCCCCCCCCCCTCTCTCTCACACACACACAGAGCACGTATGTAGGGGTCAGTGGGTAAGCTCAGGTATCAGTCTCACTTTTCATCTCGTTGGAGTGGGGGTCTCTTTGTTATTTTTCTGTTGCCTATGCAGACTAAGTGGCCCTCAAGCATCCAGAAATTCCGTCTTTACCGCCCACCTCTTCTTAGGAGTGCTGGAATTACAGTCATGCACTACCTTGTCCATTTTTTATGTGGGTCCTGAGGATTCGATGTGGGTCCTCACACATGCATGGTAAGTACTGGGCCACGGCTTTCTTCCCCCTTTTTTGTCAACAGAAGTGAGTGATGTGATGAAAGAACTTTTGGGTGAGTGATGAAATAGCTCTTGGTTACAGAAGAAACTCTATTGGGAGCTCTGAGTTCCAAGTAGAAACTAGAATAGACCCTTGCTTCTTGCTATGCAGTATGGACAACCCACGAACAAACAGATTTAGAAAAAGAACTGGCTGGTGACAAGGCCAAATAAAAGCTTATATTTCAACTTTGGGGAGCACTGATATTTCCATTGTAAAAGTTGTGTAATATACATGTTTGTTATTTTTTTCCATTCCTATGAAAGCCTGACAAAAGCAACTTAAGAAAGTAGCCAGAGGACTCTGGAGGAGGATGGGCTACAGAGATGGGCGAGTCCAGCCAGGAGAAGGTAAACTGGCAGAGCATGGCTGAGTAAACCATCATGCTTGAAAGAAATGAGGGCCGGAGTGTGACGCGCCTGGACACATTGTATCTGTAATCAGGAGCAAGGTTGCCCTCTGACCTCCTGACTGCCACATTTGTCACACAGCATATACTGGCACGCATGACGTGCGTATACACACACACACACACACAATAGATAGATAGATAGACAGACAGACAGACAGACAGACAGACAGACGGACGGACAGACGGATGGATGAGGGATGGATGGATGGGGGAGAGGAAAGGAGGAAGGGACGGAGGGATATGGAATGCAAAGAGACTAGAGACATTAGTACTGGTTCTTCTTGCAGAGGAGACAAAGTGGTGAGTCACACCTGTGGTGGGATTCAGGTGTCAGCTGATAAGGTCCTAAGACGCTTATCCAGGGTCCCGAGCTCCTGGAGGGGGTGTGGCCAACCTGGAGGGGGTGTGACCAACCCCATTGATAAGGGGCTTCTGGGACATGAGGGTCCGCTGCTGGTTCCTGGCTGTTGGAGAGACAAGATCGGAATCCATCGCCGTCCATCACTCGTCCACCATTCCAGACTCCAGTCTCTGTTCAGGTGCTACTATAAACTGTTACCTGTACCGTGAGTGTTGGTTTATATTTTAATAAATATCTATCCTGCACTGGCGCCTTCTAAGTAAACTTCGCCTACACACACCTTTAATCCTAACTCTAAGATTATGAAACAGAATTGAACCTGAAGTTAAAAGGCTGGGCAAGGAAGATATATAAGGCAGGAGAAAGAGAATTCAGGCATCTTGTAGAAGCAACCAGTCAGGATGAGGACCCTTGAAGATAACACTTACTCTTACCCTGTTTGGCCTGAGAAGTTGGCTGGGTGAGAATTGACTGTGGTCTGTTTCCTGTAGGTAGATAGGTAGGTAGGTAGGTAGGTAGGTAGGTAGGTAGGTAGGTAGGTAGGTAGGTAGGTAGAGATAGATAGATAGATAGATAGATAGATAGGCAGGCAGACAGACAGACAGACAGGTAATAGATAAATAAAGAGGAGAGAACCTATTATTTATGCACAAACTACATCACCGTAGGTCAGTAGGGGCAAAGAGGCTGACTGACAACTATACAAACCAGATGTAGATAGAAGTTGAGTGGACAGTGATGTGCGAGGAGAACTCCCAGAACTGTGAGCCTTTACTCCCTGAGTGGTGATTCCATTTTCGAAAAGAGAGCCATGGGGTGTTCTTGGGAAAACCAGGCCTCCATTTGTGTTATGTAAAATTTGAAGCATTTACTGAACAGTGGAGTGGAGACACACATGAAGCCCTTGGGTTCATATAACTGATGTTCAGGAGAGATGAATGGACTGATGAACTTGAGACTCTCCAGAGGCACCGTCTATGCTGCAGAAAATAGAAAGGTGGAAACATGGCCTCTGGAGACAGTCTGTGGCTGGCTGTGTACTGCTCCACCTAGTAGTGGGAACTCAGGCAAGGTGATGACCTCTCATCTGGGTTTCCTGGTTCATATGGTGGGAACAAGAGTTACCACATCATGAAGATGAAACCATTTTTCTAGAACACAGTAATCATAGTACATATCACATATGTGTCTTTTCAAATAATTCTCTTCAAGAAAGAAGATATAGAGTAATATTTTTTTTTAAAAAAAGAATTTCTTATAGAGAATAGCTAAGTGAAAGAGAAATCTAGATACACCTAGTTTCATTTGGTTTTAGTCATGTGACTTTGGTTGGTTATTTGGTTAGTTGGTCTGGTTTTCTCTATTTTGGTTTTTTAAAATGGAGTCTCACATAGCCCAGACTAGCCTCTGATTTGCTACGTATCTATAGATGACTTCAACCCCTGTTTTTCCTGTCTTCATAGTCACTTAGTTCATCACCAGTTTTGAAGGCCTTGCATTTAAACAGTAGATCCCCAATGACTTTATTGCAAATGACTATCTGGATGCTCGGGTCACAGGGAAATGGCCCCTAAGTTGCTTTTTGAGGAGCTTGGAGCCATTTATCTCAAACCAGCTGAAATTGCTATCTCTCTGCCTGAGCCTCAGTGCCTTCTGGGTAACATTTTGACTTTCTGTGAGCAAAACCAGCATGCTCAGTTACTATAAACACGGCCATTTTCAGTGCATGGTCCCATGGAAAGCACGAGGTTTGACTGTGCACAAGCACTTTGCCAATAACTTTTCTTCTGCTCACTATAATTGCCTTTTCCAATGCCTCAGGAATCCACTTATTTCTCTTTTATTTTATTATTGTGTGTGTGCTCACTATATGTTCATCAGGCAGTCACGCCACGGTGCACATGTGTGGAGGTCAGAGGAGAACACTGATGGAGTCATTTCTCTAATTCTACCTTTGCATGGGCTCCAGAGATTGAACTTGGGTCTCCAGGCCAGTGTAGCAAGCAACTGCCCACTGAGCCATCCCCTAAACTATAACCCTGCAGAGATGAATTTGAGGCTTTTCCTGGTTTCCACATGACTTATGCCTTATAAGTAAGCTCTCTTTTGCAAAACTTGTCATATTTGTGATTGGTGTACTGTATTGGTTTAAGTGTTAAGATGTGGTAAAGTGAGAAATGTATAGGCCCTAGAAGCTTCTAGAGACCTGGAGGCTGGCCTGGCCTCAGCCAGTATGAACTGGTGATAAATGGTGATATAAGAAGTGTGTTCCTAAGCACTTGCGTAAGCCAGCCTGGGGTCTGCCTGGGGCCTTGATGAGAGCAGAGACCTGATACAAAGTTACCTAGACCAGCCAGAGACCATCTCTACAGTTGCAGGTATCAGCAAATCAAAACCCTTTCCCCTGGCTGAGAGGAGGGTCTGGGTACTTAAGGCTTTCCTCTCCTTAATAAAATTGGACTTGCTTGTTCCAACTGGTCCCCAGAAGCTGTTATTGTCTCTGTCCCATCTTGCCCTCACCCTCAAGGAGAACCAGCACAGCCCTGAGCATAGAAACAACCCAAACATCTGACCCCAAACGAGGCCTCACCCCAACAGTAAAGAAAGCATGGAGGTGAAAATTCCACCCGTTTCAGATCTCCCAGGAACATGGATGCAAAGATGCTGAGACACAGATGAGAAAAAAATCAACAGGCAAGCTGCCAGAGTATTTTAAATTGGAAACACTTGAGTTTAACAGTTGTAGAGAGAAGAGAAACCACATGTTAAGAGCAATAAAAGGATGTTTCTAGTATTCTTCATAGACTCACAGGAAGTCTATTTTAATAGCAAGTGGACACACTACATTGAGAAAAAAAACTAATCTCTCAAGGAAAGTTAAAAACCTACTTGACTCAAAAATTATCCGGCTCCCTCACAGATTCCTGGTTCAATAATTAATATTCATAAAGTATCCTAAAAAGAAAATTACCCAAGATCCTGAGCATTACTGTCTAATAATTTCCTCAGATTTTATATAATTAGACACCACAGATGCAAAATTAATATGCCTGGCATGAAATTAACCTTTTCCCCTCATCCTTTTATCTGGAAATGCTCATAGTGCACTGTGGGAGGTTGTGTTGTTTCATTTTAAATAATTGTCCCAACCACTGGTTTAATAAAAAGAGCTGATTGGCCAAAGGCAGTCAGGAAGTGTAGGCGGGGCTACCAGACTAAGAAAATCTCGGAAAACAGACCGCCAGAGAGGAGTGCCAGAGAGAAGCCGCAGGAAGCAGAGGACAACCATGCAGCTTTAAAGAAAGGTACCGAGCCACATGGCTGAACAAGAGACATGGGATAGCTTAAGGGTAGAGAGTTAGCAAGTTATATGCCTAGGCCTAAGGCTGATCAGCCTAAAACTATTGGAAGCATCTGTGTGTCTCTGTGGGACTGCGGGTCTGCAGGACTGAGGGTCTGTGGGCCTAGACCTTGAGGTTAGGCCGGAAAGTCCGGGCCAGAAACCTCGTACTACAGTGCACTAATGAGTAAAGCTTAAGGAAATAAGCATATCTTTAAGAGAATTTATGTTCTGGGAATTCCCTGCTGTTTTTACTCTTAACACTTCTGATACAAATGTGTAAGAGTTTCCCTCACACAAAGCAATTCTCTGCCAGCATGGACTGGGTGTCCTGTCATTCAATTTAATTCTGACACTGTCTACCTGGAGTCATCAACCCTGCAAGTCAAGCATTGTCTACCCCGAGTATCTCACTTCAGACACAAGTTACAAGATGTGGGTTGTTATCCACTGTTCTTATTGACCAGCTACCTACTCCTCAAGTTCTTGTCATTTCCTCTTCCTGTCCAGTGGTTTGCAAGAATAGTTCATAGGATTCAGGAGAATGTTTCCTACCATCACCAGCTTACTATAAGGGACTTGTCAGGAACAGCCCACTGAGGAGAGGCATAGGAAAGGTATGAAGAACAGTAGATTTCATGTTCTCCCCGGGTACATCACCCTCTGAGTACCTCCAAGTGTTCACCAATTTGGAAGCCCTATGAACCCTGCGTTTGTTTTATTGAGGTCTTATTTTCTAAG
This sequence comes from Phyllotis vaccarum, assembly GCA_033318265.1. Classification (NCBI taxonomy): domain Eukaryota; kingdom Metazoa; phylum Chordata; class Mammalia; order Rodentia; family Cricetidae; genus Phyllotis; species Phyllotis vaccarum. The sequence goes on along the minus strand of JARWLC010000015.1, from coordinate 42,496,260 downwards.
AAGAGTTGATAAATCACTAGACATTAGTGATTCAGTTGCGTCTCCAGCTTCCTCCCTTTCTCCTTAGATGGGTGGTGCTGAATGCACTGAGAGTTTGGTTTCTCTAGCAACCATCCACCATCATGAAATTATCTAGGGTCATCTCAGCAACATAAAAATCAGATGTAGTCTAAAGCAGTTTATAGATTACAAACGATGTTCCTATCACCTTTATCAGTGAGAAAAATGTAAAAGCTTTGGATGTTTCATGTCACAAACTAGGAACAAAGACCCAATATATCTGTGTTTTGTTGCTATAGATAGAAAAAGAAGCCTAGGAATTGTTAACAGAAGTTTTTGCTCTCTTGCAATTTTCTCATGCACTGAGTGAAATTGTTCCCCCACCCACAAAAGCATTAGTTAAAAAGGAGACTTTCAAGCACAAATTTTACAATCTCTAAACTGTAAGTTGGAATTTATTATAAAAGATTTGAGTCAGGAACACCCAGCTGGAGAGAAGAATCAGGAAGGTGATGTGGGATGTCTTTGTGTATGCTGTGAATATCATTGGATAACAAAGGAGTTGTTTTGGCCTATGGCAGAGCAGCTTAGAAGCAGGCAGAAAATACAAAAACAGATGACAAGGAGGACAAAGTCAGGAGAGACAAGATCCAGCAATGGAGTACAGGTGAGCCACAGGCCACATGGCAAGACAGATTAATAAAAATGGGTTGAGTTAAAATGCGAGAACTAGCTAGCAATAAGCCTGAGCCATGGGCCAAATAGCACATGATTAATATAAGCGGCTGAGCCATTATTTGGGGCTAAGCAGCACTAAGGCTGCAGGCGAGTCCCGACCTTGGGCTGGACGATCAGAAACTACTTAAGGCAGGAAGGTGTGGAGAAACAAGGGGCTTCCACAGTCTGCCTAGTGTGGCTCTCCCAGCACCCGGGGCCATAGAGCATCACTGAATTTTAGGTGATATTTAAATATGAAGTATTTTTAACTTAAATTCCCCTGAAACAAAGATTGAAGTGCATTGATTTGGGAATTACAGGAAATATCATCTGGAGAATGGGGGACAATGAGGCCAGGAAGGAAGAAGAGCCAATTGAAAAAGGATGTTTGCAAGCCTAGCAACCACTGTTAACAACTGGAACTTATCCCCCATGGATACATAACACAATGGAGTAAAACCATGAATTAAGCTCACCCACCTCCTTTTCCCCCCAAATATGAAGAGATTTACCTACCAACTCCCATCACCCATTGGTTGAGAGATGCTCCCTGATATATTATCCTGGTATTTCTGTTTCTTTCATGCTTGTAAGATTCAAGAAAGAAAAATAACCCTGGGCATAGAGAGCTACAGATATTGGCAGGCCAGAAGGGACAGTACGTTGTACCAAAGATAAAAGAGAGGTATGAGAATTAGTTGAACTTATTGAATGCCTCACCTTGCATACATAAGCACCCTGATTCAAATTCCAGCACCAGAAAAAAAATCAAAAATAATAAACATCTCTGGATTATGCAAATAAAATGTTGTTTCTCTGAATTGGAGATAGCTCCATTGGTAAAGTGTTGCTGCTCAAGCCACCCCCGTCTCTAAATTCAGTTTCCAGCATCCAAGTCAATAACCAGGTATGGTGGTATATTTGTAATTCCAGTGCCAAGAAAGATCACTCAGGCTTGCTGTGATCTTTCCAGCCACACCTATTCCATGAGCCAAGTCCTAGTGAGAGGCCCTATATCAACACAAACAAAACAAGGTAGACAGGAGGGACACCCAGGTTATCTACTGATGCCCACATGCATTCAGGTACACACATACACACATACAGCGCTCGCGCGTGCATGCATGTATGTGTGTGTGTGTGTGTGTGTGTGTGTAGTTTCTCTGCTGCCTTTTCTAGCAAAGTTGCTCAAAATTTTTCTAGCTTCTGTCTCTGATGTTCTGAGTCCATTCTCTCTTGAATACACTGAGCTCAGATTTCTGTGCCACATCACACCAAAGCTACCAAAGCTATCCTGGCAGCAGTCACCAGGGTCCCTGCTAATGCCCCTAATTCTCACTCTTCATTTTACTTTACCTATCAGCAACACTGAACTCCGTTTTCTCTCTCTCTTTCCACTCACTTTCTCCCTTGGCTTCTCCTATTAATTGCTGGCTCTTTTTCTGTGTAGGGGACTCCTGCTTTGCTTGACTCTGCTCATTTCTTCAGCCTTCCAAAACTAGAGAGCACCCAGATCTCAGAGCACATTTGCTTCTGCTTCAGCCACTGCTTTTATGACCTCACCTAGCCCTGTGATCTATATACAGTCTTGCAAATGTTATTCTCCAAGCCCAAAACTTCTGATGCTAAAAATAGAAAGCTTGATTCTTGTACAAGCATCACCTCATTTGATTGACATTGGGCCTTTCCAGGGCCTTCGACCTTAGTTAGACTTTGGATTTACCTTCAACACCCTGCTTCACATCAATTCTACAGCATACTCTGCCACCTGTAGCTTAAACATATATTCAGAGTTAGGAGTTGTTGCTCACATCTATAATCCTAGCCCTTGGGAGACAGAGATAGGAACATGAGAATTCAAGGTCAAGCTTAGCTCCTCGGTATATGTCTTAGTTATTTTCTATTGCTGTAATAAAGTAACCTTACCAGGGCAACTTTATTACAGTTGAGAAGTTTTCTGGACCAGTTCATTGTTTTCACAACTGCTATAAAACTCTGGTGAGGAAAACCAGAGGCATCAGCCTCCTCTCTATTCTCTGTCTACGGCCTCTCTGATTCGAAATCCTTCAGCGAAACCCTGAGTCTGAGGACAGTTACTGCTGAGGGAAGCTACCTCAGTGTTAGTTCCTGCAGGCACGCCCTTGCATTCCTGGCTAGCCCACATTGCTTCATGGAGAGTATGTTTGTCTCCCCTGTCAAATGGGAACAAAGGAAAGCTGTGGGAATATATTTCAAAAACAGTCAGAGATATCAGATCCACCTCCTCCAGTCTTTGTTTTTTGTTTTTCCAGAGTTCTCTGTGTAGCAGTCCTGGCACTTGCTTTGAAGACCAGGCTTGGCTTTGAACTCACACAGAGATTCTCTTGCCTCTGCTTCCTAAGTACTGGGACTAACAGTGTGAGCTATAGCTTCTTCTGTCTGCTCTGTTTTTCTATATCTGCCTTAAATACCTTCTTTGCTCAGTTAAGGTGTGGCACCGCCATTGCCTGCCTGGGAGCCCAGAACTTCTGTAAACTAAAATGACCTCGAACTCAGATTTGATTGGATTAAGGGCGGAGGTCAGGGCACCACTCCCTGTGCTGGGGTTAAAGGTGTGAGTTACCACTGTCTGATCCTCCTAGACTGACTGTGGATAGATCCCTCTGATATCTCAGGCTGGTTTTTATTATATTTGAAACATATCACCACAGACAGCTGTGAGGCCCAGGACTGAGAGAGCATTCCAGGTACAGGCCGAAGTCAGAAGATGCCAGGTGCTAGTCTCACTCAATAGGACTCTAAATACTTGTAGTATCAGGAAGGGTTTGTAAGCAGCATGAAAGGATATTGTAGAAAGAGGTTGATGAACAGCAGGGCCTCTGCAAACCTTTCTGGAGGTTCTCAAATGTAGAACTACAGTGCTGGCCCAAACGCATGGCAGACCTTGAAGTTTTAAAGAGTCTTTAACTTTTCCATAACTTCTAAAGAATGGAAGAAACACAGACACACACACAACTGGGCAGCCATCTACTGTGCAATTAATCCAGAGAAGTCAGAAATGAAATGGTTTCTGTGAGACATACTAAATTTTATGGGAGAAAAATGACGCACTAGTGTGGGTGATAAACAGAACAAAGGGACACTTGATCACAAAAATATCTGTACCTGTCAAACTCATTTTTTTTTCAAGAAAGGGCAACATCTTTGGCATTTAACCCATTAGACATTGTTATCGGCCATGCACATAAAGGCGTTTCAACTCACTGACAGCCAACAGGAATTCTAGTTAAATTATCATTTCTAAAAATGCCTCCAGGTGTGTTAGAGACACCCACTTGCACACATCTCTCAAAATCCTAAAAATGAGACAGGCAAATTAATAAGTTGTTCCAGCACAAGCTATTTTTAAAACCCATAGGGAGCAAGCAAAACAGCATTCTTCACACTGACCTGCGATTTGTGGGGCCCATACTTCCTCCTCTTCATAGGGATATCCTCCTGGTCTGTACGGACCCCACATATTCTGAGTTACCTTTTCATTCTTCTGGGTGGCACCAGCCTGTTGTACCCAGGTGAGAAGACAGAGGAATTCTGTCCTATCACATGGCCAGAGGTGGTATTCAGTTACCTCCTATCAGATAGACTACGGGGTTAAGGAACTTGATCAACTTACAGTCTGGGAGTGTTCAGACACCGTAATGGAAGCAAAGGAGTGGATGGTGGGGCATTAATGCCCTGCATTCAGGAGACATCAAAACTTGACAAAGAATGTGATCGGATTCTGGTAATTTTCTAAATCATAACTGTCCTGGGACAGTTATTAAAGCAAACGTGGAAAGGGGGTGGGGTGGGAGGGAGAGAGAGCAAAGCAGTGATGTCTTTGGTAAGGAAGATGGCCTGGTGGAGCTTGTCAGTTTGCATCTGCTATTTATAGCACTAGTGTTTACTCCGTGTCAACACAGCCATCCCTGGACTGGAGATGACTAACAGTTTGGGTTGATTCTGTTTAATTAGATTGGATTAATATGGCTACTGCACAGTTGTATGGGAGGACCATTAATTAATCATCTCTACTAGATGCTACTGTTTTAAAGTGTAAAACACCCTTTCCCCAAATTTGGATTGAATATCCGCACTTGTATGCCAGCTCTTTCCCCTCAGATTCCCACCAGAAGCCTGTAGCCCCCCCTCCCCACAAGCTCACAAAAGCAAGTGTTAATGAGCAGAATGGAGAGTTCCACAGCTGAGCTAAAGATTTCACTTGTGGAGGTGAAGATGAGGAGCCACAGTTCCTGACTTCAACAGAAAGCCCTGCTCAGCCACTGGCAATGAGACCTTGGCCAAAGGTTTTCATTTCTGTTCTTTTTATTTGCTTGGCTCTTTGGCAGGCTAGGCATTGAACCCAGAGCTTCACGCATGCTAGGCACGTATTCTACCCCCTCTACTCCTTGTGTGGGTTTCTTTAATTTTGTTATTAAAGTTTAATTTCAACAGGGAAGACTGTGAACTCAGTCCCCCACCCCCACTGTCCCAAGTTATGCAGTTGGGTTTGTAAAAATCACAGGGGTCAGCACATCTGGAGTGTGCTGGATAAGCCTCAGCCTGGAAAAACCACCTTCGTTATCATGATAGCTCCCCTGACAGGTAAGTATTTGTATGTGTTTCTTGACTCCTCCAAATTTATCTCACCTCTAAAGTCAAGCTGATAATGATGTCTACCCTTCGGGGGTTTGAGAATTAAATGATATAATTAGTTGAAAGTATTACCATAATGCCAGCTACAGCCTGAACAAGTGCCAGACACTATTACTGGAAACAGCAATGGGTGTTAGGCTAAAGGAAACTTTGTAGATAGGTTTACTGGACACATTTAGACTGGCCTATACAATAGCCAGGGGTATTAAACCTTGGTTCTGTTCAAAATTTCTTCAGCAATGGAACCTAGGGCTCTTGCACACACTAGGTGAGCATCCTCCCTCTGAGCCACACACCCCATCCTACCTGTTGATAATTTATTCTCAATAATTCTTCATTATTGGGGGGGGGGTATCCTGTGAGCTGGTTAGTAGCATGAGGCAGGGCGGGGGAGGTGTCCTGTATACTATGGGATTGTTAGCGGCATCCCTGATTTCTAGCCACTGTATAGCCTCTTCACAACAGAAACAAAACCTCTTCAGGTGTTATAGAGGGAGGGTCTCAGAGCAACAGGCTCACTCCACTTTGAAATCTCTATAGAAAACAACTAGTAACTGCTTTAAAAAACACGTCATCTCTGTGACATCATTCTTATTTGTCCACTTAGTTACTTCCTCTGCATAGACAAATGGTATATTACACATCAGAAATGTCTTAAAATTACTTCTTCCTTTAATGCTAATATATACTATGAATAAAAATGGTATCATACATCCTTCCATGTTCTCAGTGCCAGGCACATGATGGAGAGACGAATAGATGAGCATTCTTCAGATGGATGGACAGATAGAGGAATGAATGATGTCGTATTAGATTCAGCTGTCAACTTGACACAGACCTAAAATCATGTCAAGTGCAAACCACAACTGAAGAATTGACCAGATAATATTGGCCTCTGTCTAGGAGGGATTTTCTTAACTGCTAACTGATGTAGGAGGGTCTGGCAATGTCATCTCTAGGCAGGTGGGCCTGACCTGTATAAGGTGGTTAAGCAAACGGGAAGCCCCTTTCTGGTTCCTGACTGTTGGAGAGACCAGTTCGGCATCCATCGTCCATCACGTGGATAATCCAGTCTATCAGGCGCCTATATAAGCTGTTACCTGTATCATGAGTGTTGGCTTATACTTTAATAAATATTAATCTTGGATTGGTATTTAAAAAGAACTCCCACCTTCATCTAGCGCCCATACTATCGATGGCGGCTGGCTCGGTCTAGTGGTTAGAATTCGGAGCTCTCACTGCCACTTCCCAGGTTCGATTCTCGGTCAGAGAACCAAAAAAAAAAAGAGAAAAGAAAAGAAAAGAAAAGAAAAGGAAAGAAAATGGGACCCCAAGATCCCAGCAGCCCCTTATGAATGGGGTTGACCACTCCCCCTTCAGGAGCCTGGGACCCTGGATAAGCATCTTCAGATCTTAACAGCCAACACCTGAATGCCACCACAAGTTGCTTTTTAGTCATGGGGCCCATCAAAGCAATAAGATAAGTAGGTGGATAAATGTTTGAACATTTTCAGGTGTGTGTGTGTGTGTGTGTGTGTGTGTGTGTGTGTGTGTGTGTGTGTGTGTGTGTGTGTGTGTGTGTGTGTGTGTGTGTGTGTGTGTGTGTGTGTGTGTGTGTGTGTGTGTGTGTGTGTGTGTGTGTGTGTGTGTGTAGATGAATACACCTTAGAGTACTTTCACTTTGTTAAACCATTGTGATCATCATGTGAGTTGCTCTTCAACTCCAGTACTCTCAAGAAGGAGCCAAGTCTGGCTGCACACCCACTCACAGATACAGAGAAACATAGCAAGCTGGTTCAGCAGTGGAACCTGGAATGGAGAGCAAGGCAGGGACCCCCTATCCACAGACCTTTAGGGTTGGAGCCAAAGGCTAAACACAGATTGCTTCCTGGAAACTGGGCCAAGGTCCTAGCTGGGGTCAGAACAAGAGAGAAGCAGGGTCTGGGAACAGGAAGTGGCCCAGAAAACTCCCACAGCCAGGCAGAAGGATATTTGGGTGTTCCAGACAGTGTGTGTGATATGATCAAGAAGGGATGATACACGCTGTCTGAATTAGCCCTGCCAACGAAGCATCTTTTACTGTTTAGTCAACATTGCTCAAGATGTAGATAAACAGGGTAAATAAAACTTTTCCTTAGACACTACTATTATTTTCTTAGTGGCCCCATTAATTGAAAGTATTTAGTTATGTAAAGACCAACATAAATACACAACAAAATAACATATAATTTGTGTTGTTCAGCAAACAATTATCAAGTGAACATCACTTCAGCAAATTCCATATGAATCAAAGAATGATACATCTGTGCCAGGTGATTACACGATGTTTCCAAAGCGCACAAGTGAGGGTTCGTAAATCCCTAGTTATTTGCTACTGAGACATAAATTGGTAAACAAACACGGGCCTCCTGAGTCCTGTCTTGTTCGCTCACTGTTTCCTTCACACCTAAAGCACAACCTACCCATTCACTCCTTATTTTATTCAATTAAGACTCATTTCCTTTTAGTTTTATGCCCATTCTTATGAAAAGTTTTGTGGAAACTGTGATGATACTGAAGCATGTAGCTTCGCATGAGACACTTCTTCTGGGAGCTATGGATTAGGCAAAGCTGAATGTATTTCCCCTAAGAAGCTGAGTGTTTGGACTGGGCAGGAGGGATGAGGAGAGAGCGATGTATACATATCACGTCTCCCTTTTCACTTTCACCCAGAAGCCTAGCCCAGCCTTGAAACTTAATTCTAGGGGTTCATTTGAGTCCCACTTTTATGCCTAGACACGACTTTCTATTCTGGTTCTTATTTCTCTGGGCCTGGTTTACAGGTTACAATTTTAAAGTCTATGTTTATTATAATAAGTGACCTCACATACTTTGAAAAATGAGACACGATTTGAATAAAAATTAAATAAAACAGTGATCAAAGATTTTTATATAACCTCATAAAGGAAGGAAGAAGAATGGTCTTTGGCAGATAAAATATGGGAAAGAAGCATTAGGAAGCTCACAGTATTATTTATTCATTTAATTGCTTACTTGTATATTATAGTTTTGAGAGCTTTTTGATTTTTAGAATTCATAATTTTAAAAAGCAGTATTTAATTAGGGAAGTATCCCAGTAGTAGAGCACTTTGGAAGTGTGCATGAGAGTCTAGCTTTGGTCTCAGAAACAAACATTCTTTGGAAGGTTGACATGTAAGGCTTTATCACTTTGCAGCTTCCTGAGTACCTGCTCACCTGTGCAGGACTGTGTATGAGGAGAAGCTATGAGAAAAGACACAGGAAGAAGAGGTATGGTAGAGTTAAGGATTAGCTTCACTTTGTGATTTATAAACACGGCTCTGAAGCCCCATTTTATCATTTCTTTATCAAACATAGAGACCATTCACTCCCACCCTCCTGAAAGGATATCTCCAGCAATGGAACTTTACTCTACAAAAGTAGCCTTTGGTCAAAGTACAGCCAACCTTCAATTCATTATAGTATAATATAATGCAATTTTTTTTTCGGCCTAATTCAGCATCAGATTCCAAAATGCAGGTGGAGTCATTAGTAAAATCATATTGTTACTAAAAATATTATCCCTGGGGTTAGAGAGATGACTCGTGGGGTGGGGGGCAAAGACGTGACTCGATGGTTAATAATGATCTTCCAGAGGACCAGAGTTCTGTTCCTACCATCTACCTGTGGTAGCCCCCAAGGGATCCAACACCCTCTTCCGGCCTCTGTAGGCTTCTGCTTTCACATGCACATACCCAAACAGAGACACAGACATACATGATTAGATACATTTTTTTTCCGATTTAAAATTGATTCTTTAAGAAAATATTATTCTTGTTTAATTCTGAATAGTCATGTGTGAGCTGAGTTCCACCTGCTATTCATCCTGTGAAACTGTAGATTCTGTTATGTGGACAAGTACAGAGGGCCAATTTCCAAATATGCCCATGCTCAAATATGTTTATTTGAAAAGAATGTATATTCCCTAATGTTTGGTGGAAATCAGTTGAATAAGCATGGCTTGGGCTTCTATTCTCTTCAAGGTCATTTGTAGAGTCTCTGAAACGCACCTTGAACCTCAGAAACAGAAAGTTGCGGGTGGCAGTTAAACTCATTGATTTGGCTGCTATCTGTCTTACAGTAGCTTGGTGGAAGAGGCACCAGGAAAGTAAGGCTCAAGAGAATTTGGCGCACAGTGAAGAGCAGAAAGGAGAAGTGGAGGGGTGGGAACCACTTCACCTACCTCTTGATTGTGCCCAGCCACAGGCCTGGTTTCCAGCTTCTCTTTTCTGGAAGTAACTATTCAGACTTAAAATGAACTAATACTAAAGCCATCATTGCTGCTCCCTGTTAATTGGCTAGTCGGATCCTTCTCAGGTTACATCTAATTCTCTCTGTAGTTGCTATATGACAACCCAATGCTGTAACTTTCTTCCAGTCACTTCAGTGAGTCCATTTATTGTATCTCCGATTTTTTTAAAGGTTAATTTTGTTTTTAATTAGGGGAGAGGGTGCATGTGAGTGTAGATGCATATGAAGGTCAGAAGACGGCATTGGATTCTTTGGAAGAGCTGCAAATCATTCTGGGAACCCAGTTTGGATCTTCTACCAGAGTGGCATGGGTCTCTAAGCCACTGAGCCATGTCTCTAGGCCTTTTCCTCTCCCAAGTTCAAGAGTCAGAAATATCCCTCTTCTCTGCCAAGGCCATCCTGCAACTGCATCCTCTTTCCATCCTTTTTGCTGTCTGCTGTGTAAGATCTTGACCTTGACATTGCCTATTGTTGACTTTTCCAAATCCGTTTGTAGTGACTTCACTTCAGCCTCTAAATCAATTAACCCACCTGTCTATTCCAAACACTTCTGCCAGGGAGCATCTCTGAGGACAATGAGATTATCCACCCCATCCCCCACCCCCACTGTACCCTTGAAAAGAGGCTACCCTCAATGACTCCTGACAAGGGGTAGCCATGTTAGCGTAACTCCCTGGTGATTTCACTGTTTACTCTCTCTTCACAGGGAAGAATATTCAACTTCTGACAGGACACACTAACAATTTTCTTCTAGCATTTCAGTAATTTCACACAACTGTGACACAGCAAAAAACAATAGGAAAAAATTAGAACATTAGAAATAAATTTGGTAATATCTATGTTATAAAGCCAAATCAAAAATATCACTGGATGGCTCTTTCCTATTAGAGGTGGAAGAACATAGTGCATTACCTGGCTGTCCCATCTGGGCTTCTGTATAGCTCAACCCTGGCTCATACAATGGCTCTTTTTTGTTCTCTGAGCATTTAATCATATCATCCAAGAAGCAGGCCCCGTCAGTACACATTCCACAGAAATGCTGTCACCAGGCCCAAGGTTGAGAGTGGTCTCTTGTCTCCCCAGCTCTTCTGTCTTGCTGCCCTCAAAACCAAAAATCAAATCAAAACAAAACAAAAGGATATAAAATAAATTCTAAATGTTCCTATTAACATTATAAAGCTCGAAGGGACTAAAGCATTATGTAGATTTCAGAGATTAAAAAAAAAAAAACCCAAAGCTTCCCCCACCTTAACCATCTTCTCTGACTGTGTCCCTGGGATGGAAACTGGAGTGAGTTCCTGTTTCTGCGTTTGCTCCATGTGGTGGAATTCTGTTTGTTTTGTTTTGTGGAGACAAGGTCTCATCCTCTAGCACAGACTAAGCTGGGACTCACTATATATTTGTCCTGTACTACAAATCTCCTACCTCAGCCTCTCAGGACTGCAGCTGTTTGCCACCATGCACAGCCTCCTTTTCTTCATATAGAGTCGAATCTACCAAACTTCTTGCTTCATGCCCTATAATGTTATTTTCCAAAGTATTAAATTAAGTCAGCACAGAAGAGACGGCATCATTCTCTCTATTAAGCCCTTACCACTTTCAAGAATAATCAGGGGAGGGATTGTGGCTGCAGAAATGGGCCAATGGGTAAGAGGGTTTGCTGCACAAAGAGTTTGAATCCCAGCACCCAAATAAAAAGCCAGGTATGCTCACGGGGATATCTGTGAGCCAGCTTTGCCGAGGCACTCTGGGGTTTGCTGGCTGCCAGCCTAGCTCTGAGTTCAGTAAGAGAACCTGACTCCAAAGAGTGATATAAAGCATGATGGAGCAAGACACCTGATGTTCTTTGGTCTTCCCGTAGGCACAGGTACACACAGTCACATGTGCATGCACATATACCATACATATACACACAGAGAGACACAGACAGACACAAAAGGAATAATCAACTCACAATGGTACTTGATACATTGGTGTTAAAGCGTCAGCAAAGCTCATGGAAGTCGGAGCTAGAGAGCTGCTCAGAGGTCAAGAGAGCTTGCGGTTGGTGCAGAGGACCTGAGTTCCCAGTGCTCATGGCAGGTGGATCACAACTCCACGTAGCTCCAGCTCAAGAAGATCCAGAGCCCTCTCCTTGACTCCACAACATCTGCACTCACGTTGCACACACCCGTAGACAGTCACATACAAGCACAATTTAGGAAAATAAAATCTTTAAAAAGGTGTGCATGGAAGGAGGGTGGTCAGCAGCCAAGCAAGCCTCCTCTTTCACAGTATTGACTTGCGCTCTATGAGTCACTTCTGCTCAAAACTTTTGCACACTCTTGGCCAAGTTCTTTCAATTATATCTGAAATTGCAGTTACCGGCACAAAAAAAGCAAACGTCTCTAAGGTATGCTATGCCTAGGCCAAGTACACTCCTGAGAGTCTTATTTGCTCAAAATAAATAAGTAAATAAAGGCACCATGGTAATTCACAGGCCTTGCCCCAAGGGCACTGGTGAGTCTGACCACTCTACCTTTACCAGTGTGGTCAAGCGCCCACTGTTTAGATCTGAAATACAATTCACTGGGCATGAGCTTGCCTCACCCTCTACCTGTTACAGCTGACTGGCGTGAGGATTACATGAATAAACAAATACGTCAATCACTAAGAACAGTGTCTGGTATATAAAGTCTTTGATGTTCTTAATAGCTCCATTAGTATTAATTAGATTTACAGGAAAACGTCCTGGTTTTCATCTTTTTTGTTTGTGTTTTTCCTCATTCTAGACTGGTCTCCAGCCTCCGGGATCCTACACAGTGCACAGTAACCTCAAACTTCTGATCCTCCAATTCCTGAGTGTTAGGATAACAGGCATGAGCCACCATGCCTGGTGTACATGGTGCTGGGGACCAAACCTGGGGCGGTGTGCATAAAAGGCAACCTCTCAAAGAACTGAGTTCCACCCCTAGCTCAAGAACCCTTTCAAAGAACTCCTAGAGATATTTCAGTCCACAAAGTGATTAATAATTTCCAAGTTGATAAAATATAATGGCTTCTTCTCAATATTAACCCTTTCCTGAGTGAAATTTCCAAACCAACCAAGTACTAATTACAGTCTTCTTTTTTCATATGTTATTTTATTTTATGTGTATGAATATTTTTCTTGCATGTACGTCTGTGTACTGATGCATATAAAGTACACACAGAGGCCAGAAGAGGGTGTTCGATCCCCTGGAACTGTTGTTCAGTTGTTGGTACTGGAAATCAAACTGGGTCCTCTGGAAGAGCAACCAGTAGTATACATAACCACTTAGTCATCTCTACAGGCCTCTAGTTATACATTTCCTAAAGAAGAAGGAGTAGGAGGAAGTTGTAGGAAGAGATGAAGGAGGGAGGTGGAGAATAAGAAAAAAAAAGAGAAAAAAAAAAACCCAAATTACCATTAACTCACAGCTGAACTCGACTTTGATTCTTTTTTTCCCAAGTGCCATCTGTCCTGTCCCCAAGATCTAAGAATTTATCAAGTGTTTAAAGTTCAGTGTTGTGGCATGTGGACCTGCTACAGGCACCTATAACAGAAAATGAGTGCTTCACATCAGAGCTACTCACCAGATAATTGTTGAGTGGATGAATGAAAATAATTGGGTCTCCTCAGAGATAACATATAATTCTAGCAGACAGTATATAATTAAGGACTGAAATCTACAGTGCATTAGAAATTCAGAGAATACTAGGGTGGGGGCTGGAGAGCTTGGAAAGGTTACTTGGAGAAAAGGTTAACTTGGACTGAATTATAAATGTGAAGGATTTGAAAAGGCAGAAGGAGGTGGGGAAAGGGCTAACGCGAGTGATGATGGGAACAAAATCTCAAAAACAGGAAGGGCACAGAAGAATATGGCATGACAACAAAGAAATTATACCAACCTCAGTAAGACTTAATAATAAGACTCTCTAGAGCCAGGTATGGCCAGGCAGAGGCAGGTGATCTTTGTGAGCCTGGTCTACATAATGAGTTCTGGGACAGCCAGGGTTATGTAGAGAGACCCTGTCTCAAAACTCTCTCTCTCTCTCTCTCTCTCTCTCTCTCTCTCTCTCTCTCTCTCTCTCTCTCTCTCACACACACACACACACACACACACACACACACACACACACACACACACACATCTGGGTAGGTATAATCCAGTCTTTCATACAAAAAAGAAAAAAGAAGACAATAAATGAAGGACACACTATGTTTATGAACAACAACAACAAAAATCACAGATCTATAGGTTTAACTTGATCCCATTAAAAATCCATCTTGTTCTTCATAGTGTCTTTGCCAGCTAGGATGCAAACCAGACCAGATCCAATCGCACCAGACACAGCTTCAGAACCCCTGTAGAATCCATCCATTCCTCCTCTCCCAGTCCTTGTGCTACTGACGTCAGACTGCTATCTACATCAACTCCACACCATGCTGCTGTTTGTTTAAACAGTCTGTTCCCCTCTGAAGACCTTCAAGGATGACGGTGATGCATCCATTTACTAGTGGCAATGCCGACTCTGATAGGCACCCCTTTCAGCCGCCTATTTATTCTGTGTTCTTTTCCTTCCACCTAAGGGAGTCATTCAACATGTCTTTGAGGTACAGCTCTATTAAGCTTAGTTATTTTAAAGGTCTGAAAAAGTATTTTGTCATCACCTTAAAATACGTTATTATATATAATGATTTTTAAATTTTCAGTGTTTTGAATATCTTCCCAAACACTTTCTGCAAGTTTTGCTCTTGAGAGGAATTTTCTGTCACTCTGCCCTTGACCGATTTGCACCTTCTGATTTCTTTGGAGTTTCTTTTTGTGCTTAAGGTTCACTGAGCTTCTTAGTTTCATAGCTTCACAGTTTCCATCATATTTAGAAGGACATTGCCATTGTGTGCTGTTTCCCCTCGGGCACCGTGGATACGTGTACATAGTTATACCAGTTTGACTTGCCCCACGGTTTCTGCTTTCTGATAAATCAGAATTTTTCCTCTGTGTGTTTCAATTTGGAATGAATGTTCCATGGCTTCCATGGCTGTGTCTTCAGGTTTACTAGCCTGTTCTTCTACAATCTTTAATTTGTCTTTAATTACCTTTGGGGTCTTAGATACCTCGAATATCCTAGGGTAGTTTTCATCTCTTTGTCTTTTGTTTTGCTATCTTGGTCTGTTAGTTTTGTCTCTTTTTTTTGTGCTTTTTCTGAAAAATGGTCTCAGGCTGACCTTGAACTCACCATGAAGCCAAAACTAACCTTGAACTCCTGATCCACTTTCCAAGTGCTGAGAGTCTAGGCTTGCACCCCCGCGTGTAGCTTGTTTGAGTATCACACATTTCCTTCCTAAATTTTACTTGGGCTCTCTCTGTGCCCTTGTCTCTAACCAACATGTGTGAACTTTTCCTTTAGCTTTGAACACATGGAATAGAGTTACTATATATATTTTAATAGTACCTTCTAATTCCTCCACTATTGTTAGTTCTGAGTGAGTTCCTATTGAGTTTGTGTTGTTGATGGTGGTGGTTTGTTTTCTAATCCTGGCTCCTATTTTCCTGCATCATTGCCTGGTGATGTTTGTCTGTTCATTTGCTTACATGCTAAACATGTTCTCTACCATCAAACTATTCCTTGACTTTGGTCTTTATATACATATCAAATATTGTTGAGATTTTTATTGTTCTGGTGGCTGGGTTTGTTTTTTTTTTTTTTTTTGTCCAATCCCTTGAGTTGGTAATGGGCCATAGTTATATTACTAGAAAATAATGTTGTCCTTCTATAAGTGCCTCACCTTTGACATGGCGGCAAAGTGGTACCCAGGGAGGAGGCATGACTGTCCTGAATATTCTGCACACAATACACACATCTGTGAATTGTGTCGTTTTCTAATTTGCAAGGGTTGGGCACAGTGGTAGGCAGGCTCATCTTCCACTGTGTGAAGGCGATTCATCTCATCCTCGAGAATGATTCTTTCCCAGCCTAAGGCACTGAGTAGGTGAGGGGGAAACACCTGAAGGTTTCTCTTAAAACTTCATATTTGTGATGCTTTCTCTCATCTCTCTCGTATTCTGTTCTGCCAACTCTAAGTGAGCAAGTCCCTTCAACATTCCATCAATATCTTGTTTGACAAGCTACATGCAAACACAGGATGGGTAGAGAGTTAGGGACTGGGAGGGAGGGAGGCAGGGATCTCCCTAGATAGGGCAATAGATCAGATAGTTATGGATGGATGGGGGTATTATGCTAGAATGGAAAAATCAGGGAGGGGGGAAGACACAAGGGGGGAGATGGGGTGGACAGATAAAACTGGGGGCCATTTGAGGGACAGTAGGAAACCTAGTACAGTAGACACTTCCTAAATTATATACATATATGAAGGTGATCTAAAGAATATTCCCTAACAACAAGGGAGACAAGAGCCCCAGATAGTCATCTCTTGTCACCAAACGAAGCTTCCCATGTCAGGAAGGGGTTACATCAAGCTCTTGGACAAAGGGTCCCGTGGAAACCACCAAATAACCCAGGATGTTGCCAAGGCTACCGGTGGTGCTCTCTAGTGCTGAAGACAACATACACACAATACGTTGAAAACAGAGAAGATGAGCTGTGCTTATCTTGAACCTCACCTCTACAGACAAGTGTTCCTGGAAGGCACTCTGCAAGTTACCAAAGGAAAAAAAGTAAACACCAACCTAGTTAGAAACTCTTTAATCTACAGTAGTGACCTGCTTGCAAGACACTCTGGGGTAATAGTGCCACAAAGCTTGTGAAACTATCCAATCAATATCTGATTTGAGTTAAGAGCCATTTCAGGAGATAGGCCCCATACCCAACACTGCTTGGGTGGCCAAGAACCTGAGACTAGATAGGCCAAGGACCTAGGGGAAAACCAAACACTAATGTTCTGCTAAAGGAAAGTAACAATAAAGTGACTCCTAACACTCTGCTCATAGATAAATCAGTGCCTTCCTTGACCATCAGCAGAGAGGCTTCACCTTTTAGCCGATGGGGACAAACGACCCACAGTCAGAAAATATGCAGAAAGCGAGAAACCTTAGAACACTAAACCCAAAAAGGGTATCTCCATAAAATCCCTCCCCTTGGAGTTCTATGAAAGAAACAGTTCGAATGAAAGACCCAGAGAGAATGGAGGACCCCAAGGAATCAAGGCCTTCTAGGCACAACAGGGCTGGTGGGCCAGACATGAACTCACAGACTGAGGCAGCATGCACAGAGCCTGCACAGGTCTTCACTAAATGGGGTCTTAGAGCAGAAAGGAAAAGTAGACGCATGCCCCCATTCCTAACACAAAAGCAGACTCCAGTTGATAGCCACTTGCAAATGAAAAATTTGTGTTCACCAAGAGAGTCTCATTGTGGAACAAACCACTCATAAGGGTAGGCCCCATGTGCACGAGTAGATGGCCCCTTTGAAGGGTCTTTGTTTCATAATGTTAAGTCAGGACATTTTTTAAATAGTTCAGGGCTTTTGCATATATATTATGCTTATACTTGGTGTTTTTTTAATTAAATTTTTATTTATTTTACATACGAACCACAGTTTCCTCTCCCTCCTCTCTTCCCATGTTGAGTCATGTCCGTCTGTGTGTCCTGCCCCCCCATGCTATCCATGCCTTGGTTCATAAAGGAGTCAATAAAACTTGAGGCAGGACCAAACGGACCAAGCCCCTCCCCCTGCATCAAGGCTGAGTGAGGCATCCCATCATAGGGAATAGGTTCCAAAGAGCCAGTTAAATGTCAGAGACAGATCCTGATGCCACTGCTAGGGGCCCCACAAACAAGCCAAGCTACATAACTACATCCACACGTGTAGGCCTGTCCCTTACAGCTCCCTAGCTGGGATCCAGAGTCCATGAGCTCCCATTAGCTCAGGTCAGCTGTGTCTGTGGGTTTCCAGTCCTAAGTCACATTCTTAACCCTTTGTTCTTACTATCCCTCCTCCCTCTCGTCAACTGGACCCCCAGGACTCTGCCCAGCGCTTGGCTGTGGATCTTTGCACCTGCTTCCATCAGTTACTGGATGAAGGCTCTGTTGACAATTGGGTGGTCACCAATCTGATGACAGGAGATGGCCAGATCAGGCATCTCTCCACTATTGCTAGGAGTCTTAGGTGGGGTCATCCTTGTGGATTCCTGGGAGTTTTTCTGGCACCAGGCTTTTCCCTAACCTTCAAATGTCCCCTCTACTGTAGGCGAAGTTTACTTAGAAGGCACCAGTGCAGGATAGATATTTATTAAAATATAAACCAACACATGTAGTGGGATTCAGGTGTCAGCTGATAAGGTCCTAAGAGGCTTATCCAGGGTCCCGAGCTCCTGGAGGGGATGTGGCCAACCTGGAGGGGGTGTGGCCAACCCCATTGATAATGGGCTTCTGGGACACGAGGCCCCCTTCCTGGTTCCTGGCTGTTGGAGAGACAGGATCGGAATCCATCGCCTGTCCATCGTTTGTCCACCGTTCCAGACTCCAGTCCCTGTTCAGGTGCTACTATAAACTGTTACCTGTACCGTGAGTGTTGGTTTATAGTTTAATAAATATCTATCCTGCACTGGTGCCTTCTAAGTAAACTTCGCCTACAGTCTACCAAGATATCTCTTTCATTACTCTCCCCCTCTGTCCTGTCCCCAGCTTGACCAACCCAATCATTCATGTTCTCATCCCCCCCTGCCCTCCCCATGTTTTGTGGTTTTATGAGCTTCCTGTGTTTATAAATGTGTGTCTTGGCCTCAATATGCATTTCTTGCACTTTTTCTTTGGCTCTTTCCTTTTTTTCTGTTTTTTGTTTGTTTGTTTGTTTTCTTGAGACCGAGTTTCTCTGTGTAGCAGTCCTGGTTGCCCTGGAACTTGCTTTGTAGACCAGGCTGACCCTAAACTCACCTACCTGCTTCTGCCTCCTGAGGGCTGGGATTAGTGGTATGTACCACCACTGTGAGCCTGTTTCTCAGGAGAGAAAGAAAGGGTATGAATTGGATGAGGGAGGAGATGTGGAAAACTGGGAGAAGTGGGGGAGGGGAACTATAGTCAGAATATAGTGTACAAAAAATCTATTTCAATTAACATATATATCTTTTTACCTTGGGGAATCTCTACAGTATCCACCCAGGTTTCTTCTCACTGTGCTGTGACCTGAGAACTTGATCCTGGTTGGAAGAAAGAATCGGTGTTTATTTTTCATATCTCAAGGAACACTGTCTCTCATTGCATGGTAGCTAATGTCTTGATACCATGCTGTATTTGGTTCATCATTTAAGCTGTCAAAGGAAGAGGGTGGCTCTAATCTCTCAAACTCTCTCCCTCCCTCCTGCGCTCCCTCCTCTCTCTCTCCCTCTCTCTCTCTCTCTCTCTCTCTCTCTCTCTCTCTCTCTGTCGTGTGTGTGTGTGTGTGTGTGTGTGTGTGTGTGTGTGTGTGTGTGTGTGTGTGTATGTGTGTTCACATTTGTGTATGAATGGTGCCACATGAATGCCACGGTGCAGTAGGATTATGTTGCTCCATTGTAAGTAACTGCCCCACCCACTGGTTTAATAAAAACGCTGACTGGCCAAAGGCAGACAGGAAGTGTGGGTGGGGCTACCAGACTAAGAAAGCTCTGGGACCAGAAAGAACAGAGCAGAGATGTCACAGTCACACCAGAGAAGTGGATGCTGAGGACAACTATGCTGCTCTGAGAAAGGTACCAAATTGCATGGCTGAACAGGATAAGAATCATGGGTTAGTTTAGAGGTAAAGAGTTAGCAAGTGATATGCCTGGGCCCCAGGTCAATCGGCATTAAATTAATGTAAGCATCTGTGTGTCTCTGTGGGTCTGCGGGTCTGCGGGTCCAAACCTCAAGGCTAGGCTGGAAACATAACACATGTGCCCTTGTGAAGGCCAGAGGCTGTCTTTGGGCCAGACTTTACCTTCCACCCTGGGACAGGTCTCTCTTGTTTGATGATTTCTGGTCTCCCTCTCCCATCTACTGTAGGAACACTGGGGTTACAGATGCATACTTCAGTGTCTTCTACATGTGCTCTGGGAATCTGAGCTCAGGACTCTTGCACAGCAAGTCCTTTACCCACTAAGACGTCTCTTAGCCCTGTAATTTCTCTTCCTCCATTTTGGTTGGAAGCAGAAGTTGGATCCTTTGTTTTTATTGCGATGTTAAGTAAATATATACAGAAAAATAATCTTAAACCATGTTTGCATATATTCTGGTTCACTTTTCTATTTCTGTGGTAAACACCATGACCGAAAGCAATTTGGAAGAGAGAGGGTTTATTTCATCTTTTGGGTTACAGACCATCATCCAGGAAAGCAAAGGCCAGAGCCTGAGGCTGAGGCCACAGAGGAATGCTGTTTGCTGTTTGCAGGCTTACTCCGTTGCTCATGTTAAACTGCCTTTCTTACACAGCCCAGGCCCAGCAGCCTAGGGATGGTACCACCCACTGTGGCCTGGGCCCTCCCATGTCAATCAACTGTCATGAACCATCTCGCAGACATGCTCACGGCTGATGTGATGGACGCAGCTTTGGGGCTGAGGGTCCCTCTTCCCAGGGAAGTCAGGTTGACAGCAAGCCTAACCATCACAGCTCTTAAACATTTTTATTGATTATAATTTATGTGTGTGCACAGTGTCAATGTGGAGGTCAGAGGATAACTTTCTAGAGTTGGTTCTGTCATTCTACCTTTACATGGGTCCTAGGGATGGACTCAGGAGACCATGGTCCCCTGAACTGTCTCTGTGGCCCACATATAGCTGTTGAACAACTGAAAAGGGATTTTTAAATTTTAAAACTTAATTCTAAAAATCCAGAAAATAAATAAAAGTCAAATGAATTATTTAAATTTGGGGTGACAAATGTGATTGAGTTCAAACCAGACAAAGTACTGATTGCTCTGTTCCAGGTTTGTGTCTCTGTATTAGAGTTTTTACTACGTGTACCTGTCGTGATTCATTTCCCTCCTTCATCTGTCTGTGTGAATCACTGAAGAACTCTCATTCATCTGCACAATGTACCATGATGTCATTCAGCCTCCGCTCAGTTCAAATGCATCACTTATGCGATGAGCCCAGCCTGTTTTCCTTGGTGCCTATGCAATTACATGTGTATCTGAATATGAGGCGGACAATGTTTGACTATTCAAAAAGGCATGTCAATCATCCTGAATATACTTAGGGTTTGTTGTTGTTTAAATAACCACAGACTCAGAAAAGTGAACTTCAAAAATAAACCCAGGAAAACCATGCTGTTTGACATAAACTCTTTCAAAACAGGGCAATAAGACATTTCTCAAGTTGGTTGCCATGTTGAGCAGGTCATGGGCACATTTGGATCAAGAGAGCTGCTAAAAAGAGGTATCCAGCTCGTTCAAAAGCTCTGATAATGAGGAAGGCATAGAGCGTGAGGGTGTGATCTACTACATAATACTTGCCAGAGAAAAGGGGACAAACGCTAAGGAAATGGCCGGAACCACTGCACGGAGCAGAAAAACACCAGGTATAAAGAGACAGCAGGATTTTCACCACGAGGAACAATACAACAAATGGCACCATCGACTCTGAAAGAAAGGGTAGGAGAGGAAGGAAGGAAATAAAGGGGAGTACAGGGATCTGGAAAATAAAGAGGGAAGGGGAGGGGAGGGGGGGGAGGGGAGGGGAGGGGGCGGATAGAAGAGGTAAAGCATCCAGGATCTTTGTGACTAACGAAGATATGACAAAGGACGAGGAAAACTGACTTAAGCTTAATCAACATCTAGAAAGTGTATGTGAATCACGAGCTCACGAGCGGGAACACCGAGACCTCCGACAGAAAGGAGAGTCTGGACCAGCCTGTCCGAGAGAATGAGCCGCCCGCCCGGGGTCCTTGTACCACAATTCAGCAAGACAACAAAAGGTCACGAGGCGATCCCTGCATGAAGTGGACTGCAGCCACTCAGGGTCTCTGTGTCTGTGGCAGTCTGTATCCGCTTCTGATTTTTTTTCCTTTATCTGTAATCTCTCCTCTGCCTCTGCCTTTCGATAAATGTCATTCTACTGTATGACTTGAGAGTCCTCCATCTTTTGTGCTTCATTTCTCTGTGTGTGTGTGGGGGCGGGGGGGGGGTTACCTCTACACACACGTGTGGAAGCCAGAAATCAATCTTAGATCCCCTCCTTCATTTGCTCACCATCTTGGTTTTTGACACAGGATCATGTCTCCTCTTTCCGCCCAGGACTGGGGTTACTGGAACTGTTGTCACACCTGACGTTTGTCGACTGCGGTAGATCCAAGTTGTTTGCTCCTAGAGCCACCTCCCCGGCCTCCATGGGGTTTTGTTGGTGGTGCTGTTTTGTGTCTTTGGTTGTTACCCTATCTTGCCTATTCTCTTCCTTCTTAATGTGGTCTGTGAGCATCTCTAGAGAATAGATAACTCCCAGAGTGAGGTCCTTACGGAGCCAGAAGAACCCAACAGAATGTTAGGAAGACTGTCTCGGCTAGTCCTTTAAACCTCCAAGCCCTCTTGGCAAGCGTGTATGACTTGCTGTTTTAATAGCTGTGGAAAGCCAATCAAATAATCAGAAGTCTACTTCAAGAAAAACAATCTCAAGTATTTGATTCAAGTGATACAAGAAAGGTCAGCTGTCTACATCAGCCTGAACAATAAACCTTGAAGCTGGGGTGGGAGATTGCCAGAAAAGTCAGAGAAAGAACAAATAGGTTAGAATCTAGGCTTCTAGGCTTTGATAGAAACTCTCTTTATATTTTTTGTCATTGACAGAGGTTGGGGAAACCTGAGATGCTCTAGATGGATATGAGATGCCATGTCCTATTTCAACTCAAAGCCTCGTCAGGAAGGTTATGTCATTCACTGATGACACACCCTGCTTTGGAGTCATGGACAGTTGGTGTGACACAGCTCTAGTTTCTCATCACTGGACACTTTTAGCATAGCAGTAAATTGACTGAATGCACTAGTAGGATATTTCCTGCCTTACTGAGTTTGTGCAAGAACTGACACCTAAAATTATTAAGTATTTCAAATCAAATTATATTTCTATAGCAGCTTATGTATGTATGTATGTATGTATGTATGTATGTATACACACACACACACACACACACACACACACACACATATTTCCAGTGCCAGAGAGTTGACTAGCAGGTCAAAGTGCTTGTGGTCAACCCTGATGATCCAAGTTCAGTCCCCAAGCCTGACATGACTGAAGTTGATTTTTATATTATTCCAGTGGAAAAAATCCAAGGTTAGGTTATTAACCTTAAGAAACTGACTGAGAAGCAGTGAGACTGATATTGAGTCAGATCTGTTTGTCTCTGTGGCTCTGGAGGCAGCTGTGATATGGTCGTGGACGAGCAACGTGATACTAGCATGCATTGTACTGTGGTCCTTTCTCATGCCGATAGACAAGTGCTCTGCAGACCCAAGCTGGTAACATGAGCACAGGGGCCTGCTACCTTTTGAATCAAGGCTAAGCAATGAGGGGAAAAGGTTTGGGGTTGTTTTTCCACTTGTGCTTCTGAAATCTGATTCTGTCACCAACAATAACAACTTGCACCTGTTTCTTCCACATCTTAACTTAAAATTCTCCCTCAGTCCTTCTAGCCTCAGAAATCTAGGCTACTGTTCCTTAAAGATGCGACCTTTCAGGAACCTCTTAGACCTGAGTCACATGGAAGTCCTGTGGAAATATAAACAGATTGGCACCAGTGAAATGGGCAAAGGCACTTGCCACCAAGCCAGGCAACCAGAGTTGGGTCTGTGGGACTGACATAACAGAAGAGAACCAACTCCCAAAAGTTGTCCTCTGACTTACATGGGCAGACACACACATATGTGCACACACACATGCGCACACACACACACACACACACACACACACACACACACACACACACACAATTACTATAATAAAAACTAAAGATCTGTAGTAGAAGTTTCTGGCCTAGCTCCACAGTTCCGACTAGCCCACAGCTACTTAGTCCTCCAAAATGATTCAGACACTTATATTAATTTCATTCTGTTCAACCTATAGCTCAGGCTCTCTCATCTTAACTCAGCCCATCTCCATTAATCTGTCTTGCCTTGGGACTTGTGGCTTACCTGAATTCCTTTGCATATTGCTCCTTGAGTGGCTGGATCGATTCTCCCTTGACTCTGCCCTCCTCCTTTATCTATACTCAGATTTCCCACCTAGTTCTAAGATGCCTTGCCATAGGCCAAAACAGTATCTTTATTAACCAATGATATTCACAGTGTACAGAAGATATCCTACATCATAGATTCCTAGGTCATACCCACATCTACCCCTTCAGAATGTCCTGGGAGAAGAGTAGACTGCACATTTATATCTATAAAATGTGTATTGCCCTGAAGCTTGAGACTCACTGAGAAACCACATCAGGAGGGACAGAAGCAGTCTCACCCTGATTGGAAGGCAATAGCACTGTAACCACGGTTTCAAATCAACAGAGCCTCCAATGCTCTATTCCTGATCAGGAAAAACACCCTGTGACCACGGAGTCTTAAAACCTATCTTCAAGCTGGGCTTGGTGGTACATGCCTACATTCTCCAGTAGTGGAGAAGGAAAAGCAGGAGGGTCTAGTATTCAAAGAAGTCTTGACTACATTGTAAGTTCAAGGCCAAGCTGAGTTACATGAGCCCCTGTCTTAAGGGCAAAATAATAAGAATAAAAATTATCCTCATTTTATTTTCTTCACAGCTTATTTTGATATCTTTCCCTAGGCACATTATGAAAATGGAAAACATTAATCATATAATTATCAAAATTAGACAAATGTTTTAATTTATTGCCATCATATTTTGATTTTCTTTGTGTATGTTGGCTTTGTTTGCTGAGGCAGGATCTCATAGTCCAGGCTAACCTTTAATTTACTCTTCCAAATTTCAAGAATTACAGAATTACAGGTGTTTGTAGATGTGTGTAACCATGCCTAACATATATATTCTGTCTTAGCCAGTCATGTGGTATACATCTATAATCCCAGCATTCAGGAAGTTGAGGCAGGAGTGTGGGAGATTATGTTGTTCTACTGTAAATAATTGTTCCACCCACTGGTTTAATAAAAAGCGCTGATTGGCTAAAGGCAGACAGGAAGTGTGGGCAGGGCTACCAAACTAAGAAAACTCTAGAAACAAGCAGAACAGAGTAGAATGCCAGAGAGAAGCCAGAAGAAACAGAGGACAACTATGCTGCTCTAAGAAAAGGTACTGAGCCCCATGGCTGAACAAGATAAGAGTCATGGGTTAGATTAAGGGTAAAGAGTTAGCAAGTTATATGCCTGGGCCTTAGGCCAATCAGCCTAAAACTATTGTAAGCATCTGTGTGTCTCTGCAGGTCTGTGGGGCTGTGAGGCTGTGGGGCTGTGGGCCTAAACCTTGAGGCTGGGTCTGAAAGTCCAGGCCAGAAACCTCCTACTACACAGGAGGACTGTAGATTCATTGCTGGCCTAGGCTACATAGCAAGACACTATCTCAAGAAAATAAAAATGCATTTTCCTAACATAGGGAAGACTTATAAATTAGGTCTTTAACAGAAGAATGCTGTTTCAAACACCCATTGGAACAGACATAGTAGTGTGGATTGAAACACTGTAGTTGGAGAAGACAAGTCCACATCCTGAGCACATATTCCAGGGAATTGAAGTTTCCATCTCCTCCATGTCACCAGCCTACCTGGAGGTGGGTTTTTGGTCTCTCCCAGGCAGACCAAGGAGCTTCCTAGAGGGCTCTATGCTGCACTTAGCATCAGGACAGCTAGAGAAGTCTTGGAAAGATTAGTGCATGCTGCTGAGCCCATGTATAACCTGAACATGCCCCACCATCACTGAAAAAGGCATGGAGGTCTGCAGAAGGGGCTGACATCACCCAGAGTAGGTCATTTGGTCCACTGGATTCTGGAAAGCTCCTCCTTGGTGAATACCTTTTGCTGAGTATTTACATGGTGGATACAGAGTGCTCACCCTCTGCTCTTCAGAACATTTCATTCATGGCTCCCCCCACTTCTTGTCATCAAACTACTAAGACCCCAGCACTTCAGTCAAACTGCCAGTTACAGCCTGCGAGTGAGAATACTTGGACTTCAGACTCTTTGACAGGCAGACAAGTAAAGGGACTGACATTTTGAGCAACAACAGCAGCTGAATGGGGGTGCAGTGCTGCAGACAGCTATGTCTATCGATACTAATGCATTGTGCACTCATCTGTAAGTGATGTCATCTCTCATGTAATATACATAATCACAACTTCTGCTTTACCTAATCTCATCTGACCATTTCCACTTGATGCCCATTGCTGATGCCTCTTGGGATAACTTTTATATATAGATGGTTCAGAAAACACTCAGTTCATGACAAGTAGTTCAGTTCACGTGTTACCAAGTGTCCCATAATCAGAAATTCAGTTTCTGCCATGGTCTGGTGCTGTGGGACTATATTCTGGTACATTGTAAATATTTGTCCCTCCTACCAGTTTAATAAAACACTGATTGGCCAGAAGACAGACAGGAAGTGTGGGCAGGGCTACCAGACTAAGAAAACTCTGGAAAGAGGAAGAGTCAGGCAGAGCCGTCAGCAGATGCAGAGGAAAAAGAGCCAGGTTGCTGCTCTAAGAAAAGGTACCAAGCCACATGGCTAAACAGATTAATGGGAATGGGTTAAGATGAGAGCGCTAGCTAGCAATGTATCTGAGCTATAGGCCAATCAGCATGAAATGAAGATAAGCTTTTGTGTAATTATTTGGGGCTAAGTGGCAGAAGGCTACAAGTGGGTCCAAACCTTGGGGCTAGGCCAGAAACTCTTATTACAGCCTAGTAGCAAATGAAGATTTGTTTCTGCAAAAAAATAATTGTGATTCCCAAACACTGTCTTTGCTTCTGCCACTCCAGTTCCTATAGCAGCCTCTAAATGACTTAAGCTTCCTGCTACTTACGTGCTTAATAGACTCCATCCCCTTAGAGATGTGCTAGATTGGTGGCTTGATTCTAATTAATAGAAAAATGGAAGAATTACAGGATAGCAATTCTGACTAGCTTCCATTTAGGGGCTGTCTTTTTTTCTACCCATCCTTTGGATCACTCACACTGGAGGAAGCAAGCTGCCATGTTGCAAAGAAAAGTCATGGCGAAATCTGGGTGGCATGGCAAGGCATACCACTCCCAGCTTATCAGCCTGTGATAAAACAAAGCCCAATAAGAATGAGTAAGGTTAGCCTGATTCTTCCTCTATGCGCATATGGAGATGACTGCAGCTCTGCCAAAGGCTTGAGTGCAATCTTAGGAGTTAGCCAGAAATAACCAGCTAATTGCTCCAGGATTCCTGAATAACATAAAACTGAGAAATAATAGATGTCTATTGTCTCAAGCTGCTTGATTAGGGGGTGGGATTTGTTATGCAACAACAAATGGCTGGAGCACTTGTGGATTAATGGCTGTCCTATATACTATTGCTTCTGGAGTAAAACCCATTTCTCAGTCCCAGGATTGTACCAGGGCTGTAGTTTATTGATCTTGTGTGGAGTAGCATCTTTCAGAGGGGGTGTGGCTGTAAAACAGCTCACCAAAGGTTCACAGTTGTAATGTCAGCTGAGAATAAGACTCTAAAAAGCTAGACCCCGTCCTTTAGCATGTATGCTATTTGTGGATTCAATAAGGAACATGGGGTACTCTTTCGGAGTAGAATGGGGAAGCACTCCTACACTGTTACAGTTCATTTCCAATCCACAAACTCATGGTTTTCATTCTGCAACTCTAATCACTGTAGTTTACTCAAATTCTTCCTCCGGCGGTCACAACAAAGGCTCTACTGAATCAGATGATGAAATTTCCACAGGCCACACTGAGCTTTTTGTATTATTAAAACCAGGAAACAAGAAGGGCTCAACGTCTTTGCTGGTAAATTACTCCAAGTTATGAGGGGTACATTGAGTTTCCCTAGCTGCCATGACAATGGGGCCAGGGAAGGCGATGTCCACAGCCGAGAATGTTCTCTGAGGTGCCTTTGAGTCCTATCAAAAACAGCACTAAGAATTAAGGTACACTATGGCGATAAATACAAAATGATTACTAATATTTAGAATCTTGGGAGTGATGAACTGAATTAACTTCACTAAGAATGACTAGCTGAGACTCCATTAACTGTGTAACAAACAAGACAGCACTGTAGCAACTACATACATTGTGCTTGTTATGTGTCTACTGATGTTTGCTGCTCTCTCCTTTACTACTGCCCTCCACCCCAGCAGTTAGTCTGGGCTCAGAAAGACCCCTGAGGCATCTAAAACAATCCAAGTTATTATCATTCCTCCTGACTGCCCACCATAACTAAATGCCTTCTGCTGAAGACACTACACACTTTGGTACACCTCAGAGAACGGGATCTTGAACTTAGCAGGAAAACTCACTGCTGAGAATAAGTGACTGAATGCTCAGAGGCAGATGGGACACGTACATCTCCTCTCCGACCTGACCCCAAGCTGTAGGAACACTAAGAGATCTGTCAGTCTCAAGAGCCCCACCTCCAAACACCTCTCCCTTCCCCTTCTAACCCTAAGGTATTAACTGCTTCTTGCACTTTTTGAGCTCTGGCTACCTCAAGGTCCTTGTCTTTTAACTTCATAGTGGCTACATTACTAGTTTCCAGTATGAGATCACCCCAATAAGAAAAGAACCTGTAACAAATTAGGAATAAGCAAGACCAAAATCAACATTTTGATCCTGATTGACTTTGGGGGACATGATAGTAAACTCAAATTAGCTTTATGAGAAAGCCTGATGGACAATTGCCTCAGTTTCTACCTGAAATCCTCCTGCCTCTCAAACTCTTTCAGGCCAATAGTGTGCATGTGTCTGGACAACAAGTGGGTTAAAGTTACTGTAGTTCACAGTGGTCCAGAAATTTGTGTCCTCTGACTTCCTGCTGAGGTGCTGTAAAGTGCTTGAGCTTTGCATATATTAAATGAAGTGTCCATACTGCTACCCGGGTGTGATCACAGAAGGTATCTGCTAGGGTCTGAATAGGAAAGGAGAGACAGCTTAAGTACTCTAACAGGTCTGGGGAGACAGCTCACTAGGTAAAGAAAGTGCTTGCTGTGCAAACAGGAGGGTCCACATTCAGATCCTTAGCACACAGGTAGAAAGATGGTGTAATGGTCTGGAGAGATGGCTCAGAGGTTAAAAATACTTCCTGTTCTTCCAGAGGATCCAACTTTGGTGTTTTGAGGGGTGTGTGTGTGTGTCTGTGTGTTGGGTTTTGTTGGTTTGGGGGTTTGTTGTTTGGTTTAGAGACAGGGTTTATCTGTGTAGCCCTGGCTGTCCTGGAACTCACTCATAGACCAGGCTGGCCTGCCTCCAGAGTGCTGGGACCACCACTCCACCAAGTTGTAACCCTGGCTCCAGAGGAAGGTATCCTGATGTCAACCTCTGGCATCCACCTGTGCATTGCAGAGAGGCAAACACCCCATACACACATATGCAATCACACACACATATACCACATACTCACATGCATAACAGATAAATAACCTAGTGGGTTTTTGCAAATGATTCTGATAATCATAAACATTAGCTTTATTTAAAGATGTACTGTTGCAATGGTATATGTAAACACCAAAGCTCATTTTATATAATATACAAAGACACAAATGTCTTTGGGTGGGCTTTAAGAGAATAATATTTCTAGTGTCCTGGAGATGTTCTCACAGCCTAGGGAAATTCAATGTTAGAATGAGGAGGAAGACTTTGTAAAAAGGAAGAGGAACAGGTTACAAAGGAGAAGCTAAAAAGAAGAACCCACTAACCTGCTCTGCTTTCAGGCACCTCAATTTGAGGAAGAAATATGTAAGCAGGGAAAGTTGGAAACCAGTTCTCTAAATTAACTCCCCATGTAGACAAACAGAAACCAAAGATTTGGTAAAAAACAAGGTTATGAGTTTAAAGAATATTAGTTTTGGTTTTGGGGGGCATGAGATTCAACACAGGGTCTCACAAATGCATGGCAAGTACTCTATCAAGTACCTCTAAGTCCCTAAAATATTCTTAAAGAGCCAGGCTCTTAGTGTATGTACTTAGTGATGTAATACCAGCACTTGGGAGGTGGAGGCAGTAGGATCAGGAGTTCAAGACCAGCCTCAGTAAATAGGGAGTGCATGGCCAGTCTGGATTTTATGAGGACCTTGTCTAATAATGTTAAAAAGCTGTACTGAGAGTCACTTCCACACAACTGTTTGTATTTGTTGGTCTCTCATGAACACACAGAAATAAAGTTAGAAATAGAAGCTGAATTGTTTTAGAAAATTGCAAAGTCAGCTCCCCGAGGGAGTGACAAAGCTTTATGGTTGTCCTACCTCTTCTGAAAAACCGAGCTTCAACAGTGGCATGCCTATCAACATCAGCCACACTGTCTCCATTCATGCTGTTGACTTTTTAGCCTGACTGTCAGATCCCCAGGCTGCACTCCAGCTTTTCTCAACATTGCCAACTACATCCTACCCGAAAGGGTCTCACAAACTGAAGCTCAACTTATCATAATCCTAAAAGCTTTACTCTAAAGATAAAATGATATCTCATATCTCAATTATTACAAAATGAGCAATTTACAAGGCTTACTTACTTTGTGAATAATGTAACTAACTATTCTTCATCTGTGCACTTACTATTCCAGGCTGTAGATACCATTGACAAGGATAATGACCATGTTTTGCTCCCAGCAGACTGGTCCATACATACAAATTCAAACTCCCAGGTTGTATTTGAGCATCCTCTCTGGATTGACTTGGACAGTGTTTGACTTATCACTAGATTAGGTCCAAGATGGTTACATCTGTATTTTCATAAACTACACACAACACTGACATACACAGACAACTGAGCTGAAACATCAGACTAGGTTCACTTGGACCATAACCTCAGTTGCTTACAGAGAACAGGGAGTGATATAAACCTAGCTGTTGGCTAGGTGTGAAGCAGCAGAGAGCAATGGTGGCACATTTCTGTCCTAAAGGCACTAAACTATTCTGGAATCCTCCAAGACAAAGACTGACATATTTGGGATGAATGCGGCCAGACCTGCTAGGGTTAAGATGATGTGATAGGCTACTTAATGGAAGCATTTCTTTTGGGCACACCTGAATGCTCAGTCCCACTGCTCCTGCACATGAAGCCCTTATTAATTCTAGTACATGTCATTCGAATGCAAACATTGTAATACTACAATTATTGATCTGATAAGCACATAGCTACTAAGTGTGTAAATGGGCAAGTAAGTGGCATATATAATATTGATGTACTGGACAAAGGGAGGATTCATGTCACAGATGGCACAGAACACAAGGTATGCAACTTCATCATGCTACTCAGAAAGGAGTTGCATTCAGAACTGATAAGTTATTTATGTAAAATTTTCTAGTTAATATTTCAGGACCAAAGTTGACTCTAGATAGCTCAAACTACAGAAAGTGAAACTGCAGGTGAGGTCACTAATAATGCAAATGACAGATGGAATATATGACGCTAGCATAGTATATTACATTAAAAGAGAGAGGGAAAGAAGCACATATATGGGGTATAAATAACATTTAATTTCAATACTTTAATACTGAAATTTACTATCATATTCATCAAGTTTTGCTTTTTACTATTTATTTCTCAGAGGGTATTGAAGGTGAACTTAACGTGATGAAGCATTCTCACCAAAGGAAAGTTTTATACTTCATCTCCAAATTCAGTCAAGTCCTGTAATATCTTATTACTTATTCACTATGTTGCAGCATGTATAAAATCAGTTAGTGCGATATGGAGATATTGCTTAGGTAAACACCCTAGAGGTGAGGATTTGCCATCCCAATTCCTTCACACTCGATGATGTAAGTGTCTTTAGAGGCATCTTCTTCCTCTTCTGATTTCTTCACAGTAAATTTGGCCTGGAAGCAGAATATTAGTGTGTAAGTACACATGAAGAGGACAGGGGGACAATCCTAGAACTCGATGGTTAAGGAGACAGAGTAAATATCAAATCCATTTGTTGAAGAAGGTACACATATAAAAATTAAATGACTTGTGAAGAAATTTTGTTGCATGAATTCTGGTTGTGTTAAAGGAAACTCAGAGCCAGATCTCAGGGAAAGGGTGAATATCAGAGAGAGGAGACACCACAGTCAAATCTCACCCAGCTGTCTTCCAGCTTCCTCAGCCTCGCTCCTTGTGGCTTCTACTGCCTCATCTGTCTTCCTACATCTGCCTTAAATACCTTCTTTGCCCAGTTGTTTCACATCCAGGTTAAGATTAAAGGCATGGACTACTACTATTTGGTAGTTAGCCTTGAACTCACAGAAACACAGAAAGATCTCCTCTGTCTTTGGAGTTAAGGTATAAATCACCACTCTCTGATCCTCCTGGATTGACTGTGGGTAGATCTCTCTGATATTTCAGAACTGGTTTTTATTAAATATGAAACATATCACCACAAAATTTAATAGCTTATTTTGTCCCAGGACTACGGTCCATGCTGACTGTTGTAAGTCTGTCAGAGCAGAGAACTCAGGCTCCCTCCACACCCACTGACAACATAGACATGTGCCGCAAGTGTAGCTTCTGCAGCATCCGCTGCTGTGTGCACCTTTCCCCCACTTTGTTCTTCTAAAACATGGGTCTGAATCACCTACCTGTCAGATGTGACATTATTTGCTCTCATTAAGCTTTTCTTGCCAATTTAATTCTCAGAATACATAATTCAAGAAGCTGGTTCAGAAGGGTAGGTGGGGCAAAGGGGTGGTGATGACTAACATCCTACCTCACTGAGCTTAACGCTCTAGTTCTTACTTGTGAGCTGAAGCCAGCTTTGAAATATGTCATCTGTCACTGTGCTCTGAAAGCATCACTTTTAAGATAAACACAGTTCCTTTTAACAAAACTGAATTTAAGTCAAAGCAACTAAATAGATTCTGGCAAAGAGGTTTCAAATGCCTTAAGTTTTAGGAACCTCCAAAATACAACTCGAAACCTATGGTCTTACAGACCAGCAGCGTTCACGAGCTCTCAGTTTCTTTTTATGTAACAGTGTACTGCACAAGTGGGCATCTAGAAATCACTGTGGAATGGACAACACTGAACACAGACAGAGCAAGGTAGCAAAACTCTTTATGGAGTTCTGTCTACATTTTTCAAATTACAAACATGAAAATATGAAACACAAGTAATAGGCAATCATTTCAAATTTATGCTTAATCATATTAGAGCCTAAAAGATGATCCAGTTGAAGTCTCCTATTTTTACAGATGAGCTAGTTGAACTAAAGCACAGGAAAATAAAGGTATTTTGGCCTAAGTCAACCCAGTTAAAATACATCAGAGGCTGGGTGTGGTAGCACACATTTAATTCCAGCACTAGGGAGGCAGAGGCACTGTGAGTTCCACAGCAGCCTGGTCTACAAAGTGAGTTCCAGGGCAGCCAGGGCTACACAGAGAAACCCTGTCTCAAACACACACACACACACACACACACACACACACACACACACACACACACACACACACACACGCACGCACGCACGCACGCACGCACGCACGCACGCACGCACGCACGCACGCACGCACGCACAGAGAGACAGAGAGACAGAGAGACAGAGAGAGAGAGAGAGTGAGTGCTAGGTATAGGTGGTAAAGACCTGGAAGCCCAGCATGCAGAAGGCTGATGTAGAATTTTGAGTTTGAAGCTAGCCTAGACCACACTTTGTAAGACCTTTTTGAAAAGAAAAACACCCCCCCCCATACACACACACATACAGTTAAATAAGAAACAAAAGTCACAAACCCCTTAGCGCAGGTATCACTTAAGAAATATGTGAGTGGCTATGAATATACAAAACATTGTAAAACGGAAGGCTACAATAAAGAAAACTTGATATAAAACTAGCAAGGACATCAATTTATTTTGTTTTATTCTTCTTTGTCTTTTTTACTTGCTTACTTGCTTCTTTTTAAGGAAAGTGTTGACGTGGAAGCACGGGAAAGTGGCCTGAAATGTGCCATGTGCACCAATGACTCATTCACTACCATGCCTCATATGAATTAATTTTATAATTTTATAATTTCAAAAAAGTCAGCAACCTCATAAAAATGAGAGTCATAAACTTCACAGAATTATTTTACAGAGAATATAGCAGCTGGGTGTGGTGGCTCTTGCTATATCCCAGCATGCCAGAGGCCAGAGGACCACAAGTTGTACTGGTCTATCTAGAAAGTTCAAAGCCAGCCGAAAGTACAGACTGAGACCCTGACTCAATAAAACTATGCAAAAAATAAAAAGAAATTCCAAAATAAAAATACGCTACCATACTAGAAAAGGAAAAGAAGAAGCTGTGTGTGTTCATAGTAAAAACAAACAGTGAGAAGCAATTTATAAATGTTCTACAAAGAAATTAACATTAGTTTCACAGTAAAACAAATTAGTCTTTTTTTTTCCTCCTTAGCTAAGAGTCCTGAAGATACAAACATGACCTCACACAGTATCAAAAGCAGAATGCCTTTTCTGATGGCTGCAGAATGGAAAGGTCTTCAAATATGTCCTCCTGGGTGCTCAAAATCCAGGCTGTAAATAAGAACTCTAGACCTAAAATGATCTCCACTCTGCCTCATTTTACTCACAGGCACCCATGATGGTTACAGGGTATGAGACAAAGATGGATGCTGAGGTAGCTGAGGGTCCACCATCAATCATGATCACACTGGGTTTCCTGTTTATGAACCCAGTGGGTCTTTCTAACAGAATACTTACCTTTGCTAGTTGTTCAGCAAAATGTATAGCAGTCTGTGTGTGGAGTGTGACTGGTCCTGTTTTTATTCTGGAAATTCCATTGGCTAGCGCCATGAAAATAATCAGCTATGAAAAAGGACAAAGAAAAAAAAAATCTCACAAATATGCTAATAATCAGAACTTCAAATCCTACAGCCACCAATAAGGAAAAGACTACTAGAAATCAAAGCAGCTTTAAAGAGAAATTAAAAGTATAGTTTCCATTTTCCTTCATGTTTCCAGAAGCTTTAGATGATGACAGTGTGTGTGTGTCAACCAGAGTTTGTGGCTTGATAAATGTTTATCAAGACTGACTTAAAACATATGTTTCAAAATAAAATAGAGAGCTGGACACTCATACAATAATTAGACCAAATACTTCTGCAAGCTAGCATTTATGACAGGTTCTTCTACTCTTCTAATGCTACATTGTAAAAGGCTAATGGAGACTACAGGATTCCTGGGAAGATGGACTTAGACAAGAAGGAAATGAAATGACTAGAGAACTCCTCCTCCTCCCCTTTCTCCCCCTCCTCCTCCTCCTCCCCCTCCTCCTGTTCTGAGGCTCAACCACAAGACTCCAGGCATGTCAGGCAGCAGCTCCACCACCATCCAGCCAGAGAATACACTTCTAAAAGCAGACTGGTGTCTTGAGAGGATGATATAGTGGAAAGGAAAATATACAAACAGTGAAATACTCAAAACATCTCCATGCCCAGCCTGAAGTACACACCTCGGAAGCCGAGTCAGGACGGTGACTGTGAGGCTAGAGTGAGACCTTTTCTCAAAAGAAGAGTGGAGGTACATTGAGTCCACTCCTGAGTTGGAGATGTGACATATCCCAGCCGAGGTATTAATAGGCACAGGAACACAATGAACAAGCACTTAAGAAAGGTCTGGGCAGTGAGTCTGGGAACTGTCACCATATGATTGGTACTGAAGTCATGAGACCGGAAAAAGTAACCAAGGAAGAAGAGACACGTAAGAAAACATGAGCCTCAAGCCCTTTAAAACTGACAAGAAGAAAACAGCAACTAACTAGCCAAGTAATTAGAAGATGAGAGAAGAGCACTTCAGAATTACATCAAGAAGAGAGCAAGTGTGCTAAAGCCAGGCCAGGAAAAGCAGGACTGAAATTTCAGGAATATAAATTCCAAGAGA
This sequence comes from Phyllotis vaccarum, assembly GCA_033318265.1. Classification (NCBI taxonomy): domain Eukaryota; kingdom Metazoa; phylum Chordata; class Mammalia; order Rodentia; family Cricetidae; genus Phyllotis; species Phyllotis vaccarum. The sequence continues at coordinate 42,460,596 of JARWLC010000015.1, read as the reverse complement.
AAACTTTTTAAATGATCGGAATATGACTTTTTATAATTAAATAGCATGTGAAAAAACTATATTCAAGCCAATCTGTAATCCCAGCACTCAAGAGGCAAAGTGCCTGCTGAGAATTCAAAATTAGCTTAGACTAGAAGGCAAGATTCAGTCTCAAAAAGGAAAAAAGAAAGAAAAAAGAAAAAGTTCCAGTACAGACAGGCACATCTAGACTAGAAATACCTTGCATTGAGACCAAGAGAATGAGACAAAAGGGTCTGTATATTTGATTCCACAATTGACAAAATTTGTATTCAACATACTTATGTTCAAATCTAGCAGGAAGGATGGTATTGGTCCTAAGTGTTGTTACCTGGTCTTGTAGATACTCGTCCACAGTGCCACCATGTCTTAGATTTGCTAATAACATCTCAGCAGCTTCAATTCCAACCTTGTCTGCATTCACACCTAAAGCAGCAGGTATAATAATAGAGAAAATAAGAAACTACTCTCCACATCACCAAGTTTAACTGAACTGAATATGGTGTCCCAGCACTCGGAAACCTACACAGGATGTTCCAGGTTCAAGGTTATCCTGGGCTACAAAGTGAAATTCTGTCCCAAAAAAACAATCAAAAAGTTTAATTGGTACATCCCAATTAGCACTGAGGTAACATTTCTTTAGGCTCTGGACTTAGCCAATGCACTTTTTAGGAAGGATCTTGCATTATTTAGCATTCTGAAACTTGAGAAATGCCAGTGTGTCGATGCACAAGTGTAGGTAAAATAGATTGTCTGGTGCCTGCTTAAAAATACTAATCATGGGGCCAGTGAGAAAGTTCAACTAGTAAAGGCACCTGTACCAAGCCCGATGACTCAAGTTCAAACCTCCCAAACTACATGGTGAAAACAGAGAATGAGCTCCTGAAAGCTGTCCTCTGACCTCCGCATGTGCTCCAAATTTTTTTTATTTAAGATTGCTAGTCATGGGCTAGGGATGCGGCGTGGTGCTTGAACACCTACTGCATATGTGAGGCTCTAGCTTACCCAGAACTATGAAGAAGTAAGTACAAAAACAGAAGAGCAGGGGTTGGAGAAGGAGACACAGGTAAGAGCACTGGCTGCTCTTCCAGAGGACCCAACTTCAAATCCTAGCATCCACAGGATAGATCACAATTGTCTATAATTCTAGTTCCAGAGCATCCAACACCCTCTCTCTTCTGATCTCCTCAGGTACCAGGCACAAAAGTGGTACACAAACATACATGTAAGCAAAACACTCACATATATAATTTAATTCTGTGTGTTTATCTCTTTCCAAAAATTTTTCTTAAAATTGTTTTCATACGACACATAATTTAAATTAAGAAAACTAATTATAAGGCCAGTTTATAACAAAGTTACAACCAAAGCTTCTAATCTAAAGCGTGTGATTTACACAAGTTAGAATTAGTCACAGCAATCTCATCGGAATTGAAGGATTTTTCAAGTTTCATCAGGTGACATTCTCAGAACAAGCATTTAAAGCTTAGTCTCTTTCACTGCTAACCCAGAAGTTAGAGAGGCTGATACAGGAGGCTTGAGGAGGTCAGCGTGGGCTTCAGGGCAAGATACCACTGCACACAACAACAAACCCCAAACAAAAAGACATTTGTTCTAACTCACGTCTTCTATTTTCTACTTTCCTATACATCCTAAGTCTTCGGTATGAAGATGAATACAAAATAAGTCTATCAGAAGTAACGAAAGTCAAATTCTCCTATATTCTTTAAAAAAAATCTTTGAATGCAAATAAAGAATTTTTAGAAATTGCTTGTATTTTATATCTTTACATTTACTAAATCATATATTTGATCAAGTGTACACAAGTGTGCGCACGAATGTGCGCGCACACACACCCCTTGAGAAAATTGTCCAGAAAAGCTGCACACAAAAATCATCTTTGCAAGATTCCTCCTAAAAATGTTCACAGGAAAGCCATAAGCATAAGACACCCAGACAAATCCAAACTACAAGGTATCCTGCTGAGAAAAAATGTCCTGAACTTTTCCAAATGTCAGCATCATCAGAGTTAAAAGAAAAGGCAAACAGAATACTGTACTACAGACAGACTAAGCTGAGCACAGTGGCACATGCCTGTAATCCCAGCACTTGAAAAGCTAAGACAGGAGGATTGCCAGGCTGGCTACAGTGATTACCAGGCCAACGAGGGATGACCTTGTCTGAAGAAAGTCAAATAAAGTAATAAAGTAGAATAAAAGCGTCAATAACCATGATAGTTAACACTATGTGAACATAAATAAATGCCATATAGTTTCTTGGTGATTTGCTTAAGTTAATGTGTAGGTATGTCTACACAATAAATTCTTCAGGTGAAAGGCTGGCATTGTGAATGTAACATGTAGCTAAGTATTCACAAGGGTGCACCAAGGAGAGGGTGCATGACTATTTGAGGTCTGAAATTTTCTCAAAATACAAAGTTGGGAGAAAAAAAAATTGGCCAACTCTAATAGTTGACTTTATCTTTTAAAAATGTTTTAATGACAATGGAAATTATAGACCCTCTCCTCCATATACCTCTTTTTCCAAGCGCTGATCCAGCAAACAAGCAGCCAGTGGATGTCTCAGCAACAATGCTACACAGGAGGGAAAAAGTACAATTAACACACCATAATACTCTAAATCTCATGTAAACAGAAGGCAAGAGACCAGATACTGCTATACAGACAAAATTAAATCTGCTCCCTACACTGCAGTAGTGAAACTCCTCCCACAGACAGTGAAGTCACTAACAATCCCCCATCAGCCTCTTGGGACAAGAGGATTCCTTTGGGCCAAGTCCCAGCAGATTCTAATCTACTCACAGGGAAAAAATGCCACCCTACAGGTGTTATGTCACTAGCACTAAGTGGTGACGGGCACACAGTGCTACACCGTACTTTGTAGTCATTTTAAAGAGGTTTTCACACAGACCTGAGTTCTGTTCTAGGTTTTATTACACAGCACTATAGCAAACTATGCAAGGGTTTTACCTTAAACTTTGTAAATTTCTGAGTAAGGTCTGAAATGTAAGGACCGCTCCTACAGGTGTCTCAAGTTCAGTACCGAGCAGTCACTTAGGGCAGCTCCAAGAGACCCAGTGCTCTCTTCTATACTCCGGATGCCTGCACTCACACACACATACCCATGAAGACACGCATACATATAACTAAAATAATAAATCTTAAAAAAATTAAGTCCACTACAATTGTCCCTTAGTATTCATGGGACTTCATTCCAGGATCTACACAAGGACACTGAGACCCAAAGGTGCCTGAGTCCTTTATTTAAATGGTGTTGTATCAACTAGTTCACAGCTGTAATCCCAGCACTTGGGAGGGGAGGCACCAGGATTGCTGACAATCTGAGGCCAGCCTGGACTACAGAGTGAGATCATGCTGCGCATGTGGCACACACCTGCCCCCTAGAAAGAAGGCAGGAGGATCAGGAGCTCAAGGGGATCCCTCAACACAAACAAAGTTCAAAGTCAGGCCACACTACCCGAGACCTAGTTTCAAAAAAAAAAGAGAAATGACGTAACATTGACATCAAACCTATAGGCACAACCTCCTAGATACTTGGAATCACCTCTAGATGCACAAGCTTCGTAAGAGCTGTTACACTGTACTGTTTAAGGAACCACAAGGAAAAAACTGCCTGCATGCATTTAGAATATAAACTTGTTTCTCCCAAATACTTTTATGTGGAGTTGCTTAAATTAAGTTCAGGGGAAGGATCTACAAAACACTTCAGGAAAAAAAAAATCACAATGATATTCTTTTTTTATTGTTTTGCTTACGCTGATTTAAGGCAATATCTTTATAAAGGGTTCAGGCTGACTTCCAACTTGTGATTCTTGACCGTGTCTGTTGAGTTTGGAAAGTACAGTCATGTGACACCAAGCTTCAGCCAGAATGATGACACTAACTCACTAAACTGCTGTTTTAGGTAGAAATGTCCTTACAAATATGTTGTAGAATCCTACACTGGGCAAAAGTCCTTCAACTCTTTGATGGATAATGACTTCGGGGTTTCAACTAATGTGTAAGTTCATGCTCTCACATGATCCCGCTCCCGTTGCCGAAGGCTTGGTCCCTGGACTCCTGCACAGACTGGATGCTGACATACAGGTCCCTGACCTCCTTTCTGATGCACCGCACGGCTGCTGCTGCCATGTCTTTTGCTACCTATTTTGGCAAATCAAAAAAGGAAAACAGATTGATCACTGGTTATTTGGACAATTTACTTTTGAACTTTGTTAATTTTTTAATTTATTTGTTTGTTTTGGCTTGTTTTTAGAGATAGGATTTCACTGTGTTGTGTAGCCCTGGCTATCACAATTATTTTTAATTCTTCAAAATTATGTAACACAGAATGGCACAGCAGTTAAGAACACTGTCTGCTCTTCCAGAGGACCCACTTTTGATCCCAAGCACCCACATCACCACCTGTAACTTCAGTCCCAAAGGGATCCAACACCCCTTTCTTTTTTGGCCTCAGGAAGGCACTGCATATACATGTAATAGATAACCATGCAAGTAAAATATCTTACACACAAAAATAATAAAAAGAAAACAAAGTCTAAATGTTGGGTGGTAGTGGCACACACCTTTAATCCCAGCACCTGGGAAGCAGAGGCAGGGGATCTCTGTGAGTTGAGGGCAGCTTGGTCTACAGAGTGTATTCTATGACAGTCAGGGCTACACAACACAGTGAAACCCTATCTCGAAAACCAAACCAAACCAAACAGACGAAGGGGGGAAAAAAAAAAAACACAAAATTTTAAAACAAAACAAAAACGTTCTGCCAGGCAGGATGGGGTGCACCTGTAATGCCAGCATTTGGAAGGCAAAACCAAGCAGTACACTGTGAGCTTGAGGTCAGTCTGGTGCACATGGTGAGTTCCAAGCCAGCCAGAGCTACATAGTAAGACCATGTCTCAAACAAAGCAAAACAAACTAAATAAATAGGTTTCCTCATCTGGTTGAGATGGCTCAGTGGGTAAAACCACCTGCTGCATGAGGCAGAACCCAAGCCTCACACAGTGAAGGGAGAGAAACAGCTCCTGGGGTGGCCTCTTCATCTCTACACAACACAGCATGTGCTCAGGGATGCAGGCCATTCCCTACCCACACAAAAGAAATAAATATAAGTAAAAATAAGGTTCTCAGTCTGGGCTTGTAGCTCAGGTAGTAGTGTGTGCCTAGCTCACATAAACCCTGGAATTTACTGGGCCAGTACGTTCAAGGCCATCATCAGTTACATGAGGCCTTGTTCTGAAAAAACAAACTAACATTTTGGAAGCAAATCAGGAGGAGCACTGAAGTTCAAGACCAACTAACTGGTCTACCTAGTAAGTTTCAGGAAGCCACAACACAAACCTCAAAAGACTGAAAAATAATCGAACAAACCCTCAACTTGTCTGAAACTTTTATTTTGAAAGAAAAAAAAATATTCTCAAGATTTTCAATGTCACAGTACTGCCTAGGTGTCCATAAACTTCTAAGGGCACGAAGACAACTTACTTTTAATGGCAAAACTCCAGCAACAAAAGCTCTCCCATAAATCTTGGTCACAGAGCCACGATCAGTCAGATTGACTGGGTCCAGCTGTTTAACTGGTGACATTCGGACAACCACTTCACCTCCCCCTTTTGGGTAATAGCCCCTAGGAAAAGTAGAAGAAATACTCCATAACTGAGTACATGACAAAGTAAAGCTTAACGGTACATTATAGTAACAGAAATGATACCAAAAGAAAAATTGTAGAAATTCATGGAAAGGTCTAAATATCTGCACTTTCAGATGTCTACTCTGTGGGCTTAGGATACACATGACTAGTGAAACTATGGCCAGAGTATAGCTAAAAGGGGAATGCACACTTAGCATGTGAATGTGAGGCCTTGGGTTCCATCCACAGTGCTCAAAGAAACCTCACCTACATGAGACTATTTCAAGTGCTCAGTGGGCACAGCACAGTAATGGCCACGTAAGAGGGGGCAAAACCCTTTCCTTGCTATAAGCAGTGACTACTCGAGTTGTCTGAGGGCACAAACTCTCCAACACCAGCTCTGCCAGCTTGTTTGCCAGGCCTGGAACAGCCGGCAGGCAGGCACTAGCAAACAGTTAACTCAGTTCTATCCTTACTGCACGTGCCTCCGTCCTCAGGTATCTCCTCTGGTTTACAGTCTACCAAGATCCTAATATGACCGCAACAAGGTACCAACAGATGAGGAAGCATGCATGCATCCATCAACAGTCCAAATAGAAATTATTTTCTATTTTTAAATATGATTTATAATTTTTAAGTAAGCAGGGGATAAATAACATGAATTTAAAAAGGCAAAGTAACTGAAGACAGTGGGCAACCACTGAGCTACACAACGAAAGTAGGAGGGAAGGTGAAACTAGAGAGGAAACCGGGGCAAGAGCATAAGCTCCCGGCCAGTTTACTCTCCCCACTAAACAGCAGAGGACAGCCTTACAGAGACATCCCTAAAGGCTGGCCTTTCTTAGGAAGTCATTTCTGACTAGGTTATGGAGGAGTTTCTTTACAACCCCAGAATGCCTAGTGTAGTTGTCCGCAGTAACCACTTAGCCTGTTCAGAGGCATGGATAAAACAGGAGCAGATAACATGCATGAGCAGAACACACATGTGGATTACATAGGCTTGAAAAACACAGGTGTAGATAACACGGGTGTGGATAACACTAGCTATAAAAATCTCCTCCACATAGAAATTGCCATCAAGAAATAAATGAATCCTGCAGGTGGCTGATAAGGCCCCAGAGGTCTGTAGTTTATCTTTAAGCCACAAAGTACTATTACTTCCTGTAAGAAATTTATCACGAAGCTGGGCAGTGATGCTACACAACTTTACTCTCAGCCTCAAAAAGTAGAGGCAGGAAGATCTCTGTGAGTTTGAGGCTAGCCTAGTCTACAGAGTGAGTTCCAGAGCAGCCAGAGCTGTTACACAGAGACCTTGGACAACACATTAACAGTATTAGAGTAACAGTTCTCTAAATGTAACTTTTCCACTAATCTTGGAACTGTAACAGGTGATAAAGGTTAAGGGCTGGGGATGGAACTCATCGACAGGGCACTGGTCTGGCATGCACAAGTCCCTGGGTTGGATCCCCAGCACTGCCATCAGAAGGGTGTGGTGGGGCACTAAGAACTGAGTAACTTACCTCATTTTAATGTCACAATTTAATTTGAAACCAAATTTCTCAACGATTGGCTTGAAAACCTGAAAAAGTCAGTTGTTACTTTAGCCACCAATATGCACAGATTCACAAAGTTCAATTATTAAATGAAAATGCTACGCAGTGAGCTTGTCAGTATTTTCTACAAACAGTGAGACCAATTCTACTGTTCATACAAAAAATCTGTTATACAGCAACTAGTTTAATGTTCAGTTATGGCGAACTGTGCAAGTCTATCCAATGAAAAAACAAAAAACAGCTCGCACATTTGATGCCAGGAACACCGGCAATCCTCCGTAACAGTATCAACAGTGTGCACTAAAGGGCACAAGAGGGCGCTGGCGAACAGCCTTCCTTTAAGCATTGTTTCTCAGTATTGCTGAAATCTTATTAGATGGATGCTTTACCTGCACCTTTTCTCATTTCATACTAGAAAAATTTTTCCACGACATCCTAAGTTCTTCACAAGCAATATTTAAGTAGCATGACACCTGAGCATAATTTATTGAGCCATCCTCTAAGGCAGTTCCCAGCCCCTCATTACAGTTCCTCATGGTGCGGTGACCCAGCCATAAAATTACTTCATTGCTACTTCAGAACTATAAGTTATAAGGTTTGCTACTGTCATGAACTATAATGTAACTACCTGATATGCAGGACATCTGATATTTGATATCTGCTCTAAAGGATCATGCCCATGTATTCTACAAATGATAATCTTGTTCTTATATGAGGCTATGCTCAAGGGTGTTAACATTCCTCTTTCATAGTATCTTATGCTGAGTAGTTTCTTTTATGTGGATTTCTAGGTAAAGAGGAAGTGACTTTCATTACACATCTCAGCACAACATTCATCAGATCGGCAGGGCTTTGAAAAGACAGGAGATGGTAATTAAACCTAAAGCCCACGAAAACACATTCCATCTGCTTAAGAGATTTGCTCCTTTCTCTAGGTTATCTCCATGTGTGTAGGAGGTATAGATGGCACTACATTTGTTCTGTTCTTTTTCAAAGACAGGCATGGTAATGTAGCCCAGGGCAGAGCACTTCCCAACCTGTGTAAAGCCCTGGGTTTCCCCCCCAAACATCTAAAGACCTCAAATGAGAGGGAGGCATGCTTAAACACGGGTCATCTGGTGCTGGGTAGGATGCAGGAGAAAGAGCTTTCATGGGGTTACAAAATGGACAGGGCTGAAAAATATTTTGGCAGTGTCTACAAATCTTAGTGACTTTGTTTAAAATTGAAAGCAACTCAAAGCAGATGAACAAGCTGGTTCATTCACAAAACAGAACCACTTGGCCTTTACTGCAGCAACACTGAGTCTCAAATTTATTACATAAGTGAAAAATCGAGATCCAGGAGCTGGCACAGGAGCTCAGTTGGTAGTGTACTTGGCCAGCATAAACTGGCTGTGTTGGTGCACACTTAGAACTCTAGCTCCGCAGGTGGCCCAAGGTCACCCTCCTTACACAGCAAATTTAAGGCTAGCCTGGGATACATAAGACTGTTTTGAAAAAGGGGGAAAAGCCAATTCTAAGGCTGTATAGAGCATCACCACTTTAGATGACATTGGGAAAAACCAAGCTAAGAGATACAGAATAGTGGTTGCCAGTATTTATTTATTTTAAATAAAAAATATTCCACATCTTGGCTATGGAAATTACTTCATAGGTATATAAATGTACACATTTCCTAAAACTACATTTAAAGGAAAAATGCTCAGAACCAGATGTGCTTTGAGCTTCTTTCTCAGATTCTGTGTTATCTGACATACACAACGATGCAATGAAAACATAAAATTCACCCATGTTGCACACCCATTATACAAAGAACCTCAATGAATGTCACCTATGCCTCTACACCTGGGTTGTGGTCATAGCCCACCACAGAAGTCTGGCGGGAAATGTTGTACTTACATTCCTGGGGAGGGGATACGTGTGCACTTACATTCCTGGGGAGGGGATACGCGCAGCACTGCTTTTGTGTGGGGATCAAGAGGACTGTTTTCAGGAGTTGGCTCTGGCCTTCTACTGTGTGTTCTGTGGGCTGAACTCAGGTCAACAGGCTTGCATTGCAAGTGATTTTTCCCAATGAGCCATCTCCCTGGCTCAAATTCTCAAACACTTAGTATTTCAGCTTAGAAGTACTCAGCCTATACTACTTTCCCCCCATAAGCATGCCAATACTAAAATAAAAATAGATGACTTATATAATAACTGATATAACTTATAAAATCATACTTTTAGGTCCTCAAAAACCTCAGTATGAACACAATCTTACTTTATAACAAACTCTAAATACCTAATCTGTTCCTTCTCCTGCAACAGAACTAGAAAACATGTCTGAACAGGAACGTCCAGAAAAATACTGCAGACATATGTAGAGAGGAAGCTGCCCCTTACCATCATGGTGTAATCAATCTGTGGGGCCATCTCAGCATTAGTTCCACCTTTCAAACGCAGTTCTGACGAAGAAGCAGCAAACAGAACACAAGGCATTGAGACCTGCATCAAGAGGCACACACTCCTAAGGAAAAGGCAGAACATGCTTAACTATCTCTTGAGTCTCAGAACAACCGCATTCGTTACTGCATATCAGTGTGACTTACAGCTCAGAAAGCAGAGAAGTTAGAGAACACTTCAGTGTCTGAAGGACAAAATCCTGAATCTTAAAGAAACATCTCAAAGTAGAAGATGATTAAAAAAAAAAAAAAAAACTGGGTTGAGGTAATCAATCAATAGCAAAAGGCTTTGGCTTCTCATTTGTAAGGCCTTAATTGACTACCCAGAACCATCAAAAATATTAAATCAAAAATAAAAACATGGCCAGGCAGTGGTAGTGCACACTATTAATCCCAGAACCCAGGAGGCAGAGGCAGGAGGATTTCTGTGAGTTCAAAGTCAACTTGTTCTACAGAGTGAGTTCCAGGGCAGCCAGGGCTACACAGAGAAACCCCATCTTGAGAAACCAAAACAAATAAATATACGTAAATGAAGAAAATAAAAATGCAAATCTAAATTTGAATCAAGGTTTATCACATCTGTGTGACTCTGGCTAAGCTCCGATGCTTCATATTATCATTATTATTAATAATAAACACATAGAGAATAAAACTGTCAAACATTTTTCTAAAAGTATTCTTGAAAGCAGTTTATGAAAAGCATTCAGAATAGCCATGACAAGAAATATTCACTGCTTATACTAGGGTTGTTACAATGCACAAGACACTACTCAAATATCAAGTCACAGCATACTGCTACCACCACAGACCTCATGTGACAGGACAGCCTCTTACAAAGACTGGAAACTCAATGTTTCACATGGAGTTTTCTCTTTATAGTCAACACAAAAAATCATAAATAATCAGTCGCAGAATATAAAGCATTTTTTAAAATGAAGTATTTGGTCAGATTTTTAAATGAATGGGTATTGCCCTTCCTCAAAACGAAAATGACCACATTCCTAAGTAGACAACAGCTTTAAGGAGAATCAGATATAGCATCTACAATCAAAAAATATTCCTTAACATCATATAACAAAGCTGCAAGTACACTAAACTACAAAGTCTCTATTTCTGGGCCCTGACTGTTTCTCAGAAAAACTCTGCTGTCTGTCCACGGTGTTAAGGACACTTGTAATGAATCTTTTACTCTAAAAGTCACTTTAAAGTCTCTATTACTGATAAGCAGTTTCATCAATTCTCTAAATATTCATTGGATGATTCATGGAAAAGAAAACAGAGGCAACATAACACATTCTCCTAAGAAGGAGCAAAGAGGAAAGAGATGTTTAGCTTGCTTACAAACCATAGTTTCTAACTGCTGGGCCCACCATCTATTCTCTTTTAAGCAATCCAGCATTTAAAGTGCTTATGTTCTCCTGGATAAAACTAGATTCTGAAAACAGTAATGAATATCTCATTTTTAAGAGTAAGGAAACACAAAACCAGACATGGGACAAAACTCAGTAGTGAAATCCTAACGGGCTATAGAATGCAGTAAGTGTGACATAGTATCACGGGTCTCCTGCTAGGACTCTACTGCAGCTGATCTCCAAGAGAACTGCACTATAAACTTCAAAGTTAGTTCTCTCATGTGCTAGTACATCAGGAGGCAAAAGATGAAGAAATGACTTAGCCAGTGAGGTCACGTGCCACAAGCCTAATGACCTGAGTCCAGTCCCTGTGGCCAAGATGGTAGAAGGTTGTCCTCTGAGCCACACGCAATCCAGTGTTTGTGTACATGTGAGTACGTTTGCACACACGCACAAACACACAAGTACAAGTAAATGAAATTTTTAAAAACTGAGAGGCAAAAGACTTAAATTCTAATGCTAGTTCTTACCTTAACTCCAAGACTGTAATCACTTAGCACCAGTGGGGTTTGACTTCCTAATTCACAACACGGAAGGTTTGGAATAAATGTTCTCTCTTACAGCTTCAAAGTCTGTAACTGTTTGGGTTAATTTTTACGAAGATAACTATGACTTTTTCTTCCTTGCTTAAACAGAATAATAAATAATGTGCTAATCGTAAAACACCTCAAATTCTTTCCTTACCATAGGTGTGGAAACTAAAGTCCCTCCACCTTGAAGCCTGGAACTATTTTGGGAGCTAAGAAGTTTCTAGTCCCCCATCCTGAGAAGTTTCTAAACCCCCAAGGCCAAGCGCCCAAAGTCCTGGGTCATCAGAGGACATTCTTGCTCAGGTGTAAAGCATCTTCTCCCCATCCTAAGATAACCAATCAGCCAGCAGCTGCCCACCTGACAGCAACAGTCAAGAAACTTCTGGGCCCCTCACCTCCCAGCCTGATAATGACATTTCTAGGATCTTTGTTTTAAAAGATGCTGCTTTTGAGTAGGGAAGGGCTCACTTCTCCACTGGCACTGCTGTGTGACCGTCAGTAGCTGAGCTCAGCTGTACAGCTGTAATAAACTTTGCTTTGCATTTGCATTCAGAGAGTTGGTGTGGTTCTGGGGATCTTTCTGGGGGTTGCTGAGACTGGGCAGTACATTGGAAAGTTTTCTCTTGATATATCTCACTGAGGCACAATCACAGGCCCCTTTACACAGAAGTCTACTTATACCATAGCTCAGATCTCATGTGTTACTAAACATCTTCTTAAAATAATCATAAATCATTTTAAAAGTTATCTCTGAACTGACAAAAGGTTTATAATTATCATGTCTTACTCTGTCAAATTCTTAATCACAGAAAATTACAGTTAAAAAAAAAAAAAAAAAAAAGCTACTTGAAAAAGCTTTCAGGGGCTGGGAATGAACTTTAGAGGCAGAGCACCTGCCCAGCATGCTTGAGATAGTGGGTTATTGCTGTAGTACCAGGGACAAAGGAAGGAAGCAATCAGCCATATAGCTCACAAAAACAATCACACTGGTTCCTCAGCACATTCTGTCACTGTCATTCTGTTAGTATGGGATGACATGATGGATACTTAGAAATTTGTTAAGACACCCATTTCCCAAAAGACTGGGCAGTTTTTGCTAGGGTTTCATTATTCTTGTTTTGTTTGCTTTCTGGTAGTGGGAAGTGAACCCAAGTACTTTTACATACTAATCAAGCACTGTGGCACTGAACCAGGACCCCAGCTCCGTTTCCCAAGGGGAAAAGAGGGTAATGAGGATATCTAAAATTTTTAGACTTGAGTATTTTGCCCTTCCTGCAGTGCTAGAGACTGAACCAAGGATCTTGGACATGTAAGAGAAGCCTCCAAAACATCCTAGAGTGATATAAATATTAAGACACTAAGGGGAAAATCACCATAGTAAATTGGGGTCATAACAGGTTGCAACCAAGAAGAGTTGGGAACAAATCTTGAAAGGATATGGTTGAGTGAGAGGAGCAAAGAGAGAGATAGAAAGAGATGGATATCTCAGTAAAGAAAGCCAATGTGGGCTTGGAAAGAAACTGAGTGCTAGGGAAACCTCCAAAAACTCACAGGATGTCCCTGGCTAGGGCTCCAACCAATAGTGGAGGGAGTGCCTAAACAGGACTTCCTTATAATCAAATGAATAATCACCCTAAGTGTTGTCACAGAACCTGCCTTCAACAATGAAAAGAGGTGAAGGCAGAGATCCATGGCTAAGCTCTGGGTCAAGCTCCTGGTCCAGCTGAGAGCGGGGGAGGGGAGTCTGTATGAACCAAGAGGATGGGGATTATGAGGAAAATACCCATAGGGATGGTTAGCTGGAGCTCTGGGGGCGGGGGGGGGGGGGGGGTTGCCCTCACTGAATCAAGAAGCCGCTGGGAGATCCATCATCAGGAAAAGGAGTTAGGCCTCCAAGGGTCGGCAATTGTCAATTGGCAAGGGCAGTATGTGGAGCCATGAGGGTGGGCGTGGGCTGGCACCTTGGAGCCCATTCCCTGCAGAGGAACACCTAACCCAGTCTTGCCTTTGGGATGAGGGAATCAGACTTGCCTGGAGTGGACGTGCCACACTGAGCTGACCCACCTTGAGACTTCTTGCCCTTTTGAAGGAGGAAATGGGAGTATGGGGACCAGGAGGCTGACTGGGATTGGGAGGAGGGGAGGGAGGAGCAGGGGGTTACATAGATAAAAATGAATTTTTTTCACTAAAAAAAATAATAAAATGAAAATAACTGAAAAAATTATTGTAGACAGTTCTATTTTCTTGATTTCTCAATCCATTTGTCATTTGTACATAGGAAAGCTGATTTCTATGTGCTTATTTTATGTTCTGCTATTTTGCTGAAGGTGTTTATCAGTTGTAGAAGTTTTCTGGTGGGGTCTTTAGAATCTTCTATATACAAAATTATATAATCTGAAAATAAAGATAATTTGACCTCCTCCCTATTTGTAAAAAGAGAGAGAGAGAGAGACTAAGGGGAAACCCAGTACAGTGATTCATATAGGCTCAGCACCAGGAGGGGAGAACAGGAGAATCAGGAGTTTAACACCAATGTGGATAATATAGGGATTAATACAACTTCCAGGTGTGATGGCCCTTGCATTTAATTCCAGCGCTTAGGAGGCAGAGGCAAGTGCATATATCTCTGAATACCAGGCCAACCTGGTCTACAGAGTGAGCTGTAGGACAATCAGGGTTACACAGAGAAACCCCATCTAATGGGGATGGATGGACGGATGGTAGGTAGGTAGATGCTACAGTTCAACAAGTAGGCCCCCAAAGTTTCACATTCATTGTTATGAACCTTTAAAGGTTTATTATTTACATTTTAAAAGGAAGAAAACTGAATAATCTCGAAAGGGTTAAAGAGCAATCTCAGGAAGCAATAGAGCCTACATCTGAACCGAAGTCTGGATGGAGTATTAAGTGAGACATACCCTGCTGTCTTCGTATCTGCCGTGTGGACGCCACCTCTGATCTTCCCTGGTGTGAAGGTTATCTCAGTTGAGCCGACTTCCGCCCCCTCCAGGTGGCCATCACACAAATCTCGAACCATTTCCAGTCCAGATAAATGCTGAGGCCTTCAGGTCATAATACTGCATCAAAATGTGTGCGATCAGACTGCCTATTCCCCCACTCTATGACAGAGTTACAAGCGTAATGGTAAGTGAGGTGTCTTCAATGGCAGACACTGAATTCCACTGAATAACCAACCATGACACCAGTATGGTTTGAATTAGGTCTCATCCCCTAAATTCCTATTCTGAGGCCTCAACCCACAAACGTGTTCGTTAAAATAAGACCCTTTAAAGGTATAATTAACTTAAAGGTAGGTGGGCAATGAGGGTGTGTGCTGACAGCTTGACTCTTCTTATAAAAAGAGATTGATTGATACTGAGGATAGAGATGTGGCTCAGTGGGTAGAGTGTTAGCATAGGATGGAGAAGGCCTTAGGTTTTATCCCCCAGAACCACATAAACTGGGCATGGTGGCACTCAGTTGTAATTCTAGCATTTGAGAGGTGGAGGCAGGAGAATCAAAAATTCAAGGTTATTATTCCCATCTAGGGAGTTCGGGATTACCCTGGGTTAGATGAGATCTTACAACATAGGAAGAAGAGTAAGATTTGAATCTACAGGGAAACACCAAACCACAAACTACCCTGTTTCCATGCATCTCAAAGACAACCCGCTGCCTGTCCTAGGGACGGGAAAGGAGGTCTGCACACTGGACGCTGGCCGGGGCATTCTCTGCCCCACAACCCAGGCTCCGATCCCGGGTCTCCCAGCCCCAGACCTAGACTCTGGGGCCCGTCTCCCCGCCCGGCCGCGGTACCTGAGGCCTGGTGTGCTGCGGCCCGCGCGGATCTTCTGCACGTGCAAGGGGAGGCCCAGGAGGCAGCTCAGGGCGGTGGAGACCCTGAGGATCTGGCCGCCCTGCAGTGCAGCGGGGAGAAGAAATTAAAGACACTGAATGGAGGTCCACCGCCACGGCTCGCCCCGGCCCCACGAGCCCGCACTCACCCCACACTCACCCCTTCCATGATCCCTCCGTCCACCTCCACCCGTTGCCCCTCCATCGCTGGAGCGAGGGAGCCCGGCCCGCAGCGACCACGCCCCAGCAGCAAACCGGAAAGGAGACGCCCGCAAACCCGTAACCCCGCCACCGTGCTTCCGGCCGAGTTTGCCGGAAGGAGCAGGAACTGGAGCCTCCGGGGAAATCCTTCCTACTGGAACGAAACCCTCGGTAAACCTGGCCCTGCAGTCTGTATGCGTGCGCGCTGCCGCTGCTCAAAGAGGCTGCTTAGGGAATAGTAGGCCAGCATTCCCAAGAACGCAGGGAGCTAGGATGGCCGCAAGAGGGTGATACAACAAAACCTTCAAGTTCCAGAAGACCTTTCCCCAACAGGTACATTGTCCCTCAGGCTGGTGTTTTATCTCTCCACGATCATGTGTAGCTCTGCTTTCTCCAGCATCCTCGAGTACCTCAAAGACTGGGAAATGAGTCTGAATTGCCTAAATTATGTGATGAAAATTCACTATTTCCTAATCTCAGTGTAGGTATTTGTGCAGCCCAGATGGAAAGTGATCCTGGCAGTCAGAAGCCCAGGTATACTGCGCACTGCAGTCCGAATGGAAACGTATTCAGGAGCCAATGAATACTGAGTGTTACAGCTTAATGAAAAGTATTCAGACAGTAGGGAGCCAATGAACACCATAAGCCACAGTAAACCTAGGTAGTAGTTTACAGCCCTGCTTCAGAGAAAGGCTTCCCCAGTGTTAACAGCTCTGCTCCAACAAGGGAGGGCCTGTTGGCGGCTCTCTGTTCAGGGAATGTAACAACTTGGCCCACCCAAGGAGGTTCTGTACAGGCTCTATTGCTGCTGCTCTGGCGAAAGTAGAAGGCTGTCACCCAAACCTCATTCAAGAGATTTATTGGCAGAGCTTTCTAGGGAGACTTTCAGGGTGGGGATTGGTCAAATTTTTTCCCTTTCTTTTTTTACCCTGATTTGGTTTTTAGTTTCAGGGCCAAAGTATGTTTCTTCCATTGTCTCTTTTAGGCTTTGGATCTCTAATTTAAGAGCCTGGGCACATTTCTTTCACTGGCTCTGATTCTAGTGTCAAATTGTGTTTCTTTGGTGCTGGTTTCAGAGCCAGGGCACATTTCTTTTTGGTTCTGGGTTCAGAGATAAATGTATTTCACTGGCTCAGGTCTTAGATCCTGGATGTGTTTCTTTCACTAGTTCTGGGTTCAGAGATAGGGTGTGTTTCTTTCACTGGCTCTGATCTCAGAGCCAGGGTAGGTTTATTTGGCTAGCCACTTTTCCCAACACTCAGTACTGTTCTAATTCAATATTCTGAAAATACATAGATTACTTTAACCAATCTAGAACATGCTCTAAGATGCTAATCAGGGAATTAGTCAAGATTTGGAATATTAGTTATGGTTGTGTGGTTACTTGATTGTTACCATCAGAGCCTTGGCTCTGGCGGCCCCACAAATCACTTCTCAGTAGCCAATCTAAGAAATGATTAATAATGAAAAACAGAAAACAGATATTTGCTAAATTTAATTCATTGGGAAGAGGAAGAAATAGACCAAGTCTATCTCAGGGTCCTGATGTAAAGTTTAGGTTTAAGTAGGGGGCAATAGAGATGCACGACTAAGTAGTCCTGGTCGAGGTGTGGTCCAGGCCAAACTCAACCATCACTGACTCAGTCTGTCTTGCAGGGTGGTCTAGCACATTTCAAAACTGTGAAATCTCTTCCTGGGAGAAATTCTTTTCCCTCTGACTGGCATGAGGACTCCAGCTTTTCCCTCATCCAAGCATGAAACACTTAGAAAAACTTCATTGTTTCATAGTCTGCCAACCAAAGGGAGAGGCACAAGTACCTTATAAGTATGAAGAAGACAAACTAGAGGCCTAAGATCCCAAAGGAAGCAATACCAGTGATGTAATTTTACAGACAAGAAATAATGAGAAGTTGAAGAAAGGCGGTGTGTGTAGCACAAATCCTAATTGATCTTATAAAATAGCTGGAGTCAGCTATTAGGATAAATGCTGAAAGACCATAGAGACAAAGAAACAAGCCACAGCCACACTCTTGCCTCAACAACTCCTCAGCCAAAAGGACTGAGCTCCTGTTTCCTCCCTACTTACATTCCTTTCTCTGCCCAGCCATATCACTTCCTGTCTCAATCTCCCTAGCACTGGGATTAAAGGTATGTGCCACCACTGCCTGGTCTCAGTGGTTATCTAGTGGTTGGGTCTGCCCTCTGATCTTCAGACAAACTTTATTTGTTAGAGCATACACAATATATCACCACAACTATGGCTTTGGGAATGTTATATAAATGTACTTTTTATAAAATTGGGTTTTTTTTAAATGTGTATGGGCGTATTGCCTGCACATGCATCTGTGCACCTCATCTGTGCCTGGTGCCCATAGAGGCTTGAAAAGGGCATCAAATTAACTGGAACTGGAGTTACTGAAGACTTTGAGCCACTAAGTGGGTGCTGAGTATCTGACCTGGGTCCTATGGAAAAGCAGCCATCTCTCCAGCACCTGTGGTACCTTAATTATTTTACATATTAGATTCCCATTGCAGAAACATAACGTACTCTGAAGAAAGCTTATCCTTTTTATTTTTATCTACTTATGATAGTGCTGGGGACTTATGTTGAGGTTTCAAGCACACCAAATAAACACTGTACCAGTCCCCATGCACACCAAATAAACACTGTACCCAAGAGCCTCAGTCTCTGCCCTTAGCTTGTGCCTTCTAATTTCTAACTCCTGCTGAATTCTTGCTTCTGATCTGTTTGCACCATTCTATCTTCTTTTGGTAGTAGAAAGAAGTGGATAAGGTAGAAGTATGATGTAGAAACCAGCCAAGAAACTGTAGATACTATTGTAATTGTATTACAGGAATGAGTAAAGTCTACAGAGATATTTGAAACTGGGATTTTCCCAGGAATCTTCCTGCCAGAAAAAGGAGGCTAAAGCTAGTCAGAGAGAGAACTTGTCTGCAGGAAAGAAATTTAACACAGTTCTGACAGCTTCTGAGACCACCCTGCAGGAGAGACTGAATCTGAGACAATGATGCATCAGTAATGAGCAGGGCCACACCTTGTGGAACTGCTTAACTCTGCACATTTCCAGCCCTTCTACTTCAAACCTAAACCACGAAGATGGACTTGAGGGTGTCTTAGTTGGAATTTCTATTACTTTGAAGAGACACCATGATCATGGCGACTCATAAGGAAAAACATTTCATTGAGGTGGCAGCTTATAGTTCTGAGGTTCAGTCCATTACCATCATGGCATTGAGCACCAAGGTGTGCAGGCAGGCATGGTGCTGTGTACATCTTAGTCAGAGGTCAACAGGAAGGAGGCTGTGACACTGGAAGCAGCCTGAGCACAGGAGACCAAAAAGCCCACTCCCAGAGTGTCACAGTTCCTCTAACAAGGCCACACCTCCTCATAGTGCCACTTCTTTGGGGGCTATTTTCTTTCAGATCATCACAAGAAGGGGGGAGTCATTACATTTTCTCATTTCTTATCTCACCCCAATGTGGCTACATTGAATAAATATCTCTCTCTCCTTCTCTCTCCTTTTATTCTCCCCCCAACTCTCTTAGTCTCGTAAAATGGTTTATTGAAGATGAGTGCCTGATCCTGGCTTGTCAGGGCTTTCAGGGCATAAACTGTGACCCTAATAACACTTATATATAATAACAATAAGCTTGTGTAGTGCTATACTAGTTACCACAATAAACCTGGGGGGCTGGTGCTCCTGTCTTTGACTAGTAAGCATCTGGGTCCAGCTCTATATATTCATTCTAAGTGAATTTCTAAAGAATAGATCCACAGTCAGGATTGGTAATACATGCCTTTAATCACAGCACTTGATAGGGGCAGGGGAATCTCTGACCTTGAAGCCAATCAGGTCTACAGAGCAAGTTCCATAGCAACCAGAGTTACACAGAGAAACCTTGTCTCAAAAAAAAAAAAATTAAAAACCACATGTGCACTTCAGGAACAAAACTTATCACAGAAAGAGAGTCTGAGACATAGGGGAAATGATGAGCTTAGAAATTGCAAACAATACATAAAGTGTCATAGGATAACAACAGTGTAAGTCAAGATGTGGATGGCAACAGTTAAAGAACCCCAGATCTCCATTTGGAGTTAAAGCAAAAGTTCAGACAAGTTGATAGAGTTAAGAGTGTTGACACACTAGCTGGGTGTCATGGGGCACCCTTTTAATCCCGGCACACTGAAGGCAGAGGCAGGCGGATCTCTGACCTCAAGGCCATCCTGGTCTACAGAGTAAATTCCAGGACAGCCAGGGCTACACAATGAAACTATGTCTTGAAAAAAAAATAAATAAAAACTGGTGATACAAAATTCAGTTCTCATGCTAACGGGAATAAGAAACTGCTGAAAAGTATCATTCTGATCCTGTAACCTGGCTTTCTAAGGATCCTAGCTGGTGGAGCAGTGGCCACTTACAAAGGAAAAGATAGTAGCTGCCCCAGTGTTAGTCTTGGAACAACTTGGAAAAGGGCATATAGGAGAATCTAACAGTCCAAGAAATTAATTTTTGTGATTAAGAAAAGGTAAGGAAAATGGCATTTGCTACAGGACTTTCTGTTGACTTTAGCCAAATCAGAGCATTTTCCTTTGGTGAATACCCCGCAACACCTTGACCACATGAGACCTTGTCTCAAATAAATAAATAAACAAATAAAATTTGGTATCCCTCTATTAGACTTAATTTCTTTTTTAAAAAAAGCATCGTCATTAGCTAAAAGCAGTCGAAATGGAAGCTACATTATGTTTTTTTAAAAAGTGCTATACCATTAAGTAGATATAAATCAAAGCCATCATGAAATAGTATGTGAAACCTAATAGGAAGACTCTAAAAAAGATGAGTAGTCTTTAAGACATGAAGAAACCTGAGAATCTTCATGAAGCTATACCACTGCGAGTGTGAATGCATAATGAAACAGTCCCTCTTGAAAACAGCTTGACAAACTCTCAAAAAGTTAAATGCTGTATTATCCAGGCCTTTAGCAATCCTTTCCCTGACAGAAGTGAAACATGTCTACACAGCTGGGCAGTGGTGGTGCACTTCTTTAATCCCAGCACTAGGAGGCAGAGGCAGGTGAATCTGATTTCTGGGCCAGCCTGGTCTACAGAGTGAGTTCCAGTATGGCCAGGGCTACACCAGGAAACCCTGTCATGACAAAAAAGAAAAAGAAAAGAAAATGTATCTACACAAAAGCTTTGTCTAAATGTTCAGAAGCAGCATGATTTAAAACACTCCCAGAGCAGAAATAACACAAATGTCATTAAAAAAAACCCCACAAGATCATTAAGTTAGATCTTTCAGGTTATTGTGTGTATGAGAACTGGAAACTGTCCAACTAAAAATATATCACAAAGCCTCAGCTTTACAGAAGTTATTGCACAGTTTAGAGAGCTCCTACTCAGGTCGGCAGGAAAAATCAAGAAGTCTGGAGGTTGAGCTCAGTTGGTGCAGACTGCCTAGCAAGCACAACAGGTCAATTTTTGGCCACAATGGTATGTATTCAAGAATGGGGTGATGCTACATGAGTCCCTGTCAAAAAACAATAAGAGAACAAATAAAATAGAGGAAACAGGTTAAAAGCATAAAGGAAGCATTTGAAAAATCATTACTCAGGGCAAGTGTGGATGGCACATGCCTTTAATCAACAAAAGCAGATAGATCTCTGGGAGCTTGGTTGTATATACAAGTTCCAGACCAGCCATGTCTACATAGTGAGACTGTGTCTCAAAAAAACCAAAATAAACCCTCCAAACAAAACAGAAACAAAAGAAAAAAGAAATAACCAATATACATGTTAAATCTGCTCAAATGTATTAATAATCAAGAAGCTTTAAATTAGCACCATAATACTATGTTATAAATACTTTAAGTCTGTCAAATAAGAAACAAAAAATCCTCCCACATACAGCCATTACACAAGTTATTTTATACAGTCATATTCAAAGCAATCTAGTGTTATCTAAGTTAAAGTTGAAGATAAACTTAGTCATTTTTTAAGCTAGGGTTTAGTGGTTTAGCCTTCAATCCCAGCTACTAGCCAGGATAGGACAGTAGAATCATAAACAAGGCCACCCAGACAGCTTAGAGCTCCTCTCTCAAAATAAAACTAGTAGTTAGGCAGATAGCTGGGGATGAGGCTCAGGAGTAGCGGTGGAATGCTTGCCTAGTTTCCACAAGACCCTAGGTTCAGTCTCAGTCTCTGTCTGTCTATGTTCCTTCCTTCCTCCCTTGGTTCTTCCCTCCCTCTTGGTCTTACTAACCAAAACACTGTTGGATAGTCAAGAATTGCATCACTTGGTGCTTGTTAGAGATACCCCATTCTTTTTATTTAAAAAAAATTTATTTTGCATACCAACCACAGTTTCCCCTTTCTCCTCTCATCTTGTCTCCCCCCCCTCCTTTCTCACCCCCCCCCATTCACTCCTCAGAAAGGGTAAGGCTTCCTATAGGAGTCAACAAAGCACAGCGTATCAAGTCCCCTCCCCGAAATGAAGGCTGAATGAGGCATTCCACCATTGGGAACAGGTTCCAAAAAGGTAGCTATGCACCAGGGACAGATTTTGGTCCAACTGCTAGGAGCCACAGATAGACCAAGCTACACAGTTATCACCCACACAGAGAAGGCTTTGGGGGCTCTCATGCAGGCTCCCTAGCCATCTTTGAGCTCCTACTAGCTCAGGTTGGCTATCTCTGATCTCTCCATCAGGATCTTGACCCACCTTGCTCATAGAATCCCTTCTCCCTCTCTTCAACTTGACTCCAGGAGCTTAGATCAGTGCCTGGCTGAGGATCTCTGCATCTGCTTCCATCACTGGATGAGGGTTCTATGATGACAACCAATCTGATTACAGGAGGAGGCAAGTTCAGGCATCTCTCCACTATTGCTAAGAGTCTTAGTTGGAGTCATCCTTCTGGATTCCTGTGAGTTTCTTAGCACCAGGCTTCTCCATAACCCCAAATGCCCCCCTCTATCAAGAAATCTCTTTCATTGCTCTCCTTCTGTCATTCTCCCAGCTCAGCTATCTATATTCCTTATGTTCCCATCCCCCATTCCCTTCCCTCTGCATCGCCCACCCCTGCACACCGCCCCCCACCCCCTGTTTACCCTGGAGGTCACATCCATTTCCCCTTCCCGGGGTGATCCATGAGTCTCCCTTAGAGTCCTCCTTGTTACCTAGCATCTCCGGGGTTGAAATTTGTAGCCTGGTTATTCTTTGTTTTACATCTAATATCCACTTACGAGTGAGTACATACTGTGTTTGTCTTTCTGGGTCTGGATTACCTTACTCAAGATGATTTTTTTTCTAGTTCCATCCATTTCAGTTTCATGACATCATTTACTCCATTGCATAACTGTGTGGTTTGGGTATCAGGGTTACTATACCCTCATAAAAAGAGTTTGGCATTGTTCCTTCTGTTTCTATTGTGTGGAAGAATTTGAGGAGTATTGGTACTAGATCTTCTTTGAAAAAGTCTGTTAGAATTCTGCCCTAAAACCATCTAGCCCCCTGGGTTTTTGTAGGGGGGAAGACTTTTAATGAATGTTTCTATTTCTTTATAGGTCTGTTTAAATTATTTATCTGGTCTTGATTTAATTTTTATACATGGTACCTATCCAGAAAAATTTCCGTTTCTTTTAGATTTTTAGCTTTTCCAATTTTGGGGGAATACAGATTTTTGAAATATGGTCTAATGATTCTTTGGATTTCCTCAGTGTCTGTTGTATGTCCCCCTTTTCATTTCTGATTCTGTTAATTTGGATACTCTCTCCCTGCCTTCTGCTTAGTTTGGATAAGGGTTTATCTATCTTGTTGACTTTCTCAATGAACCAACTCTTTGTTTCATTGATTCTTTGTATTGTTCTCTTTGTTCCTATTGTATTGATTTCAGCCCTGAGTTTGATTAGTTCATGTCATCTACTCCTTTGGGGTGATATTTGCTTCTTTTTGTTCTAGAGCCTTCAGGTTTGCTGTTAGGTCTCTAGTGTGAGATCTCTCTAAATTCATTGTGAAGGCATCTAGAGCTATGAACCTCCCTCTTAGCACTGCTTCCATCGTATCTCATAAATTTGGGTATGTGGTGCCTTCGTTTTCACTGGTCTAGGAACTCTTTAATTTCTTTATTTCTTCCTTGACGTAGTGCTTCATTTGAACATTGTTCAGTTTCCATGAGTTTGTAGGCTTTCTGTAATTTGTGTTGTTGTTGAATTCTAATTTTAAGTCATGGCATTCTCAGAGAAGGATTGCCACCACACTGCATGGGAGGGTTCAACTCTCCAAAAATTGCCTTCAGTTTGATTTTATACCAATGAGTATTTATATAATCCCCTTAATAAATACTAATCCTTAATATAATCAATCACTAATAAATAATTACTCCAATGGGTTATTCCCCCCTTTTTTAATCCATTGAGATTTGCTTTGTGAGCAAGTATGTGATCAGTTTTGGAGAAGGTTTCATCAGTTGCTGAGATTTTTTTTCTTTTCTGTTGGGTGAAATGTCTGCTAAGTCCATTTGAGTCATAATATCTGTTAGTTCCTTTATTTCTCTGTTAAGTTTCTGTCTGGCAGAACCTGTACATCAGTGAGAGAGAGGTGTTTAAGTTCCCCAGTATTAGTGTGTGGGGTTTAAAGTTAGTAATTTTTTTTTCAAATGTAAGTACCCTTATATTTGAGGCATAAATGTTCAGAATTGAGACTTTGTCTTGGTGTATTTTTCCTATGGTGAATAAGTAATGTCCTTCATCTGTTTTGATTAATTTTAGTTTGAAGTCTGCTTTGTTAGACATTAGGATGGCTACACCGACTTGTTTCTTAGGTACATTTGGTTGGAAAATCTTTTCCCAACCCTATACTCTGAGGTAATGTCTATCTTTGAAGTTGGGATGTGTTTCTTGTATGCATCAGAAAGATACCCCATTCTGATCTAGTGAATAGGTTCCAAAACACCCCTACAAAAAAAGATAAGAACACAATCAAATATAGAAACAGTGTCTGCTGAAATATGATGATAAAGGAAAGAAGTAACCTTGCTGTTTACAGAAAAAAAAAGATAGAATTAAGGGAAACCTAAGAGGAAGAAAGTTACATAGTTTATTAGTCAGGAGTGAATTAATCACTTCACAGGAACACTACCGTCCCATTATATAAGCAGGAGCATGTAGGACTATAAAGTCTATTCAATGTGCATATAAAAAGTTTAATGCAGAAAGTTTTTAAAAAATTTTTTAAAAGTTTTTAAAAAGTCTTTTGATTATTGCAAATTTTGGGTGGGGGATGGTATTGAGACAGGATTTCTTTGTTTGACAGCTCTGGCTGTCCTGGAACACACTTTATTGACCAGGCTTGACTCAAACTCACAAAAATACACCTGTCTCTGCCTCTCAAGTGCTGGGATTAAAGGTAAGTGCCAGCACATCCAGCTATTGTGGATTTTCTGATAAAGGCAATGATTTACATTTATTGCTTACAGTAGATTCATGTGTTACACTGGGAAAAATAGTGCATCTGTGTGAAGATAAACAAGCTGTGAAAAACATGGGATTCTGTTTCACAGCCACTGGTTTTCTAGTGCTGAGAAAATATTGCCCCTGCTTCCTCCCATTTTATTCTCTCCAATCCTTTAGACATTGGTGCAGAGTTTTAAGAATCAAGAACAGTTAAATGTCACTGGACATATATACATTTGTATATACACCGCCTGTTAAGGAAAGCTCTAACTTCCACTCATTCTCTCTCCCTCTCTGTTTTGTTTTTAAAGAATGGATCTCACCATGTAGTTCATGGGTTTCTGGTGTTCCCTTTACTGTTCCAATTGCGCTCAATTTGACATTCTTCAAGAGTCAAAGCAATTCAGGGTTATACGTTGGTGCCTCATTTCTTATGCTATCCTGCTGCGACTGACCACATTCTCTAAGACTGAACGACAATGTGATGGTGTGTTTATTTTGAGAAGCCAATTTCAACAACCCCGAGGACAGTACACAGGAGGAAGAAGTGCTAGTCATGGAGAAGTGTTCCAGTATGGACTTATGAAAAAGTTGTACTTTAGAAACTTACTACAAAATATAAAATCATCCTATTTTTTTGCCTTCAGTGTAGTTACAGTGCAACATCAGAAAGAGCGCTTTGCCACTGATCTTCAATGTGTGTCCTTAATTTTTAAAAGTTATTTACGTATGTGTAACTGTGCACCTGAGTGTGTGTAGGTCGAGCACTTGCACGCAGGTGCTGGAGGATGGCCAGAAGAGGGACTTGAATCCCCTGGAATTGGAGTTACAGGAAGTTCTGAGCCGTCTGTTGTGGGTGCTACAGACTGAACTCTGGTTCTCTGCAAGACCCTAACACTAAACGTGATTTCTCTCCATTCTCTGAACTAAAAAGATGATGGCTGATGCGCAGGTACTTAACGGCAGCCAACCCCTGGCCGTTTGAGCTGCCCTCCTTCCCTCTCCTAGTAATACTCTTTCACAAAGCCTTGGGTCTGAACCGGCCCCGTCCCGCGCCCCGGTTGGCTGCTGGGTGGGAGGCTCGTTCCTTCGCTCCTATTGGCCGCTCAGGGAGGTGCGTCTCGGGTCTCAGGATTGGTCACTTGGAGGAGGCGTCTCTCCCAGCTGGGCTCTGGTGGCTGTTTCCGGAGTAAGATGGCTGCAGCGCGTGTGCTGGGGAGCTGGAGCCGAAATGCTGTCAGGCTGGTAAGTAGCACTGAGTGAGTCTGAGGTTAGGAAGGAGTGATTTAGTAGATGTCACCTGGAGTGGTGCGATGCTTTCTTCCTCCAGTGCCACGCGTCCTGTGCATAAGTTATGGAAAGGTGCATGCAGACAGAAGGGCCGCGGGGGTGGAGCTCCAGCCAGGCTGGAAACAACTGTCTGTTCTTACCTGGGAGCTCTCCTTTGGCGATTTGCCTTCCTCCCAGTGGTACCCACATCCCTGTCTTTCACCTGCTTGCTTTTGCTTGAGCACTTTGATGCCAGGCAATGTCATAGGCGCGACAGACACAAAGCTACATGGGGGGAAGGGGCGGGGAATTTATTCTGTACACACCACGCGCCAG
Source organism: Phyllotis vaccarum (assembly GCA_033318265.1). Lineage (NCBI taxonomy): Eukaryota > Metazoa > Chordata > Mammalia > Rodentia > Cricetidae > Phyllotis > Phyllotis vaccarum. Next base: position 42,433,839 of record JARWLC010000015.1, on the reverse strand, counting down.
ACGTGGGCACTGTTAACCTAACCTCAGGCAATTTTCAGTGGGGAGGAAGAGAAGAGAAAAGGAAAGTTATACCCTTCTAGCTTGAGATTGACTCAGAACTGTACTTCTCTCCTTGATCACCTTACATGCCATTCCAACTTTTTATTATCTATTTACCACCTCCATTTGCCTGAAGTTCCCCCTCACTCGCAGACTTTTAGCAACAATAGTGGATGTATCCCATTAAGTATCCTGGCTCTTCCTAATTATATAACTTCTTGGGTACTGACTTTTGTTTTCCTAGATGTTCCTGCAACGGTGGCCTTGATCTCACAAAACCTTTTCCCAGCTTTTTGTGTGTTCTGGGCACTGGGGATATAAATATAACACAGATGGACACCATCCCTTCTTCCCAAGACTGTAATCTTGTGGAGGAGAATGGGAGAGGGAGGCCAGGCAAGACAAAAGGCCATGGCTTTAGAATACTTCAAAGAAGTGCTATTATGGATCAGGTGCTCAGAGCTACTGTGGCAGGTGGGATGACCCTGGTGGAGGAGTGGGGCTCAGAGAGGAATTTCTGGGGGGGGGCAGTGAGTCAGGAGAGTGTGCGGGGGAAGGAGAAGGTAGCCAGCAGAATACTCCTGTCCCCAGCACCTTACTAGCAGCTCTTTTTTGAGAGCTCTCCATTCTTGGCTTCCCAATACTATTCTTCCTACATCTTTTGCTACTTGGTTCCACTGTCTCCTTCTCTAGCTTCTAAATACTGTTTTAAATACAGTCAAACACTGCACGAAGATTTTTCAGTCAGCAGTGATTACATAAGATTAAGACAGATCTGAACACTTCCTATCCTTTAGATCACAGACACAATAATGTTACAGTTGCCTCCAGTGTTTAGTACAGTAACATGCTATACAGATTTGTAGCATAAGAGCTAGCATGTAGCTTAGGTGGGTAATAAGCTAAGCCATTTGGTTTGTGTAAACGTAAGGTGCACACATCGACCGAATCATCAAATGATGGAGTTCTCACAGTCCTGTCATTAAGTGATGCATGACTACTTCCTTTCTTAAAAATGCTGGCCGTGGCCCTCCTTACTTTTTCTATTCCTGCATTCTCTCAACTCCTTTGGATATAGTCACCAGCTGTCCTAATGGTTTCTTGATGTTCCCCAGTCTTCCAAATGGGTCTACGGAAGGCTCATATATTCTGCTGTTCAAGAGATCTCCAGTCACATGATATGAGGTGTTCAATTGCAAGTAACACAAGTCCAATGAATGAACAAGACATCATTTGTGCAAGATGATCAGCTGACATAGGTGACGTCATTGTCAGGGCTGATTTCTCAGTTCATTTTGACTTTCCCCACTTGGCCATAAGGGAGCTGCAACAACTCAGTATTTAAGACCAGAAGGAGAAAGGAATAGTACCAGGCCTACTCAACCAGCTAGGACAGTGTTACAAGGTTACTGCTAGCAGAGGAGGGTGTGGAAAAGCTAGCCGCCAGCCATCTCAGTGTGCCATAGTGCCTCAGGGATACAGACTGGGCTTCAGAATAGAACCCTCAAACCTGTTTCTCTTGATTCTAACTTCTAACTCTGAAGAAATCGAGCCACTATTCAACACCTCACTCTTAATTGCAGGTGTCTTAGTCTTTCCTAATTGGGACTCTTGCCTCTGATCCTCCCCTTTTGTAGTTCATTTCCCATAGGCTAGCCATAATGAACTTATAAAGTAAGGCATACAATTAGATCATGCCCTGTTCTTACTTAAGACAACTTTTTTTTTTTTTTTTTTTTTTTAATGACCACAAGCCACATGGCCTAAGATGGCATCTCCAACCTCTCAAGCTTCTACACTTTATTCTCCTCACACCCACCCTCTTTGGATTCCCTTTCCACATCCTTAACTGTTCCTCTTATGCTTTCATGCCCCCGATTTTGTTTTTCAAGTCAGGGTTTCTCTGGCTATCCTGGAACTGGCTTAGTTGACCAGACTGTCCTTGAACTCAGATCTTCCTGCCTCTGCCTCCCAAGTGCTGGGATTAAAGGTGTGCTCCATCACCACCTGGCTTATGAGACAACATAAGACAGCATCTGCCTTCGTGAGTATAGTTTACTTCACTTAACATGATGATTGCCAGTACCATTTATTTTCTTGAAAATGATATAATTATTTTTTATTCTATCACTTTACTGGGCACTGGTTATAAACATCACTGAAATAAGATTAGAGTAAAAGTAACACTTTTCACACTCAAAAATACATTTGTCATTCAAGCCCCAACCATGCCCACTTGTTGGACATTAAACTGCTTAGCTGAGCATACACTGTGCTCTCTTGATTCCAGACCTTTGCTCATATATTTCCTCTGCCTTGAAGACTCTTGCCCCATCTGCAATACTTCTCATCTCCTGGGTTACTCCCACTCAAACTACAGTCTTACTTGAGACTAACTCTCTCCAGAGTTTCCCTTAGCACACCCTCCTGTAGCCCTGTTAACGGCCCACGTGCTTCACTTTAGCTCATCCTATTAGTGTCTCGGTTAGGGTTTTCTGTTGCTGTGAAAAGACACCATGACCACAGCAGCTCTTATAGAGGAGATGTTTAATTGAGGTGGCAGCTTACAGTTTCAGAGGGTCAGTCCATTATCATCATGGCAGGGAGCATGGTACTGTTCACGCAGATGTGGTGCTGTAGGAGTAGCTGAGAGTTCTACATCTTGCAGGCAATCGGAAATTGACTGACTCTGGGCATAGGAAACCTCAAAGCCCACTCCCCACAGTGACACACTTCCTTCAACAGAGCCATGCTGCCTAATAGTGCCACTTCCTGTGAGATTATGAGGGCCAGCTATCACAACTAGCCATTGCGTGTGGGCAGGAATTGCATGTGTTTCCTTCTGTATGTAACACCCGTACTCTGCATCTGTGAGAGACATAGATATTTGTTGAAGGACTCAGTAAAAGAAGTTTTTGCTTTGCCTTTTTGGTTTTGTTTGCTTGTTTTTCAAGACTGAGTTTCTCTGTAACAGCCCTGGCTGTCACAGAATTCTCTATTTGTAGACCAACCAGGCTGGCCTTGAACTCACAGATATTCTGCCTCTGCCTCCTGATTTCTGAGATTAAAGGAGTATGCCACCCTCAGCACTTACCTTTTTGCTTTTTAATCTTATTTAAATATTTTTAAGGGATGAGGGTTTAATGCCCGAGATAAGTTAATCATATGCAAGGGGTTTTGTGTCTGGTTTCTTGCTTCACTAGGAGTCATATATTTGGTTCCTAATTTAGTCAGCTATGCTCTGTTGAATTTTTAATTTTTTCATAGTTATTTTTTGTGTGTGTGGTGGGGAACGCACAAGTATCAGGGTAAGTCAGGGACAACTTGCAGGAGTCACTTCTCTCATCTCTATTATTTTGGGTCCTGGGGACTGAACTCACATCATCAGGGTTGGCAGCGGGAGCTTTTACTCACGGAGCCATCTCGCTAGCCTGTATTATAGTTTCAGTGGTATCTGTCTTCTTGTTTAAAAGACTAAGTGATTTGAACTTACTTATTTACTTCTTTATTATGTTAATCAATTAAATTTTTTCAGCTTTTTTTTTTTCTAGTTGTAGACATTAAAGTTTTGATTCAGTGAATCACTAGGTATAAATCGGAATTACCTCAGGCATGTTGGGCCTGATAATCTCAACGGAATTATGTCTTTTAAGTATTGTTCATGACTCAGTAAAAGAAGCTTTTGTTCTGCTTTTTTATCTTCTGCAAAAATTTGTAAGGGAGGAGAGCCTAGTGCTTGTGATCAATTATTCCTATTTAGGGTCTGGCTTCATCCGTTCCCTGCTTCTCTAGGAGCCACATTGGTGCCTCATATATAAAGCTCCACCAGTTTGTCCTTTAAAATCTGAGAATTTTCTGGCCATGGTAGTGCATACTTTTAGTCCCGGAGCTTGAGACTCTGTGAGTGAGGACAGTCTCATCTACACAGAGAGTTCCAGCACAGCCCAGCAGGGCTACATATCGAGAGAGAGAGAGAGAGAGAGAGAGAGAGAGAGAGAGAGAGAGAGAGAGAGAGAGAGAGAGAGAGAGAGAGAGAGAGAGAGAGAGAGGGAGGGAGGGAGGGAGAGGGAGAGAGAGGGAGAGAGAGAGATTGGGGCATCAAAGGCCAGTCTGTTCTTAAATAATCTCTACTTTCTTGTTCTTAACTGGTATGATTCTGTAAGAGAAAATACCTCTTCGGGTTTAAGAATTCATTTTTCCTTTCTATTGCCCTTAAATCTCTTTTGCTAATTTTTAATCCCCCTCCCCTTCTCTTCAAAGCCATCCAGTAGCTGTGATTCACATAACGCCCAGCCTATGGCAACTCAGTTGCCTTTTCTCAGCTCCTGTTGATCAGATTCAGGAGGCGGGGCTTCTCCAGACTGTCTAGAGCTCAGGAGACTGTTTCCTGTCCTGTCTGTAATGTAACCCTGCCCCGCAAGCATATGTTCCCACTCCTTATCCTGACATTCGCAGATACCCAGCAGCCATCGTGAGCATCTGCTGTTGTCCTTTTCAAATCTGATCAAGCCAGATCAAGATACTCACTGCTCCTGCAGCTGCGCTAATCAAATTCTTGCTGTAGTTTCTGTGCTGACATCACTTCCTGTGCCTTAGAAGTGTCCTCTGTTCTTTATTATTCATACTTACTGTGCAAGGTCATTTAAGTCTTCCCCAAAGTCACGCTCACCCTCCCTCCACTTCTTTTTTGTTTGGGGCCTTAATTTCTCATTACAAATAATAAGAGCACACATGACCCTGCCTGGGAGAAAGAAAGAATTGTTTCTCTTAGATTATAGTTTGGAAAGAAAGGATTCTTTATGCTGGCAACTTGATGTGTTAGGAAGAGCCTAGGCTTTGCCATCAGGTTTATTTGTCTTCACAGCTTAATTGCAATATGACCTTGGACAAATAACGTCCTCTTCTTAACCAGTATGATTCTATAAGAGAAAATGCCTTCTCAGGTTTAAAAATTCATTTTTCCTCTCATGTGAGGGCAATAATGTACACCTTTCTGGAGAGAAGGCAATGTAATGAAACCATCAAGTACCTGGTACACAGTAAGAAAGCAGTCAGAGCATTCTGACTGGGTCATTTGTGACCCCTCATCTGTTAGTAGTTCCTCAGTAAGAGCTGTTGTAGAGGGGAAAGCCTTTGTAGATTAATTTTCTTTAAGGGTTTTAAAGTGCAAAATTAAGATATACCTGTATAGTTCATGATTTTCGTTAGGCGTCTCTACGTTTTGTATCAGAAGAAGCAGATATAAAATGACTCCTTTTTCTGTTGACTAAGTGCCAGGGTGGAGAACACTGGAGGAGAAAGCAAAGACAGACAAAGCAGGATATTTAGAAAAGAGAGGCCAGTCAATATCTGCTCATCCTTAAGCTTTCAACTTAAATAATTCTAGTTAGGCTTTGTGGTTTCTGAATATTACTTTTAGTAAGAATTAAATATGGACATTAGAGGGAAAGGCAGTTGCCACATAGGTCCGAGGACCTGAGGCTGATCACTGGAACCGGTGTCAAAAGCTGGGTGTGATTGTGTACACTGGGGCTAAGGGGAGGCAGACAGGAGAATGGCACAGAAGCCTGCTGGCTGGCTAGTCTGGAGTATGCAGCCAGAAACGAGAGACCCTGCCTCAAAACAAGTGGGGAGAAGTCCTGACTCCTGACAGTTGTCCTCTGAGCTCCACACACCACAGGCATACAGACACACACGTAATAAAGTTCAAGTTTTAAATATAGTTATTATAAAAGTGAGTTATCAGGTGGGAATGGGAAACTACTCTGTAATTCCCGAAAGTGGGAGGCAGACAGGGAATCCCCAGAGCAAGATGGTGAGCCAGACTAACTTAAATGATGAGCCCTGTAAAAACCCTGCTAAAGTGTATCAGATGGATTGCCATCAAGAAAGACAGTCAATGTCAATCTCAGGCCTTCGTGTGCATATGCACACACATACATATGAGGGCAAAGAGATAATATAGGATGATCTCTTTAAAGTAAAGATAGGATATGTAATTTAAGAAAGGAACCACCAGATTTTCTTTGCTCAGAAATCAGAAGTAACTGCCACTTGAGAATGTAAATATAGGGGTTGGAAAGATGACTCAGCAGTTAAGAGCACTTATTGCTCTCCAAGAGGACCTGAGTTTGGTTCCCAGCGCCAACATGGCAGTTCACAACTATCCTTAAGTTCAGTTCCAGGGGATCCAGCTCTCTCTTCTGTCCTCTACAGGTACCAGGCCCACATTTGATATACAGATATACATTTAGGCAAAACACTAATACACATAAAATCAAACATGTAATTTTTAAAATTACCAACTTAAATATATTCTGTAGTCAGAATTTTGATTTTATGTTGCTTATTTTCAGAAAAAGAGCAAAATCCTTACTTATAAGTACATATCAAAATATGACTTGTACGTGTGGTGGCATGTGGTGGCATGTGCCTGTGGTCCCAACAGTTGCTTCTATGTAAATATAAGATTTAAATACATACCAGTATTCTCAAAAACAAAGGCTAGAAATTATTGTAGTTTAAAAGGTGAGGGTGTCATCAGATATTAATAACACTGAAAGGTTAACTTTTAGAATAAATTCTAAGTTTAGGACATTTAGGTTTTGATATATCAAGTTGAGTGTACTTAGAACTAACATGTCTTGAATCATACTAAGACATTATACAGAATAGTTAGCAGAGTCATCTATAAATTAGTATAAGAAAACCAATGAGGGAGTTGGAGAATAGCTCTGCAGTCAAGAACACTGCCTGCTCTTCCAAAGGACTGGGTTTCAATTGCTAGCAACCACAGGGCAGCTCACAACTGTCTGTAACTCCCCAGAGGATCCAACACCCTCTTGGCTTCTCTGGGCAACAGGCATGCACTTGGCAAACATGCTAAACATGTAAGCAAACACTCATACACATAAAGTCGAAGGAAATATCTCTTTAAAAAGAAAGAAGAAAGCCATCTGGGCTGCTTAGAGGTAAAGTGTGCTAAGAAGCCATGGGTTCAGCCCCCATTATTGAGAGGAAAACCAAAACTTTTTGGACAGAGGTTTTTGCATTGTCTGAAATGCTGACAATCACCTTTCTGTTGTTTGTGTCTGCTGCCCTACGATGAATTCAGGGCCTTATGAATGCTAGCTGAGTGCTTTGCCACTGAGCTTCATCTGCAGCCAGATTTCCTCCATTGCTTCATTTAGGAATTCTGACAGCTTAGCATATCTACTCGCCAGAGTGTAAGGAACTCAGAACAGTGTTTTAGACATACAAACTTATGTGCCTCAGTGGGTGTAGTATGACTGAAGCCCATATTTTCTCTATGGAAGACTTTGAGTTCCTTGGTTACTGGGACAGAAGCAATTTAGAAAATGACCAGCTTCATCAGTTTGGTTGTTCCTGCTGCTGAAGATTCTGAATTTGCCAAGATAATTCATTTTCATCATGAGTATCAGCCTAAAATAGAACTGAACAAAATTTCAGTATGTACTTAAGCAGCCATTAAGATAATTTATGCTTTTATTTGGGGAGTGTGTGGGTAAACACACAGCTTTCTGCATATGGGGCATTCTGCCAGTGAGCTTTACTCCCAGCGCCTGAATATTTATAAATGCGTTTTTTGTTTTATTTTTTGTTCAACAGATTTGTGTTCGCTATTTTCAAACATGTAATAACGTACATGTTTTGAAGCCAAAATGTGTGTGTTCCTTCAGTTCTCCCTTGCTCAAATATAGTCAACCACATCACTTCCTGAGAACAGCAGCTGGTGAGTATGCTCCCCAGATAGCATGTCAAGTAATGTTATCTTTATCAGCTCTTTTTTTTTTTTTTAATAGTTGAAGACTTACCAAAGTAAAAAAATTGATCCTGTATTTCTAGCATGGCTCTCCCTACCTCTATCCATTACCTGTTTTCTTCCCCCTCCACTCCATAGTTTCTCTAAATGCTGGCATATTTCTGCAGTTGGGGCTGGGTTATACCCAGTCATCTGTTCTTTATTCTCTGATTTTCTAGGTACAATCATTAGCACTGATGTGACCTTCTCAGTTAAGGTAAATTGCTGATTTATTAGAAGCATAATTATATCCTTATGCACAATCATTCTGTTTGTGAGGTGAAACAATCTGCTGTTAGGTTGGCATGATGTAATCACCCTGAGTGCCCCTGAGTAGAGAGCTCCCTGGCTTTTATCTGCTTACCTTTCTCCCAACTGCCCAACCTCTGTAAGTAACTTGAGGCCTCAAATATTAGATTTGGCAAAAACATAAGAGATTTTTTTCTGCTGATCTATTGAGAACCCTAACAAAGAGCCCTATATTTTATTATATACTTAAGCATTTGGCAGATGCAGGGGCCCTGGCAGTGAGAAGTAGGGAAATTCTAGACAGATTCTGCCCAATTTCCCATGCTTTTATATGCCATCCACAGTAGTCTCAGACAATGTAAAATTTACATTCCCCACTATTTTTAAAAGATTTGTGTTTATTTATATATGTACACATATATGTACACATACACACATTACATATGTGCTTTATCCCTAGCACCATATATATAGTAATAGTAATTTATTTTGGTAATTGGATAGATGGAAAGTGTGTGTGTGTCTGTGTGTGTGTGTCTGTGTGTTTGTGTGTCTGTGTGTTTGTGTGTCTGTGTGTCTCTGTGTGTGGTGCTGGAGATAAAACCCAGGGCTTCACACATGGAAGCAAGCCTTCTTCCTCTATGCTCACTCTGCTCAAGAAAAGACTTCCATTTTTTAACCCGATCACTTGTTACTTCCCAGGAAGTAGAGGCCACCACAGGAGTAACAGCAGCTTCCTGCTTTGTCCTGTAAACATTTCTCATGAACTTTAGGTCTCTCATGTTTATCAATTGCAGGCTATGTGGGCTGCTGTGTGGTGTTTGTTTGTTTGTTTTGAGACAGGGTTTTTCTGTGTAGTCCTGACTGCCCTGGAGCTCACTCTGTAGACCAGACTGGCTTCAAATTAAAATGTGCACCACTACGGGCTGGCTTTCTGTTTATTCATTATTAGCAATGAGAAAGTTGCTCATCTCTGTTTTTATCACCTAGAAAATGAGAGTGATCATAGTACTTAGTATGATTCTGTGAGCATTCATTCAGAATGTGTGATCACCTGTGTGCAAGGTACTGCCCTAGAATGTATCAGTAGACAAAGCAGAGATCTTTACATTGGGCACATTAGACAAAAATCAGGTGTATTTGTCCTGTTGCTGTCTCTGGCCACTCGCCACTTTTTTAAGTTTCTTTTACTCTGCTTAATGGAGAGAGGAAAGAAAAGTCTTAGGGATAGCTTGGCTGAACATAATTTGGACATATTAGAAATGATTAGGCATGATGTACACCTGTAATCCCAGCACTTGGGAGGGAAAGGCAGGTGAATCTCTGTGACTTCAAAACCAGCCTGGTCAACAGAGGGAGGTCCAGGACAGCCAGGGTTACACAGTGAGATCCTGTCTTAAAAGAACAAACAATAATAACAAACAAATTAAACCTAAAAAGAGGAAAGAGAAAAAGAAAAATTCCTAAGACTGCTGGATAAGTAGTCTAAGTATCCAGGATGGCTATTGAAAGTGAGAGATCTAGTTGGAAGCAGGCCTTTTTTTGTACATCAGTATTGTTTCAAAGTGTCAGAAACCTCTAGGAGAGACATTGTAACTCTATCAAAGAGAGTCATTTGGGAAGTTGGAAAACATAAGTTCTGTGGCAGTAGATCTGTGTCTTGCAGTAACTTCTGTAATGCTTAAGTGGTTATGCTTTTTAAACTTATAAAATGCTAGTTTTGGGGGGGGGTTGGTTTTTTGTTTGGTTGGTTTGGTTGTCTATAGGAAGGAACAATTTCTGCCTCTACTTGAAAACATATTCTAATCTTAGAAATAAAAGCAGCTATTGATAATGCATATTTAATGAGATCATTTCCCATTTATTTTTGAAGCGTTACAGGGACAGGTTGTTCAGTTCAAGCTCTCTGACATTGGAGAAGGCATTCGAGAAGTAACTATTAAAGAATGGTAAGTCAGTCTCAAATTAATCTTAAGTCCATGAGAAATTAATCAATATGCACAACGTAAGACTCAAACTGGGAAATTTCTTTGCTGACTTTTGGTAGCAGAAGTTATTCCTCAAGTCCTTTTCTTTCATGTGGCTTATTAATGATTGTTATTTTAATTTATGTGTATGAATGTTTTGCCTGTGTGTGCGTCTGTGTGTCATGTGCATGGCTGGTGCCCTCAAAGGCCAGAAGAGGGTATGGAATCCTCTGCACCTGGAGTTACACACAGTTGTGAGCCACCATGTGGGTGCCAGGAATTGAGCCCAGTGCCCTTAATGACAGATCCATTTCTCCAATTTGTTTCTTCCTTCTAAAAAATATTTTTTAACTGTTTATTTTTTGCTTCAGCCAAAAGAGATTGTTTTCCAAGTGATTGTTGATGCAAAACCAGGGCAGAGCAATAATCAAATCCAGTGCAATGAGCCTGCAAACTAGGCATACTCTCTAAGTTATACCCAGCCTGCCATGATTTTGAAAGAATCTAATATATGAACTCACAAGTTCCTTGTTAATATCTTAAAACAATCCTGTCATCCAACTCTCTGCCATGCTGAAAATGGTTTTCAATAAGGAGGCTTGGTTCATGCCTTGTTTATAGGCTTACAAGATACTTTACCTGAAAGACACAAATCAAAAAGTCCTCCTGAAAACTTAAAAAATCAAAACTAGAGAGATGACTCAGTGGTTAAGAGCATAAACTGCTCTTCCAGAGGTCCTGAGTTCAGTTCCTGGCACCTACATTCGGCAGTTTACAGCTGTTTGTAACTACACCTCTAGGGTGATCCTATGCCTGTCTCATACTTAACATGCCCCGTCCCCAGTTATAACAAAAATTTTAAAATATATGATATAGATAAGTAGATACATATATACAAGCTTAGATTGTTGGAACAAAAGGAAGAAATCTTCTACTGCCTTTGACATTCTCTATTCTTTTGTTTTTCATCTTTTGAGAAAAAAACTTGGCACTAAACTAACTTTTAAAGGTTTGTAGAAGTAGCACTTAAACAGTGATTACAGAGATTTCTTCGCCACCGTAGTTTTAATTCCCGCCCCCCCCCAGACAGGGCTTTGCTCTATACCCCAAGCTACCTCACTCTTGCCATCCCTCAGCCTCCTGTCCTCAACGCTGGGATACTGCTTTTGTTCCACTGTGCTAGGTTCAGATTTTCTCTAAGAATTGGCCTGAGGCCAGGTCATTTCTTCTACTTAGCATTCTTTGCTTTGTCAACAAGAGTTTAGTAGCAGTCTTTCCCGCACTGTGTAGCCGTGAGGAGAGCCAGCTTGGCACCTGTGGTGCACCTCCTCTTTGCTGAGCCATGGTGTCTCGTGGTGCAGAATCAGGTAACAGCCATGGCTCCTCCACTCACGGTGGCTGTCTAATGAGTAGGAAATGTCGTCCCTCTCTGAAGGACTGTGTACATTTGATATTGATACTTTACTTCAATACCACTTTTTCTTCTAGACTAAAAAATTTTTTAACTTCTTAATTTCTATCTTATTAATTTGTAGATCCACGTGCGTAGTAAAGAGGTTAAGGTCTTAGAAGAGGAAATTATTTTTTTCCTAATGAGAATCTTAAGGCCAGGCCTGGTTTTCTCAGCTACTTTGGAGGGTGAGGCTGGAGGATTTCAAGTCTGAGGTAAGCTTGCACTACACAGAGAGAATCTGTCTCCTTCATTCCAGATTTAATAGTTTATTTTTCATTTTTGAGATGTCTATGTGTCGCAGCAATGCAGCCTAGGCTGGCTTGAACTGATGACCCTCCTGCTTCTGCCTCTGGAATGATGGGATCACCAGTGTGCATACCACGCCTGGCTCGCAAACCTTCTTAGATGGCACACATGTTACATGTTTCCCATGAGTTCTTTAAGAATTATTAAGACCTTTCTTAACTGGTGTCTTTTCTCTTTGTATATAAATGACTCACAAAAATATGTGCATTATGTTCTACTTGGAAAATGCTTAAAATAGGATTTTTATCTGTACAATAGTATGCCCTATACTAGTATTCCCAACAATTGGGAGGCCAAGGCAGAAGAATGACTCTGAGTTTGAGGCCAGCCTCAGCTACATAGTGGGACCCTGGGGAGGGAGGATGAGTGGGAGGGAGGGAGGGAGGGAGAGAGAGAGAGAGAGAGATCATACAGCTGAATCACTGATCACTTAAATCTCTTCTACTAATGCTTCCTTTTTTATTGTAGAGTATAAACCCTTATATTTTGGGTAGTCACTGGTAAGATTTTTGTTGATGTTTTGTGAGTTTATTTTTATGTATTACTTCATCACTACCTTCTCTTGGGTCAATTAGATATCTCCAGTGTACTGTCTGAATTCCCCTTTTAACTTACCTGTCATTCTATTTATTGTTATTTATTTCTTCCTGTGGACATGAGTTACTGTTCAATGTTTTCCATATTCAACCAGAAGATTCTTAATATCTCTTGAAGGGTGAATGTGTTACTTACTAGTTTTGTCAGCCTTAGTTCTGGAAGATGTTAATCTTTACAGAAGTTTTCTATTATTTTTTAAGTGTGTGTGTGTGTGTGTATGTGAGTGTGTATGTATGTGTATGTGTGTCTGTGCAGGGTGCCCTCAAGGTAAGAGCCATCAGAGAGCCCTGGAGCTGGAGGTATGGGTGGTTATGAACCACCTGATAGAGCTGCTGGGAACCAAACTTGGGTTCTCTTAGCTATAGAGCCGTCTCTCCAACTCCTTAATTTTCTAAAATTAGGTTTTGCTAGACATAAGATACTTTATTTTTCAGACAGGGTCTCCTCTCTATCCCTAACTGGACTGGAACCCACAGATATCCTCATGCCTATGGAATTGCCGCACTCGCTCAAGAATATAAGATTTAAAAAAAAAACCTTTTAGATTTATTTATTTAGTTTAGTGAGTGTTTTGCCTGTATGTATGTGTGTACACCACATCCCTTGAACCCACAGATATCTGACACCCTGGAATTGTAGTTACTTGTTGTCAGCCCCCATAAGGATGCTGGGAACCTAGCCTGGACTTACTGGAAGAACAGCATACGTCTTAAGCACTAAAGCAAATCTCCAGCCCTAACGTAGTATTGTTAAGGACAGTCTTTCTTTTCACTCACTCATTGAATATGTCATTTCTCCACCTTCCAGAATTCTTGTTTCCTTTCTTTTTAAATTTATTTTTATTTTATGTGTATCAGTGTTTTGCCTGCTCGTATGTCTGTATGAGAGTGTCAGACCTTGAATTTATAGACATTTGTGAGCTGCCATGTGGGTGCTGGGACTTGAACCCAGGTCCTCTGGAAAAGCAGTTAGTGCTCTTAGGCACTGAGCCATCTCTCCAGCCCTGACTGGTTGTTTTCTGACTAGAAAGCATGTGTTAATCTGAGGAGCCTTCCCTATAAATATGAGTGGTCGTTATCAGCCTTCAGGATTCTCCTGCTCCTTTATTCTGATATGTATGGTGGCTGCAGCCAGTATGGCGGTTGTAGTCTTTGGAATCAGTCTAACTTCTTGCCATCTGTACATCAACTTTCTTCAGCCACTATTGAATTTTTAAATTATTTCTTATGGTTGTGAGACTACAATATAATTATATAATTTCCCTTTCCTTTTCCTCCCTTCAAACTATCTTATATCCCTTCTCCTTGCTTTCACACGACTTCTGTTTTACACACACACACACACACACACACACACACACACACACACACACACACACACACACACACACACGTATGAATATCCATACATAAATGTGACCTGCTCCGTCTGTAAAGTGTTACTTGTGTGTATGCTTTCAGGACTGAGCATTTGGGGAGGCTGTTTTTCCTACTCTCAGAATTCCTTACTTGCCTGTAGTTCTCTGTGTGGGGTTGAGGAGACACAGTCTTATAGCAAATTCCCTGGTCCTCTGCCTCTTAGCATCTGTAAGGAGTATGAAAGCCGCTGACAGCTGGAAGAAGAGCACATTTGGTAGAAGGCTGATAAAGTTGAGAGTAAAAGGTAATGTATGTGTGGGTGTCGAGATAGAGATAAGACCAATAAAGTTAAAAATGTGGGATAATGTGTGTGTGAGTGTAAAATACAGAAAAGCGTAAGCTTAACGTGAAGAGGCTAAGATGATATAGAACTTGTGTCTATAGAATTAAAACTAAAGTTTGACATATTATATTTTTAAACAAAATTTGAGGCTTTTAAAAATTGACTAAAGAAGCTGTCCGTCTTGAACATGATTATCTTTAGACTAGATTTTATTTTTGACTCAGACAAGACAAGACTTTGGCAAAATTTAAAAAACACACGTTCTGAGTTATTAAACTTGTGCTGCTAGAAAAAATATTTGTCTGGAGCTCATTTAATGAGAGCCTGAGCTAGCTTTTGTATTGAAAAGATAATCTATCTAGACTTTATTTAGTGAGGGCGTGAGCTAGCCTTATATTAAAAAAACATATTCACCCCACTTCGAGCCACTGACCCAAGGCAGCTCTGTATCTACTTAAGTATGTTATACTTGTTTGTCAGTAAAATACTTTAAAAGCCAACCTGCCTGACAAATAATCTTTTCCTCCTGGGGCTAACTCCCAACTTGGGACAATTGGCATAATCGGCAGGATTCTGCCTAAATTTGTCCATGAGCCAAAAAAACAAAATTTGTTTATTTAGTCAGTCAAAATAATAAATTAAGCAATCCTGCTTCTCTGCTACTAAACACGCTAAAAGATGCCTCTAAATAATAACCACCCTCCCTAAAGATGCTAAAACCAAAAAAGGCCCCCAAACACCACCCTCCCTTAAAAATACAAAATACCAAAAAGATTACCGTACACCTTGATGTCAACTACTACCTCCAAATAATAAAAACCTAAAAATATCAAAAAGTTTCCAATACAATAATAACTTAATAAAAAAATTAAAAAACAGGCAAACAAACAATTTAAGAAGACTAATTACAACAAAAACATCAAAAATTTTAAATAATATTTAAAAATTAAACTCTTATATTGTCTAACAAATTAACTTTAAAAATAAAAAAGTTAATTAAAACATAAAAAGACAGACATCACCCCAATCACTATCAAACAACCAACAAACAAAACAAAAAAAGTTACAAATAGCCCAAACAATAAAATCTAAAATAAAAATAAAGCCTATTTAAAAAAAAAAAAAAAATCTTTTCTCCAGAGATTAACTCCCAATAAGTGCTCACAACACCATCTTCCCACTCTCCCGCAAGGGGAAGCTTAGGTTTGAGAGTGTTCTGTAGATGTATCCATTGGGACTGGGCTTTACAACTCTGCGTTTTGACTGGCTGGGGTTTTCTGTAATGGCTTCTGAGTTTTCTTGATAGGGAGTGAGGACTGTACTTACCTGTGCATATAAAGGTAAATGTTTAGAATGTAGCTAAGGATTGTGCTGGTTTTTGTAAAGTGATGGTTGTAGCTTCTTCGCCAAGATCTGTAGCTTTACTACCCTGGGTAGTTGTCTAGGTTTCCAGTACGAGTTGTGATTTCCCTTTTGTTGAGTGAACCTTAAGTGTGATTAGAGAGCTGTTGTTTACTGCTAAGACATGTATGCCACTACTGTATACTTAAGATTATCACGCCGTCTGGTTGTAAGTTCATAGATGTCATAGCTGGGCAGGACTTTAGTTACTTCCCCCTTTTGAAAGTGTATATGACTTTCTGGAACCATGGAGGTTAGTCCTTAGGAGGGGGCATTCCGGTCAGTTCCAGATCAGGGGCCTCTGGGTTCTGAAGTGCATGGTGTCATCAGCTCTAGGGGGCAAGCAAGAGCTAAGCAATAACCTGTAAGGCTTGAGGAGTCTCTTGGACAACTGTGACTGACAGCTCAAAAGAGGGTTTCTCATGCTGGGTGTTGGGCTTTTGTTAGATGATCTTGGGCTCTTGGACTGAGCATTGTCACCGCAATGTCATAATGTCATTTGAACTATTTCTACACGGGCTTGTCTATATTATAGGCTTGTTTGCTTGTTTTAAGGTAGGTAGTTAGATTTCTTTTGGCCTTCTCAGGCCCCCTTATTTTTACTTTGCCTTCCTCGCTTTGTATTTATCTTCCTCTCGCCTCCCTAATTAGTGTCCCCAATTTTCCCACTTTTCCTTATCAGGCCACTTGTGCCATGCTATTCCCTTCTCTCCCTGATTATTCTGCTCCCCAACTTCCCAGTTGAGCAACTCTTTACTCTGCTGGTGTCTGTAGCTGCCCATGATACGCACTCATGTCTGAAGGTTTGGGAATCTATCTGAGCCTCTGATCAAAGGGAACATAGGATATTTGTCTTTCTGTATGTGGATTACCTGAGTCAATATCCTATTTTCTGATTCCATACATTTACCTGCAATATTCCATGGGGTGTGTTTCACATTTTCATTATACTTTCATCAGATGGGGAACATTTAAGTTGTTTATAATTTCCTGGCTATTGTGAACAGAGCAACAGTCAGCAGTGAACATACTGAGCAAGTCTGTGAAGTAAGATGACTCCTTTGGGCATATACCAAATACACGTCTGGGGCATACGGCAGACTTTTAGCTTTTTGAGAATTCTCCACAGATTTGAGATTTCTAAAGTGGCTGAACCAGTTTTCAGTCCCACCAATAGTGAATGAGGATTCCTTCTCCCTGTGCCCCAGCATTTGTTGTCAATTGTTTTGTTGATTTGTGCCATTCTGGCTTGGTTCAGAGGAATTTTCCTAATTGTTAAGGACAGTGAACATTTTTTGAGATATTTCTTAGCTACTTTTTAAATCCTTCTTCAGAACTTTCTTTTTACGTCGTGGCAACCCCCCCCCCACCTTTTTAATGAGTTTTGTCTTTTTAACTCTTTGGGTATTTTTTGCATTCTTATATAATTGTGATATTAATCTTGTGTCAGATATATAGCCGACAAAGGATTTTCTCACATTCAGTGGGCTTCATCTAAACTCAGCTGATTGTTTCTCTAGCTGTGAAGAGGCTTTTTAGTTTTATGAGTCCCACTTGTCAGTTGTTGGCCTTAATTCTTGGGGAAATGGAGTCCAATTTAGAGAATCTTTTCCTACACCTATATCATGTAGGGTTCTGCCTATGTTTTCCTCTAGGAGTTTCAGGTTTAACATTTAAGTTATTATTTCTTAAAATATTCTTTTATTCCTCCCGTCCCCGCCCCCAGACAAGGTCTTACCATGTATTCCCAGCTGGCCTCATATTCATGATCCTGACTCAGCCGACGGTGTGCTGGGATCACAGGTTTGTGCTAGTATGCTCAACTTTTTTGGTTTGTGGAGACAGGGTTTCTCTGTGTAGTCCTGGCTGTCCTGGAACTCTGTAGACCAGGCTGGGCTTGAACTCACGAGATCCTTCTGCCTCTGCCTCCTGAGTGCTGGGATTAAAGGCGTGAGCCACCACCAGTCTCCTATTCAACTTTTGAAGCTATCATTTCTGACCCTTTGTCTTCCTTTCCTGTGAGAGCATTTGTGTTGAGTATATTAATACACTTTATGACGTTGCCTCAGAGGTCTCTGAGCTCTGTTCATTTTTCCATTTTATTCCTCAGACTGGGAAAAAACAAATCTCACTTGATCATCAGATTCATTGGTTCTTCCTTTTACCAAAAAGAATCTGCTGCTCAACCTTGAAGGAAGCTTTTTATTTTAGTCATTCTTTAATTGCAAAATTTAGTGTGTTTTGTCACGTATCTATTTCTGCCACTTTACTGCTGTTTTCTGTTTGGCAGGACATCATCTTCCTACACTTCCTTCAGTTTGGGGACATTATTTTAGTTCTTTGTTTCTCGAGGCCACAGCTGTAATAACAGGATGCCATTAGACAAGTTAAAGTCACTGAGGACGCATATTGACAACATCGCTGTCGTCATTATTGTTGTTATTCATTTCTAAAAACTGTTCATTCTCTAAGTCTGATAAAAAGCAAAAACAAGTTGAATACCTTTTATCCAAAATGTTTGCTACGAAAACTACTTCAGATCTTGTATTATAGATTATAGAATACTTGCTTAGGCTTCATCTGAACATCCAGAATCCAAGCTTTTGAGTATCATTGTTTGGACAGAAAAAAAAAATCTCGATTTTGTATTTTCTAATTAGGGATGCTCATAAGTGAAAGACCCCTGGGGGTGCAGGACCCCCAGAACGGATCTTCCCTCAGGAAGAGACCCCAGGACCCAAGGACCGAGCCGAATCCACAGTTCAGATGCAATCAGCACAAGGTTTATTTGAGGAAGCACAGGATCCTGTGGGCCAAGTCACTTGGAAATGACTTGAGCACCCAGGCCTTTGTTCAGGGCCTTTTTATAGTGTTTTGGGAAGCAGAAGCATGTGTACAAAAGCAGATGCATGGTTACAGGGTTCTGATTGGTTAATTCAATGAGACCACCTCTGAGGGGCAGTCAGAGTCCAGGTGGCTGTTGTTGGTCTTGGCTCAGGGCCGGGGCCAAACCACAAGCCAAGACCACCGGTTAATTTTTCCCAAAATATTTTGTCTCGTAAGCTGTTTTCCTGGATTTGCTGGCCTCGGTCGGGGTCACCCTGTATGTTGGTTATCTCAAGGCCTTAGCTTGCTTTTCTTGGTCATGGGCTGGGGCCCACCCAAAACTATTTTTACTGCCATCCTGCATTTTTATGGTTTTTAATGTAAGTCTTGCAAAATGGCGTTACTGCTGTTTTAGCATTAAGGCTTTTATTAGCTTGAACTGGAATGTTTGCCACCCAGCCCCAAACCATAGGTATTTTTGGACCTGAATTTAGTGCTGTTCTTAACTCCAGCCTTTTCCCTGACTTAACATGCCTTGCTAGTACTGATTAGTTATGAGGAGGGGAGAGAACAGACAGAGGACTTTACTAGAGGGTCTAACAATAAGTTATACAACAAGAGGAAATACCAGTTAAATGTAACTTATTTTCTCTGAAAAAATGGCTCAAGCAGAAAACCTGAACTAAATCTGGAGGTACAGGGTTCAGTTTTGGTTTTTAATTTTAACATTTGTTAGGGGTTTGTCACAAAAACTCTGAAAGCTATTTTCATCTCTTCTAAAACATTCCTTTGTGACCATCTGGACATCAGTGGTGGGCTAGATGGCTTTTAATGTAACAGTGTGGCATTTACATGAATATTCAAGGATGCTGTAACCATGACTATTCATGTAATGTCCTTGTCTCATTCCTCCAGGTATGTAAAAGAAGGAGACACCGTGTCTCAGTTTGACAGCATCTGTGAAGTTCAAAGTGACAAAGCCTCTGTCACCATTACCAGCCGTTATGATGGCGTCATTAAGAGGCTCTATTACAATCTCGATGAAATCGCTTATGTGGGGAAGCCACTGATAGACATCGAAACAGAAGCGTTAAAGGGTAAATGTTTTGTTGCACTTCTTCCTGCTGCACTTTTGTTGTTGAATCCCGATAAAGTCCTTGCTGGGCCAGGTGGTACGCACTGTTATGCGAGAACTTGTGTGGAGGAAGCAGGAAGATTGGGAGTTTGAAGCCAGCTTAGGCTACATAGTGAATTTAAAGCTATCCTGGGCTACAGAGAAACTCTGTCTCAAAAACAGGATAATTCTAACTTATAGGACCTGGGTTGGGAAATTAGGACAGAAAATTAGGAGAACTGAAAAGATTATCTGTGATACCTGATTATCTTTTGATCAGATACCACAGCAAAAACCTGTCCAGTAAGACTTCATTTGTCTGAATGTCTACTGTCTGAAAACTTTATGTTGAGTGAAGCCAGAAGCTCTCTCGGGAACTAAGGATTACAGTCTAAAACACTGGTTAGTAAGCGCACAAACTGGAATCCAGAAGAAGTGGAACCTAAAATAGGATTGCAGGTCCCTTGTCTCAAACCTGGAATCTTCACCGGTCTCTGTGTGGATGGCCAATGGTGACACATCATGGCAGGATTCTGTGTAGGGGCAGGAGTCACACCTGAGAACCAAGAGCAGAGGGGGATCTTCAAGGTGACAGGAGAGAGAGCACACTTCTGACATGAGGACAACTCGCTTGGCCTCCGTTCTTAAAAATCCCACAGCACTTCTTAGTATTCCCATGCCCAGGATCAGTCTCGGGTCATAGGACTCCGGGGGGACACTCAGGCTGTAGCAGCATTGACATTTATGTTTATATTTCTATAATATGCATGTGCATTCCACTGATGGTGGCCAAGAAAGCCCAGCTGCACTGGAAGTAGAAAAGAAGGAAGACCAATGAAAATGAAGAGATTGGGTAGACTTAGCAGTCATGGCACTTGCCAGTGGATGTGACAAAAGGTCCATTATGAGAACCATGCAGAGGGAAGCAGAAGCGTTGGGCAGTCCCATCGGTGGTGGAGAGCTAGCTTTCTGTCTCAGAAGTTGATTGAGCATTAGGCTAGGAGAGCAGTAGGTTCTGTGCTAGTGAGTAAGGAGATGGCTAAGTGAATAACATGTTTCTCATACAAGCACAAGGACCAAAGTCGGATCCAAGCTCCCATGAAAAAGCTGGGCATGGCCGAGTATTGCACGAATTCTGTCTGGTATTATAATAAAAACTCAGAGCAGATATTAGAGAAAAGCTGAGATATCAGAGAGATATAGAAACAAACCACAGCCACTTCTCACCCCAGATATCTTACTTCCTGGTATAGCATTCCTAGAGCTAAGATTAAAGGTATGTGCTAGCACTGCATGGCTGTTAGGCCCTGACCTCACAGAGGTTCCTGCCTCTGGGATTAAAGGTGTGGGTCTCCACTCCTTGACTCTCCTGGGAATTAAAGGGCACTTAATTTTATTATATGTTTTATATATTATGTGTGTGCATGAGCATGCACCACACACATACAGGGATCTGCAGACAACTTTTGGGAAGTGGTTTTCTCCTTCTTCATGGGGATCCTGGGGACCAAATTCAGGTTCTTAGGCTTATAAACAGCTACCTTTACCTGGTGAGTCATCTCACCAGCCCCTGGACTTTTTTTTTCTTTAAAGATAAAGTCTCACTATGTGGCTTTGGCTGTCCTGAAACTCGCATTGTAGACCAGGCTGGTTTGCCACTCCCTCCTCAGTGCTGGGATTAAAGCTATTCGCCACTGTGTCCTGCTCTAAACACTTTTGAAGGTGAAAATGTGTCCATTGTCTTGATCATAGCAGTGATTCATGGATGTATACATATTTAAATCTTTCCAAATTCTATATTTCACATTGTATATCCCAGCAACATTGTCTCAGTTATGTCCCCAAACAATTAATGAAATTGGATATCTATGCTAGTGGATTTAGAAAGTATTCTAAATAGTTAGTTCTGTTACCTACTGATTCCATTTTGCATGTGTGTCTTTAGCTCTCATACTTTTCCTTTTTTATAATTTAAATTTTCTTCCTGGCACAAAGTCTTTTAGAAGCATGGACTATATTACTTATGTTTTGTATTATTATATTACCCATGCATGCACATCAACCACAGAGGCCAGAGATATCAGATCCCCTAGAACTGGAGTGACAGGCAGCTGTGAGCCACCTGACATGGGTGCTGGGAATGAATCCCAGTCCTCTGCAAAGCAGTACCTGCTCTCAACTGTGAGCATCTCTCCAGACCCTAATCTAGTATTTGGGAAGCAGAAGGACCAGGAGTTCAAGGTCATTCTTGGCTACTTAATGAGTTCAAGGCCAGCTAGGGCTACATAAAACCTGGTCTCAGAAACAAAACATAGTACCAGGCATTAACATCATCTGTCCCAAACGTCATTCCCAGCACTGAGATTTTGGATCAACTTTCCCCCAACTTTTGTAGTGTTGGCAACAGGGCTTATGCATGCTAGACATTCTATCACCAAACAATATCTCCCAGTCAGAGTTTTAGTCATAGGTTACTCTCTCCCCGACAAACTCTCTGTTGTATATGCTTGCTCATGTGTGAACATGCATGTGGAGGCCAAAGGTTGATACCAGATGTCTTTTTCTTCTTCAATCACTTTCCACCTTATTTTGAAGAACTGTGTCTCTCACTGAACTTGGCCCTCATCAGTTCAGTCCTGCTTACTGGGCAATAAGCCATCCCTCTTCCCCCACAGTTCTGGGTTACAACACACTTTAATGTCTGACATTTACGTGGGTGCTGAGGATCCAGACTCAGATCCTTATGCACAACACACACTCTTCTGGCTCAGCGCCTCCATTAAGCTTTCTGAAGAAATGTTTTTGATTGAAGCTGTCTAGTCTTGTTTCCAGACTCAGAAGAAGATGTTGTTGAAACTCCTGCTGTGTCTCATGAAGAACACACTCATCAAGAGATAAAAGGCCAGAAAACACTAGCGACTCCTGCCGTTCGTCGCCTGGCAATGGAAAACAATGTAAGTCTTAAGATTGAAGTTTGAGACTGCATAGAAAGTATACTTTTGTGTCTCTGGGAGGTGGGAGGGTAGCCAGCTCTCTGAAATGGTTCAGGCTGGACTAATGAATGTGATTGCTGTAGTAAAAAAGTCCCTGGGAAGGACAGGAGAGATAGCTCACCTAAGGGCATTTGCTGCTCTTCCAGAGGGCCTAGGTTCTGTCCCCAGTACCCGTGATGGGTGGTTCATAGTTACTCCCATTGATTGCTTCTCTGGGGTACCTGATACCTCTTCTGGCACCTAGTAAAACTACCAACATATGTGACATAAATACACACAAACACACACACCAACACAAACAAATCTTAAAAAACCAAAACACAGAGCACTGGGGGGAAATGACAGGACATGAAGTTAGTGTTTAATATTAATCGAATAACATGGTATTTTATTTCATGGAGCCCAGTAGCAGTAAAAGCTAACATTTCCTGAGTCTTCTATCTTGGGGCTGAGGAGATAAGGTGGCTCAGGGGACGAGGGGGGCTTACTTCACAAATCTGAGGCCATGAGTGTGATGACCAGCCCCCACTTAAGAAGCCTGGTGTGGTGGTGTAATCCAAGCATTCAGGAGAGAGTTGGAGTTCCCTGGGCCTCACTGGCTGCCAGACTGCTCTAAATTGTCAAGCTTCAAGTTTAGTGAGAGACCCTGTCTCCAAAAAAACAAGGCAGACAGCTCGGGACAAATCATGCCAGAGGCTGACTGGTGCCTTCACATGCACAGGCTCAGGCATGCACGTGTACCCATACTCACACGAAGACACACATGCTGGTACTTTAGCTCAGGTGAACCAGAAGCACATTTAAGAATCCAGATGCCTATGACTGATTTCTTACAGAACCAAAAATCTGCAAAGAGAATGAAAGGCTAGCAAAGGAAAGAGATAAAAATGGAGCAGTGATGGATGTGGTCACAGAAAGTCTGCCAGAGTGCATTATGCTGAGACAAGGGGGTTTATGTTGTCTTTGTCTCTGTGTTAGTCAAGTTGCCATGGCTGCAACAAAATACCTGAAATAAAGCATCTAATAAAGATGGCTAATTTGCCTCTAGTCTCATAGATTTCCATTCGTGACCATTCAGCCCCTGTGGTTTAGGTGTGTGATAACACAGTACATCATGGTAGAAGTGCATGGGGTGGAAGCTTACTCTCCATAGCTGGGAACTGAAAAGGTTGCCCTGTAGAAGGAGGTTTCTGGCCCAATTAACAGCTGATTTTTAAATCAAAATAAATTTAATAATTTATTTTTTAATCATTTTTATACCATCACCCCAAAATCCCCATTGACGACACCTGTAGTAACTGGGGAATCTCCCAGTAGACCCTAACTCAAAGTTTCTACCTCATCATAACACCCCACATTAGAACCACTCTTTATTTTATTTATTTTTTATTTTTATGTGTGCATGCATATTTTTTTAGGGATAGAATCTCATTATGTGGTGCAGGCTGACCTCAAAATCACTATATAGCCCAGGCTATCCTCAGAATCTCTATTCTCCTACCTGAGTCAGTCCTCAGAGTGCTGGAATTATAGGCGTTTACCACTGTACCCTGCAGAGCACAAGTCATGAACACAGACATTGGGGACATTCCAGATCCAAGCTGTAGCCTGTTCTGTGACTATGTGACAGGTAAACTGCCGGGCAGCATGGCTCCCTGACACTAATGAGTGCATAACATACCTCAGCTAATCTTCCAGATAAGGAAGTACGGTGAGGCCTACAGCTGAAAAGTGGCCAGAGTGCCTACACTGCTGGCAGGCCATGCACTGGAGCCAGGGTTTCCCAGTGAGGCTGTCTTCTCAGAACCAATGGTGTCGCCCATTTGTTGCCTCAACATTCATGATTTTAAGCACGTGCGTGCCAGGCACTGTATACATTATTTCTGGTTCCTTCAACAGCCCTTCAGGGTGGTTGGATTTTCAGTGTTTTGCTGGCCAGAAACGACAGAGATGTGTGTTAACATGTCCAAACCCAAAGTAAATAATAGAACTGGGCATTTGAGGAGAGTTCTGTTTACACAGCCTGAGTTTTCCCACTCTGGCCTGTGATGCATAGAATTTCTGAGAAAAATAGTTGTTACCATGGGGAGGAAAAAAAACAACAACAAATGAAAGCTTGTATTGTGCACATGTGTAACTGAATCGTAGAAATGCTGCTGTAGAGCCAGACAGTTCCCCTGCCTGTCAGGAACTGTTCAAGGGCATACTCTATGTTGTGTTCTGCCTTGTGTGCTCATGGGCAACTCCACAGCTGATTACACCCCTGCCCCTTTTTAGGTGGGGGGTTAAGTAGATGCTATGTATCCCAGGCTCATCTGGAACTTTCTAGCACAGTACTTCCTACTGCCCAGCCTGCACTAAATGCACAGTGCTCCTGCCTCTGCTCCTAAGTGCCAAGATTGCAGGCCGTGTTCCCGCTTCTCCATGTCATTTGTTTCACATTCCTATTTTTTGTTGTTGTTTTGGGTTTTCTGTTTAAATTATTCTTCTCTCATATAATACATGCCAACTGCAACCCCACTCCCCACTCCCTCAGATCCACTCCTCTGTTTCCCTTCAGAAAAGAGCCAGACACATCCTAACAAGATGCAATAAGATCTGAGGCACAAACTCTCAAATCAAGGTTGGGCGATGCAATCCAGTAAAGAGGAAAAGAGCCCTAACAGCAGGCGAAAGAGTCAGAGACACCCCACTTCCACTGTTAGGGGTTCCCACGAAAACACCAACCTACACAACCATAACATATGCAGAGAGCCTAGAGCAGACCCGTGCTGGCCCTGTGACTGCCATTTCAGTCTCTGTGAATTCTGATAAATGGACTCTGTGGACAGTGTTCTCAACCCCTCTGGCTCCTACAGTTCTTTTCTTCTCCAGGGCCCCAGTGTGCAGGGGGCAGAGGGGAGCACGACACCCAATGGAGATCTCCAACTGGGCTGCGCTCTCTTCCCACCTAATGTTTGGCTGTGGGTATCTACATTGCTCCCCTCAGCTGCCTGAGCTAGGCTCTCTGATGACCATTGGGCGAGGCACCCATCTATCACATTTATATTTTTAAATCGATATATATTAATTATACAAAATAGTGAATTTAAATTACAAGCATAAGAAGGTCTGGAGAGATGGCTCAGTGGTTAAGATTCCCAGCAGATGCTATGCACAGTTCTCCTGCCTCTGCTCCTAAGCGCCAAGATTGCAGGCCGTGTTCCCGCTTCTCCATGTCGTTTGTTTCACATTCCTATTTTTGTTGTTGTTTTGGGTTTTCTGTTTAAATTATTCTTCTCTCATATAATACATGCCATCTGCAACCCCCCCCCCCACTCCCTCAGATCCACTCCTCTGTTTCCCTTCAGAAAAGAGCAGGTCTTCTAGAGGACTTCTAGAGGACTCAGATTCGTCTCACAAAATCTACATGTCAGCTAACAACTAGCTCTTTAACTCTGGGACTAGGGGATCTGGAATTCTTTTCTGGCCTATCAGGCACACAAGTGATACACAGATATACATGCAGCAGAGACACACAAATAAAGAAATAAAAATTCATTAAAAATTTATAAGAACAGAACACGTTGAGACACCCCTTTGATCCTATCATTCAGCAGACAGAGGCAGGTAAATCTCTTAAAGTTCAAAGGCAGCCTAGTCTACATAGTGAGTTCCAGACTGGCCAGGACTACATAGTGAGACCCCCTCTTGAACGAGAAAGAGAGGGAGGGGGAAGCAAGAGAGAGAGAGAGAAGGAAGGGGAGAGAGGGAGAGAGAAGGAAGGGGAGAGAGGGAGAGAAAGATAGATAGAATTATGAGAGCAATTTAGAGGCAAATGAACAACGGTGTGCTGAAAGTAACAACTACTTTCCCAGAGGTCCTGATGCTTATTTCTCAAAATGATGAACATGTTGCTTTCTCAAACTAAGCTATTAGGCAAACCTTTTTAACCTTTATTGATTATGCACCATTTTTAAACTTTGATGATAGATTTATTTTTTAGCACTAAAATATGTTATATTTTAGATTAAGCTGAGTGAAGTTGTTGGCTCGGGAAAAGATGGCAGAATACTTAAAGAAGATATTCTCAACTTTTTGGAAAAGCAGACAGGAGCCATATTGCCTCCCTCACCAAAAGCTGAAATAACACCACCTCCACCACAACCCAAAGACAGGACCTTTCCCATGCCAATATCAAAGCCTCCAGTGTTCACAGGCAAGGACAGGACAGAGCCTGTAACAGGTAATGGCCACAGCAGTAACTTGAAGCGGTGTGGATTTGTTTTATGGAAAGTACCTCAGGGAATATGTGTTCATTGTATGGTGTTTTCGATTATTTTTGAGCCAGAGTCTCATTATGGAACTCAAATATACAGACCAGGCTGGCTTCAGACTTACAGAGGTCAGCCCGCCTCTGCTGAAGGAGAACCCTGCACAGCAAGGGCTCCCTCCTGGACCCCGGATTAGGCACAAACCACACCCAAACACTTGTTTTCACCCAGAGATCCTTTATTAAGCAGGGAAGAAAAGTTAAAGTGTCTGCTTTCTGACTCAGGAAGAAAAACAGCAGCAAATGACCTTGCAGGTGTAACTTTTAAGAGAATAAAAAGGGAGGTTCATGTTTGAATGGGCTGGGATGCAGTGCTGTATCTTGATTGGGCATGTTAATTAGGTAAGGCAAAGGGGGCTTCTGATTGCTGCTGGACTTCAATACTTTGATAATTGGGTCTTGGTAGTCAGCCTCAGGAGGAAGTGGCCAAAATGAGGGAATAGACCTTGCCGGCTAGCTTTAGGGGTGTAAGCTGATGGTTCTTGGCAGGCAGGGGGATTTGGGGAGGAGGGCAAGGCCTCCCAAGTGCTGGGATTAAAGGTGTGTGCTACCACTGCCCAGCTTTCAGTTCTTATTAACAGAAAAGTTCAAACTCATTGTGAAACTAGAATGATGCAATCCAGTTTTTCTAATTTGTATTGAAAAATAAGATTTTTATAGGATCTATGTGAAAGAATCGTGTTTCTTCTAGGCTTCCAAAAAGCAATGGTCAAGACTATGTCTGCAGCCCTGAAGATTCCACACTTTGGCTATTGCGATGAGGTTGACCTTACTGAACTGGTTAAGCTGCGGGATGAATTAAAACCTGCTGCTTTGGCTCGTGGAATCAAACTCTCCTTCATGCCCTTCTTCTTAAAGGTGAGTTTCACTCATTCCAAGCAAGGCCCCAGAGGACATTGCCACTTGTTTTATAAAGGCATAGTAGTTAATAGGTTTGCATTAAAATGCTTCTTTGTACCACATCTACCATATCATAGCTTTAAAAAATGACAAACCCATCATCTCTTTGTTTTGTAAGAATTTATACAACTCAAATCTGTGTTATGTTTTTATCTGCTTGCCTCCTTTTTTAAAGATTTATTTTATGCTTAGGTTACATTTATTTATTTATTTATTTATTTATTTATTTATTTATTTAGTGTGTGTGTGTGTGTGTGTGTGTGTGCATGAGTGTGTGTTTATGTGCTCAAATAAACCCAAGAGGACAGACAGCTTGCAGGAATCACTTTCCTCCTTCCACCTTGTGAGTCCCAGGGGTTGAACTCGGGCTGTTAGGTCTGGAGGAAAGTGCCTCATCACCTCACTGAACCTTCTTGCCAACCCAAGATTTAATTATTTATGAGGCATGGTTTCACTAAGCAGCTGGCCCTGGCTGACCTGGGACTTACTATGTAGACAAGGCTGCTTTCAAACTCACAGAGATCAATCTGCCTCCGCCTTCCAAATGCTGGAATTAAAGGTATACAACACAATACGTGTCTGTTTATTTTGTGTGTGTGTGTGTTCATGCAAGTGCCCATGGAGAAAAGAAGAGGTCAGATCTCCTGGGATCAGAGTTAATAGGCAGTTGTGAGTTATTCAGCTTGGGTCCCAGGAACCAGACTCTGATGGTCCTCTACAAGAGCAGCACATGCTCTTAACTGCTGAGCCATCTCCCTACTCTAGACTAGGAGGAGAACTTTGTGGACAGTGAGGGAAACCTTTCATTCTGAAGGCTCTTAGGAAAGTTCTAGTTTGAGCTATGGAAGACTTTGCGCATCACTGTGGGTATCCCATGTATTCGGCTTTGAGATCCATTTCCAGGGCTAGACCTTGAGACCATTGACTGACCTGAGCTGGCAGTGTGAGTTTAGTGAGGAGCTGCTGTGTCAAGCTTGGGTAAGCATGCTACATGTAGATAGATATTCCTGTCCCCAGAAGAGGCCTCAGAGAGGTTGACAGTCTTGTCATGGACATTAACAAATAAAGGAAAAGCCACATTTCTGTTCTGTTCTGTTCTGGTTTGAACTCACTCAGCATGGCTTCCTCCTGCCCTTTCTTCACAGTCTACCAAGATGAATCATCCTTTAATCAGTTTCCTGATTCTTTTCAATAGTGTTTGCATTCGGTGACTTTAGGATGATTTCCCAAGTCTTTAGTGAGACGTACAAGTTTCTGCTAGCAACCCCTCCAGTCTCCTCAAAATCACTCCCTGTTTTAGACACATTGAGCTATGTACATATGTGGTATTAAGTTTCTGACCTATCCAGCCTGTGGTCCAGACTCACTGACCTGCCATCCCACAGATGCTTATATTAATTTTATGCTGGTTGACCTAGGCCCTAGGCATAAAACTTGCTAACTGTTTAGTCGTAAACTAACCCATGATTTTTATCTTGTTCAGCCATGAGGCTTGGTACCTTTTCTCAGAGCAGCATTTCAACTTCTTTCCTCTGCATCTGCTGGTGTCTCCATGGTGTCTCTCTGGCAACTCTGCTCTACTCTACCTGTCCCCAGAGTTTTCTTAGTCTGGTAGCTCTGCCCATACTTCCTGTCTGCCTTCAGCCAATCAGCACTTTTATTACACCAGTAAGCGGGACAATTATTTACAATGTAATAACATAATCCCACTACACACACCATTTTGTTTTGTTTCTTTTGAAATAGATATTCTGGGCTAGCCTGGAACTTACAGTCCTGCCCCAGCCTTCCAAGTGCTGGGGTTACAGGTATGAACCATCTTACCTGGCCTCCTATTTCAAATATCTGTGCATCTTAAATATCAAATTGGTTCAGATATAGACTCCAGAAACCTCTGTGGCTCTCCAGGCAGGAGAGAAATGATGTAAAGAGGAAGGAAGTGAAGCAGGGGAGTTAAAGGGGGCAGACACATTTGAGCCAGCTCTGTCCTTGACTAGGCCGAGGACACCTGTGGCACACTGGCCTCTAGTGGTCATTTTGCAGTCATTATTGTGTATTCTTCCTACATGGAAAAGTGGCCTACCTGCCTTTTTATGTTTGAATTCCTGGCCTATTTTTGAACTAGTGGCTTGTTTTTCATAAAAATCTAAATCTACATGTTAGTGAAGAAATCACTTGGAATTGAGGCGTTTTCTCGGTACTTTGGCAGCCTGCATGGTTATGATTGGAAATTCTAACCATTTATCATTTGTTTTTAAGTGACTAAGGCAACCTAGCTTCACCTTCACTGGAGGTGAGAGTGGACCTGATAAACCAGAGTACATGCATGTGTGGCCTTGAATTTACACTCGGTTTCTCTCCCCCTTCCTTCTGACCTCCTATGGCTTCCAGCCCTCTATGCCTATGTGAGGCCAGGGTGCTCATATTGCATTATCTTTCTTTCCAACAGGCTGCTTCTTTGGGATTACTACAGTTTCCTATCCTCAATGCCTCCATGGATGAAAACTGCCAGAACATCACCTACAAGGTTGGCCATGCATTGTGAAAAATCCTCCCTATAACAGAAGATGGTGTACACGTGCTTGTAGGTTAGAACCCTCTAGAATACTCAGACACTGGCCCTTTTTTCAGACAGGAGTGAAAGGTACAGCATAAGTCATTAAACTTACATGTAATTTATTAGCTTTGTTTTTGCCACTTAATAATGATTTTGTTTGGGGGTGCAGCCTGCCCTTTCTGTGTCCTGTTGATTTCCATTTAGAACAATGGGACTATTCAAGTGTGAGGTGTGGATTGTGTTACTCATTCTACTTAGCATCTCCAAAAAAATTGCCTCTCTTGAGATTAAATTTATAGAATTTTAAGGAAGAGAGCCATCCTAGTTAGGGTTCCCATTGCTGTGAAGAGTCACCATGACCACAGCAGCTCTTCTAAAGAAAAACATTTAACTGAGGTGGCAGCTTATATTCTCAGAGGTTTAGTCCATTATCATCATGGCAAGGGGCATAGCAGCTGGGAGTGTGGCGTGTACCGGTAGACATGCTGCTAGAGAATTTGACATCTTGACTCATAGCAACAGGAAGTGATCTGAGACACTGGCAGTATATGAGACCTCAAAGCCCACCCCCACAGTCACACTTCCTCCAACAAGGCCACACCTCTTAATAGAAAATGACACCAAAGGTGTCATTTTCCTTCAAATAACCACAAGAGCAACTTTTTAAAACAAGTATATGTAGGTAGGAGTATATTTCTATGTGGATATTTGTCCATGAGTGGAGATGTCTACAGAGGCCAGAGGCAGCGGTTCCCCTGGAGCGGCAGTTACAGCTGTTCTGAGCTCCTGATATGGGTACTGGAAGAGCAGCAATGTCTATGGCCATACCACCCTGAACATGCCCCATCTTGTCTGATCTCGGAAGCTAAGCAGCGTTGGGGCCTGGTTCGTACTTGGATAGAAAAAGCAGCAAGTGCTATTAACTCCTAAGCCATCTCTCCAGTCCAAAAGAGAGTAATTAATAATATTTTTTTAAGTAATACATTTGAATTCGCTTTGAGTGCTCAGTTTGAAGTGGAAGTTTCTTAAGACAGGATTCTTGCAGTGTTGATTCTTATATTTATTTCTCAGTAGCAATACTCAGCAGGGAGCTAGCTGAGTGGCACAGTGTGTACCCAACATCATCAAAACACACAGATAAAAGGTACACTTAGGCAACGCAGATCTGATTAAAGCTCTTGCAGTTTAGGTGTGCCTAATACAGTGAACTGTTTCTTTTTATCTTACTCTTTCCTAATATGGCTTAGTTTAAAAACTTAGAGGAAGTAATGTTTGCCTTCAATCCTATGGCCTCAGATACTCTCTGTTCATGCTGATTTTCTTCCATGAGTTTAAGTAATACAAATTTATCTTTAATTTGCTTTTCTCTTTTTCATTTAATATATTGTGGACATCATCATGCATCAATAGATGTGATTCTGTCATTCATTCAATCAGTGGCCTACTGGCAAATTTTTTGTTATAGAACTATCTGATGCTGCCCCATGGTTAAAAAATGTATTTCCTTAGCATAGTATTTTATAACTATCGTACCGGTCTCCGTGATGGGAGGAGAGAATTGACTTCTGCTAGCTCTTCTCTG
Organism: Phyllotis vaccarum; assembly: GCA_033318265.1. Classification (NCBI taxonomy): domain Eukaryota; kingdom Metazoa; phylum Chordata; class Mammalia; order Rodentia; family Cricetidae; genus Phyllotis; species Phyllotis vaccarum. Next base: position 42,402,020 of record JARWLC010000015.1, on the reverse strand, counting down.
TCATCTGCATGCATTTCATGGTGTTTGTATGCGCACACATGAATACATACAAATGCAATTTTCAAATTTAAAAGGAGACTTGTTCCTAAAACAATCTTTTTAATTTTGGTAGAATTATTATCTTTTAAATTTGCATTTATTTTATTTCAGGGAGGAAACTGTATGTAGTAAAAGTCAGAGGACAATTTGGCTTTTAACCACGTTGGCTCAGGAGTTTGACCACAGGTTGGCAGCACGTGCGCTTACCATAATGCCGTCTCATCCACCCATACTATTTCTTCTAAATGACTTGAAAATGGCGACTGTTTTGTCTTTTGGCCTTTTGGCTTTTTGAGATATGGTCTTGCCATAAGGCACAGGCTGGCTTCAAAATCAGTCTTTTTTCCTCGGCCTCCCGAATGTTAGGATCATAGCGCACCACATGCCTACCTTGGTGAAATAGTTTATTATCATTGTTTTAGGAGAGAGTGGAATTTACCTTTTCTTTGTCACAAGCTTATATATATTGAAAGTTCTACTGGGTGATTTTTCTTTCTCAGGCTTCTCACAACATTGGGATAGCAATGGACACTGAGCTGGGGTTAATTGTCCCCAACGTGAAGAATGTTCAGGTCCGCTCTGTATTTGAGATCGCCATGGAACTGAACCGCCTCCAGAAACTCGGCTCTTCGGGTCAGCTCAGTACCGCCGACCTGACTGGAGGGACATTTACTCTTTCCAACATTGGATCAGTAAGCATGATGTTCAAGTTTATGTGCAAGCATTTTTGATCATATGCTCCAATAAAATACAACCTGTTATCTATCAGACATTTCCCTGAAAGCTGAATTATCCCACTCTTTTCAGATTGGTGGAACCTATGCCAAGCCGGTGATCTTACCACCTGAAGTAGCCATTGGGGCCCTGGGAGCAATTAGGGTATGTACAGTGAGTAAGTCGCTGGAATACTGATTGTGAGGAAGACTCAGCAGGAAGGTGTTCCTCTGCCTTCCTCTTGAGTTTGTGAAGTTTGGCTCAGTACACCTCTTTCCTTCCTTCCTTCCTTCCTTCCTTCCTTCCTTCCTTCCTTCCTTCCTTCCTTCCTTCCTTCCTTCCTCCCTCCCTCCCTCCCTCCCTCCCTCCCTCCCTCTCTCCTTTCTTCCTTCTTTCTTTAATGTGCATTGATGTTTTGTCATGGGTGCTGGGTCTCCTGAATCCAGAATTATAGACAGTTGTGAGCTGCCACATGTGTGCTTGGAATTGAACCCAGGTCCTCTGGAAGAGCAGTCAGTGCTCTTAACCACTGAGCCATCTCTCCAGCCCCCAAACACCTACTTTTTCCCTGTTTGAATAGATTAGAGATCACTGTACAGTTCCAGGTTGCTCAAATTCTGGATCCTCCTGCCTTAATATTCACCTGCTGGAGTTACAGGTATGTGCCACCACATCTGACAAAATGCTGATTTCTTTGTCTTGAAGGCAGTTGTATTTTAAACAAGAATCTAGGTGGCTCAAAAAAAAAAAAAAAACAACAACCTATGGCCATGTTTTTAGAATAGGGTTATAGGGTTGTGATACACACTTTCTCTATGTATATATGTATGCCTGCATGCACAAGTGCCCCACACATACATGAAGGCTACACACACACACACCATAGCACTTATGTGGAAGTCAGAGGACAATTTCAGGAATCAGTTCTTTTCTACTATGTGGGTTCTGAGGTTCAAATTCAGGTAGGAGGGCTTGGTGACATGTTACTTGTTTATCCATCTTGCCAGGCCTGTTCAACCTAATAATAAGTTAAAACTTATATTTTATACATTTCTTATTTATTAATAGCTGAGGGGTTTTGTTTTTGTGTGAGGTGTGTGGGGTGTGTGTGAGAGAGACTTTGTATGCTCAGAGGCTAAAGTGTGTGGGTGTCCCTCTCTATCACTTTATGCCCTATTTCTTTGACCCATGATCTTTGCTGAACCTGGAGCTTGAGTTTTTCAACTAGGCTGGCAGCCAGCAAGCCTCACCTTTGTCTTCACCTGTTCTGTGCTGGGCTTACAGGTGTGTGTAAGGTCACCCCAGCTTACTACCTAGGTGCTAGGATCTGAATTCTAGTCTTCATGCTGGCTCAGCAAGGTCTCTTAACCACTGAGCCATCCCTGTGGCCCAAATAGCTGGTTTTTAATGAACATTAGTTTTGTCATTATTTGCTTCTTAGAACTTGGTGCATGCTAGGCAAGCACTCTCTCCCAGAGCCCTAATATATGTTTTCAGAGTAGCCTGTCATGGCTTGCGATTTCCATTTTTAAGATGGAAAAACCCTGCATTCATGACATGCTGTCTGTCACCTGCTCTGGAGGTGACTGAAAAGGTCTTGGAGTCAGCACAGAACACACCCAGACACCAAATTCTCAACACAGAGATTTTATTACCCGAGAGGGATAAGTAGGGTGATTGCCTCTCCATCTGAAAGACATACATCAGGTATTTCTGTGAGAGTGGTTTTTAAGGAGAAAAGGGGAAGTCAATATTAAGGGAGATTGGTAAATCCAGATTGCACATGTTAGCCAGTACCCAAATAATGAATTTTAGTTGCTGGACCTAGGTGTTTTGATAGTTGGAGCTTGGTGATCAGTCTCAGGAATGAGTCAGTGGCCAAATAAGGGACTAGCCCTTGGTGGCTAGCTTTAGAATGGGATCCAGCAGGCTAGCAGGGGAGAAGGGAAGGGAGCGGGCAAGACCTGCTGGCATCATGTTTGCCATGCTTGGGCCTGCCAACCCTGCAGTGACCTCTTCCTTGGCTCCCTAATCCCACAGTAGTAGTTGTCAGACTGATTTCTGTTCCTGTGGCACTCCCACATGCCCCAGCCCCTTGTCCGCTGTCCATGTGCCTTCCATCCTTGCTACCTTCAGTGAGGCCAAGAACCTTCCTTATCTCAATTGTCTTTTTAAAGAGTTTGTTAGAGTACTTAGCGCACAGTGATTAACTATTTAAAATCTGGATGACATTTAATGCAAATATTATATATGGGGTAGGAGATACCTTGAAGAAGTTAAATTTTAAGACATGACTGCCTAAGTGTGGGGGAAACAGCAGGCAGCGTGGTGGATGCCCACTCATTGGCAGGGAGGAGGAGCCCTGGATCTAATACCATTATTGCCAGATCTTCCACTCTGAGGGAGGGAAAGTTTACCCTTGTTTATTTTTTAATGTTTTCCCATTATTTCTAGGCCCTTCCTCGATTTGACCAGAAAGGAGAAGTTTATAAAGCACAGATAATGAATGTGAGCTGGTCAGCCGATCACAGAATCATTGATGGAGCCACGATGTCACGATTCTCTAATCTATGGAAATCCTACCTAGAAAACCCAGCATTTATGCTGCTAGATCTGAAATAATATTAAATAAGAAAGACATACTTGGACTTTTTCTGTTTCCAAAGAGTATGTAAGGCCTGGTGTGCTGGCAAGTATTCTTGTTACGGTTGCATTACAAATAATTTGAGTTAGCTGCTTAAGGCTCTACACCACAGTATTTATCAGTCATGTTAGGCTCTTCACTGAAAATGAACGATGGTGTAATGAGTCTCCTGGGGTATCACATCATGTAGGTCAGGGGGAGATTTCTCAATATGGTGCTGGGATCTTTGTGGCAATGAGTTGAAACAGGCAAGAAAACAGAATTAATGTGACTAAGTGTAAGTAGCAGCATACACATGATATTTGCCATGCTTCTTTCTTTTTTAAAATTTTTAACTGAGCTTTTTAGTGAAAATTTCAAATTATACTTCTCTGGAGAAAGGAATTTCTACACCAATGTTTTCCATTTCCCTACAATCATGGTAACTGTTCTATGAAATAAGTGCAATTCTGCTTGTCTTTGGATGATGAGGTCTATACTCTTGCCTTAGGTGTGAAATATCATCTGTAATTGTCTTATAGCTGAAATAAGTATTATTTAAAGGAGGAAATTTTAATCTGTTTTTAATTATAGTTTTACAACTAGTGAGACTGTTACAGGTAAATGTTTTAAATGGATACCCTTCTGGAGCTGTGGTAATGCATTTTGCTGGGAGATACTTGACTTTTCAAACACATTTGGTGACATAAAATACCGTAAATACAGCTTAGAGATTTTGTTGCCTTTTAATTTTACTGATCTTCAGCTCCACACAGAAATCTTGGGATCTGGTCTTCAGTAGGAACAAGAATAAGCAAAGGGCCAAAAGGGAAACTGTGGATATGAAGTTAGTTTATACAGAAGCATTACTAATGGCCATCTTGATGAAGGTCCACTTTAGTCGGATAGCATCAGGTTAATCTAATTCAAGGCTAGTCATGCCTTTATTTCCAGCATTCAGAAGCAGAGACAAATGGACCTCTGTGAGTTTGAGACCATCCTGGTCTACATAGTGAGTTTTTTAAAAAAAGAAAAGAATCAAATTTAGCACTTAAAAATCTAATTTATTTTGTTTTTTTAAATATCTAATTGAATGTATCATGACAAAATTACTTGTCTAAGTGAAATTTTGTGATGGGAGGGAAAACGTTATTTTAATGCCTTCTTGATTTTTTTTCTAAAATTGAAATACTTCATAAAGCAAGTAAACACTGTTTATTGGGAAAGTAACATCATGAAACCATTATTTTGACCTAAAGAAAATTAACAAAAGAAAACCAATTCAGAGCCAGACTTCATGTCATAGACCTGTAATCCCCACAGCTGGGAGCCTAAGGCAGGAGGGTCCCCAGCTCAAGACCGGGAGGCTACATGGTGAGACTTCCTCTGAAGAAAAGGAAGGGCTCCAGATGAAGTAGAGAGTGACAAACCCTATAGCCTTAGCACTGTCAGCCTTATAATGTATGTGTCTGTATACATAGGTATTCTTTTATAGACATGAAATAACAATGTATCTACTATTTTATAATTTGATTTTTTAAAATTTATCCTTATGGACACCTTTATATGTCAATAAACAGTACTACGTCATCATGCTTTATATAACTTCACAGTAGTTAATTGTGTATATTAGTTTCTTACTACATATTATTTAATGTGGGGGGGTGTACATGTGGCATAGCTCATGTGTGGAGGTTATAAAACAGCTTATAGGAGTCATTCTCTCCTACTACAATTTTGATGTTTGGGTGGCTGTTCCCTTTTATTTATTTATTTTGTGTGTATATAGTTGCATATATTTATTATACATTCATGTATTTAACCTTGAGCTGAGATTGGGGACAACTGTAATCCAGGCATTTAGTGGGCTGAAGCAGGAGGATTGTGTGTTCTGGGTCAGCTGGGCTACATAGTGAGACCCAGGCCCTACTGCCCCCAATTAAATACCTACTATGGTTTCAGTATAGAGCCAAGCATTAGTCATATAATGCACGCTTGGCCTCTGCCATGGTTACACTTATAGTCTAGTGAAGGTGACAAATATTAAATAGCTAAAAAATATATACACTTAGACCACCACGATGGAAAAAAACTAACAAATAGGATGCTATGAGCCATGGAAAAGAACCTATCCATGTGGGGGAGAGTGAGAAGATGGTGTCCCATCAATCAACTCACTCCCCATGCAGGCCGCTGCAGAATTTAAAGTGAAAGATAACATGATCAGTCAAAATTTACTGCTTATTTGACGAGCAGAACTAGGAGACAGGCATGCTGTGGGAAAAGCAAGCATGCCTCATTCTCAACTAAAGATCCAATGTGATTGGCCCAACTCCCCGCTGTCAACATCTTTTTGTAATTGCCATCCATTTAAAAGAGTGACAAATGCATTTCCTTTTGTGTGCAGGGTCTTGGAGGAAATCAGGGGGCCCAGAGCATGGCTTCAGCAGCATGGCTGAACCAAAGAGGCAGGCTAGGGCTGGGGTGGACACCCTGGGGTAGGGGCTGGTTGGAAAGAGTTCTTGCTATGCTCCTAGGGTTGCAATTAAAGCACCAAAGCCAGAAAGTTCTAATTCTTCATTAACATGAAAGTAATTGAGGTCACATGGTACATATACATCCTGTGGGTGGGAGGGGATGATGAGAAAGGCTCCATTCACTTGTGCACAAGAGTTACTATGCAGAGCATTTCTCTGTCTGACCTTTGCCCAAGAAAGTTTGAAAGTCAAACCAGAATAGATATGAAATGTCCATCATAGAGACCCCAAAGCAACTTACATTGAAATTTATGTAAGCTGTGGTTGTGTCAAAAAGGCAAGAGAACAGTTTGTCTGGGAAGCCCACTGGCCTGTTTTGGCATGTTGCAGTGTACATTCTAAGGTCACTTTGTGGGTTTTCTTGCTGACTTCTAAGTGATTTCTGTCATAAGGAGATGGTGTTCAGCACTGCCCCTCCACTGCCCTTCACTGCAAGCATTCAGTGAAAAAATGTCTGGCAAAGGCCTGGGAATGCACTGCTGATCTCCATGGCAAAACTGATATGACTGCCACATCAGCTAGTAGGGGCATTTTCTGTATTGCCACACACAGAAACACAAATTGGAGAGATCAGAGCCTGTTCCATAGAATGAATTCTGTGTGGATCCTGAGGCAGAACAGATCCTAAATTAGCAGAGAAAATCAGAGATCGATTTCAACCAACTCACAGTTAATTCCATGAAATGTACTATGAACCCATTCACATATGCATATTGAACATAAAGTGCTAGTAAATAAAATATGCAAAAAAGTGAACTTGTGAGATACTATAAATATGTTGTTATGATCAGTTTAATAAAGAGCTGAATGACCAATAGCTAAGCAGGAGAGAATAGGCAGGGTTTCCTGGGAGAGAGAGGAACTCTGGGAAGAAGAGAGGTGAAGGGATGCCAGAGAGACACTGAGGAAGTCAGATGTACAGATGGAAGAGAAGCAAACTTGCACATGGTAGAATGTAGATTAATAGAAACAGAGTAACTTAAGTAATAAGAGCTAGCTGGGAACAAGCCTAAGCTAAAGGCCAAGCTTCCACAGTTAATAATGTCTCTGTGTCGTTATTTGGGGACTGGTGGTCCAAGAAAGTCAGGAAAAGCTTACTATAATGAACTGGGCAGTGAGCCTTCTGCATAGTGGGTGACAATACTGCTCGATGATGCTTCATGGGTCTCAGGTCTGGTGGTACAAGGAGGAGGCAGGAGGATCGCTGAGTTTGAAGCCGGTCTGGTCTATGTAGGGCCAAGTAAAAAGATCCTGTATCAAAATAAATAAATAAATAAATAAATTTAAAAAAATTAAAAACCTTCATGCCATGACTTAGAAGAACTGCAACTTCTTTTTCCTTCTTTCTTCCTCTCTCTCTTCCTTCCCTCCTTTTTCTTTTTCTTCCTTTTTTTCATTTGTTCTAAATTGTGCTTTTACAATGAGTATTATTTATTTACTTATTTTTAGGCAGGGTTTCTCTTTGTAACCCTGGCTGTCCTGGGTTGTCACTTTGTAGACCAAGCTGGCCTTGAACTCACAAATACTCACCTGCCTCTGCCTCCCAAGTACTAGAATTAAAGGTTTGTGCCACCACCGCCCAGTAAGAGCTGTATTTGTAGTCAATTCTTTTTCTTTAAGAAATGTTTTATTTGTTTATTTATGTGCATGTAAATGTGGGGGGGCATGCATGCCACAGCGAGTGTGCGGAGCACAGAGCTACCCAGGTGACCTTCTCTCCTTCCATTACCTGCTGAGACATCTGGCACATCAGTCAGTTCTCACTGTGATAATGTTTCAGTGTGTCTCCCCTAAAGTGTGTGTTGTGCTGACTTTCATCAACTTATGAAGATCTGTGTCTGTAAGACCCAGAATTTGAGGACCTTAAAAAATAAGGTGGATTAAAGTTTAATTTTGCAAATTTTAGTTTCAATGTCCTTTTATACATGAATCTAACAAAGAAAGCAATGATCCAAGGAAGGTCGAGTAGATCAGAAAAACATGTAAATAGACACCAATAAGCACATACTAAATAACAGAGCAGCCCTTTCCCAGAACTTTCACAGGAAAGACCAGTTTAAACACAATTGCCTCACACATACTATATATTATATATGAGAAAGCACAAAAGCAGGGCAGAAGAAGTCCATATCCATATTCAGAATGCACTGGGGACAGCACTCACATATCCTTTCAGTAGGGTTCTATAGCTAAGTTCCAGCATCCAACAAGAATAAACACGCCCTATAAGATGAATGCAAACATTTGTTACAGGAGGCATTATAGTTGGTATAATAATCTCTGGCAACTGATTTCAAAAGGTTAATATTTATTAAGGGGTTTATAGGGAAGCCCTCACTGATACAAGAGATTAAACAGTTGTGCTGTTCCTGGAAAGCTGGACCATGGCTGAAGCTCAGTGGATCAGGTTCTCCATCCATGACCATGAGAGAGCAAACAGGGAGAGAATGCCTGGGCTTATGGCACCTGGGCCAGGTCCCGCACAGTGGGGTTTCAGGTCCTAAAGGTCGTGCCTTCAGGTCAAAGCGGTAGTGCCTGCTGTCCACTACAAGATATTAAGTCACATCTAAGAACAATCTAGGGAACAAATGAACTTGAGAAGTTCAGCCTTCTTTCTTGGAGTCTGTCTCACAGTTCCCCAAGGCACTGTTTACCATGTGACATTCTTTTGATCCTGTTCTGACATGTCAGTAACTGAATCCCCAGAGTAAAGTGTTGGGAGGGAGGCCCTGGTAGGTGAGATATTTAGGTCATGGGGATGTCACCCTTGTGAATGGATTAATAGATTGCAGAAGAGTTGAAGGCTGTGAGTTGCCTTTTGCTTTCTCCTATGTGATGCCTTCCACCAGGATGAGGCCCCTAGTGCTTGAATTTTCCAGTATCTTGAACTGTAGAAGAAATCTTTAAAAGCTACCCAGTCTCCAGGATTCTGTTTTAGAACCCCAAACAGAAAACAAGAGTTTTGCTCCTTCCCTACACATGCTTACAACAAACAAACAAACAACGCCCTAAGATTGGATCATTTCGCTGCAGCGGGGCAGATGGAAGGTGGCCCCAGATCAGGATCTCCCAGAGCTTATGTGCACCTGAGTCCAGGAGAGAGCCTATCCAAGTCACGCACCAAAATGTTAGTTTCACACATGAGATGTAGATGCACACACTAACAGATGCCATACAAGAGTGTTTTCAGGGGAGTTGCCGAGAGAGAAAGAGAGAGAGGGAAGAAAGAGGGGGGGAGAGAGGGAGGGAAGGGGAGAGAGAGTTAGGAAGAAAGAGAGAGAGACTTTCACATGGCAGCTCCTTTTAAGAGAGCCGGTGGGCTCAGATTTACATAGCCACGCCTAGGGGCATACAGTGTTCTGTTGGGTTTACCACACAGGGGCTACATGCCAGGAATTCTTATTTCACCCTGCGCCATGTTGGATTTACCATGTAGCTGCTATATGCCATGAATCATTACATAGTCTACCTCATAAATCCTACCTTGCAAACCATCCGACCTAATATTAGGACCTACTGTATCCCAAAGCCTCATCATCCAAGCTCTTGGTAGAACATTTTTCCACCTTTACCCCCCCCCCCCCCATACACACACCAAAATCCTATCGAAAAAAATTGGAGACAGTCCAAAGAAAACCAGAAAAACTGGGAGGCCGAGGAGATGGTTCAGTGGTTAAGAGCATTGAGGACTCAGGTTCAATTTTTAGTACCCACATGGTAGCTCTTGTTACTGTTACCACATGGCAGTTTCTGTCTGAAACTCCAAAATCTGACACCCTCACACAGATGTACATGCAGGCAAAATGCCAATGCACATAAAATTGGATGTGTGTGTGTGTGTGTGTGTGTGTGTGTGTATGTGTTTATCTCCCCACAGAAGCATGACATGAACATGTACAGCTCTGTTAGGAAGAGGTCATCTACATCAGGCTTTTACAGAGTGCCATAAGAAATGTTATAATTCAAAGCATGGGCAACAGCTGTCCTTGGAGAAATGAAATGAGAGCAAGTGGGCGTGCATGCATAGATAGAACGTAAAAATAAGGTTTGCTATCTTTTCAAATTTCCATGTACAGATACATGCAAATTTTAAAATTAAATGTGTAATTCTTAAGAACATGACAGCTGAGAGATGAAAACTGAAAGTTAATTAAATTTGAAGCCCCAGGCTTGGGAGACAAAGGGGTGAACATGGCTTGACTCAATTTCTAGCTTGCTCCCAAACTGAAGCATTGACGTAGCATAAATTGGGGTTCCTCAGCACACACCCCTTGTTCATTTATATGAAGCTTTGGTGCCTTCAGTTCAAGGTAGGGGCTTCATTCTGTTGCATACAAGTGTATTTTGAAGTTGCTTTGCTTCAAATAGATCCATTAAATTCTATTGAATACATAACAATCTTCAAATCATGAAAAGACTTTTAGAAAGAATGTTTTTCTAGTACTTAGAAATACTTCTCCCTCCGAGGGGCTGGAGAGATGGTGCAGAGGTTAAGAGCAGGTGTTCTTCTTGCAGAAGATCCAGGTCAATTCCCAGCATCTTATGGTAGCATGCAATCATCCATAAGTCCAGTTCCAGGGGATCAAACACCTTCTGGCCTGCAGGGCACTGCATGTGTGTGGTGCACAGCCATACATTCACACAAACCACCCAAGCATAAAAATCGAAAATTAAGCCTGGTGTGGTGGTGCACGCCTTTAATCCTAGCACTTGAGAGGCAGAGGCAGGAGGATCTCTGTAATTTTGAGACCAGCCTGGTCTACAAAGAGAGCTCCAGGACAGCCAGAGCTGTTACACAGACAAACCCTGTATCGAAAAACAAAAACACAAAAAATTTTAAATTTAAAAATAAAGTTTTCCCTGAAAGTTTCCTAATGTTTCTAGCGCTGTCCACACAACACATACATTATCAGTTGAACCTTTACACAGAAGATCCACGTGATTCTTTCTATTCTCAGCCTCGTCATGAGCTAAAATTAGAACTAGGCTGACATTACTCTTCACTTGCTTACAGTCTAACAGAGGATTTTAGTCATTTGGATCCACACTGGAAAAAAATTCACCTTGTGTTTCTAGCTGAAAATCAGAATCTCTGGTATGCATGTTGGCCGCAGCACTCCGCAATGGTAAGTCATTTTCCAAAATGATTTTCTTCCCTTCCTTAAGCATAAATGAATTGCCAGCGATGACTTCAGTGTGTGCAAAAGTGCACCAATGTAGTACTCAATCTGAGTTTAACTTATGAGCCTTTTAGGGGGGTTGTCAATACTCACATAATTGTCATTCTCTGGGACACAAGAGATAGGTTTCCCTGCAAGCAAGAATTTGAGATTGTATTTCTTTAACTTTTTTGAACTTTGGGAAGCAGACTCCCATCATGGTTTTAGCATGTGTACCTCCCTGCTATGCCAAGTGTTTTTCTTCACAAAGTAGTTAGATGCCCAAAGGCGTTAATGAGCGTCTTGTTTCCTGATACAGACAGGAAAACTAATATTAGAAATGAACAGTAATGTCAAACAACGAAATGAGTTAACAAATGTGAGTGTATATATAATAACACATATGGAGATAGCTTGCATTCTTTAAATATTTTCATTTTATATTATTGGAAGTATTTAGTACTCACTTTAATATTATTAACATCTGAGACAAAAAGTTATGAGTCACATGCCCAGGCAACTAGGTCACCAGTACATGTTCTCAGTGGCTCCTTCCCTTCCACCATCTCTCCTGTCGTTTTTACCCATCTCTTCTTTTCTGCCTTCCTTCTTTCCTTCTCTTAGCCATTTCCCTCCCTCCCCATCCTCCCCTCCCTCCCTCCCTTTCTTCCCTTCTTTTTATTTTGGCAGAATGTTGTTATGTATCCCAAGCTGATCTCAAACTTATCTATCACCCTGCTGCCTCAGCCCATCAACAGACATGTACCATTCGGCCTAATACCAAGGCTTATTGACTGTCTAAAGATTTTACACTCAGTTCCTGTTTGTGGACGTCACACATTCCTTAGAAATAATACCCCATCCTAGTAATTTTCTGCATATATCTAATGACATAGCAACCTTATTTTTTCCCTCTAACAGCTGTTTCTGTTTCTTTTTCTGTCTACTCCCATGCACCTTGAGTCATTTTAATTTAAAATCTCTAATTTAGACATGGTTAGTCAAACTGGACCTGCCAAATTTCCAGGAGGCATTCATTATTAATTGCTGTTATCATCAAGCTACTTTGTTGGGGGACTCATTCACATTTCACAATGAAAGGCCTGTTCTGTTATTGAGTAGGAATGTATACACCTTGCATATCACCTATGCTCTTCAGAGCAGGTACAACCCACATACAGTGTAACCAATGCACAGCACTAGAGGAAATTTCCTCACTCAATTTTACCAATATTTGATAGAATCAGTCTATTACTATCAGCCATTCTGTTAGGACACGTGTAGACATTTATTTTTGTTTAATCTACAAAATCCTAAGGCTAAGTAAAATTTTGGATTTTTGATCTTATCCTATTTGATTGCCTTTTAAAATTTTCTCTTATTAGTATGTTAAGTGTGAGTAATGGGTTTCAGCACAACACAATGATGCACACATGTAGCACACTCTGGTCACAGTTGCACTTCCTGTGCTCTTCATTTGCTTCTGAGCTTCCTGTCTTCTGTGTGAGCCATGGTCTACTTCCTAATAGTTCTCCTACTATTTTTCTTGAATTTAAAAAAAGTTATTATTATTATTTTTAAATATATGTATCTGTGCATTTCTGTGAGATTGTATATTGTGCGTGCATGCATGTGTGCTGGGGGGCTTTGGAGGCCAGAAGACAGCATCAGGTCCCCATGAACTGGAGTTATAGGCGGTGGGCATGATGTGGGGGCTGAGAACCAAACTTCTGTCCTTGGGAAGAGGAGCAAATCCTCTTAAATCATTGAATTGTCTGTCTAGCCATCTTTTAAAAACATGTTTAATTAATCTTGTGTAAAAGTCCTTTGTGGTGGATATAGCTAGAGCCTGGATCCTCTTAAGGCTGTCAGACTTGGGAGCAAGTACCTCTATCTGCTGAGCCATCTTGAGGGCCCCAGACATATGTATCCACTGTATAATCACCTTCCCACAGTTGGATGTAGGCTAGTTGCAGGTTTTCATTATTATGAGTGACATGGTAGCAAAGGAAGCAGACTGGGCAGCAGCTCCCACTCCTACCATGTGGCTCTTTTAAGATTTCCTCAAGTGAATATTGTAGGCAACAAAATGCCCACATCATATTTTGCATGGGTTTAAAATGAGATATAGTGTGCAAACACATGTCGAATATCTGGGCATGCTGTGTGCACCTATAGCTCCACCTACATGGAAAACTGAAGTGGGAGGGATGCTTCAGCCTAGGAGTTTGAGGCCAAACTGGGCAACACAGTGGACCATGTCTCTGAATAAACAGTGAGTGAAGGCAGGAATGAATGAATAGAAATACAGTTTGGAGAAGATACAGGTGCTCATCAAGCATCACCTCTATGATTGTTATGGTGCTTGTGAGTATTCTGAAACATGATGCTCTGTCTCCTCTCATACACTTAGGTCTTTTCTGAAGTGGCCTGTGACTCAGCTCTTCAGAACTTAAAGAAGTAGATGACTTTACTACAATGTGGAAAAATCATGACAGAACATGTGCTTTGTACTGGTGCCGTCAATGCTGTGAAGGAAGTCTGGGAGGAAAGAATAAAGAAACACAATGAAGATGTGAAGCGACAGAAGGAATTTCAACACAAGTATGCTATGACATTTTATCTTAGATTAGTGGAAATTTATAATATTATTAGAAAAGGTCACTTAGTAAGAGCACCACTGAATTTTATAGATTTTTATTTGCTGAAAACTCAAAATAATCTTTAAGACACTTTATGTATATGAATGTTTGACTGCAGGTAGGTCTAGCTACCATATGTGTGCAGTACCTATGGAGACCAGAAGAGGGCACTGGATCCTTAGGAACTAAAATTATTGACTATTGTAAACTGCCATGTGGGTGTTGGGAACTGAATCTGGATTTTGGGGAAGAACATCAAGTGCTCTTCATTACTGAATCTTTCCAGCCCTCAAAATAGTCTTTAATTATTTTATTTGTAGTTTATTATTTTGTGTGCATGAGTGTTTTGCCTGTCTGTATGTCTGTGTACCTCTTCCATGCAGTGCCCTAAAAGGCCAGAAGAGGGTGTCAGATCCCGTTTTGGAGTTACGGACAGTTTCAAGCTGTCATGTGAGTGAAGAGTCGAACCCTGGTCCTCTGGAAAAGCGGCCAGTGTTCTTAACCACTGAACCATTGCTCCAATCCTCTCAAAATATTCTTGAAGGAAATAATTAACTCCGGTCGTACTATGTGTTGAGAGTAACAAAAGGATGTTTGTACGTGAAACCAGAACCCTGCTTAACACCCACTGAAGCTTGGCTTATAATGACAGTCTGATAATAACCACTAGAAACCTAAAGGTGCACCTGACAGAAGATGGACGTATTTCCTGACCTATCCGAATGGCTGTGAGCTGTAGCCTGGGTCCCTCTGGATCACACACTTTCTTGATAGAGAGAGGGGCTGTATTTTAATTCTCGGCTTTCATTTCTTCTGAAACCTTGATCTTTACCTACTTTCCTGATTGATTGGTTGTCTTCAATCTAATCCTGAAATAACGCTTCCTTCCTTTGTGCATACCACATGATTCCCTCATTCATGAATCAAATAGCTAATAGTTAATGTCAATTAAAAAAAAATAGAATGTTCAACTCCAATGGCTCCAACTGTAGGGATGGCAGTTGAAAAAGTGGCCAAAGCACAGACTTCACATTGTAAGACTTAGCTTCTGTTTACCTCCCTCTGCCAGTTCTTGTATGGTTTAGTTCTCAAGTTTTCTCCCTTTTACAACTCTGGCTACCGTGTGTGTGTGTGTGTGTGTGTGTGTGTGTGTGTGTGTGTGTGTGTGTGTGTGTGTGTGTGTGTGTGTGTGTGTGTGTGTGTGTGTGTGTGTGTGTATGTGTATGTGTGCGTGTGTGTGTGCTCATGCATGTGTGTGTATACATGTTTGTATGTGTGTGTATGTATGCTTGTATGAGAGAGAGATAGAGAAACAGACAGATGTTGGCCTTGGACTCACAGAGGTCCACAGTGTTCAGATTCTATCCAGGAAATAAATACCATAAAGACCTCAAAAAACACCCTTATTAGCCTTAAAAACAATTTTATTGCAAAATCACATTACAACATTATGAAACTTTGTTTTGCCAAGTGTGGTGGTGCATGCCTATAATTTGAACACTTGAGAAGCTGAAGCAGGGGGACCATGAGTTCGAGGCCAACAAACACAGTGAGAAAGAGCTGTGGAGAGTCAGAATGTGAAGTTGGGACTATGCTGTTCTGTTGGCTTAGTTACAATATGACTCAGCAAGTCTCCTAAGAATATAGTCCTAAAAATAAAATTATACAATCTGTAGAAGCTCAAATTGCAATTAAAGATGTGTGTGTGTGTGTGTGTGTGTGTAGGTGTTCATGTGGGTGTGTGCATGTGCAAGTACACATGTGTGCAAGCAGAGGCCCGAGGTAGATGGCAGCTGTCCTCCTGAGTCTTTATACATCTCTGTGTGTGTATGTGCATGTGTGTATGCATGTGAGTGAGCATGTAAATGCATGTGCAGATTAATGTCAGGTGACTTTTATCAAGTTTTACTGAACTGTGGGTTCCTAGGGAGCGCCAGGCATCCTCTTATAATCCTATCTCCCTGCCTCTGGGGTTACAGATGTGTCATGGGTTCACACTGGTGCTGGGGATTTGGACTCAGGCCCCCATTTTACTATCTCAGCTGTCTCCATAGATCTTCAGTAGGCATCATGATGATCCTAGATGATCCAGGCAGCATTCATTCTATGAAGCCCACGTAAGAGCAGATTGCTTTTAAATACAGAATAGGGCCAAAGTTATTTTTCCTATAAAACCAAGACAAGAAGACAGAACTATAAAAATAAACAGCTGTGTCATATCAGACTACCTCATGTTACCTTTAGGATTATGTTAGGATTATGGCAGAGGAAAATTCATTACTAAACTAACTGGAACTACTTTGGTGGGAAATGTGGCTGTCACCTGTCATGATTTTTCAGAAGGCCAGAGAACTTTATTTTTGTGACATGGAGCTTGTCTTAGTCAGTGTTCTATTGCTGTGAAGAGACACCATGATCAAGGCAACGCTTATAAAAGAGAGCATTTAGTTGGAGCTTGCTTATAGCATCAGAGGTTTATTCCATTATCATGGTGGGGAACATGGCAGTGTGCAGGCAGATAAGGTACTGGAGAAAGAGCTGAGAGTTCTACATCTGGATCTGCAGGAAGCAGGAAGAGAATACCACATGGGCGTGGCTTAAGCATCTAAAACCCCCAGTGACACACTTCTTCCAACAAGGCTACACTTCTCCTCAAACAGTGCTACTTCCTGATGCCTAGGTGTTCAAATACACGGCCTTACGGAAATGGGGGGGGGGGGAGGCATTCTTATTCAGACCACCACAGAACCTTATTTTGATTTTTAGTCTTATTTGTTGAGGTCCAGTCCAATGACCTTTTGTAACTGTTATTTACCAGTTCACAAAGAGACATGTACACAAAGGTTCTTAGCAACATGATACAGAAGAGTCAAGACTTACGATTGTCAGCTGCTGGGTGCACAAACAGTGTGTTATATCCATACACTGGTGCCATCCTACCATCAATGGACGTATATTGCTGATTTGTTCTATACAATGTGGATGAACTTTGAATTGTGGTAAGAACCAGGCACACTTATATACTGCACTATTTACATGAAACAGAACAGGAAAATGCATAGGTACAAAAAACAGTGATGATGAGGAAGAGGAGGAGGGGATGACGAGCGTCCGACAATAAGCATTAAAGGGAAATTTTGAGTGATAAAATATTTTGCAGTTAGATAGTGGAGACAGTTGCATGATGTTATGAATTTACAGGTAAAAATCACTGGCTTGTGCACTTTAAAAGGTTGAATTTTATACCATGTAAACCATATCTCACTAGTGCTATTAGAAGTAAAATGTATGGAAAATTGTGACACTTTTTAAAACCTAAGGACTGAACTTAGTACACGCAAGGCACTGTGTTATCCCCAGTCCCAGAGCAAACCAGCCAACCTTGAAACAACAGTGTTAGTAATCCAAGACACTGCTTACTGCTCACAGGCCAAGTGAGAAGGGGATGAGAAGGGAGAAAAGCATGCTTATTAAAGGGCCAGCGCCTTAAGAAAATGTGAGGCTCATATACTCAAAAAGTACTTTTCAGGGCCACAAAAGCTATTTTGGAGGATGCAGTGATCTGAATGAGGATGACTCCCATAGGCTCCTGTGTTTGAATGAGTGGTCCCCAGTTAATAGAACTGTTTGGGAAAAATTAGGATCCATTGCCATGCCTGTCTGCATCCTGCCCTGATGACCACTGAGCCAGTGGTATTAGAAATCAGATGAAAGGTTGTTGCATGTGTTCACATTGGCCCAGTGGTTATTTGTTTTTTCTCTTTTGCAAAATCACATTTAATTACACTGCTCCCTCCTGTCTTTCCTGCCTTCAGCCCTTCCCATTCACCCGTTGCTCTCTCTCAAATTCATGCACGGCCTCTATTTCCTTCACTGTTGAGTCAGTTGTTTGGATGGACCTTTGTCTGCTACTTTTGTAATTGCCTATGGATAAAAATATGTCCTGGTGTCTTAGGCTAGTGCGCATCTGGGAAGACCGAGTGAGCTTGACAAAGCTGAAAGAAAAGGTCACCAGGGAAGATGGAAGAGTCATTTTGAGGATAGAAAAAGAAGAGTGGAAGGTAAGTGTTCCAGAAGCAATTCTTGGTGCCCACCCCCTGGATTGTGTGAGGACCTCAGAGGATATGAGGCTGTATTCAAGACTAGGATAGTTAGAAACTCTATTAACAGCATTAGTGAGTCTGCGCAGCGTGAACAATGGAAAAGAAGTCTTTGGGTGCCCAAAATGAAAGGGGACATTTCTTGTTAGGTGTCTGCAATCAGAAGTGTCTGTCCTGCCACAACTCCCAAATACCCAGAAGCCACTTCCACCACTTCCCTAATAACCGACTCAGAGAATTAATAGTACTTACAAATGCTCAGCCAGTATTTCAGGATTATTACTAACTCTTATACTTTAAGTTAACCTATATTTCTAATTATTTTTAGCCACATGGCTTGGCATCTTTCTCAGTGCAGCATTCTCATCCTGCTTCCTTTGCATCTGGCTGGAACTCCATCTCTGCCTTTCATTTTCCCAGAATTCTCCTAGTCTGGTCATCCTGCCTATACTTCCTGTCTGGCTACTGGCTAATCAGTGTTTTATTAAAGCAATACAGGTGACAGATCTTTACAGTGTACAAGAGCATTATCGCACAGCAGGTGTCACCCTAATTGTTATTTTTCTTTCCTTCACATATGCATGAGCACATATGCACAGGTGGAATATGCTTAATTACATCAGATTACCACTAATTTTTACGAAGGCTTCAATCAATCCCTTGGCTCAGTGTCTGTCTTTCATTCATGGAGGTATCATTAGCTATGTGGTCAGTTTCCTAGTTAATTTTCTTATTTTCTCTTTGGCTTATTTTAGGCTTGAAAGGAAAGGGCACAGAGTTCAGAGTTTAAGGAAGAAAAAAAAACTTAAAAAAAACAAAACTTCATAAAATGGCTGAAAGGCATGGTGCACACCTTTAATCCCACCACTTGGGAGGCAGAAGCTGGTGAATCTCTCTGAGTTCAAAGCTAGCCTGGTCTACATTGAGAGTTCTAGGACATCCAGGATTCTGCAGGGAGACCCTGTCTCAAACCAAACTCCTACAATATGTAATAAATGGAAGAGAAATTCAAGTTACTAAAAGGATTTTTTTGAAATATTCTCATTTCCAATTATGTATGTGTTCTTGGATAAACTAATAAATACAACAGAATCATTCATTAGGACAGACTTCTATGTGTGTCCATTATTGGCCAATTTTTAAAAATTCTACTATAGCTGATATTTGAAGGTTTAACAATAAATGAAGTAAATAAATAATAACTTGTATAAAACTGAGAATAAAATTTTAACAATTTAAAAATAATAAAAGCCAAAGGTATTAGTAGTAGAAGTAGCCCAAAGTACCTGGAAATGTCATCAATTAAGGGAAAATTTGTGATCTGATCTGGGTGACTGGCAGATGGCTATGAATAGAGACCTCACACCCTACGTGGTGGGAGGAGGCTCTGGCAGCAGCAAGGAGAGCAGACTGCCTCTAAGTAGAAAGGCTTTATTGTTATAAATTTATATCTATCTATCTATCTATCTATCTATTTATCTATCTATCTATGTATCTATCTATCTCTCTCTCTCATATATATATATGAGATATATATATATGAGAGAGAGAGAGAGAGAGAGAGAGAGAGAGAGAGAGAGAGAGAGAGAGAGGGAGGGAGGGAGGGAGGGAGGGAGGGAGGGAGGGAGGGGGAGAGTTTGAGAGCATGGCTCTCTCGGGCAGGTAAGGGAAAAGGAAGATGAAAGAGAAAGTTGGCCATGGGAACTCTTTTTAAATGGAGCTTGACTTCAGAACTCAGGGCAGGGCATGGCTTTAGAGGCCAGAACAGAATTCTAACGAAACTATCCTCAATTGCTCCTAAAACTCCCGTAATACCACAGCAGGGCGGTACAATGCTATAATTCAGACCACGCAATGACTGTACACATGTTTTACTTTAGACTCTCCCTTCTTCTTTACTGAAACTGAGCCAGCTACAAGAATGGCAACTTCATAGGACGGGTTTGTTGAAAATTCCTGACTTCATAGGAAGATTCCAGAATCTCATTGTGCTAGACTTATCTCGAAACACAATTTCAGAGATCCCCCGGGGAATTGGTAAGGATTGTTGCTTTTATTCATGTCTATTTTATGTATCTGCCAATGTGCTCCTAGTACCCCTTAAAGTACATGGAATAAAGATCTTATCACATCTTAAACATTTCATCTAACTTAGTGCTTCAGGGGACTCAAACTTATAATGGGTGACAGATAAAATTTCAACTGAGGAAAGTTTTGGGAATATTCTGTACATTTTGAAGACAATATTGCTGGTTTAACTATCTTAGAACCCACTGAAGGCAATAATGGGGGAGGGGTAAAGATTCATTAGACTGTGGGAAAATGTTCCCAAATGTAAACTTGCTCAGGACGTAGTGTTCTGTTTAGGGTTTTGTGTTGGAGATCAGGCCTAGTGAAAGGGATTTCCTAGGATTAGGCACAGACTACACCCAAACATCTGTTTTCACAGAGATCCTTCATTAAATGGGAAAGGAAAATGTAAGTGTCTGCTTTCTGAATCAGGCAGAAAAACAGCAGCAAATGACCTTGCAGGTCTAATTCTTGAGATAAAAGGGAGGTCTATGTTCAGAGTGGGCTAGACTGTGGGGGTAAAGGAGAACGAGGAGGAGGTAGAAAGGGAAGGGGACAAGGCAAAGGGGACAGGGGTGTTTGTCCTGGAGGGACCAAAGACTGCCTCTGGATTGGCTCATAGGCAAATAGTGGTTTATAAAGGTAAAACGGGAAACCCTGTATCAGGATGAAGTGTTTAATTTTAATTGGGCATGTTAATTAGGTGAACCAAAGGGGGCTTTTAATTGCTGGATTTTGGTAGTCAGCCTCAGGAGGAGGAAGTGGCCAAATACGGGAGTAGACCTTGGTGTCTAGCTTTAAAATGTAATACAAAGGTTTTTAACAAGGCAGAGGGAATTGGGAAGAAGTGCAAGGCCAGTAGCCAGAGCCACAGAGTGGGCTAGTGTCCCTTCACCCAGGGTCTGATAGATTTTAGGGAGAGTCTGTACCATCCATAGTCACCTTGATCAAGAATATGTAGTACAGATAAAGAAGAAAGAGAAGACCACTGCCCTTCCTCCTATGGCATTATAAATGTGCCCTGGTTTAAAAATGGGAAAAGGGAAGAAGAGAATAAGTGAATTTAGCAATATGCAGTACTTTAAGCATGTAAGGAGCACTAAGTCCACCTGCTTCCTATTGTGTACTGTTATTATTTATTGTTGTCATTGTGCAGGACTGCTCATTAGGCTGCAGGAACTGATTCTTAGCTACAACAAAATCAAGACTGTCCCCAAGGAGCTGAGCAACTGTGCAAGCCTGGAGAAGCTAGAACTGGCTGTGAACAGAGATATAAGTGACCTCCCTCTGGAGGTCAGAGGTCTAAATGTCTGTTCTGTTTGCATGTACTAATAGTTTGCTTCTTAGGCACGTGATTGTTGGGGAAAGCAACAGCAAAAAGCCTTGTAAACAGTGTTGTAAATTTTATATTAGGAAAGAAATACTTTGCTTTTTTGTCGGTCTGTGTCTGTTTTTTGTGAGGCAGAGTCTTATTGTGCATTTCACTATGACCTCTAACTCCTATTTCTCACTCCTTAGCTTTCTGAGTGCCTGTGATGTCTGTGAATTTGAATTTACTTCATGCTTTGAATGAATATGTATGTGATTGCATTGAAGAACAATGAGAGAACAGAAAAACCTCTCTTCCTAACTGATGTTTACAGCATGCTCACTCCTGAAGCAGAGTTTGACATGAATTGTAGGAAGTGTGCGGCATGCTGGCTTCCTAGGCTTTCCCAAGTAAAAAGCTAGCAGGTTGGAAAGGTTCCACCTTTGATTTGCTGTTGGTTAAACTAGATTGACAAAGACATCTGTGTTACTTTTCAAACAAACTAATGTTCTTAGAATCAACAAGAAATGTCTGTGCCTTTTCTGCCTTGAAAACAATGACTTTGCAAAACCAAAGTTAGGAAAAATAACATTCAAAACAAAGGGTACAATTCCATTTTCTTACTTTATACCAGTTTTTCTTAAACCACTGGGCACGTTTCCGATAGTCAGCTCCTCTCGGTTTGCTCTTGCACACATAGCACACATTACATTATTTTAATGAAAACACGAGGAAATGGTGATAGGAACAACTGATACACGTAGGAAGGCCAGTATGCATGTTGTCTAAAACTTGTGATTTTGCTTCTAGGATAGGCTCTGTCACGAACAAGCAATGTGAACTTGGATATGTTATTAATCATTCTATTTACCTTAGATTCTCCCAGAGACTTTTCAAGACTTTTCCTGGAGAAACACAACACATGTCTACTCACCCCAGAAACGCAGCCTACAACAGGCCAAAATACAGATAAACCAACATCCAACCTGGAGTTTTGTTGAGGTTACTTACAGGGGTAGAAATGACCCACAGACAGCTGCAACACCAAAATCCATCCCTGCTTGGGTGCTCACTAAAGCTGGGAATCTGTACCACAGTGCACAGCCTGCAGGTAGCTCTACAAGTTGGAGAGTGTCCTTCCCAAGCAATAAAGTTGGTCTAAATCTCTTCCAGGCAGCTGGTCTGGTATCAGTCTTCCTTGCTTCTTGGCTTGTCTCAGAGTGACTCTCAACAATCTTTGTAGTTTACTCTTGGGAAAGACCCTAGTGAATCTGGACAGTTTCAGGTACTTCCTGGAGCTAATTTGAGTTGTTTACCTCATGGCTTACAGAGCTTCATTGAAGGATGGAATGTTTCGATTTCAGAGAAAATTGCTACTAACATTTTAGAAGTAGTATTCTGGGATCTGATCCAAAGAATATTTGATGCCACAGTGTGTCCTCTAAGTAGTTGTGTGTCCTTTGACTAATCTTTGTTAGATTTCTGTTCACATAAAAGGCTGTTAGACAGATTTATTACCTTTTCAATATTCTATAATGAAAAGAATCTAGACAGATGTGGTGGCTTTAATTCCAGCACCTGGGAGGCAGAGGCAGGTAGAGTTCTTTGAGTTCTCGGCTAGCCTGGTCTACATAGCAAGTTGCAGGCTAGTCAAGGTTACTGAGTGCAAACCTGCCTCAGAAAAACAACAAAAAGGATTCTGAGGGGTCAGCAACTAAAGATCTCTCTGTCAGACATTAAATTGTACCTATCTCATTAGTATATGTACCTGGTAACATAAACACCTTTTTATACACCACACTGAATTATTTCAAACTTTGAAAAGCCTGATAACAGTTTTCAGAAATGCATTTTTAATTCACAGCTTGAACTAAGAAGCTACAGAAACAGCTTTACATACTAGATAGATCATGCAACTTGCTTCCTGTGTCTGTGTGCACATATGTACCCCCCCCATGTGTTTGTGTTTGTATGTGTACGAATGTATAAGCCAGATGTCCTCAGGTGTCTTCTCCGATCTTGAGCCCCTTGGGGTTCCCAGTGCTGGGTTTTCAGGTGTGCTACACATGCGGCTCTTTTACTTAAGTGTTGAGAATCCAAAGTTAGGTCCTAATACTCACAGGATGAGCAGCTTGCTCACTCAGCCATCTGCCCATGTCTTTCACCCTGCTTTTTGCACTAACTACAAAGCACTGTATGTGTATACTTCTTGGTGCAGATGACACAGAAGAAATTAAAAATACAGAACCTTGGCAGCCAAGTGAAAAAGCTGCTTTTGTTTTGTAAATGTTAATTCTTATATCTTAAAACTTCCAAGCAGATAAAGAGGAAGGGATTTTGTGGATTTAGGTCTATAAAAACTTAAGCCCATCCAGTAACATGAACTTTCTGAGCAATTTTATTGATAAAACAAGATAATGACACTGCCTTTGTGTAGTTGGTGTCATAATTATTCACTTATTTAAGTACAACTGTGGGACAATCACATAATTCCTTTTCTCAAATAAAACTGGGGAATAGGAGTAACTTAATGGATATTATTTTCTATTTGTAACTTAATGGATATTATTTTCTATTTGTAACTTAATGGATATTATTTTCTATTTGTGTTGGTGCTTTACTGAATGCCTGTGTGAAGGAGTCAGAAGCTTTAGAACTGAAATTACAGACAGTTGGGAGGTGCCATGTGGGTGTGGGAACTGAACCAGGGTCTTCCAGAAGAGCAGTTAGTGCTTTTAACCACTGAGACATCTCTTCAGGCCCATTATTAGATACTTTTAGATTAAAAAAAAACAAAACAAAACTGGAGCTCTATTTTAAAATATATTTTAAAACTTATGAAAAAATCCAGTCATGGTGGTAAACACCTTTAAACCCAGTGCTCTGAAGGCAGAGGCAGGCAGATTTGAGGCTACACATTCCTGCTACATAGTGATACTGTCTCAATAAACTAAAAGACACAAAACCAAAATACCAGTAAAAGTTTGAAACAGCAAGTAAGAGAAAAGCCAGTCCAATATAATCCTCAAATGTGAGAACCATAATATAATACTTCACAAAAAATATGACTTAGAAAGGCAAATATTTCCATATAGTCACAAAAAGCATGCAGTCATGACAGACAGCGAATTTGGGACAGGCACTAGTTCTGAGAAGCAGGGTCATAGAAGACACTGCCACAGCAACACTTTATTCTTTTTTTAAAAAAATTATTTATCATGTATACAGACAGTATCCTGCTTGCCTGTTTGCCTGCACAACCGAAGAGGGCACCAGATTCCATTACAGATGGTTGTGAGCCACTTGTGTGGATGCTGGGAATTGAACTCAGGTCCTCTGGAAGAGCAGTCAGTACTTTAAGCCTCCAAGCCATTTCTCCAGCCCCCACCCCCCACTTTCTTATTCTTAAGCTGAGCACAATGCAGTGTGGTGTAAAATCTGCAGTCACTCATTGCATTTTAAACCAGAACTTATTAAGGAGTGAGCTTGATGTTTGAGACAGAGAATATGAGTAAGTCAGTAAGGAAATCATTATCTTGCAGATTAAGTTTTCCCATATAATTCTCAGTCACTGGCTGACAGTAAACATGAGAAGTTCTTCCTGGGGTGGGGGATGCTTTTGCCACACAGGTTCTTTAACCCTGGAATGTAGGGCTGGACTTTCAGGCCTAGACTTGCAGACCCACAGATCCACAGACGCTTACATTAATTTTAGGCTGATTGGCCTAAGGCTTAGGCATATAACTTGCAAACTCTTTACCCTTAAACTAACCCATGACTCTTATCCTGTTCAGCCATGGGGCTGGGTACCTTTTCTCAGAGCAGCAAAGTTGTCCTCTGCATCTGCTTCTTCTGGCTTGTCTGGCAACTCTGGAGTCTCTGTGGCATTTCTGCTCTGTTCTTCCTGTTCCCAGAGTTTTCTTAGTCTGGTAGCCCCACCCACACTTCTTGTCTGCCTTTGGCCAGTCAGTGCTTTTTATTAAACTCATAGGTGGGACAATTATTTACAATGTAACATAAATCCGCTACACTGAAACTTGGTTATCTTGCAAAACAAATTGTCTCCGAATAAAAGAAATTCATTTCATTTTACTGGGAATACAGGCTATTTAGGTTTTTGTTTTGTGTTTTTGAGACAGGGTCTATTTCATATCTGATTTGGAACTCACTGTGTAGACCACAATGGCCTTGAACTCAGAGAAATCTGGTGCCTTTGCCTCTAGTGCTGGGATTGAAGGCATGTGCCACTACACCTGCCTTTTGTTCTTTTTTTTTAAACTGTGTTTGTAGCTCTGCCTCAGTCTCTGGAATTATAGGCATATACGACCATGCCCAGGTTCCATTATCCTTATATTGTATTTATTGTAAATTCTCGTGTCTAAACAAAGCTCAAGTGTAATGTCAGAAGTTACTCAGTTTTTGTGTGATTTGTGGATTGCTATTTATATAAAGCTCATGCAATATGAACTTTTATGTGAAACAGTTCATCAGTGTGAGTTGTCTAGTTCATTGTGGACAATTATTTAAAAACCCATCTTCTTCTTTAGCTTAGCAAACTCTTAAGACTCACGCACCTTGATCTGAGCATGAACCACTTCACTACAATCCCTCTTGCTGTGTTGAACATGCCTGCCCTCGAGTGGCTGGATATGGGAGGCAACAGCCTTCAACAGCTTCCTGACAGTCTAGAAAGGTAAAATAGGTTACTTTATGCTACTGACAATTCAAAGCCACCTATGAAAAGTGGGAAGCAGTAAACCAAACAACTAGGAGCTAAGGATAATCACAAAAGACCCAACTCGTTCAGAATTTATTCTTTCAGAGGGTTATTTTCATTTATTCCAATTATGCACGAGGATTTGGAGAGGGGAAAACTAGACATTACCAAGTAACCACACAGCTTAGTGCATGCCTGACGCTTCTGCAGACACTACTAAAGGATGAAGAGACCAATGCAGAGATGTTTGTCAACTATGCCCAAGTCTTAGTGAGCCACATTAACTGGATTTGAACCTAGACATCTTGACCCGAGTCCATACTGCCTTGCCCAGTTCCTGATTTTTAAGATTCATATTAAGTGACATTTATAGTTGTTCATTTAGAAAACTATGAAGAACATGCAGTGTAAATGTTTTCATTTCTGCCAATGCATGAAAGCTAGTCTTTAGTTGATTCCCTGATGTAGTTTCCCTGGCAATTAGGTAATAAGAAAGAATAAAGTCTGTTAAACCAACAAATGCATTTTACTAAATGTTAAATGATTAATTTAACTAAGTGAATAATTAAAAATTGAATGTTAAGTGTTATTATATGATGAGACCAGCCTTTCATATTCAAGGTGACTGATTATAGAATTTTAATTTTCTAGAATGCAAAGTTTACATACATTGTGGCTACAGAGGAATGAAATAACATGCCTGCCAGAAACAATCAGAAATATGAAAAACTTGGGGACTCTTGTTCTCAGCAACAATAAACTGCAAGATATTCCAGGCTGCATGGGAGAAATGACAAATCTGAGGTATAAAGGTGTGGTCACAGCATGCAAACTTACTCCTGACCTACATCTGGGCTGTGACTTATATGAATGCATATTTGTATATTTAAAAATTTCCTCTTTTGTATGGATGTTTTGCCTGCACACCACTTATGTGCCTGGTGCCCAGAGATCAGAAGGGAGCATTGGGTCTCTTAGAACTGGAGTTACAGAGGGTTGGGCTGCCATGTGGGTGACAGGAATTGAACTTGGGTCTTCTGTAAGAGCAGTCACTGCTCTTAACTATTGAGCTCTTTTTCCAGCTTGAGTGTGTATACTTTAGATATATTTTCTAATGCTTTAGTAATTTCACAGGTGTGACTAATGTAATACCAATATAGATAATTCAAGAAATAATTCTTGAAACTAAAAATGATACTGGGATTTATCAGTCTAAAGAAATGTGTTTTGTTGGTAACAGTATCATGAAAATTCTCTTTGTGTTGCTAACAAATAATTTACAATACAAAACCCAAAAGAATAAGGTAGTGATAATTTTTCTTCTGAATAACTACAAGTAGGCACAGGTAATTGTATTGTTAGCCTATAGAAAGAAGACCTTTTTTTTTTTCTTATTAGAATGCCAATAAACTTCTCTCTAAAATGCAATTTTCTGATGGAATGAGGCAATGAATACACAAACTCAAAACCTCCACAACAAAAATCATTCATACACCGGCTTATCCAGCAACTTTAGTCTTGTACTTGTTGGATGATCCATAAAAACAGGTAAACTATATTCACAACATTAATCATACATTTAATACAACTTGCTCTCATTGTATTAAATACATATTATGAGCTAACAGTTGTCACTTAGGCTGTGGGAGAAAAAACCGTCTCTTCTTGGGGTGCATTAGGTCCCATTGAGAACAGTAATTCAGTAAACTGTCACCTGATCTTTTCCCAGGGAAATAAGTGTATATGCACTTCTATGGCACCTGTAAAATACTGCTTTCTGTGACCTCCTAGGTTTGTCAACTTTCGAGACAACCCGCTGAGACTGGCAGTGGCCCTTCCTCCCAGTGACAGTACAGAGGAGGAGCAGGAGCTGTTTGGGCTTCAGTTCATGCATGCATATATACAAGAGTCACGGAGAACAGGTATGGGATCTGTAGACAATACAGATGAAATACTTTTGGGAGAGACTATGTATACAGTTAAATCCTATGTTTCCATTAATTTTTTTATGGATTTCTCATTCTATCTTGTCTTTTCCATCAAATTGGTAAACACTGAAAGAAGGGAAAATTAATTTTGATTCTGGTCATAATTCTGGTTAAGTACTAGGAGAGAACCTGTAAAGATGGTCTTTCAAATGGAGTCAAGGAAATACTTCTTCAGCTGCACTTGTTGCACAATCAAGTGATGGAAAATGTACTTCTGCTTGTTTCTCTCTGTAAACATGATTCTCTGCTGGCCTCAAATCCACAGCACGTGTCACTGAGCTACAGCTACACCTTCAGCCTAGATTTAAAGGGCATCAGATCCCCTGGAATAGGAGTTACAGAGTTGTCAGCTGCCATGTGGGTGCTGAGAATTTAACTGAGTCCTACTGAAAAGCAGCCCGTTCTATTAACCACTCATCCATCTTTCCAGCTCCACAGATTTGATTCTTAAAGAATTATTCTTTGTCTACCTTGTAGCAGACATATCAGATTGAACATGAACACATCTTCTTCATCATTGTCTTTCTATAATTTACAAGTAATAATTAAAAAAAATTTGACTTGGGGGTGGAACAGTTAAAATAGGAGGCATAATACTGATTACAACCCCTTCCTCATAATTTAGAATTAAACATTTCTATGATCACGGGGAAAGTTTTAAAATTAAAATCAGAGGAATAAGGCGAAGAACACTATCTTGTTAATAAACGCAGTGAAATAACAGCACAGAAACAGGAACCTTGGCTTTGTAATTAGTACAAATGTAGAGTTATGGATGCACCAGTTACTTTGAAAAGGAGTGCAACCAAGAGAACAGCCTTTCCTCTAGGGGGCCCTGCCCAGCATCCAGAAGCTGCTTAGCAATGTTCACTTTAGAAGAAGCCATTGGTATTACTGCAGGTCACAGAAGCAATAATGTGAAGAACAAGCTGGGGAATGGTCTGCAACAAAGTTCAAAACAGTTGGTGGCCCACTTTTAGAAAGAGAATAAAGTATCAGAGTCAGGCAGCAGACAGAATGGATAATTATGGAAAACAGTATTTCGGATGAAACTTGTTTCCATCTGGAACATGTGGTCGGTAGTATTCCACTGAGGAATGAGGTACTGAATCTGGTTTGATAGGCAGAATGAGGAGGGAGAGATTGAGGATGAGTAATTTTAGCAGTAAGCACGATGTACCCACCTGTGGGACATGTACAATGCTGCAATTATGGATATGGAAATGAAGTTCATGGGAGCTTGCTAAAATCTGAAAGCATGAAAAATCTGAAAGTCAAAAAGTAATTATTTGACACATGCTAACTCACATGTGTTAAAGAAAAAAAAAAACAAGGTTGGAAAACTCTAATCTTGACTTAAGATTAGCATCTGAAGGACAAACTTATCCCCCATAATGTATGTGCCCAGAACCATTATCAGAGCATATAATTGAACTAAGTGGCTCACAGGACTGTATCAGTATAGTTCTGAGGTGTGCTGTATGTTATTTTATATATATGAGTGCTCTATCTGCACTCTATTCATATCTATGACTTCATGCCAGAAGCTCTCACTATAGATGGCTGTGAGCCACCATGTGGGTGCTGGGAATTGAACTCAGGACCTCTGGAAGAGCAGCCAGTGCTCTTAACCACTGAGTCATCTCTCCAGTTCTAGAAATACATTTTAATGATACAAAACTAGTTTTGTGATACAAAGGACATTTATGACATAAGGATAATTCTTAATGATTTATGTTTATTTATGCTCTCTTGGTTAGATAATCTGAGTAATTAACTTAAAAATAATCAGGGAATGTTAATAGTATTTGACATAAAAATATAACAAGAAAAAAAACAACAGTTTAAATAAAAAATAACAAAAGCCTATTATATTAAAAGACTCACCAATTACTATAATATCTAGCTAGTATTTACTCTGTGCTTGGAACTATTCAAATTGGTTTACCTGGGATATCTCATGTGATATACACAACCTTGTGAGGTAGGGTTCATTACTGTTATCATTTCTATTTTAAGAGGAGAAAATTGAGGCATAAAAT
Source organism: Phyllotis vaccarum (assembly GCA_033318265.1). Classification (NCBI taxonomy): domain Eukaryota; kingdom Metazoa; phylum Chordata; class Mammalia; order Rodentia; family Cricetidae; genus Phyllotis; species Phyllotis vaccarum. Next base: position 42,372,080 of record JARWLC010000015.1, on the reverse strand, counting down.
GATTAAGTAATTTGCTAGTAGAGAGGTGACAGGGTTGGAATTTCAACCTTGGCAATCTAACAACACATGAGATTAAATTAAATTAAAACAGAAAGGCCAGGAGTTAAAATGTGTTTAGCTTCTTACTTTGTCACAGGCCTATAAAATACATATAGTTATCTCAGTCTCATTTTAATATCTAAAATGAAAGATTCTGTCTTTGCATATTTACCAACAATTAAAATAATGTTTACAAATAAATGTAGAAACAAATCCAGGGTAAGATGTGTAAGAGGAACAGTCTTATGACATATCTGGTTTAATATTTGCTCGTACATAGAAACTACTAATCAGTTATGGAAAGCCTAAATGTGAGGTTTTGGTTTCATTATCCAATTTGTATTTTAATCAAAATTACTTTTCCTGATGGTATGGGCACATACTTATAATCTCAGCACTTGGAAGGCTGGCCAGGATTACCAAATGAGACACTGTCTCAGAACACACAAACAAAACCAAATTATTCCCCAAACAGAGAGAACCTATTGTTTTTAGTTACATTTATATATAAGAGGATGATAAAGGATACAAGATACTGAATTAAGTTTAGAAGCTATATGCAACTTTCAAATTTGATTTGTGTACAAGCAACATTCTTTAGAAGTTTGAACTAGATAATCATCCAACAAAGACTATTTTCCTCTTGAAATCACCTCTTTGGTTCTGGAGTCACAGACAGACTCTGAGAAGACAAATACAGGCCTGGCTCTGGAACTTCAGTGCTGATGTTACTTGCCAATTCCTACATTTCTAAATTTGTCTGTATTTGAAAAAAATTGCAATTATTCTTCCTTGACCTATACTGAAAAAAGCCCCACACTCAGATTGATCCTTGTTACAAAGTAGCATTGGTTATTACAACTGGAGTTCAAAATATAAAATCTATCAAATAAAACCAAAGATAAATACCCCAGATTAATACAGAGTTTATACTGTAATTATATGTTGATATATTGTATGTGTTTCAGATGACCAAGTCAACTGTTCGACTCTGCCAACCTCTATACATTCTGATGGATAAAGAAAGTAATTCAGAGAGTCTTGCTGAAAAGGAATACTCAGGAGAACTTGATGGATTCTCTGTCTGGACTTTGGAAGTTAAAACACACACACACAGCAAAACATAACAACAACAAAAACAAAACAAAAAAACCCCCAAAACCTGGTATTTATATTTTTATGAATATAAAAATATAATTTAAAAAAGAATTTAAATTTTTTGTTTGTGGAAACAAGTGATGTTCACATTAAAGAGTTGCTTCCTACAATGACAGATGAGCTGGTACAGCAGTTAATAATACATTTTCCAGAGACACCAATGGGTCTGTGTAGTACCGTAAGGCAGAACTGAAGCCTTTCTGCTGTAAATAATGGAGTCGGCCTTGGTCAATCAGCAACTTGCAAAGGTGTCCTATATTCTTCTTCTCTTCAGCAGTAAGGACGCTATAGTGAATAACCACACAGAAAAGTAAAGCTTTGTAAAAGTTCCTAAGAAGCTTGTTCACTGCCATTCACTATGAAGCTACCAACTAGCCAGCAGTACAAGAGGTGCTGTGTCTCCTGCTTCCCAGACTTGTCTTTATGATCGCAATTAAAATGCGTTTCAGCCTATCCCAAAACTAGATTGTACACTGTACTTTCTTGACTAAATTGTTGACTAACTGTTGAATCTGAAAACAGAAACCTTCTTACTCAGTTTCACTTTGTATATTTGATCTTAGGCAAAAAGCAACTACTCAATTTCATTTTCTCTAATTTCTCTTGCCCCACGGTCTATCACAGTCTGAAAACATTAAAAGGGGAATTACCAAAAAGAACCGTTGGCAATGCTCTTCTTACCCAACCTGGAAAATGAACCTTTACCTAGCACAGGATCATCTCTAGACTATTCACACTGTGTGTTACCCACTCACTCTCTAGTCACTAGGTAGCCACCTTGGTTATTAGATTGACAAAGGAAATAACTGTTTCATCTATGGTTTTGAGCATCTATGGGAGGTCCTGAAATGTCTGCCACAGGGGCCAACAGGAGACTACTTTATGATAAGAAAATATGTCTCCTTCAGTGTGGTGCATCATAAAAGTCAGCACTTACCCAGGCAAACCCTCAGTGCTGCCATCTGTGAGGTTGTCTCCTCCATCATCATGCTCTTCATCATCATAATCTTTTCTCTTTGTAGTAATCTCTGAGGCTTCCAAAGACGCCCTTCTCATTCCACATGTTGCCCAACTACTCATTCTCTGGAAATAGTAGAACTCCATTGCTCCAAGGCCCCGAGCCTTGAAATACTCTTTGCCCACATAGTGTCTCCAGTCACACCTATGGTGACAACAGAGTGCAATGACAATGCCAGCCACAGGGGTCCATGACTCTGGGATGCTTTTGTCATTTCCTTCCTTGGACAAAGGGTTACTTTCTTTTTCTGCTTTATCATTCTTTACTCGTTTGGCTAAAGGCTCTTCATTCCTTTTCTCAAAACTGGCAGCATAGGTTTCAACCAGGCATCGTAATGCAAGATCTGCAAACACAATTATGTGGCCCCCAAAGGACATCATCTTTAAAAGTATTCTTCAGATTTCTTAAGTAGTATCGTTAAAAACAAAACAAGACACAACAACACAAACCAACAAAAATCTACTTAGCTACATACTGTAAGAATTCTATCATATATTATACATTTTTTCAATTGCTATCTTATCTTACTTTTTTTAGTGATTTATTTTTCAGAGACTACTTCCCAATAAAATTAAAGCAAGCTTAAGCCCTATGACTTGAAATTTTTCTGTCGAACTATTTGCATTGCCTTTCATGTCTCCTATCCCAACTAAGGTTATGAGCTTAAGAACTCCAAAGAAAGGTGCTTTTGCTCAGACCCACGTTCAAGAAGGTAGTTTTTTGGTTTTTAAATCTGTTTTGTTTTGAGATAGGTCCTGTATAGCTGATGCTGGTCTCAAACTCCTGATCCTCTGCATCCATCTCTTGGTGTTGCAGCTACAGGTGTGTTGTGATATATTGTGTATTTAATGAAGTTTGCCTATTAATCAGAGGACTGGAGCCAAACCACATTCAGTCATGAAGGTCGAAGGTCGAAGGTCGGGGAGTGGTGATCCTTGCCTTTAACCTTTCCTAATCCCAGCACTAGAGGAAAAGATCCACTTAGATCTCTGTGAGTTCAAGGCCAAACAGAGTCAGACAGTGGTGGCACACACCTTTAATCCTAGTACTAAGAAAGCTGAACCAGGAAGTGAGACAGGGTGGACACAGAAAGGGGAGGAGGCAGGAGTTCAGCCCTCTACCTACAACCCTACTACCTTTTGGCTGAGGAATTCAGGGGCATTCAGTCTGAGAATTCATGAGGAGCTGGGAGGAGATAAATGGCTGTGGCTTGTTTCTCTGTCTCTCCAATATTTCAGCTTTCCCCCAATACCTGGTTCCATGTTTTTATTAATAATACCAAGTAGAATTCATGCAATATAGGTGTGTATCAGCACACCTGGCTAAGATGTGAATCTTGACATGTATGCTGGTCACAACAAATAATTACAGACTGAGAGAAAGAGCTCCAATATGGGAAGCAGGCCAATAGTTTTCCTGTACATAGGCATTGTTCAGCAAATACTTGCTAAATGCTGTGCATGTACAAACACTGATGTAGTGGGATTATGTTCTGATACATTATATATTATTTGTCCCTCTTACTGATTTAATAAAACACTGATTGGTCAGAAGGTAGACAGGAAGTGTGGGTGGGGCTACCAGACTAAGAAAAGTCTGGGAACACGAAGAGCAGAGAAAGACACCAGCAGACACAGAGGAAAGAAGTCAAATGCTGCTATGAGAAAAGGTACCTAGCCGCATGGCTAAACAAGATAAGATTCATGGGTTAATTTAAAAGCAAAAGCTAGCTAGCAATATGCTAAGTCATAGACCAATCAACATGAAATTAATGTAAGCTTCTATGTGTTTTTTTGGAACTTTGGGACTGTTGGCCCTGACCTCAGAGCTATACAGAGATAAGTAGCTGTGGGCAGGTCTGGATTTTGGAGCTAGTCTAGGCCAGAAACTTCATATTACACACTGAGGATGCAATAAATAAAACTGCCATATTAGGGGCTGGATATAGATGGCTAAGTGGTTAAAAGCACTTGCTGCTCTGCAGAGCACCCAGGTTCAGTTCCCAACACAGACAAGGTGGCTTGAAATTGTTCATAAATCTAGTTCCAGGGGATCCAGCACCCTCTTCTGGCCTCTATGGGCACTGGATATATCCATACACATAAACAAAAATAAAATAATAAGTCTCCCCAAATTGCCACACTGATAGCTGGCAATATGGAAAAGGTCACAAATGTATGCTGTGGAACTTATTTTATCTGATCATATTGCTATATCATAGTCCTAAAACAAATGCTATTCTAAAATTTGTTACCCTATGATATAAAAAAGAATATAATTTGTATGATCTTTTAATCATGCCAACTAACATTACTGGTTACTTGGATAAAGTGATAGCTCATTTGGTAATTTCATAGTCTGTGTCTCTTTGTCTTTCTCTCTCTCATATGAGAGAATGGGTCTCACTATGTTGCCCAGATTGTGGATGAACTCAAGTGATCATTTAGGTCAAGTGATCCTCCTGTCTCAGCTTCCTTAATATCTGGGAATATAAGTATGCCACTTCATCCAGGTCCATCAACTTATTTTCTAACAAAATATATTTGCTGTTTTACTTACACTTGATTTAAATATAATTTTAAGAAATATAGTCAGAAAAGTTATTAAAAGGATTTTATTTCAGAAACAAAGAGAACATTAGCAATCTCAAGCTCTTTCATAGGGACCTTAAGGACTTTCTTCTTCTTATAAGGAACAAAGACGCAGCAAGCTGGTGGCCAAGATTATTCACCAGAGTCCCTCTTTTATAGAAAGCATTGTATTAGCATATGTGCTGCTTTTGAAAAGAATCCCAACATAGCAGTGTAATTATATATATTATATATTATATATATGTGTGTGTGTGTTTACACACACACACACACACACACAATTAGAAAACAAGGAAAAGCTATGCATAGCATATCTTGAAGACACCAGGGAAACTCCAGAAACATGGAGAAAGCTGAGCTCAAGGATGATCAGAAACTGGGCCAGATCTTTCAAATGGGTGACAGTGGAATTCTAAGAATGGCTGGAGCAATATGGCATTTGAGAAAATAGACATAGTCCATGCTGCTCAACAGTAAACCTAGACATAGACTGACTGAGAGCTTCAAGAAGCGGAAGGACACAATATGTCACAGAAGGATCTAAATATTAACATTTCAAGCACAGGGAGCAGAATACGATGCAAGGAAGGAAGGAATGCAGTGGTGAGGGCAGGAGAGAGAAAGGTTTTGATCTCAGGAAGAGAAGGCAATTGCAGCAGAGCAAAAGGGGATTCAGACTGGATGCATAATGGAGAGCACTGGGAAGCAGCTGCTGTAGTTAGGGTTTGGAGAAGCCTGGGTTAGATGGGAAGAGCCAAAGATAGGTGCTTCCCTCCAATCCCAGTTTGAAGCTGTGCATTAAATGAGAGCCTAAGTGGCCCCTTGAGGTGGTGGGCCAGCTAGGCTACAGCTCAGTGTGACAGAGGTTACTGTGTCCGGCTTACCTGTTGCGACCCCACACAGATGCTTCCCAATTCCTACCACAGGTAGCCTTTCTTCTTTTAGCACAGGAATCTTATCTAAGGTAAAAATAAGAATTATGTTAGTTTGCTTATGATACAAGTATTAATGTATCATTCCAAAAGAAGGGTTTTTAGAATCTTCAAAAGCAATTCTCACAAAATCCAATATGCATCCTAAGAATGTGTCTGCATTTAGCACAAGTCATAGAAAAGTATTCAGCTAAACAAACAAATGAATTTTCTCTGTCTCATTATATAGTACTAGCTGGACTGGAATTCATAATGTAGTCTGGGTGATCCTTCTGCTTCAGTCTCCTGAGTGCTGGAATTACAGGAGTGTATACCATATCTGGTTTCAGCTAAGACGAAAACACAATGATTTATATACAAATGCTTGGTCACTTCTCAAGACCAGAATATTAGTGGATGGAAGTTATTGCAAATGTTTGCCCTGTTTTTTTTCTTCTTAAATATGAAAGTCTGGCGTGTTTAATCCCACCACTCAGGAAGCAGAGGCATGCATATCTTTGTGAATTTTAGGCCAGTCTTGTCTACAGTGAGTTCCAGGATAGCCAGGACTACTAGGAAGACCCTATCTCAAAATACAAAAAAAAAAAAAAAAAAAAAAAAAAAAAAAGTTAGAAAAAAGGCACTAAAGAGAATGACCGAGGGGTATGTGCATGTGTATCTACTTGTTTTCATGTGTGTATGTGTGTTTATAAAATTATGTTCATGTATAAGTGTGCATCTGTATGGAATGTTAATTCCACAGCAATAAGTTACTTTCTTTGTAACAGAATCTTGAGGACCTAGCTTCAATATACTAGCTACATAGAGAACTATCTCGTCCTCTAATGATTTTGACAGTCATTATAACTATACCCTAAAGGCTAGTTTGAAAACTCCAAGTTAAATTTTTTTTTTTTTTTGACAAGCTGATGTGGGATGTCTTTTTGTATGTTGTAAAATAAAGGAACTGTCTTGGCCTATGGCAGGCATCTTATAAGTAGACAGGGAAAATTGGAGCATAGACAGGGAAGGAGGATGGAGTCAAAAGAGACACTGTCTAGTTGTCCAAGAATCAACATATAAAATAGCAGAGGTAAGCCATGGGCCACGTGGCAAGACAGACTAATAAAAGGAGGTTAAATTAAAAGAATTAGCTAACAATATGCCTGAGCCATAGGCTAAATAACATAAAATTAATATAAGCCTTTGTCTGATTATTTAAGGCTAGTTGGTCTGAGACTGCAGGTCTGTGGGTCTGGACCACCAGCCAGGTGGGCCCAAAACCTCTTCTACACAAGGTCTCACTACGCAGCCCTGGCTGGCCTGGAACTTTCAGAGATCTGCTTTCCTCTGCATCTTGAGTGCTAGAATTAAAGGTGTGTACCATCACACCTGCCTTATTCAAAATTAATTTTAAAAGTACAAGGAAGCAATATATAAGAACTTATCAAAAGTTTTGAACTTCTTGCACTTACTACATTTATAGCTGAAATAACAAAATAATTTCTTTTTCTTTTTTGAGATAAGATTTCTCTGTATAACAACCCCTGGCTATCCAGAAACTCACTTTGTAGACCACACTGGCCTTGAACTCAAAGAGATCCACTTGTCTCTGCCTCCTGTGTGTTGGGATCAAAGGTATGAGCTGCAGCTACCACCATGACCCAGCAACAAAATAATTTTGAAGGTTCCAATCCTAACTCCATTTCTGTATATTTAAGTTACATCTACTTAACAAAGCACTGGTGTTATTTTGTTCTTCCTGAAGCACGGGCCTGTAAGAACAGAATTCTAAGCAGCCCCCAAGGTCTGAAATGTCTGACTTGTGGTAGAGCAGTGGAAAGTTATGCGACTTACTCAAACATAAGTGTTGAATATCGATTTGAAGTCTTTCAAACACTGAGTCCTTTTTTCTGTGTTTACCATCTACCTGGATAAACAGAACGTTACTGAATCACCACTCTTAATGCTAAAAAAAAAACCTTATGTTTCTATTTTTTTCAAACTTTATAGTAAATATATATAATTTTTACAGTTAAAAAGAGAATGAACTGCAACTTAAATGCTTATATTTTTGGATGAAAACTCAAAAATAACAACACCAATTTTATAAGGCTGGAAATTCTATCAGTTATTAGTATTATATATATACATTATCCATCCATCCATCATCCATCAATCCATCCATCCATCAATCCATCCAGGATTTTTCTGTGTTGCCCTGGCTCTCTGGAACTTACTCTATAGACCATGCTGGCCTTGAAAATTACCAGCTCATTCACCAAGGAATCAAGGTTCACAGAGGTTATGCGACTATGGTTTCTTGTCAGAATTTCTGTCTTTATCACCCTGGTTCTACTGAGGCTCACTCTTATTCTCTTTAAACACAACCATTTTAACCATTATATACATATGCCTGTGAACTCCTTCTTCCACTACTCCATTTTCTTTTCTTTTCTTTTTGACAGTGCTAGGGATTGAAGCCAGACTTTATAAACAATATGGCAGAAACTGACCACTTCAGCCGCAGCCCCCCCCCCTTAAAGTTTTTGTTTCCAGCCAGATGGTGGTGGCTCACAATATGCCTTTGATCCCAGCACTTGGGAGGTAGAGACAGGTAGATTTCTCAGTTTGAGGCCAGCCTGGTCTATAGAGCTAGTTCCTGGTCAGCCAAAGCTATACAAAAAACGCTGTCTTGGAAAAAATAGTTTTCTTTTATGGTTCTGGTGTCAAACTCAGGACCTTATCAATGCTAAGCAAAATATCTCATACTAATCTGTTGACCCAAGCAGAAGAAAGAAACACATGGACAGGAAACTAACCACACAAAGAGGTGAATTCATGTTTTTCTTCCAATAAAGCCAGACACTATCCCAGATTATTGCTCTCTCAGAAACAATGAATCAGCAAGTCTTATCACTTTCAACATTTTAACATTTTTCACTTTTTTCTTTCCTCTATAGACCACTGAATGGCCTTTGACTCTCCAGTGCATTTCTTATTTGTATTATTTAATAAAAAATTCATATTCTCATTCTTCCTATTTTTAGTCTAAAATTCTTGTAAAATAGTTTTACAGTGTTGTGCATGTTCATGTGCCATCTGTGTGTAGTACCTGACAGGACCAGAAGACTGTGTTGGATCTCCTAGAGCTGTAATTATAGGAAGTTGTGAGTGGCCTGGTATTGGTGCTGGGAACCAAACTCAGATCTTCTGGAACTGCAATAAGCACCTAAACCACGGAGACATGATCTCTACTCCATGACAACTCAAAAGACTGAGGCTAGTTCTCTACCTTCATGTTCCTGCAGCACTGAGTACTGCTCATTGGAGTAACACACTTAGAGAACTAAAATGTTACATGGAAGCCTCTTTGAAACAAAACCCAATTTCCCATTGTATGTCTAACATAGAGCAGGACAAAGTCAAGAGCATACAATAGGAGACCTTTCTAGAACAGCTCTTTCCTGGTTCATACTGCCACATTCTACCCCACACATTGTATTTCCATCACACAGAAATGCTTCCTTTGTTACTCCAGGCATGTGGTCATACCATTCTTATTTCTCAGAATGCTTTTCACACCCTGTCTAGCAAATGCTCATTCATTTTCAAGATGATCACAAGCACCACCTTTTCAGCATGGTCATTCTCCACTGCCTATCATAAAGCCTAGCCCACTTTCCTTCAAAAAAATACATCCTCTGCAGAACTTCCCCTTTCTTTAACATTTTATGTATTCACCTAGTTTTCCTTCTAAACACATGTAAGAGCACTGCTGCCTTATCAGTATCTATCTCATATACAGTGTGCCTATCATGGTGTCCAAGAATACGCTTAGGAAGTATTTAATAGAAGAGTCTTTCAGCAGTGGCAAATGTCAGGTTAGGACATGGCTTAATTCCTAGCTGAAGTCTGGTTCTATTCAGATTTTCTTGTCTCTACAAACAATTTTAAGAACTCAGATCACGGACTATCAATATTCACATTCAAAAATATATCTTCAGTTTAAGCAGTACAATTAGGACCAAACACACAATAAGAGCAAAAATTACAATCAAATCTATTTAAAAAGAAAACATTTTTAAAGACAGGTTCTAATCATTTTTTTTCTTACAAGGAGAAAAAAATATTTTTGGTTATTAAATTCCTATAATGGCTTTACTTACCTTGAATCTTGTGGTCACTTTTTCTACCAGGATGAAGTGAACATTTTCAGCATCTTTTAAGGCAGTATCAACCCAGTGAGATAATTTCCCCTTTCCTGCTCCAAACTCAACAAAGCATCTTCTTGGACCAAGTAATTTTAATTTTTCAATGTTACCTAAAATAGAAGCCTTCAAACTCCACAGGATTATTTTATAAACCAGAGCAAAGGAATTTGACTCTAATTAAAAAAACAGCAAGGTAATCTCTATACAAGGCAGAATGTTTTCACTGATAATTTCTGAATAGTTAAAACTTTTTTTCTCTTTGCTTTAAAATAGTATTTGTATTCAGGGTCATATCAATGCTGAAATTTTTAATTTATGTTCACATATACTTGAGTTAAAGTATTTTGGTCACTTAAAAAATAAGTAATTGTACTCAGAATAGAAGGTTATATATTTTTAAGTTTTTTCCCCAAGACAAGGTTTCTGTGTCAGCCCTGGCTGGAACTTGCTCTGTAGACCAGGAAGGCACTGAACTTAGATCTGCCTGTCTCTGTCTCCTGCGTGCTGGAACTAAAGGCATGTGCCACCATGCTTAGCTAGAATGTTAGCTTTTAAAAAATTACTTATATTTATTGTAAACATACACGTGTTTGCTGTAGAAGACAGTTTGCAAGAACTGATTCAGAAGTTCAGAAGACTGAACTCAGGTCATCAGGCTTGGTAGCAAGTGCCTTTATCTGGTGAGCCATCTCATTAACCCAGAATGTGAGCATTAAAAATACGAACAGAAGTTTAGTTATTGTGATCTAAACATACCTGCTGTTTCAGGTGCTTGACTGCACAATCACCATTTTTAGGGTCATTAAGGGCATCATGTAATGCTGGATGGGACATAATGTGATCTTCAAGTATAGAGTTCAAGCCTGTGCCAAAAATAAACACGGTAGCTTAAACAGCCAAACATAAACTATGGGACTCTGAACAACAGACCAGAAGGTACTAATTCATCCACCACCTACTGTTTCCCAAACAATTGAACTTGCAACTCTAGGCAGACTTACCTTCACTTGCTTTTCTCAATTTCTTAATTAAGCTTTCCAACTGCTCTTCAGATAGAGAAGAAAATGGAACCTATATACAAAAATAAAACTAAACAATGTGGCCAAAGCATGCCTTAAAGTAGCACAACAGAGAATGAGCAGAAACTTAACACTGGTCAGACCCCATTTCTGCGGAATATTCCTTTATACCGTGTGAAGATGTGTCACTGTGACAGGTTTAATAAGGAGCTGAATGGCCATTAGCTGGGCAGGAAGAGGTTAGGCGGGTCTTCTGGGGACAGAAGAAAGGAGGAGCTGCCCTTCAGATGGAGAGAAAGGGGGATGAGGTAACGAGCATGCAGGAGGAGCTGCCCTTCAGATGGAGAGAAAGGGGGATGAGGTAACGAGCATGCAGGAGGAGCTGCCCTTCAGATGGAGAGAAAGGGGGATGAGGTAACGAGCATGCAGAAGAATGTAGATTAAAAAAAAAGGTTAAGTTTTAAAAACTAGTGAGGAATAAGCCTCAGCTAAGACCAAGCTTTTATACTTAGTAAGTCTCTGTGTTGTTTTTTAGTGAGCTGGCTGCCCAAAGAAAAATCTGCCAGCACCTCGTGGCAGTTTAAGGTCTTCAAGGTAAGACTTTGTTCCCAGAGTGCTGTTGGAACTGCCCAACTGTGAAGGCACCACTAAATCTCTGTCATGGTACTTTAACTCCCTCATTCTCTCGGGGTCAAGAAGTCTGAGCTCAGATAGCTCATAACAGAACCACACTGCAGTTTTTTATGGGACATAAGATGGTCTGGGAACTACAATCACTAACAACAGTGGTTCTATAGGAAAATATACCCTAACATCACACCACCAGATCTTTCCACACACAAGTGAGGAATGGTCAGTGTACAAGCAGATAGCTTATAAATACCACTTGGAGTTAAGCATTAATTAATATACTTACTAATTCCTCAGAAATTTCCACTTCATCCTTTAATCCTGCATTAATATCTTGAATAAAGAAATCCTTGAGAAGAACAAGACCATAATGTGTTATTAGTATGAAGCTCAGAACAGTTAAACTGAAGAACTGCTTCCTCCTTTCATCTTTCCACACCTCCTTGTTCTCACATCCATTCAATCACCCATGTTACATCAATACAAGGTAACTGGTTTGCTAGGATCACTACAGTGTGACAATATATAACATATTTAATAAAGATAGTAAAAATAGTCTGGAATATCAGAGGACAGAGTCACCCACAGCCAAGCCATGAAGGTCAAAAAGTGGTGACCCACGGTTTTAATCACAGCACTTGGGAGACACAGATCCTTGGATCTCTGTGAATTCAAGGCTGAACAGCTCTAGGAAAGTTGAATCGAAAAGTAAAATAGTTGGGTGGGGAAAGAAATATCAGGCAGGAGAAGGCAGAAGTTCAACCCCTTTGCCTGAGTGCCCAGTCAGTTTGATGATTTGTGAAGTCAGGATCCACTGTGTTTCGCTGAGGAGTTGGCTGAGTGAGAACTGGCTGTGGTTTATTACCTGTCTCTATGATATTTCAGCTTTTCCCCAATATCTGGCTCCGGGTTTTATTATAATACTAAACAGAATTCCTGCAATACCACAGCGTACTACGGAAGAGACAAATCTCTACGTTTACAGATAATCTACTGAGGGAGTTGTATGAAAAAGCACTTACAGCCTTTAGATTTCAGCTGTAATGTTCATTAAAGTGTTTACCTATTTATAGGATAGACTGAGGATTGTGCTCATTTTTGCCTTATGGTATTAAAATAAAAACACGGTTTTTATATTTATATATTCTACATTTTTATATTCATTCTCTCTTTCTCTCTCTCTCTGCTCACTGAGGATATGAGGATGCAGCTTGAACCCCAACAGACAAACAGCTACTCTAATAGTGTACGTCTGATTTATTTTAAATGTTAAATATTGAAAGTATAAAAGGTCCTATGACATTTAAACTGACACTTGCAAGTACAGAACTTCCAATTAAAGATTAAGTTCAGCAGAACTCTATGACGATGGGAATGGCCTGTTGGACATGCTAGGCACTAGCTAGAAAATATGGCTACTGTGGCTGAAAAATGCATTTTAAATTTTATTTAGTTTTAATTAACTCAAATTCCAGTAATCACATGTAGTTAGTGGCTAATCTACTGGATGGTATACACACAGTCATGAAATAATAGTATTTCTATAAATCTTGCTTTAAAACGTCTCTTGTAGACACTGTATTCCTAACAGTTGTGAACTTTTTCCAGACAGATGGCAGAGACTAACATCTTCATTGTGTGAGGACTTTTCTTTTCTTTCTCTTTCTCTGCCAGGGCTGCTAAACAGAAACCCTGTCTCAAAAAAGTAAAACAACAAAACCCAACATGATATCTTGGATTATACATTGTTTTAAAATATTTCATATCATAAAGTAAATGAACATACTTATCATTCAGTATAGTTGCCTACCCTCGTCCTGTTTTATTTTGTTACTAAACAGAAATCTGGATTATTAGCCCTTGCTTGGGTGAACCCTGTGGAAGACTCATTTGGACTGGTGCTAGCTTAAATTCATCATCTCTATACTGAGTCTAATCTCAAAGAAGCCCAGCAGATAGTCTTTACAACCTTAATTCTGAAATTATCTGATTCCAAATCTCTTGCTGCACCATCACCCTTCCGACCCAGCTATCAAGCTGGGTGTGGTAATATACACCTATTACCTTCGCACTTGGAAGGTAAAGCATAAGAAATGTTTGAGATAAACTGAAGATCAGTCTGGGCAATACAGCACAGTCACTTGTATTGGGATTCTGTTCTGTTCCATTGGAAATAGTTGTCCCACCTACTAGTTTAATATAAATGCTGATTGGCTGAAGGCAGACAGGAAGTATGGGCAGAACTACCAGACTAAGAAGACTCTGGGAACAGGAAGAGCAGAGCAGAGAGATGCCAGAGAAGCCAGCAGGTGCAGAGGACAACTATGCTGCTCTGAGAAAAGGTACACGGCTAAACAGGGTAAGAATTGTGGGTTAGTTTAAGAGCAAGAGCTAGCTAGCAATATGCCAGAGCCATCATAAAATCAATACAAGCGCCTGTGTATTTCTGTGGGACTGTGGGTCTGCGGGACTGCAGGTCTGGACCACAGGCCAGACAGGCCAGAAACTTCATACAACAGTCCCCTAAATTAAAAGCAAATAAACAACCAAAAATAAAACATGATAAGATTCTGGGCTGGTCAGTGTGGTACACACCAGTAATCTCAGTCCTTGAGAAGCTAAGGGATGAGGCCTCTAGTTTGAGGTCAGCCTGGGCTATATAGTGAAAGCCTGCCTCTAATCTAACCAAACAAAACCCTAAAGAAACAAACAAAAAAAAAAACAACACAAGAACAGCAAAGAAGGAAAGAGGAGGCAGGAGATGAAGGAAGAAACAAAAGTATAGCTATCAAATGAGAACTTAAATACATTTGTCAAATTCAACCTGCACCTTATAATACTAAGTAGAATATGTATATAAACATCATATACCACACATTTCAAATACTTACAGGCTTTGGCTTCTCTCTTGAATTACATTTTTTTAAATGTTTTGCTAGCTGGTCTTCATATACTGTGCTAAATATAAAGAGAGAATTTAAGAGAGGGAAAATCTTAAATGAGTCTTGTGAAGTTATTGTTTCTAGTACATCACACACAGGCACACACGCAAACACACACACACACACACACCCCAAACGACAACAAAAACACCTCTCTGATTCTATACTTACTGTTTTGGATCTAAAGGACACAAGATTCTTTTCCGAGTATTTTCTTCCTAATAAATTAAAAGGAATACATTTATTTATATATAAATTTTACTACATTCAGATGTTAGATATAGCCACAGTGTACCTCTATTCCCAAAACAAAGTAATAAAACTTTAAAAGGACATAATAAAAAATAAGATCAGTCAGGTCATGTTCATAGCAATAAATAAATAAAAAAAAACCTGTCACTAGCTTCTGTATAAAAGAACAAATACTGTTTTTGCCTGCTTATACAATTTTGCATCATCAGAAGTAACACCCACTAAAAATGGGTGCAGTTATTATATGCACCACTAAGAAAAGATGTAAATACTGTGTAATATTCAACATGTATATAATGATCTTCTGAAATATGATTATTCTGGGTATAGATGGCTAAATTGTGATGACTAACACAGATAGTACTTGAATACTTAATTCATTTTGGTAAACGATTTCCATTTAAATTAAGTTGATTTAAAAATGTATACTTATCTCTAGGTTGTTAAAGTATGGGAAAAACTAGGTATGGTGGAACATACTTTGAATTTTAGCACTCCAGAGGAGAGGCAGGCAGATCTCAAGTCAAAGGTCAGCCAGAGTTACTTATGAGATCCTGACTCAATAAACATAGAAGTAAGATATGGGAGAAAGTATGTCAGGAAAAATGAGGCATGGCACTTTAACAGTTTAGAATGGGTCATATTCATTGGCTTTGCAACTTTCCAATATGCAAGTTACAATATTCTGAGCTATACACATTTAACTATAGGCACTGGGAGAAAAGAAAGGAAAACATTGAGCATTGGTGGCTCTACTCTATAGACCCCATGAACATGCATGAAACATGATGTACAATTCTGAAAGCCAGAGATCAGCAGGACTGCTCCGGTATATGGGATACACACACACACACACACACACACACACACACACACACACACACACACACACACACACACACACACACACACACACGACACATACATACACACACACATACATATATATATATATTATTAGCTACTAGCTCTATGACCCTACAGTGACTTACTGCCTCACGTGAAAGATGAAAATAATATTATGATTTAGTTTCTAATGCTCATGAAAATTGAATTCTTAAAAGGAAAATAACAACAACATTGCTTAGTATAGTGCTAACCACACAGAAAAAGATAAACAAGTATTTACTCATATTTTTTTCTGAATTTTATGTATTTTAATTAATCCCACCTGTTACAAATTTATGCACACTAAATTTTAGGGAGTTAAGATTATTCAGTATTATAAAATAACATATTATTTCTTCCTCATGTACAGATCTTAAAATTAATTCCCAGTTTAGTTGTTTGCTGAAGACTAGCTACTTGAGAAGACTAGCTCAGGCAGGAGAACCTGAGATCAGGAGTTCAAAACTAACTTGCCTAAAAAACCAACAGCAGAGTTATTTTTTTCAAAGTAAGAAGAACTCTATTCTAACTTGCACAGAGAGCACACCAAAAAAGTATTTTAAAAATATATTATTTGAGTTTAGAAACAGTGTATACCAAGTACTATTGTTATTGAGGTGGTTTTTGTTTTGGTGTAGAGGGGGATGAGACTGGATGGATGTGATTTGTAGGCCAGCAATGTCCCTGTTCTAATCAAAATGATGACTTATGACATTACCAAGTGTCTGCTGGAGGAACCCCTTCCCTCAACCAAAACCCCCCACAAAACCGAAAAAAAAAAGTAGTATACTTTGCTTTCAACTTTAAAGTTAATTGTGAGTTTTTTCCTTTTCCGTCCCAGAATTACAAGTTCATAGGGTGCTTCACTGCGAAGTCTAAATAAGAAAACTTCAGTTTCTTCCTGATTCATTTACAAGTGGTTATCGTTCATAAAACAATAATTAAAGGCTAGTTAGTAAGACCTATTGACTTCAAACACTACTTTGTAAAAATAATCACTTCCCATGAAGACAAGAATGGAAGGATGGGTATATAGATCTCTAAGAGAGCATCTCAGAGGGGCGTTAGCTCAAGAAAGCAATGCTGTCCAGGAGGGCTCATCATGGCTACAAGCGGAGGTCGGAACCGCATTTGCTAAAGGAAAAACTGGGGAACCCATGGGACAGAAGCAGGAACCTGTCAAAGAGGGGCGAGGACGGGTTCCAGTGCCTAGAGACCCGGAAACTCTCAGGAGGGCAGAGCGATACCAGACCTCCGCGGCTCCAGCGTGTTCTCCACAGAACCTCTTCCCCGCGGCCGCCACCATCCTGCAGAAGCGCCTCTTTTTTTCCACAAAGTAGCTGCATCTGCCCTCCGTTGAAAAACCGGTCGCTTGCAAGGGGGGCGCAGGAGCCTCCATTACCCACGATCCTTTTGGCGGGCGGGCATCCGGCACTCAGGCCAGCTGTCACTTCTTGTGGTCCCCTCCCTTAGCAAGGAAGGCCTCTTGGGGGGTGTCGAGGGGTGTGGGTGTGTATCCCACTTCACAGGTTAATGACAGGAAATACGCCATCATCCTAGCAGTTCCCCCCCCCCAAGAACCGGAAGTGGTTGATGGTAGCCGCCGAGGTTCAAACCTCCTTCGTTCTCTCTGTTTATCGCTTCCCTCCTCCTCCGCGGGAGCTGAGCGCCAAACTCAAACTCTGTGAGCACCCGGACTTTTTTCAAGCTGGTTCTAAGGCCTGGGCCTGTTGGGCTTTTTCGCACACGCGTCGCGGCAGCGGTCCAACATGAGCCAAGTTTTGTTCCAGCAGCTTGTCCCCTTGCAAGTGAAATGCAAAGACTGTGAGGAGAGGTGAGGTCCGCGTCTCCCGGTGCCAGCGGGTGGCGGTTGGGGTCGAGCCGACGGAGAAGATGGCGGCTGGGTCGGACTGGCTACTGGGGCGCGGGGAGGGACCCTGCGGGGACCTAAGGGTTACCTTTGTATGTCGCCGTGTCGACCGTTGCAGAGAGGACTCAGGGAAAGGGAAGGAGGAAATGGGAAAGCGACTCCCCTCCGCTAATGCCCTAGCTCCGAGCGGGACTGAGCTCAGCCTGTCCTTTCTGGGTGGGACCTCTGATCCTCTCCAGTTCATTTCTGCAAAGCTTCACGGTGACTTCAGGGAAGGGTCTACACCAGCCCCTAATTCACGCTCTCCTTTAAAGAATATTGGGAGTGAAGCTTTAGAACTTCAACTAAAATAATAATGCTAATAAACAATTTCGACCCATCTGCACATCAGTTACAAAACAAAGATACATTTAACCAATACAAAACACTGGCAGGTCAGGAACTCAGTTTATTTAATAAATACTGTGAACCTGTAAAGCACTTTGTTGATCCCTTGGGGGATCCCCTGGTCCTCATGGAATTAACAGAACGGTAAAGGACATTTAATCTACCTCACAGATAAAGCGAACTTTAATCCCAGGTGATGCTATCACGGCTCAAGTAGGTTTGATTAGAAGTTACATCTGATTTTCCCCGTTTTACCAATAATTTTGTAGCTGATATTTAGTTTTTGTGATCTTGCTTACTTATTTGTAAAACTGATTTAAAACACCTACCTCCCCATATGATTACAGTGGAGACCAGGTGTGGAAGTGTATGGAGAAACTGAACGGTGAAGAAATGTTGTATGAAAACAATGAAGACACTGGTTTATTAGGTTGCTGTTTTAGTTGTTGTTGTTGTTGGCTTTGGCCTTATGAACTTATGTCCTCACTTAGCATGTGTACACTGACCTATACCCCCTCGCCTCTACTGATTAGTTTGGGCTGTCCAGTATAGTGGCCATTAGCCACATACAGTTATTGAACGTGGGTTAATGCAAACTGATGCCTCTAGGTGTAGAAATGCATATTAGATTTTGAAGATATGCTACTAACAGGAATGTAAACAATCTCAATTTTATCTTGAGTATCTGATTTTAGGGTGCATTTTACTAAATGTATTCAAGTTAATTTTAATTTCAAAGCTAGAGGTTTTCAAATGTGACTCCAAACAATGACATATATGGTTCACATTTGTGACTTTTGTTTCTGTTGGGCAATATGGCACATTGCTTGTCATTTCCTAGTCTGACCTTCCTAACTCTTCTCCAACATATTACATTACATTACTTTTACATTTTGTTTAGAAACCTGATATTCCTATCACTTGGGGCAAGGATCAACTCACTGTTCATAAATCAAATTTTACTAGAACGCAGCCATCCTTATTTTGTTACCAGCTGTCTGTGGTTGCACAGGGCCTCAATGAGTAATTGTAGGGAGGTGGTGTTACCTGGAATGTAGCTCTATGGTCTTTATGGTAAAGTACATGTCTGTCCTCAGCACTCAATAGCAACAGTAGCAGAGAGAGAGAGAGAGAGAGAGAGAGAGAGAGAGAGAGAGAGAGAGAGAGAGAGAGAGAGAGAGAGAGAGAGTTGTGACAGAAACTCTGTGGTCTTCAAAGTCTAAAGTCTAAAACTGTCACTAGAAAACTATAACTATTTCATCTTCAACTACCTCAGAGACCCAAGAAGGAAATAATATTTACCCAAGTAAACAGGAAGTGCAAGTAACTTCCAAAATCTAGAAATGACAGAGATGACTGCCTGGACAGTCACCCAAAGTCCCTTTATAAAGTTGGGGCATCTATCTTCAGCCTATAGGCCAGAGTCTCTTTACATTTCAGTGAAGCAGGAAATCTGCTCTGTCCATTCTGGTACAGTTCATCAGTCGCTTCTCCTTGTGTCCTGAAGAATATCCGACAGTTTTATCTGAAAGTTGTATCTGACCTCTTTCAGAATAATTTTGCTAATCCATACCTATAGGAAGACCAACCTTGACTCTTTAGCTAAGTATTCAAGACCATTTTACCCCAACAAATATTTGCAAATGCCTACTGGGTACCAAGAGCTATCCTAGGTGCTGAGGATGTTAAGCTTCTTTCCTTGCCCACAGCAGCAACAAAAACAACAGTCTTCATTGTTGTCCTCTGGGAAAGCACAGCCTCAGAACTGAGATTTAAATTCTTCTTGGACAAGTGGCATAGCATAGGTTACAAGTTTAGGTCTGGACCGAGATTGCTCGGGTTTAAGTCAATTCAGCCATTGATTGGCTGATCTTGGACAGTTTATTTCCTGTGTGTGTGTTTCTGTGGATTGATTCATGTCCTTGCAACATGCTGTCATGGATTTTACCACTGTACTGTACCCCCAACCCCAAGCTTACACAGCTCATTACATTTTTTTTCTTATCTTTAAATTCAAAATAATAGTACCTACCTCATGGGATTATTATTGAAGATGAAATGATTTAATGCTTACAAAATGCCTAAAATAGTAGCTAGCATATATTAAATATTCTCTAAGCATTAGTTGTTAGTAAGGTGTAACTGTATGAGTAGATAATAAAGGCATAGAGGAAGGGAAGGCAGTTGGGTAGAGGATAGTGCAACTATCAGGGAACCAACCCTCCCTGGAAGAAAATGGTGAGGTCTTTAAGCCCAGGATTGGATAACCACCCGCTCTTTTGTTTTGATTCCCAGACTCTCTAGTAGAAGAGCTCAGCTCCCTTAACACCTTCTATTCTCTACCATAGCTCTACTACTGTTGCCTTTGCCTTGAATGTTCATTCTTTCATGACTTTAAAGGTGTGTATGTGTGTCCCACCCCTGTTTGTGTATATGTTGTATGATGTGTGTGTCTGTCTCTCTCCCTGGTATGTATTCGTGTGTGCAGTGTGTGTGTGAGTATGTACATGTGAGTATGAATGAGTGTGAAAGCCAGAGATTGGAATATGGTATCTTTTTTTTTTTTTTTTTTTTTAATGGTCTCCACATTAAAATCCTTTTTTTTTTTTTTTGAAATGACACATATTTATTTAATGTGTGTGGAGTAGAGGATATGTGTGTACCACAGTGTGCTTGTGGAAGTCAGAAGACAGTTTGCAGAAGTCTGTTCTATTGTTTGACCCTGTGGGTTGAGTTTAGGGGATTGAATTTAGCCTGTTAGGTTTAGTGGCAAGTGCTTTTTTCCACTGAATCAACTTGCTGACCTTCCACCTTAATTTTTGAGACATGGTCTCATAGAACACAGCCCTTACAAACTAATTGGCTAGGTTGGCTAGCATGTGAGCCCTGGGGATCTTGACACTACACTGTTCCAACCCCTGAGGTTACAGATGTATACAAACACATTGTCCTAAAAAGTTGTTGTTGTTATTATTATTATTATTATTATTATTATTATTATTATTATTATTATTATGTGTGTGTTTGTGGTGTATTTATGTCTTAGCATGTGGGAGGAGTTGGAGAGGGGTGTATTCATATGTGCTCAGAAAGGGAGATGAGTGTCAGGTTTTTCAGAGCTGGAGTTAGCCTTTGTGGATTACTTGGTGTGGGCACTGGGATACAAACTCTGAGAGAACAAGTATGTGTTTTAAACTACTGAGCTTCTCTACAGTCCCACACCAAGCTTTAATTTAGGTCCCGGGGATCCAAATTCAAATCCTTATGTTTGTGTGACAGGCACATTATTAGGTGCCTAAGTTGAAATTAATTGCCATTGATCATTTATTAGGTAGCATTATGTAGGGAAGAGATGAGTTCAAGCTTGGGCTTTGTAATTTGCCTCAGGTTCTACCCCTGTAAGATAAATAATCGTTAAGATTATTGTTGATTGGGGTAACTCACTCACTTGGCCTGTCTGTCTGTCTCTCTCCTTTTGTAACCAGCAGCGTAGGTTCTTAGTAGACAGTAATAGTTCTTTTCCTTTTCTTGAGCCCTAAGACACTCAGGTGAATTTAGGAATGAGGAAGGGAACCGTGTTTACTTCTGTTTGTATCCTTAGCACCCAGCAGAGTACCTGGCTTAGAGTAGCTTTTGGTTTTTTACACTGAGAGGATAATAAGGTCACAGCTTCTAGATGGCAGCAATGGGCTGAAATCCAGCTCTGGTGTCTAATGTTTAAGATCTTTATTGAAAAATAAATAAATAAACCAACCTGGCTGAATCTGACTTGCCTGGAGGGTGTGATTCAATTACAAAAAAATGTTTAAGGTGTGACCTCAAGATAACTAGTGTATGTCATTGGGATGATATTTGTTTGTTTTAATGCTCTTATATCATGAATCTAATACAGAAAATAAGATTTATGGTTTCTGATGACATATCTGCAAACTTAGGTTTCTCTATGATGAATTTCTAGAGGTGCTATTGGGTTTTTCAAGACAGGTTTTCTCAGTGTAGCCCTGGCTGTCCTAGAACTTGCTTTGTAAATGCTGGCCTTGAATGCAGAGATCTGTCTGCTTCTGCCTCTGCTGGGATTAAAGGTATATGCCATCACTGCTGGGTTCTAGAGGTGTTTTTAAAGTAAATATGGAGAATATTTAGTTTAGGGCCTTCCTCAAGTTTCCTCTCAACATCTAGTCTATTGTAGATACTTTGGATGCTTGCAGTAGTATTATTAATATGAGTGGTGAGCTGTCATAGTCAAATAATTCTTAAACTTAGGTAAAGGGCATTTTATTTCTCTCTGATTTTGTGTGTTTCTCTTTTCATATATATACATGCATTTTTGTATTTTTTTTTTTGAATTGACGATTCTTTTTCTAAGGGAAGTTATGAAGTACTACAGGACTTTCCAAGCTGTAGAACACAATAAAAAAATTAGATATTGATTTAATTATCATACCACTATAGTAAATTCAGCTGTATACTAGAAAAATACCTTAATGGTAAAAACAAAAACCAAACCTCTATCTATTAAAGCCCTTACTGCACAAGTTAGGAAATTGGGGTGTTTTCTTTCAAAAAGAGCATCTGAGAGCGAGCAGGAGATAGACCGCACAGCGTATGGTCTAAGTCCTCTTAAACCTCAAAACCCACCCCAGTGACACACCACTCCCAAAGGCCACAGCTCCTTATCCCTCTCAAACTTCCACCAACTTGGGAACAAATATTTAAAGAGCTTCTGGAGGCCATTCGTATTCAAACCATCACAGATTTGTTTAATTCCCTCGACATACATACACACACACACACACACACACACATCAGAGAAAGGCTATTACTGAATTTAGCAGAACAGTTTTGGGATGTGTAGACATTATTCATTAATTTTATCTTTTTTAATTTTGCTCCTCAGTTTTGTTACTTCTTTTTGTCTTTGTTTGGAATGGATACTACATAGAATGTGGAGTATTGTTGTAGGGAAAAGTGCCAGCCAATGAAACCCACCCTGGCTCTGGACCCAGAGTTAGTGAAAAAACAAAAAAACAAAAAACTCACCTTGGATCTAAGACCTGAGCCAGTAAATACTTTATCCCTGAATTCAGAACCAAAAAGAAATGTGGCCTGGCTCTGAAACCAGCACCAAAGAAACACACTTTGGTCCTAGAATCAGAGCCAGTGAAAGAAATGTGCCCAGGCCCTGAAATTATAGCCCAAAGGCCCAAAAGAGACAGCGAAAGAAACATTTTGGCCTTGAAACCAAAACCCAAATAGGGTGAAAAACAGGAAAAATCTGACCAATCTCCACCCTGGATGTATCCCTAGAAAGCTCTGCCCCCACAAAAGCCCTATTTAAGTTCTGAGCCCAAAGCCCTTTCCCTGCTGCCCTCTCTAACCGGGGGCTGGGGCAAGCACACTCTTCTGGGCACTTCCCTCCCAGTAAATCTCTTAAATGAGGTTTAGGTGAAGATGGTCACCCAGAGCAGCAGCGGAGCCTGGATAGAGATCAGCTGAGGGAGAGAAGCTGTAGCACTCACTGCCCAGGGGACCTTCCCTGGCTGGGTCGACCGAATTCCCAGAACAGAGAGCAGCCAACAGCCATCACGGCCACTGTAGCAACTTTGCCCTGGAGGCCCTCCCTTGCTGGAGCAGAGCTGTTAATATTGGGGAAACCTTCCCTGAAGCAGGTCTGTAAGCTGCTACCTAGGCTTACTGTGGCCTGTGGTGTTCATTGGCTCCCGACTGCCTGAATACTTCGATTGGATTGAGCTCTAACAGTATTCATTGGCTCTCAAATGCCTGAATACTTTTCCATTCGAGCTGCAGTGTGCAGTATTCCTGGGCTCCTGACTGCCAGGATCACTTTCCATCTGGGCTGCACAAATACCTACAATTGTGGCTTCACTCTCAGAGTTACTTGTGAATGAGATAGATAATAGTAAACTTGTTGAAAATACTTATGAGAATATATTGCATAGAGAATATTTTATGTAGATTTGATTTTGGGTTTAAAATATCTTATGTAACAGGATAATAATTGTAATTTCCTTGAGTCTAAAAATAATATAAATATTGTAATACTTTAACTTTACAATAGTATCTCTCTAGTCAGTTTGATCATTGCAATGGTAATTTTCAGATCTAAAAATTGTTACTAAATTTATGGTCTTTCTCTTGGTAGATGCTCTCTAGAACCTTGCAGTCAAGTTACTTACCAGAATACTAGTAATCAGATTGCTCACTCCATTTAGTCTACAGCATCTTCATTTTAACAGTAACAAAAATTAAAGCTTCCATTAAGGATTACTAGGTTACTGAACCCAATCCAGTCTGCATTCTCAAAACCTGTTCATGCCATGCCATCGTGGCATAAGCTTAAGGGCATCTGTGGAGAGGCTTGTGTCCTAAACTTTAACTGATATAAATAGTGGAACTTACGTCACTTGAATGTTTCTGAGTTGGTCATGTCTTTTCCTCCAGGAGAGGAAGTGTTAGAGTGAGCATTGAACTACAGTCACTTTCTAACCCAGTGCACAGAAAGGTTGGTATTTATTTCCTTTTGACATATGCTCATTTGTGTGTGTGATGTAATTATTGTTGTAGTTTTGTTTTTAAAAAATGAGATCTGTACTTACCTATACTTAGTGATACTATAATCACTAAGATGGTCCTACCATATTCCACATCTGTTGACACTTGCAGTTTCCCCAAATATAAGAAATTCTACCATCCAGTTTGTGGTAGTGGTGGACTATTTGTGCTTTCCATGGTCTTTTTGGTACTATAATAAAATTAATGATTTTTTTTTTTTTTTAAAAAAGGTGACTCTTGTTAAATCCATTTTAAAAAAAAATTGGGGTCATTTTATAACCATTGTAAGCACAGGGTGATGAAATCTAAGTCAGCAATTTAAATATAATTATACCATGTATTGCTAAATACAAGAAGAATTAGGGGTTGGTGTAACAGTCTGGGTTTGCACTGAGCATTTAAAAAATTACTTGCTTTATATTTTGACGTAGAGTGTGAATTGCATGTGAATAGGGTGATGTGTGCCTGTGATCCCAGTGTTCAAGAGGAGGAAGGAGGAGTGACAGTTCTTTGGCATCCAACCGAAGCTACATAATTGATGCCCTGTCCTAAGAAAAAGTCAGCAGCATTAGAGACACAGTCCAGAGGACTAAGAGTGCACTTGTTTTCTGTGCTGCTGCTTCCCCTGAGCACACCGAAACATCTTGTAGTTGGCAGTAACTTCACGTTGGCTTGTTGCTGGTTTTCAGTGGCATCTGAGGTGAATTTCAAGAAGTACTTGAGTAGTGGTTACTGGACCACAGGCCCTTCTGAGGTAGAGCAAGGAAGCCCCCAGTTTGTTGATGTTCCAGAACAGAGTATACATATGCTACTTCAGCATTTTTTTCTCCTCAATAATGACTTGCTTCAGTGTTTCCCGTCCCCTAGTAGCCTCTTAGAAGCCAGTAGGCTTTCTTCAGGGTCTCTGTCATTCCTAGTTCCTCTCACATGTGCTGGTTTTCCTTTCACCAGTGTCCTCTGAAATTGATCATTGTTGTGATGCTCTGTCACACAGGTTAAATTTAAAGCAAGTGCCTTTATGACATGAACCCAGTTAATTAGAAAAGGAAACAGATGGATCAGCCCTTCAGTGGCCAGCTGGAATGGCAGGCCTCCTGGGAAGCCCTGGAACCATGTCACCTGATACTCATCTCAGCAACAATAGCTCCCTCCTTTTCTTGAGTTGGTGACTGTCAGTTTTGCTGATTATATTTGCTACCTTTGACATACCAGATCAGTTTATTTGAGGGAAACTGAAAATACAATCTGGGTCTTGCCCTGGTGCCACAGAGTGCAAAGCTGGTCTATACCTCTCTGACCTCATAGAAGATGCTGTTAACTTCCAGCACTTTGCCAGCTCTCATGGAGCTGAATGTCTGCCCTGTTTAAGATGCCCACTCTCTCTAGACTAGCAAATTAAGCAGCACCAGGAAACAGGACTCTGACATACAACAGATATGTAGATGTTGTTGAATAATTTCATTTTTATAGAAGATTTACTGGAAACATTTAAAAACTTAATCTTTCTTTAGGATTTAGTCATCCGTCTGACTGATGATACAGATCCATTTTTTCTGTATAACCTTGTTATATCTGAGGAAGATTTTCAAAGGTAAGTACTTTCTTATTTGCTGGCCCTATATGTAGTTTAGGAATGACTTTCTGAATTGTACAATGTGTTTACACTGTTGTCTTTTGAAACATGGTAAGTTACTGTGAGTATACTGACTGTCCTATAACTGTTAACAGGGTATTTTAAAAGAGAAATGTTTATAGATCATCAGACTAGCAGATCAGAAATTTGACACGGGCTGAATTTCTAGACTCCCATTAGATAAAGGTTGATACAAATCAAAGCTCCCTAGTTTATAGTTATTTTTTTTTTTAATAATAATGACATTAGTAAATAAGGAATAGTTCAGTTTATGAATGATTTCTAAAGATAGCAATTACATTTCTGAAAACCTGTTTTTTTGTTTGTTTGTTTCCTGTATAGTTTAAAATTGCAGCAAGGTCTCCTGGTGGACTTCTTAGCTTTTCCACAGAAATTTATAGACCTTCTTCAGCAGTGTACGCAGGAGCATGTGAAAGAGACTCCAAGGTGAGGCTTGGGAGTGCCATGGCACTAGACCCCTGCATAGACTCCTCTTTGAAAGGTGATTGAATACAAAATTATTTTCCATGTATTACAGATACTCCAGTTTATTTTTTTTAAACTAGGATTAGGATTCAGTTAAACTCTAAATTTTAAGAAACCTTGACTGGGGGCTGGAGAGATGGCTCAGTGGTTAATAGAACTGGCTGCTCTTCCAGGGGTCCTGGACTCAATTCCCAGCACTCACTTGGCAGCTCACAACTGTCTTTGACTCCAGTTTCAGGGTTTCCAACACCCTCACTCATACAGGCATATATACAGGCAAATCACCAGTGTACATAAAAGAAAATACCAAGAAATCTTGACTAAAAAAATTTTTTTTAATTGATCCTTAATTTACATGGTTTGATGTAGCTTTAAAAGTTAGTAGACTTTAAAACAAACTGTTTTCCTAAGATTTATTTGTTTATGTGTTTCTGTGCAAGGGCTCTTGGAGGTCAGACAGATGTGTCAAATCTAGAGCTGCAATCAAATGTGAGCAGCTTGACTTGGGTGCTGGGATCTGAACTCAGGTCCTTGGAAAGAGCAGCAAGTACTCTTAACTGCTGAGCCATCTCTCCAGCTCCAAGCTAGTTCAATTGCTTAGTAGCATTTTTGTTCTTATAGTGATTGCATTTATGTCATGCTCTTACACTGCTGACATCTCATCATGTAAAGTTCACCTGGAACTTTTTCTTGGCTTGAACAACTGCTAACCATTCTTAAAATATTTTTATATTAGAAACTGTGGAATGTTTTTCTGTAGATTCTTTTCCTTTTTTTTTTTTCTTTTTTTTTTGAACAGGGTTTCTCTGTGTAGCCCTGGCTGTCCTAGAACTCACTCTGTAGATGAGATTGGCCTCGGATTTATAGAGATCTTCTTGCCTCTGCCTCAAGTGCTGGAATTAAATGAGTATACTATCATATCCTATCTCCCCTCCCCCCCCCTTTTTTGAGACAGACCGATTGGCCCTCAGTTCACAGAGATCTGCCTGCCTTAGCCTCCTTGGTGAAGGGATTAAAGGTCTACCCCTGGTGCTTTTTTCAGTGTTTATTAGATATAATTCTTCTATAAAGAGTTTTGTCTTGTGAGTCAGGGCTATGTGATCATTCTGAGAGTTTGCAGGGAAAAGGATAGTCTGGAATGTAAAGGTACGTTGTCAGAAAGGAGTTTGAACTTTGGTCACCCCTGTGTATGTTGAGTTTTTCTTTTTAGTTTTGCTTTCTCTCTGTTTCCTTTTTTGTCTCCCATTGTGAACTCAAGGACTGTGTTTCATTCAACACCCTGTCATCCTCCTCTTTACCTTTTTCTGGTAGGCCTTTCACATCGCCCCTATGATTTTTAATTTCTCTGCTTCATGGTCTGAGACGAGAAGTTCATGATGCCGTGGCATGGTTTCATGGTTTTGTTTGTTGTAATGTGACTTTTCTCTTCAAAGGTTTCTGCTGCAACTTATTTCTTCAGCTGCTCTTTTGGAGAACTCACCGGTATTCTTAAATGTTGTAGAGACAAATCCCTTCAAGCATCTTATTCACCTGTCACTAAAGCTTTTACCTGGAAATGATGTAGAGATAAAGAAATTTCTAGCAGGCTGTTTGAAATGCAGCAAGGTAAGATTTTAAATTCAAGTCTCTCTTTTAAACTATGTACCTAAGTACTTTATAAGTCATTGTGGAGCCATGGTGCCATCCTTTATTTTGTAGTCAACTTTATTAGTTTTTCATTTAGCTATTGCCTGTAGCTGTAAGTCTAGAAGTAGACCAGCAAAGAAACTTGAGAAACTAAGGCTCCAGGATTTTTACTACTTTGTTCTGGCCTGAGGCAGCTGAATTCCATATCATTGTTTTATCAGCTGGCAAATATGTTTGAAAATAAGAATATGAACATGTTCTGAATACTGTAAAATGCTGCATAAAGTATTCAGCACCAAGTGTTGCTGCCTAAGAAAGAAATATCAGGGGCTGGGCAGTGATGGGACACACCTTTAACCCCAGCATTTGGGAGGCAGAGACAGGGATCTCTTTTGAGTTTGAGGCCAGCCTGATCTACACAGCCAGTGCTAGACAGAAAAGTCCCTGTGTAACACCCTACCTCAAAAAAAAAAAATTTTTTTTTAAATGATTAGTAAGATGATTAGATCATTGCATAGCAAGTTCTACAACTACAGGTCATCTGGGGTCTTATGAAAAGGTAGGTTCTGTTAGAGAAGGCCCAAGCTTTTCCGTGTCTAACAAGCTGTTTGCAAGATGATGATGCTGTATTTTGCTACACTTTGAATAGCTTGGCTATGAATGATTGTATTAAATTGTAAACTGCATAATTTTATTTTTATAAATAGGAAGAAAAATTGTCATTGACTAAATCATTAGATGATGTTACCAGGAAACTGTGCATTGTACAAGAGGTAATTCAAGTTTCATTTTGTCTTTGTAATTCATCTAGATGTTGGCTCTGAACTCTTTCTTAAATTAAACCTAAGCCTTTATGTATCTTCTTTCAAAGTATGTTGCCCTGGAATCTCCTCACTTTGCTGTTTTCTCCACAATTAGTCATCTTAAGTTGATGCTTTCTTTTATGTTTCATCTTACCCAAACTGTTCTGCCATTCTTAATATATGATATGACACATTTTCTAAGTCATCATTAAATAAGTAAGACAGTCCCCAACATCCGTCCCTTATTCTCTTTCCTTTAAAATTTATCACATTTATTTAGTGTGTGTGTGGGTATGTGCTTACCGTAGCATGCACGAGGAGATGAGAGGCTTAGTGGAAGGCCTTGATGGTCCTTTCATTTGGTCCATCTTACAAAATGGCTTCTTAGTTCCCGTCTTCCTTTCCCTTCTTTGCTATATTAAGATAAGAATTCATCTTTTGATGGGCTTTGCTTTTGCTCTTCACCTTTTTCTTTTTAGATTTATTTATTTTTATGTGCATTGGTGTTTTGCCTGCATGTATGTCTGTGCAAGGAGGCCAGATTCCCTGGAACTGGGGCTAGAGACAGTTGTGAGCTGCCACATGAATGCCGGGAATTGAACCCTGGTCTTGTGGAAGAACTGCTGAG
This sequence comes from Phyllotis vaccarum, assembly GCA_033318265.1. Lineage (NCBI taxonomy): Eukaryota > Metazoa > Chordata > Mammalia > Rodentia > Cricetidae > Phyllotis > Phyllotis vaccarum. The sequence goes on along the minus strand of JARWLC010000015.1, from coordinate 42,342,412 downwards.
CCATCTCTGAAACCCTGCCCTTCACCTTTTGAAATCTAGGGTGAAAGTATTTGCTATGCAGTATAGGCAGAAAATAGTGCTGTGCAACTTGGTCCCTTCAGGGGTGGGGGAACCCATGCTGCTGTACCTAATGTATAAGAAATAAACTTAGGAGAGACCTAATATACCCAGGTTTCTTAATGTGAGAGGAAAGGATTTGGTGCTGAAGGGGTAGATAAAATTAAACATTTAAAGGCAGTGTAAGCTTTGTCTCTAGGCCTGAATTGTAGCTCTAAAATTGTTTTTATTCACATCTTTACTTCCTTAAATTGATCTGTGGGAAAAGCTTTGAATATGTATTGGAAAGCTGAAATTTTCTTTTCAGTATTCTTGTTAAATACTTTGTACTCTAGTCTGAAGTGTAGCATATTCAAGAGACTATCCTAATAACTTGTAACCTCTAATATAGACATTATCAGAAAAAACTCAAGAATTAGATAAATTGCGGAGTGAGTGGGCCTCACACACAGCATCGTTGACAAATAAGCATTCTCAGGAGCTAACAAACGAGAAGGAAAAAGCCCTGCAGGTAAGAACAGTAACGGTAACTGGAAATGTCGCTTCAAAAATTGTTCTTAGTCATTTTATGAATTATGAAAGTAATAAATGCTTGTTTTAAAATTTTCAAACATTTAACAACTGCACAAAATCAAAACTGAAAGCTTATTTTTTAAAATCTTAGTATTTAAAGATTATATAGCCATCCTTGACATTTTATTCTGCTATTTTATTGAGCCATCAGCCTCACCCCTCATGGGTGACTTGGTGGTCCTCCTTTAAGACATCATACTGATTCTCAACTCTGCAGATAATTTAATATCTTTTTCTAGACTTTTTCTATGTATATATGAGGGATATGCAATTTACGAATATTTCTTTTTAAATTCATAGCAATGTAGATTACAATTATAGATATACATTTTGGGATTATTCCATGCTAATACAATTTTATTAGATATATTAATTATAATTTTCTAAAAACCAACATATCATTCTCTATCAATTCAAATGCTCCTTTTAAGTGCTACGTAGCTATTATTAGTCATGCAGATAAAATTTAAATTAATTACTTACCAAACTAGTAGACATTTAAGTGCTTTGAAATTTTAGTTAGTGTGAGCAGTGAGTGAGCTTTCTGTTCACATTGTAACACATCCATATAAAATTTTGTTGATACACAGTGTCAAAGGTTATGTCACCTGGGAATCCCAAGGGTCTTCCCTGTGCTCCTGGTACTATTAACCATCTTTGTATTTGCCACCTAAGTACAAAGCTAAAGGCACTAAAGCCTGCATTAGTTCCTGTTAGTTCTTTGTGTGAAGGTGAGCATCTTTCCACATGACTGTTTGCCATTTCGTTTCTCCTAGGGATTACTTTTGGGTCTTTACTCCAGTTGCCTTTTGTAGTGAGATTTCTTACCTTCTGCTTCATACCTTTAGTAATAAATTTTAAATGTACTTAATACTAGTTAGTTATTTGCTGTTAAGGGTATGGTCAGATTATTTTATAAGTATAATGTTATATTTTATATATACTTATTATTTTATAAGTCTAATGTTAACAGAAATTAAAGTTTAGACTATTTTGTCACCCTTCAGAGCTCCCTGTGTCACCCCAGTCTTTGTGCTGCTCTTAGGGAATGTCTTAGTCAGGGTTCTATTGCTGGGAAGAGACTCCGTGACCACAGCAAGTCTATAAAGGAACACCTTTAATTGGGGCTGGCTTACAGTTCAGAGGTTCAGTCCATTATCAACACGGTGCTGGAGAGGAGGCTGAGAGGGCTACATCTGAATCCATAGGCAGCAGGAAGAGTGAACCACTAGCCTGGCTTGAGCATTTGAAACCTCAGAACCCACACTCAGTAACACATTTTTTTCCTGCAAGGCCACATTTCTTATCCTTTAAATTATGCCGTTCCCTATGAGCTTATGGGACCATTCATTGAAATGACCACATGGAGTTATCACCTTGCTGACGGATGCCATCATTGCTCAGTTCTGTTTGTTCTTCAGTATAAGTTGGATCAAATATGTTTCTGTATCATTTCCTTCCTTCAACATGACTTCTTTTTATTATTGTATAGTATTTATGTGACTAGACCATGATTTACTTGTTTTTCTATTGGCTGACTTTGAATATTTATGATATTTGTTATTTTATATTAAATGGATATGAACAATCTCCTACATGTATTTTTGTGCAAGTGTACACTCCCTGTTCTTGGGCACAATTTACTGTTAAAATGACTGGCTTCTACTAGAGACATGTGTTTAACTTTAGCAGGGTCTGCCTGTTTTCCAGTGGAGGTTTTAGACTGTCACTCTGGGTTTATAACACTATCATGTATTAATAAACATTTTTGTATGCATGTTGTCCAACTTGATTTTGTAGTGCCCAATCAACATGGCCATTATTAAACTGACCTATGAGTATTTTCCTTATTTATTTTTAGGCATTATTTGTATATCCTAAACATTAATTTTATTTTTGTCAGATATAGGTGTCACTCAGTATCTATAAGGAAGTAATTTCAGAGGCCCTCTCTCGGGATACTGAATATACAAAGGCTCAAAAGTCCCGTCAGTAAAGTGACATACTATTTACGTATAAATTATGATATCTATACTTTGGATCATCTCTAGAGTATTTATATTGTCTGATATAATATAGATGCCATGTGAAGAATGTTGTTTAGGGTAAATGACAATAAAAATCTGTATATCACAGTATAGATAGAACTACCTAGTACAGAAATGAGCCATAGAATAAATGATACTCAAATGATGAGTTTTGAATGACTGAAGCCTATTTACTGATGGCAGAGGGTTACAGCAGAGTGACATTGCATTCCTCCCTCTTTCTGTCTCTCTGTCTGTCTCTCTCTGTGTGAGACATGACAGAGAGACATGTCTCTATAGCCTATAACCCGGACTATCCTGGAACTCACAGAGATTCACTTGCCTTTAGCTTCTGAGTGTAGGATTAAATGTGTGTATCATCACCCCTAGGTCTACCTTTTCTTTTTTCTTCTACATTCTTAATAAACATATTTGTGACAAGGATTTTTTTATATATTTTTACTTTGTTAAATTGAGACCATCTACTACTCTGCCTCCAGTACTCTGGTTACTCTGTTTTTTTTCAGACACAGTCTCATGTAGCCCAGGCTGGCCCTGATCTTGGTGTGTAGCAGGGAATGACAGCAGTTCTTATCCTGGGGTTCATACCTCCTGAGTGCCGGGAAATTACCCACAGGACATTAGTATCAAATAGACCTTGTTTGCCTTACTTGCTCATTAATGAAATCTGTAGTACGAGGTGTCTGGCCCGGACTTTCGGGCCTAACCTCAAGGTTTAGGCCCGCAGAGACACACAGATGCTTTCAGTAGTTTTAGGCTGATCGGCCTAAGGCCCAGGCATATAACTTGCTAACTCTTTACCCTTAATCTAACCCATGACTCTTATCTTGTTCAGCCATGGGGCTCGGTACCTTTTCTCAGAGCAGCATAGTTGTCCTCTGCTTCTTCTGATTTCTCTCTGGTATACTGCTCTGTTCTTCCTGTTCTCAGAGTTTTCTTAGTCTGGTAGCCACTTCCTGTCTGCCTTTGGCCAATCAGTGCTTTTTATTAAACTCATAGGCGGGGACAATTATTTACAATGGAATAACATAATCCCCCTATAGAAATCTGTCACTGAAAGAAACATTTTCTAAGGAGGAAAATGATGAAGAAATTATGATTGTTTTTCTTCTGATCTTCTGTTTATTTTTCTGTTCTTTGACATACCATTCTATAATAGTCACAGGTTCAGTACCAGCAGCAGCATGAACAACAGAAAAAGGAGTTGGAAGCCCTCCATCAACAAAATGTCCACCAGCTTCAAAACAGATTGTCTGAATTAGAAGCAGCTAATAAAGACCTCACTGAGAAGAAGTATAAAGGAGACGCCACTGTCAGGGAACTGAAAGCAAAGCTTGCTGGTGTGGAAGAGGTAGAGTGCTGGCTGTCTTCCTGTCACTTGTGGACTGGCTGGGGTTGAGTCACTTGTCACTTGGTCACTGTATTGCTGAATTGGATGCTCGCACTGTGATGACTATTTCAATGCAAAGAAAATAGGCACTAGCTAGCAGATGTGATAACAAAGCTAGTTCAAGAAGGAACTGAGATGAACTAGGCATTTTAATTTGGAGTTTTAAAAAATATTCAATAAAAGGTCACCTTTCAGATTCAGTGTATCTTTTAATGTCAGTGCATTGCATTGTTGACAAGTTTAGTCTAGCAGCTGTATGAAGCTGAATGACCAGTGACAGTACCATCAAGAGACAATAGTTAATGCTTCCTGAGCATGTGCGAGGTAATGACAGATCCTGTGGAAGTGAGTTGCAGAAATTAACTCCGTAGTTAAGTGCTGTTACCCTCATTGTAAAGATAACTGGCTGCAGCATGGAATTGGGTTGTTCTTTGCTTAAGATCCTACGGCCCACCAGGGGAAGAGAGGTTTGTAATCATTTGATATTTGCCTGACTTTCTTTCATGCACCCACGGATGCTTGTTTTTGCACTACTGGGATTTAACCCAGGTCCTCCTGCACACTTGGCAACTGTTCTGCACTGAGCATCTTACTCTGTCCATCAGAGAAGTTTAAACAGTGTTGGTGTTTGCCACAACACATTTATGGTAATCATAGTTTCTACATAGCATTAGTAGAAGTTATTTTAGATTTTTATTTTATTTTATTTTATTTAGACTATTTTTTGTGTTCTCCAGGTTGGCATCACTACCTGTCTCTGACTGTACCTTAGTGTGGACAGGCGAGCACCACTATTTCTGAGTTTTGTTTGTTTGCTTTGTTTTTGAGATAGGGTTTCTCTGTGTAGCCCAGGCTATCCTGGAATTTTGTAGACCAGGCTGGCCTTGAATTTAGATCCACCTGCCTCTGCCTCCCTAATGCTGGGATTAAAAGCATGTGGCACCATGCCCAGCTTGCTTCTGATTTTTGGAGATCACCGAAGTTCCATTTCACTAGTGTTTAGAAACTAAACCTCTACACATTTTATGTGTAGGTCCTTGACATTGGATGTGTATATTTACACCATACACCCTTCAGGTGGTAGTTAGTGCAACATTTCTGACTTTGAGCATGATACCTTAGTAGGCTAATGGCTTCATAATAACACTATACGATTTCTTCTACCTAAACCCTAGCAGGCCCATTTATTAACCATCTTAGTTATGTTGATTTTTATATAACTCCCCTGTTAGTTCTTTGTATCCGTGACAGAATATGGAGATCAACAACTTGAGGGAGGGAGTTTATTTTGTCTCAGCATTTATTTCCAGGCTTCATTCTGACTGTATTTGAACTTGGTGCAGTGTGGGAGAAGGGGATGTTCAATTCACAGTTGACAAAGTGGATGGGAAACTGTTAGAACACAGGGACAAGGTCCCCGTACTTTCCCTATAAGCCCCACTTCCATTTTCCCACAGCCTCCCAGTGTAGTGCCTTCAGCTGGAGATCAAGCCTGTGAGGACATTTCATGTTTAAGCCATAACACCAAATTGTTTCTTCCATAATTTGTAGAACACCTGTACAGTATAACTCCTTTGCTTTATCTTTGAGTGTTCAGTTTCATAATTAAGTGAAGTTAAACATTGTAGGTATTAATGCCCTAAAGTGATTATCATTTACTGGATATTTACTGTGTATAGTCACTATGTTAGGCAATTTACATATGGGTTTTTGAAGGTCTTGGAGGAGTGTGTGTTAGATCACAGTCCTTTTTCTAACAGATATCAGGGCCACAAATCCCTGCAAGCTCTATCTGTAAGACTGACTAGGTAAGCTTGCAGTGTTGTGGTCCTGTCTCCCTCCCTCTTTGGTTGTAAGAACAGTTCACAGTTCTCCCTAGTTTCTGCTTTCATGCACCTTAGCACCATAGGCCAGGCCAGACTGCATCACAAGGTATGAAGTTTGCAAACCCCTTAAAAATCAGTAAGAGGCAGAACTCACTTTGTTCTTAAGAACTAAAGGCCCCAGTCATGCTGTACATGCAGCTGACTTCTCCCAGCCTAGCTTCTCTGGGGCTAGTGTGCTGCTTCCCCTCTTCAGGATCTTGTTTCTCAATAGAGCTACTTTGAATGGTGATCTCACGACAGCTTCTCAAGAACCTGCATTCAAGACTGCTTAAAATTTCATTTATTTGTGTATGCATGTTTAAAAATGAGTACCTACATGTCAAGATGACTTTATAAATGAGGACACTAAAAGAAGTTAAGTTTTTCCACACTTGCTCTGTATATGTATTCCGATTTGAAGTCAAGTCTGTCTGATCATCAAAGTTTGCTCCAAAAAAACATTGTTGTGCACTATAAAATTACCTTAAACACTTTTTATTAAAACAATTTTTATTATTTATTGGAATTAGATCAGTTATATTTTGATTGCTATTATCTTATTGAGGTGTCATTTATACTGGATTTCTTATAAATCTATTTTTAGTTAACAATTATTTGCTTTTTATCTTTAAGTATAATCCATAGAGAAATTTATAAATTTTAATGTTTATTGATGTGAACAATAATTTTAATGTAAGAAATAGATAATGAAATTACACACTATGGGGCTAGAGAGATGGCCCAGAGGTTAAGAGCATTTGTTGCTCTTGTAGAGAACCCAGGTTCAATTCCCAATACCCACAAGTTGGCTTATAACCATCCATAACTCCAGCTCCAAATCAGATGCCCTCTTCTGACTTTCTCAAGCACCAGGCATGCACGTGTCACACATTCATACATGTAGACAAAACACTTATAAGATAAAAATAAATAAAAAGAGGTATTTTTTTCATAGAGCAGCAATGCTTTGTTTTTTCCTTGGTATAATTGGATTCGAAGTATATTTTAAAGTTGTAAAGAGATTTTCATGGCTTTTGAAAAACATACCGGAGCCTCAAAATTACTAAAGACAAGATTTATGTAGCCCAGGCTAGCCTGAGGTTATACTGACTCTGCCTCAGCCTCTATTAATGGGAAGATGATCACCATTGCACCTGTCTCTGGAGACATTTTTGGTGTTTAAGACATCTCAGTTCTTAAGAAAGTTGTTTGTCTTAAGGTAATGAGCATTTTGTTTGTTTTTTAGATGTTTATTTATGTGTATGGATATTTTGCTAGTATGTATGTCTTTGCAGTATGTGGAGGCCAGAAGAAGGCATCAGATTGTGGGTGCTGGGAACTGTACCTGCATTTTCTGGAAGAAGAGCCAGCTCTTTTGTCCATTGAATCATCTCCCTGATCCCAAGACACCTAGGGTTAGATAACTAACTGACTCATTTTCTTTTACATAATGCATAATAATTCCTTTCCCCACCCACCCTAGGAGCTACAGCGGACCAAGCAAGAGGTCCTTTCTCTGAGAAGAGAGAACTGTACCCTGGATGCTGAATGCCATGAGAAAGAAAAGCATATTAACCAGCTACAAACAAAAGTGGCAGTTTTGGAACAGGAGATCAAGGATAAAGACCAGCTTGTTCTGAGAACAAAAGAAGCATTCGATACAATCCAAGAACAAAAGGTCTTTTGTAAAAATTTAAAAATAAATCGATCACATTTACCAGTGATGTTCCCCCCAAATAAACACAGTGCCTTATTTGTGTTTGTTTTTTTCTATCAGGTGGCTTTAGAAGAAAATGGTGAGAAAAATCAGGTACAACTGGGAAAACTTGAAGCTACAATAAAATCATTATCAGCAGAACTTCTGAAGGTTCGCTTTGAAATGTGTAGCAAAATGTTACTATTTCATTGGATTGCATTAGTATTGACACGAGGCTCTCTTGCAGGCAAATGAAATTATCAAGAAGCTACAAGGGGATCTTAAAACTCTCATGGGTAAATTGAAACTGAAGAATGCGGTTACTATCCAGCAAGAAAAAGTGTTGGCCGAGAAAGAGGAAATGCTGCAAAAGGAACGGAAGGAATCGCAGGATGCTGGACAGTCTCTCCGCGCCAAAGAGCAAGAGGTGGTCGCTGTCTCCTGCTCCTGGGTTGTGACTGCCTTGTGTACAGAGTTAGTGAGCTTCCCCACACAGATGCTGAAGCTTCAGCTTGCTTATATGAAGGCATTTGATTTGGCCTTTTTTTCCTTAAACAAAACCCTCTTGGTTAGGTAGATGTTTGCAGAGCTATCAGTCAGTACTCCAAAACCTTGGTTCTCATAGGTACAGAGTGGATTGGTATATATACAATTGTGTATGTAGACTCTTATTTAAATATCTCATGACATAGTTGAGTTTTTATTTTCATCTAACTGGTTTTTTGTTTTGTTTTGTTTTCTGTTTTCTGTTTTTTTTTTTTTTTTTTTAAGAGCCAGGATTTCTTGTGTAGCCCTGGGTGTTCTAGAACTCACTTTGTAGACCAGGCTGGCCTTCAACTCAGAGATCTGCCTGCTTGCCTCTGCTTCCTGAGCGCTGGATTAACTACTGCCCAGCTTCATTTAGTAGTCTTAGTAGTAATCATTTATGTAATTAATAATATATTTCTTCAGTCTTCAACTTTTATTGACTTGTGATGATTGACATATTTTAGGTATGCAAATTACAAGAGCAATTAGAAACTACAGTTCAGAAACTTGAAGAAAGTAAACAACTTTTAAAAAATAATGAAAAATGTAAGTAATGTTATATTTTTCTGTGAGTCTTATAGTTTTATTGTTAACTTGAAATTTTTATTTGAAAAAGTTAAAGTGCAGGTAGTGAAAAATATTGTCACCTACAAGTGATGTTTGCTTTAGATCTGCTATTTATGTTGTTTGTTTCATCTGGGGACAGTCTGGAAGCTCTGCCTCCTCAGTGCGGGTACTAAAGGCCCGTGACACTGTGCCTAGCAAGATTAAACTTTTAGTGAGTATTTTCTCAGTTCTAGGAACTAGACATCATAGAATCATGAACTTTAAATATCTGAAAAACAATGTTCTAAAAGCAAAAGCTGTCAGATTTTGAGTAGAAGTATGTGCTTCAAAAAGCAATTAGGATAAGAAGTCCCATGTGGGGCTTGCTAAAATAAATATCTTTAACTACAAATATGTATCCAAGCTTATATTGTGTGACTGGTGTAAAGCCACTGTAGAAACTGAGTATTACAAAAGCTACTTATAGCTGTATGGTCTTGCACAGTTGTAATCTAAGCTTTGAGAGAGTGAGGCAGAAAGACCAGTTATGGGCCTGTCTGGCTACAGTGAAACCCATTTGAAAAAACCAAAGGGAGACACATACTAATTATGTGACTATGCTAAATTATCAAAGAAACAACTAAAATTAAATTCTGTTCTGCTCTTTATTCTCCTGTTTAAGTAATTACATGGCTAAACAAAGAACTAAATGAAAATCAGCTGGTAAGAAAGCAAGACACATTAGGAACCTCTACCAGTCCACCTGCACATCCCAGTAGCAACACCATCAGAAGTGGGATTTCTCCCAACCTGAATATGGTAAGACTTAAGATGTGAGTGATGTTGCTAGAGTCTGAGAGTTACTTAGTAGGCGTCAGTATATACTGCCCTTGGAGGTGCAGCTTAGACATGATCTTAACAAAGAGGCTGTACATTTCAAGGGCACTCTTCATGCCTCTGTGTGTTTGTGTGTATATACTTATATGTGTACACATGTGAAGGGCATACTTTATAAACCTTTTATATAGGAGTCATTATTAAATGTTCTGAAAGTTTTATATATATATATATATATATATACATATATATATATGCTCACACACACACACATATATGAACATACACACAGAGAAATATTATTTAGAAAACTTCAAAGAGAAAATTCAGCATTTGGACTCAAGTTTGGAATTACTGTGGAGAAAAGCCTTCACTGATTTGGTCAGCAAACAAAATAAGAAGGCAGCTTTATTGACATAGATTTGTTGGTTCTAGAGTCTGAACATCATGAGAGACCTTTCTGGCTTTTTCCTCCCAAGGAATGGGAGGGAGAAGAAAGACAGCTCTTTAGATGCAGATGGTGTTATGAATTGGCAAGGCTGAGAGGGCTAGCACTTGCTTATTACAGTTAAAGACTCAGGTTCTCCTCTTGAACATAACAATTACACAGAATATCATCATCAGATGTGGTCTTTTGATGAATCAACACAAAAACAAGAACACTCTTCAATCATATCTGAATACAGACAGAAGTCTGGTAGGCTACAGAAAGGGCCAGACAGCCTTCCATCCTGGCTGACGTTTGTAGATGTGGCTTTTCTAACCACTAACAGTTAATACACCCCTGCCTTAATTAGTGAGACATAATTAGACACCGAGCCACTTACTTCTGCTCCCTAGCAGCTTGTAATCAATGAATGGTAAAGTTCCATTTTCTTTCATCTTTCCCTCAAAATCTCTGACATGACTAAATTCAGCCAGTAAGTCCCTTTACCACTTGCTGAGACTCCTTATGGTCCCTCATGGTTTGCAGGCCCCATCACATGGAGCAGTAATACCAGCTGTACACCAGAAAGATGTTGGCTGTGAGGGATTGCCCGATTGTTAAATTTAGATGCCTACTTAAAATTTTAATCTGTGATAAAATGTACTACTTAGTGGAAAATTTGGAAAAGATGGCTGCTAAGTTGAAAGAGGTACAAAAAGAAATGGCTAGGGCTAAGTTATAAGCTTAAAAACAGCTGAATCTTTAATGAATGCTGCTAAATAACTGTGTAAAGGGTAATTTATAATGCAGCCACTGGCATTGGTTAATGATGGTGCCATGATATTAAATTAGTACATTTTTTCAACTTCTGTTGAAAGACAATAGCCTTATTTATATTGTCTGAAAAAATTATTTTATCTCTAAACAGACTGTTGATGACTCCTCATTCACCCTTATACCTTCTCTGTCAATGGGGCTAGACAAACAAGGTTCTCAGCAGTCTTTGTTTTAACCCCATTCAAAAGCAAAAAAGTAATTCCTTTGACCCATACTTGCTTAGCTAGTCTGGAAGGCCCTCTAGAAGGACCAAAGAGGTTCAACCTTTGGTTATTAAAAAAACATTTAGTAGTGTCTTCTAGAAAAATTGGCCTCTGAGATATTGCTATTAATTAGTAATTATTAGTAGCAAACACTTTGCCTTCTAGGTCAACAAATACTTCAGATTATAATGTAGAAATATTTCTAATCTCCAATCATTTTATGTTTTGGTTTTTAGGTTGATAATAGACTAAATTACCCGAGCTGTGGAATTGGCTATCCTGTTTCCTCTGCATTTGCATTCCAGAGTGCTTTTCCTCATGCATTGTCTGCCAAAAACCCCAGCCATCCAATCTCAGGACCAAAGGTAGCCAAATTAACTGTTTGTTTTGAAAAATTAGAGAAACTTGCTGGCATATAAAGATTTTTTCACCTTCTAAAACTGTGTTTGGTCAGCTGCTAACTGGTACATAATGTATTAGGTTATTACTGAATATCTAATATGTGTTTTAAGGAAGTCTAAGTAGCAAGGGTTTACAGAATCACTGCAGTTTGTAACACCTAGATTGTTGTGGAATATTTAGCTGAGAAAAGGTGTGATACATTTGTTCATGCTGCATTTGTTAACTATGTAAAGATGTGTTGAGAATGTTTCACCTAAGGCACCTGATTGGTCTAATAAAGAGCAGGGCTGGCAGGCAGGGAGGGTACGTGAGAGAAAAATCTAGGTTTGAGAGAAGAGAGAGAATAAGGGAGAAAGAGGAGGAGATGCCCTCCCAGAGCCACCAGCCGGTCTGACAGGGCAGAACATACAGAAAGAAAGGGTAAAAAGCTTCAAGACAAAATATGGATGAAGAGAAACGGATTAATTTAAGAAAAAAGCTAGACAGAATCAAGCAGAAGTTAAGGCCAAGTATTCATAACTAATAAAAAGTCTCTGTGTCATGACTTGGGAGCTGTTGTTGGCCAAGAAAGAAAAGCCTGGTGCACTAGATATTAGTGTGTGAAATCTCGCCTTACTTCTGCTCACCTCCCCATTTCACAAGCTGAAGAAAGATTGCTAATATCATACTGCCAGCATCTTTAATTTCCCTATTCTTTTGTCAGAATTTCTATGTCTATAGGGCAGGCTCATAGCTAGCGAATTCTAAAACATAATTTGGCGACATTGTCGCACATGGTACAAGGGTGAGAATAAATTACCCTTGATTTATTAGAAAGGTTATTTTTTCTGTTCAGTACTCATCCAGTAATGATGATTTCTTGATCATCATTATTATAACTAATATTTTGGTGCTTAGTTAGGTGTTCTTAAACATATGGGCAGTCTTTGGTTTTGTCTTTTCTTGGTTTCTTTGCTGTTTTTGATGTGGGTTATAATATGTTCTTCTAGGTAGACATCTTCCAGCTTCTGCTCAACATGACATTGTTCCAGGTTTCTCAGTCTGTCTCTTTTAAATTATATTTTATTCTCTCTGTCTATCTGCTGCCCTCTGTGTACGTGGGGAGCGGGGGCAGGGTTTCAGAGTACAACTTGTGGAGTACAACTCTCTGTCTACTATTTAGGTTCCAATGACTGAACTCAGGTTCTCAGACTTGGCCACAGATGCCTTGGTCCAGTGAGCTCTTACTGTCTACTTCTCCATGTTTTGCTTCTCAGAACCCCTTGTTTTATGATTGTTTTATTTCCTATTTTAATGATTCATTTTTAAGTGTATATCTGGGTGGTTGTGAGCCACTTGACATGGGTACTGGGAAGCAGATTGTGGACCTCCACAATAGCATCAAATGCCGTTAATTGCTGAGCCACTCTAGACCCACTATATGTTTTGACAATGTACCCTCAGCAGTAAAAACAAGTAACAAAATTAACAGAAGCTGAATAGTCTCAATAAGGGAGTATATCTTTTTTTGTGAGATGTAGCCATATAGTGTGAAATGACTATTATTTACAGTATAATTTAGTGGTTTAAGAAAATAGAGCTGAGCAGTGGTGGTGCATTCCTTAAATTCCAGCATTCAGGAGGCAGAGGCAGGAGGAAATCTCTGAGTTGGAGGCCAGCCTGGTCTACAGAGCAAACTCCAGGACAGCTAGGGCTACACAGTGAAACCCTGTCTTGAAAAACTAAAAAAGAAAATAGGATCTGGGTGGGCATGGGAGCAAATGCCTATAGTCCAGAGGCTGGAGCTGAAGGCTCAAAGTCAGCTGGGGCTGGATGGACATTATGGTACATACCTTTTATTTAGTTTTTGCACTATGGAGGCAGAGGCAGGCAGAACTTTGGTGAGTTTGAGGCCAGCAGGGTCTACATATCAAGTTCCAGACAGGACTACATAGGGTTTATATTAAAACAAAAACAAAAACAAGCAAACAAACAAAAAACCTGGAAAACTTTCCCAAAGCACCTACTGCATATATGCTACTAGGCGGCTGATACTAAGATCTATTCATGCAAGGCTGTGCATTTGCAATTTAATTGTGATCATTAATTAGTGAATTGAAATATCATTGTGGTTTTAACTAATTTCTCTAAAAGTTACCAAGAGCTGGGTGTGGTGGCAAATGCCTTTAATTCCAGCACTTGAGAGGCTTGAGTAGGCTGATTTTTGTGAGTTCCAGGACAGCTAGGGTTACATAGAAAACATTTCTCAACAAATAAAATCAGAGTTACTGAAATTAAACTCTTTTTGTGTTTATTGCCCCAGTACATATGTTTGTAAAGTACTTTAAAAATCTTTTCTCAATTCAAGAAAAACTTGCTGGGAGTTGGTTCTCTCCATTATTTGAACTCAGGTCATCAGGCTAGAAGGCAAGCATCCCAACCTACTAAGCCATCTCACCAGCCCTATTTCCAGATTTATAAACAATTTACTATTGAGATGATTCTATGTATATTCTAAACTATATCCTCCACCAGGTGTACGATTTGGAAATGTCTTCTGTCAGTTCCTACCTTTTTTCTCTATCCCCCCCTCCCCCCCTCCAGTTCTCTTTATTTTGTTTTGTGACAGTCTCCCTGTGTAGGTGTGTAGGCTGGGTTGTCCTAGAAGTCATGTTTTTCATGCCTTAATTGCTCTAAATGCTGGGACTTTAGGTGTGTGCCACCTTACCTGTAGGCTCTTTTTATATGTTAATGTCATTTGGAGTCACTGAATTTTAACACTAAGCTACACCCTCAGCCTTGTTTCCTCTCCTTATTTCTTCTCCTTTCCCCAGTGCCAAGGACAGAACTTGGAGCCTTGTCTATGGGGTGTTGTCTTAAATCACCACCCCACCCCCATCCCAGACCTGTTCAGCATATCAAAGCTGGCCCTGGCCTTCAGGGTGTCTCTGCCTCTCTCAGCCCCTACCTGTTACAGGGTATGGCTGGTATACCTAACCTTCTGTCTGGAGCTCTTCAGCCCTCCCCAAAAGGCTCCTCCCCTTCCCTTTCGGACTTTTGCCCTTCGGCCTCCTGCACATAGTTCACTCCCTCCCCATCTCCTACTACTCTGAACTCTCCCAGATGTCCCAGCCTCTGACTGTGCTCTCCCACATATCTAAAATAAACTTTCTCCTTCATCATACCTAGGAGAAGCCATACCCCTCTTCCTTTCCTTCCTGTTTCCTTTTTCATTCTCCAGGCATGCTGGTGTACACTTTAAAGCCAGTGCTCTCACAGCAGAGGCAGCAGATTTTTGTGAGTTTGAGGCTACATGTTCCTGCTACATAGTGATACTTTCTCAACAAACTAAAAGATAGACAGCCCTAGTCTCTTTACAGTTTGAACAGACTCTGGAGTCTTCCAGAATATAGTCCTAACTACCTAACAAAGAACCAGGAAAACTTAAGGGAATACACAAAGCACTACGATAGGATAAGAAACGTCAGATTGCAGGAAAATGCTTCAAAACACTTATTAAAACCCTGCTTTAAGCACAACACTCATGAAACAAATATTTAAAAACACTTAAAATGTATTCATGGTAATGCTTAGAGGGTTTTTTGTTTGTTTGTTTTGTTTTTTCTTATGTAAAAATATCTACCGAGCACACTTGGCTGCCTTTGCAGAGAACCCTGGTGAGCAGAACCCCTTTGGTTCACTGACTGGAGTCAGACTGTGCATGTGTTGCTTATAAGATTGTTTTGTAATGTATATTTATGCTGAGAATCATAGCTTGCTTCTTAAATGTGCTGTGCCCACAGGCCACCAGTTTTAGACTGGTCTAAAGTCACTGTGTTTGACCTCAGGGTTTATCCTGTTCCTGTTTGCTTCCTGTATTTTGGGGACTGTCAGTGTCACTTTCACAAGTGGGAGGAAATGTTTGATAGAGATACATGTGTTGGCTTATTTTGTTTAATGGGAAATAAAATTCCATCCATTTTGCTGCAAATAATTTGTATATTGCAGTGTGTATGTTGTGGTCACACACATTTCCTCTTCTTATATTTTAATGGGCATCTAGGCACATTCTGTGTTAGCTGTAGTGAACTGAGATTGAGTCAACCTAGATGTCCATTTATCTTTTGTATTCTGCCTTTTATTCCTTTGTTGTACACCCAGGAGTAAAATAATTTCATATAAATCCATGTGTAGTGTTTTGAAGAACAGCTGTATTGATCTCCACAGTAGCTGTGGTAATTTACATCCTCACCAACAGGGCATGAATTCCTTTTTGCCAAATCATCACCAGCATTTGCTAATCTAGTATTCTGATAATTGCCATTCTTCCTGGAGCAAGAAGGTTACTTCATTATAATTGTTTTCTATTTCCCTGCTGGCTAAAATCACTGAGTAATGTTTCCATATTGGCTAGTTTTACTTCTTTGGAAAAGTATCCATTTAGATCATTTGTGTATTTTAAATTAAATTCCTTGTTTTGTGTATTCCTAGCATGAGTTCTCTGTTGGATATGATAGCAGATATTCAGATTCGCTCCCATTCTGTAGATTGTCTCTTTACTGATAGTTTGCCTGCATACTTAATTGTACATACTTCCATTTGTCATTTTTTTGCTTTTCTTTCCCATGCTTTTGTGGCTCTGTCCAGAAATCGTTGCTGGTTCAGTGTCTTTCCTTTAGTCTCAGAGTTGCTGGTCTCACATTAAGGCCTTTTCATTCATTTAGTGGATTTTTATACAGGACAAGAGGGTGAGTTCAGCCTTTCATTCCCCAGCATTGTTTCCTGACAAGGCCGTCCCTAGTGTATGTTTTGGCACCTTTGCAAGCGCTTGTTGACTGTAGCTTCATGGGTTTATCTCTGGGTTCTGCCTTCTGTTTCATTGGTATGTGTGTCTCCTTTTGTGCCAGTACCTTGCTGTTTTGGTTACTGTGGCTTTGTAGTTTACCTTGGACTCAAGTGTAATGATGCCTCCAGCTTTGTTCTTGGCTCAAGATTGCATTTTCTGCTGGGTTTTTTGTGCTTCTGTATACATTTTTAGGGTTTTCTTTTTCCTATTTCTTACAAGAATGTCTTTGGGATTTTGATGGGAAATTCATTTGAGTGTTGTCAATGAATTTGACTAGAATGGATAGCCTAACAACTTGTTCAGTATTTTCGTGTTTTAATTTCTTCAGTGTTATTGTTTTGTGCTTCTTAGTTAACTTTTATTCCTTGTATTATTTGTGTTTTGGTATTCTTTATTATTTCTGTAGCAGTCTTTGAAAGACATTGTTTTTTGTTTTGAGGCAGAGCCTTCTTCAAACTCTTGATTCTTCCCCATATGGGATATGGGCATGTGCCTCTAGGCCAGCCACGCCTTGGCTAGTGTCTGTATTGGCCTGAATGTTCTAGTGTTCATGTCAAAGACCCGCTGGTAGAATCACATGTATTCTTCATCTCACTTGTGTCATGTGACCTTTTTTAAGTGAAGAAAATTCAGGTTCTTTTTAAGTATCAAAAGAATGTGCTTGTCCTGTAAAATACAGCAAACCCAACCACCCAGCTCAGCGTAGAACTGCCTCAGTTCTGCCTTCATGAGCTGTGCTCTCCCCACAGGTTCAGTTTAACTTGCAGCTTACAAAACCAAGCCCAATGCCAGAAGTGCAGCCAGGAACAGCCATTAACAGGCCGTGTTCAACTGATAAGGAAAAGTAAGTATTCAGTGAGTTACTCTTAGCTATGAAAAAGTTTTTTCTCTTGTATATGGTTTTAAATTATAGGATCCCCCTTAGACATAAGGTAAAAGATCTTAAAAGACTACTTGTAAATATTTGGATAAGTACATAGAAATCCTTTTTAAAGCTAGGAATAGTGTGGAGCATGCCTATAATTCTGCCACTCAAATGGCAGAGACTGGCAGATGTCAGTGATGGCAAAAGTCAAGACCTCTCAGAGAGAGCTACTGAGGTGGTTGAGTGGAGCTCTTCCAGAGGATCTGGATTTGATTCCTATACCCACATGCTGCCCACATCCAAGGGATATATGAAGCCTTAGGGCACTGCACAGATGTTCAGACATAAATGCAGACAAAACACTACCAATACACATAAAAATAAACATACTACACGCACAGAATTTTTTAGATTGATATTCTCAAATCAATTATGTATTTTTCTTTTACCATGTTACATGCCTTTTGTTCTAATAATATATTTTATCGTCTCCAATAAACCCAAGATAATATTCTCAGCATATAAGCTGGCTTCTGTATTTTCACAACATGCCTTTTGTTCTAATAATATATTTTATTGTCTCCAATAAACCCAAGAAAATATTCTCAGCATATAAGCTGGCTTCTGTATTTTCACATCTCCCTTCTTTCTTTGCCACGCTGTAAGATCTTAGGAGACTCACAGAATTTTCATTTCCCCTGTAGTCCTTATCCCAGCTCTTGTAGAAAGTTTAATTCTCTTTAGAAAGAATGTATTATATATAGATACGTTTTTTTATTTGCTTAAAAACACCAGTGAAGAGTACACAGGTTAAGTGTCCTTTATTCAAAACATTTGAGACCAGTAGTACATCAGACATTTGAAGCTTTAGAATTTTGGAATATTTGTATATACATACTTAGTTATCTTAGGATGGTACCTAAGCCTAAAAGAAAAGGTTGATGTTTCTCCTTCACACAGCCTACAGGTATATTAAGTTGGGTTTTGTTGTTATTGTCTTGGTTTGGTTTTGGTGCACCTGCTTCACCTAAGCCATCCACCAATAGGGTCAGCAGATGTTGGGGTTGACAACATATGGTATCTTGTGCTTGGTCAAAACGTTTTATACTGTGGTATTTTAGACAATGTTGGATTTGTCGACTAGACATATTCAAAACATGTGTGTGCACACACACACACACAAATGAACCCTAAAATGAAATTTAAGACCTAATGGTTACTTTTTCTTTTAAAGTGGTGAAAATTTAGGGCTGGAATCCAAATACTTGAAGAAAAGAGAAGATAGCATTCCTTTACGTGGACTCAGCCAGAATCTGTTTAGTACTTCAGGTGAGGAGACATCTATCTGTACTGGGTATGGAAAGTTTTCATTTAATGTGTCTAGGACTGAAGTAGTAACAGTGTCTTTTGTCCTCTTTTGCAGACCATCAGAAAGATGGCATCCTGGGGGCATTACAGACATCTTCCAAACCCACAATTCTCCCCTCTTCATCTTCAGCATATTTCCCCGGGCAGTTACCAAATAGTTAATCCAATACTGTTATTGGTTACTGACAGTTTAGAAATTCAAGTGGCATAACGACCCATTAATAACAACCATTTTTCCCCTCATTCCTGTTCTGTCATCTGGATTCTTTGTAATGCTGCTGCCGTTTACAAATTTAGGGGGTTGTTAAAGATTCTGAGTAAATGGTATCTTTATTCTGTAAGCAGAATGTTTCAAAAAATAGCACTGAATTTCACCCAGTTCTTATCAGTTGGTCTGAATGAGAAACCGGTAATGAAAAATACACCCGGCAAGGGAATAGCAACAAGCTAAAGAAAGCTTAATTTGCCACCTGACAACTGGGGGACATTGTGATCACCTTAAAAGTTTTTTTTTAAACATGTTTATGCATATTGGTTTTGAGACAGGGACTTTTTTATTTTTTCTTCAAGATGGGGTTTTTCTGTGTAGCACTGGCTGTCCTGAACTCGCTCTGTAAACCAGGCTGGCTTTGAACCCAGAGATCTGCCTACCTGTCTTCCAAATGTTAAGACTAAAGGTGTGTCCCACCATGACTGGTTTATTCTTTCCCATCCCATCTCTGCCCAGATGGTTTATACCTTCCTACCCACTTGTTTTTTCTCCCTCAAAAAAGAAAAACATAAAAAATAGTGTAACAAAAAATATCAACGGAAACAATGGAGTCCATTTTGTGACAGCCAACAACTCCTGTGTGTAGGCCCTACCCTGGAGTTTGGTTGATATAGACACTCTTAAGCACTTTAAATCGCTGAAATGAATTAAAGTATTCATACTGAGTAAATTATTCTGTGTGAAACATTTGACCTATGAAATAATTTTTATGTAAAAATAATTTGGACATTGTATTTACTTTAGTCATCTGGGCTGAGCTAAGAGCACAAAAATCTTCAGTGTAACACATCATGAATATCTATGGTATCTTTATATAATCAAAATTCGTACTCAGTGTTAAGAAAGAAAAAAATTAACTATTGGAATTTACAACTTAGTTTTTCACAACTTAAACTTCAAGAACTATTCCTTAGAAATTAGGTAAGTAGTTTCAAAAAAGGAAAAAACCCCTTCACCATGGGGGCTGGATAAATAGTGCTTAAGACCTTGTACTGCTCTTGCAGGCTGGACCTGAGTTCAGTTCTCAACACTCATGTTGGGGTGGTTTAAAGCTGGGAACTCTGGCTACTGAGGATCCACTGACCTTGGCACACACTGAATTCAAGTGCAAATAAATAACCATGCAAGACAGACATGAAACAAAATTTTGCAAATCTTTAACCTTAAGGGTCTCATTTTGTTTCCTTGTTTACAACTACCTAAAGAAAATTAAAATCCTGGCAAGACCCCAAATCTCATTTGTAAAATGCTAACAATGCTGAGCATTTTTAAAGGTTTCCAAGGTCTGAAAAAAATGGCTCGGTGGTTGATGGCTGCTCCTGCAGAGGTTCCATTCCCAGCATCCTGTGGCAATCTACAACTATGGATACTAGAGACCCAAGAGACCTGTTGCCCTCCACTGGCTTCCGAGTGCATGCACATGCTGGATATATAAATATTCATACAGGCAAAACATTCATACACATTAAATTTTTAAGTATTTTATACAGCGGAAGCCACTTAAAAGTTATGACATGCCAACTGGAAGAGCCACAGGAAGACTCGGATCTTTTAATCTCAGAAGATGCTTGCAACTGCAAGCTATCAAGGGATATAATTAAAAAATTTAGTGATGTTAAGAATATTGTTACAATTACTTAGAAGCACTTAACTCTGGGAAGAAGTCTTTTGTAAATAGTATGTAATGTACATAAGGGGTTATGGCAGGCTTTAGGGAGGGATAGGGCATATATAACTTTTTAAAAAACAATACCTTTGTTCTTACTATTTATAAACACATTTCTAAGAGTGTCTCTGTGCTGAGTGTCCGTGCACATGAACTGTGCTAATTCTTTGCTCTACCTCTTCAGTTTTGTTTGAAATTGTTTTGTGGTGTATAACTGTACATGTGTTAAAAATAATCAAAATGTCTGTTAATGCTGTTTCTAAAAATGTGACCTTTGTTATAATAAAGTACAAACTTAGCATGAAAACAAAAGACTGACTTTCATAGCCTGTGCTCAAGAAATCAAGTATTTCCAGTTGATTTGCAAATGTTGCATTTTTATCTTTAGGGTTGTTTTGGTGAGGTGAGGGCAAACAAATGGTCTACAGAGGAGGTAAGTTAAGACTTGTTTCTGTAAAAATGTTTATGATAACAAATAAAGCCCAAACAGGCCTTATAGGGACTCACAGATCAAGACTGTTTTTAAAAAGAAAAAAATCATTAAAATATTTAATTTTATTAACAGAATATTTACATTTTGAGACCTTATTTAATCATAGTGAATGCTCCAAGTTTAAAAAGCATTAGGCAGTAACCACACACAGGATGAAAACAGTGTAAACTATACAATACTTTATGTACATTTTTTACAAAGTAACACTTTTTTAAATAATATAACTGGACACAAAAATATACACTTTAGAGAAATTCACATCAGTAATTGTATAAAGCTCTCTTCTAGGGTCCTGAAAATTTAGGACAAACATTAGCTCTGTAAATAAAGTGTTACTGTGACAGTCCTGAAAGGCCACTATATATATTTATCTACATATAGATATCACATTGACATTTTCAAGGCTACCAGCTTTACTATATAATTTTTAGACTATGTATTCAAGTGTTGAGGTCCTTATGATTATGCAAACATCAAAAGAATAGTGGTATAAGAAGCAGAACATAGATGTATAGGCTCTGGCCACCCCAATTTAAATTCTAAGTGGCTGATATTTCCATATCACAAAACAGTAGTGAATAATGTTTTAAATAAATTTATGGCATACAAGCTTGGAACATGATTCTGGTTTTCTACAATTTTCACAAGTTTTTGTTGTTTTAAATGCAAACAATTCTTTACCATTTCTTTATTCTAGTGCACCTGCATTAAGGCTTTGAATTATTTGACCCAAGATTTACAATATTAAAATCTGACTCAGGCTTTTACAATGTTAAAGCAAACAGGTCCACAACCATTAATACCTACCATGTCACTGAGTCAGCACGAACAGAGGTAAAGCTCAACACCTTAAGGAAATGGTAGCAGAGACGTGCTAACAGCGGAGTTACACATATAGCTTTTAATTAAAGATGTATAATAAAACAGTTTAGTGGCAAGAGATTGGTGCTAATAAACAAAAGGTTTCTTTTAGAAAGAAATTGTAACATCTTTGGAAAACTGTCCGGTTCTTTCTTTAGTTCCCACGGAGTTCATGCAGATATTTCTTAAGACAATCTTAAAAGTACATTGTAGATGGAAATGGAATGTACATCCAGAACTATAGGTGAAAACTAAGACCTGGGTGCCGATAGAAAAGTCTTCCTGATTTCAGTCATCACACATTTGTGTCCTGGAGTAAAGGTTCTTTGGCCTCTCCTGGCGCTTGTGTACTGTGAGGATGGCTGTGACCACCACAGTGCTTTCTCCAACTGCTGGACCTTAAACTTAAATTAGTATGTTCCGGAATAAACAAGGCAACGAGCAGAGCCAGCAGTACTGAACAGGCTCCAAAGAGGAAGGGGGGACCAGGGATGATGGAATTCTGAGGAAGAAACAATAGTTAGGGTTTATGCACAGATACTTAAACCCCCCCTCCCCGCAAGAATTGCTTAACAACTATTTCCTCAGATTTGTTGTTGCTTCTTTTATTTTTTCTGAGACAGTGTCTCTGCAACAGCTCTAGCTGTCCTGGTGGCCTCCAACTCAGAGACCCTCCTGTGAGATTAAAGGCATGGGCTCAGATTTTTTCCTGAACCAGTGACTCCATTAAAGCAGCAGTTATAAACTACTTCACTTTTCAGGGTCTTTACAATAAGAATAAAGTCCTGCACACAAAAAGTGGCAAAGCAACTTGGACAACTGTGCAGTGCTTCTAGCACAGAACCTGAGAGCAGGTGTTCCCTGCACCTCCACTAATCTGCTATTCCCAGAGGAAGATGGGGACCTCAAAGTCAAGCAGAGCTACACAGATTAACACCTGTAGAATCAATACCCTTTGTTTCAAAAACAGTACTGTCAAATCAGAAACATACAAAACAGGTAAACATTTTTGTTTTAACCTCAAATTACATTCATTCTGACACAAAATTCTTTGGCACTGTCAGTTTTTGTTGTATGTGGCCCGCTGCATATTTCTTGGGGGGTGGGGAAGTAGGCTTGGCTAGAGAAAACTCTTGCTAAATCAAGGAAACCAAAGAGCTGTTTGTATTGACTCAATTGTTCTTGTGGCTTGGCGTTAGTAATTTCAGTTATAAGGAGGGAAATAAAGCAAGCACAACAAACGTAAGCATAACCGACTGCACCTAGAGCTGAGTGACAGCAGTGACTACGGCAGTCCGAAGAGAAGCACAAGTATGGGGCGGAGAAACGGCTAACATGCCATTACATATGGCTTCATTCTTAGAGGAAAAAGTATGCACAGACAGTTTTGCAGAGGTACTTGGAATGTAGGGCTGGAGCAAATGCCTTTTCCTGTTAGGTAAGCACCCTATAGCAGGGATACACCCCAATCCATTTGGAGTTTCATTTGACCTAAAGAAAGAACTTGTACTTTCAATAATACTTGTATTTACAAAAAACCAGTAATGTTTTGTTTTCAAACCTTCTTTTAGTCCGGCTAAATAAATGGTAAGTTTTGATATGCAAATGATTACCTGTTCAAAGTGGTGCTGAGGGCTTGTGTTTGTCCCCAGGTCTGAACCCGTGATTGGCAGTTCTTTAAGTTCCACATGGAATATGTAGAAAATGAACCCATAAAGGGCTGGTCCTAAACCATTGCACAATCCTCTGATTCCTGTTATCATTCCTTGAACAACACCTACATGGTTAAAGAAATCATTTAGCACGTTATCCTTTTTCCTACTCTTTAAAAAAAAAACAAACAACAACATGAAATCAAACTAAACTGGGATTGTTAACAGATACTAGCAACTTCCTCTAAACAGTATTAAAAGCTGAGAAGCCACCAGTGGTCACTGTCCTATGTAAATGCAGGCCCAGACATAACAGCAACTCTGGGCAGCAAAAGCACTTGGCTTTTGGCTATAAAGCAGCCAGGAACTCCTAAGTACATTAAAAACCATCCCACACAGTTCGATATTCACTCCAATATATACTATTGAGTTGATTTCATTTTCTTTAGGGTCATTTTGCTAAATAAAAATGCAACTTGTTTTTACCACAGGCCTTTCCTTCCTAAGTGACCACTGCCACCTCTATCCTCTTTCTCTTACAGCCAGGTTTTATCTGTTAACACACCAACAACTAAATGTCACTAGCACAAAACCCTTCTCTATGTCCTCATGTATCTAAAGACTACTGAAGCTACAGAATTTTACAAGGTTACAATGAACTGCAAGGTGCCTATCACAATAGCAAAATGACAGTGAAACTTTTAGTAAATCAGAACATGAACGTGCACTGTCCCACACAAGCTCATGTGCTGAATTTCAGTCCCTATGTGGGAAGGCCCTAGTTCAGAATGCTGGGGTGAGTTCTTGAAAATATATCTTGCTCCTAGCTTCTTCCTGTTTATTCTTTGTCAACCATTATGGTAAGTAGCTCCTACCCATATTCCTCCCTCTGGGACCACAAACAATGAGGCCAAGCAACCATGGACTGAACCCTTTAAAAACTAGAGCTGAAGAGATGGCTCAAAGGTGAAAGTACTGACTGCTCTCCCAGAGGACCAGGCTTCAATCTCTAGCACCTACATACCGCTTACAACTGTTTCAAGGTATCCGATACCTTTACTTACATGCATTCAGGCAAAACACCAATGCATATTAAAGACAGATCATTTCAAAAACCAAAACTTTAACGATGTAAATCCTTTAGACTGTTTCTGTTGGACATTTGTCACACTGATGCAACAGCCAAACATCCAATATTCAAAGGACAAGGGACCACTAGCCACTAAAAATTAAGAGTCTCAGGACCTGCTTTACTGCAGGCAGCAACTCACCCTGTTGATCGGCATCAGCAGTTCGGGAAACAAGGGCACTAACAGCTGGAAAAGTAATGCTAGACATGGCTGCCACTGCCCCAGCAGCCCACATCATCCTGTAATTAAAGAAGCAAAACAAAAATTAATACTGCTTCTCCATTTTACCTGACAAATCAAACCAAGTCATCCTGACTGTTCAATGGCTGTGGTTCAGGAAAGAGAAGTGTGCTTTCTCTGTTCCTCTAATTGGCTGTGGGTAAGTCATTTAAAGGTATAGCCCTGTGTACTCTAGAAACAGTAACTACTTGTTCATAACATGGTGTGGTATTTTGTTGTAAAAATAGGTTGTTAAGTTCCAAACCATGACTTACACGGAATATTCTGTGGCAAGCTGAGAGGCTATGTTGAGGATTATACATAAAATCAGTAAGAAACATCAGTGTATTTAAACATTGAAGCCAGTAATCATACAAGGTGCCCATGGATTTGTGTTTCAATTTAAAGATCACTGACAAGATAGATCCAAAGTATAAAGGGTAAGTAACCTGAATGCTCCTGGCTACTTGTTTGAAATAAATACTTCACATTTGTGGGCACCTCTACAAAGGCTGGACTTCATCACCCACTAAAACACATTCTTAGTGTTTACCAAGCCCAGAGAGGTGAGCAGCCCAACCCTACCATCAATACCAGGCTACAAGAAACAAGCCTGTAAGAAAAGCTGAGCCTGATCATGAAGCCAGAATGTAAGTAAATGGACTGTGCTCCCGCTCAACCTGCCAGTGAGGAACACTAGTTAAGCCCCCCACACTTCAAAACAAAACAGATAAAAGGTTGTCTTTGTTGCCACAGAATCCTGTGCTGTTTCCTAGTAACAAACTGATTAAATGAAACTTACAGATTCAATAGCTTAATAATCTTATGTGGAAATCAAAAACAAATCAACAAACAACCTCCTGCCGCTGCCACTATTTAGCCTTAAGCCAGGCTAGAACATATATATATGGGGGGGGGGGGGGGTGTGTGGAGGAATCATACTGTGCATGCTCTGAAGCACTGCCAGAAACAGGCTACAGTCAATGGCTGCTGGGAAAGAGGAAAAGGTCGGGGCGCATGGTTATGCACACCTGTAGTTCTAGCACTTGGCAGCTTTAGCTTAAAAAGAAGAAAAAAAAGAGAACATGTCTCAAAAACAACAACAAAAAATTGCACAAAATTTTCTTTTGCTGGGGTGTGGCTATGGGTAGGCTGCTCCCACCCCACACCATACCGTGTACACATGGATAGTCCTAGTTGGCTTCTGAGTTAAATTCACACACACCATAAACAGGTGTCTGTGAGGTTTGGAGAGAAAGATGTTGAGGAGTCAGAAGAGGATTGGGAGGGGGTCTGGTTGTAAAGGGCTAACGTGACCAAAATACATTATACAGGTAAATGAAAATTTCAAAGAGTATAAAAAATCTGGAAAATGAACATTACAATACTTATACCTACCAAGGTTCTGAACCAAAGCCATACCATGCCAGCTGCAATATTTGAAATCCCAGTCCCAATAAGATGGTGTTCTTATTTCCAATCGACCGCATGAGTAAACTCAAGACTATGGTCTAGAAGACAAACGCACATTATCATTATCACAAGGTTTTATTTTTATTTATTTATTACTTACAGAAATTGATTTTCTCCTTCCACACAAGGGTTCCAGGGGCTAAACCCAGGTATTAAGGCTTGGTGACATACTTTTAGCCTCTGAGCCATCTCGTTGGGCCTTATGAAAAAGGTTTTAAACAGAGGGAAAGGGTGGTTTCTTTCATTCTGATGAAGTACCTTTCCCACAGTGTGGTGTTGTTTTTCAGTAGACACTGCCAACTAACTCAGAGCTAACACATCCACTAGAGTCGGCTTCATATCCCCTTAACATACTTGTAATGACGACCAATGCTGACACACAACTCTGGGTTCCCGATGGAGATGCCCAATTTGTAACAGCATAATTGAAGCTTCAGGCTAACTGGTTTAGATGAGAATGGCCCCATCTGCTCATCTGTTTTCAATAGTTGGTTCCAAGGAGATGGAACTGTTTGGGAAGTCTTAGGTATGGTCTTGTTGAAAGAGGTAATGTCCCTAGGGTAGGCTTTGGGATTTCAAAAGCCCACAACCAAACCCTGCCTCCTGCATGTGGACCAGATGTAAGCTCTCAGCTACTGTTTCACACATGCCTGCCTACTCGTTCCCATATTCCCTGCCACGATAGTCATCTGCTCTAACCTTCTGCAACTGTGAACCTTGCACTAAACTCTCTTCTATAAAGCTGGCTTGAGCATGGTGACTATCACAGCAGTACAGAAGTAACTAAGACAGACTTCAATGCTATCCAATAGCTCAGCAACCACACACAACTTCATCTAAACCTGTTGCTGAAACCAGGAAGATTCTATGAAAGATGCAAGATTTTAATGTGTATGATATGGAAATTTTTTATTTAAGAGAACAGACCAAAAAAAAAAACAAAAAAACAAAAAACCAGGCTGGACCATGATTTTGAGACCCTGGATAAGTCTACTTTGGTTCTCTCTTACCAAGTACAGCTACAGCACATCAATTTCAGAATTCAACAGGAGGAAATGAGGTATTTACAAAAAGTGCTGAGAGCAGTCCCTGGCACACAGAAAGCATACAAATGCTTTTGTTGGTAGATGGACATTCCTCTATTTCAAATCAAATGAAATTCAGCATGGATTGGGGCATCAAAAATAATTTGGCTATTCTAACTCAAATTGAATACAGCACACGAAAGAGCTAATAAGTCTGCAGAGTGGTTCCAGTGATTATTCTTCACTACCTCCTCGCACATCAAATAGTTACAAAGTGCAAGTTGAAATTTAATGCTTAACATTATATGAGGTTTGGTAACAAATAAGCCAGTAAAAAGTAAATAAAGCTACTTTTATGTCTAGGTGTGGTGACTCAAGTGTGTAACCTGAGGCTGAGTCAGGAGAACTGACCTGTGTTTGAGGCCAGCCTAGGCTAGAGTTGAGTTCTAGGCTAACATGAGTAAGAATGAGTACTTGCCTCAAAGCGATTCCTAGAAAGATTTTTAGATGATAACCAACAACTATCACCCCAGACCAAGCTCTTAGAAGATCTGAGATCTCAGCTCTCTTATGAAGCACATACAGGACAGAGTGCCCAGGCCTGCCATCCTGTGGGATTAGGCTCTCTGGGAGCTAATGTACAAAATTCCCTGAGCAGCAGTGTGCCAGAAGTTCAATTCACTAAAAAATATCTGGACAAAGCTGGCATTTCTCAGCATAACAAGTGTGTGAAAATGTAAATTTTTATTTTCTCTAATAAGATTCTGTTATTCTTTCCTTGTAAGGTGATGCTGTCTATTGCTGGTGTGTGGGGCAAGGTGGAGAGTATCACAGATTAGTTACATAGGAAGGACTAGATGCAAGAATTTCAGTTTTACTTATAGAATGTATCAGAGACAGGCTTCAGTTAATCAAAGAAAACTGGAGTCTACTCAGGACTTTATTAGGTCTAAGGCAGTCCATAGGTCCAGAAATGACAGTCTTGGTTTAATTCTAGCTGAACTATAAAAGGATTACTGGTCATTGTGTAAAAGCCAGAATTCCTCAGGCCCTTGTGAAAATGCTCCATCTGCCAAAAGTAGCCATTGCCTCCATCCACTGTGGTTGTACATCAAAGCTCATGCTGGCCTCCAGGTTCCCTCAGTCCCTATTCACAACTTGTAAGTTTCAAAGTCCACACTAGCTACCTGACCCTTCCCACCCAACCCGCTACTTACTCTCTTTACAACTACTGTCTTCTATTCCCTCTCTCGCTATTCCCACTTCCCTAGTCCTGGCCATATCCAGATGTTTTTGGCTGTTCTTTATTATCTACAATAAAGAACCCCCACACAACGGAGCAGCTATCATTTCAGTAGTTTCTTACTATGATCCTTTACATACACTGTAGCATCTAATTTCTGGGAAAAATGAGGATGCAAAGCTTAAAGAATTTGGGAAAGTGTACTCAAGAACATCCCGAAATAGCACTTGAGTCTCAAAGTCCTGCTTCCTCTTAAGGCTCTAAAGCAGTGAGTCTCAGTCTTCCTGGTGCTGTGACCCTTATTAAGGTTCCTCAGTGTGGTGACCCCCCATCATACAGTTATTTTCATTGCTACGTCATAACTGTAATCGTCACATAAATATCTGATGTGCAGAATATCTGATATGGGACTCCCAATGGGGTTACAACCCACGGCTGAAAACCACTGCTGCAGAGGTTCCCAGGGCCAGAACACAGGAGGCTGGCCCGTACACAGTTGGCAGGCTGTGGGCAGAGCTATGTACTCTTCAGAATGTGAGGCTAAGGAAGCTGATGCTTTCCAAGCACAGATCACAAACACCACCAAAACCTGCTTATAAAGCAGCACCTCACAGCCCTCTATTAAACACAGTCAACTAGTAATTGTTGATTTTCAGAATTCATGCTTCTGAATTTAAGAAGCCAGAAGCAACCAGTAAGTCCTAATTTAGGAAAGGGTACAAAGAGAGCCTAGAATCACCCCCTCTGAGCAACAAAAACATCTTGTGAATTGCTAGCCCGCTCACAGACTTGCAAGTGGGAACAAAAGGTGTGTGCTTTCTTAAAGCCACAAGGCATCATTCAAGTCAGAAACAGAATCCAGAAACACAGGTCTCCACCCTTCCTGGGGTCACATCCTGTGTACAATTACCAAGGCTGACTCGCTGCTGAGAGTCTCTCATACAAGACTAAAAGACCCTACAAATCAACAATCTGTTCATACTGGGCTTCGCTGCTGAGAGTCTCTCATACAAGACTAAAAGACCCTACAAATCAACAATCTGTTCATACTGGGCTTTCCAAGGTGTTCCTGGAGTCCCTTGGGATTTACTCGCTAGCCTTCCTTCCCTTATCGATACCAATGGCATCAAACAGGCCTCTGCTTTCTTAATAGTACCACGAGCACTTTCACGCTCAGGGAGTTATTCCCATCATTCAACCATTTAAAATTCTCTCTTCCTCCACCAATTTCTATAGCTTATTCTTCATATCCTTGGCCAAGTGCCACTTTATACATCAAGCACTTCTTAGATTCTCCAAATAAAACCTTTCCCCATGGTTCTATACTTCTCCCCTTTCTTTGAAGTTTTCATTATAACTGACATTTCCAACAATTTACCTACATTATCTTTCATTCCTGAGAACATGAACTCTAAACAGCAGGGATCAACACCACTGCTCTATCCACAGCACCTACTGTGCCACAGACATTCAGTGAATTAGTTGTTGACTTCACAGAACAAGAAATTCTGATGTACATGAATAAACTGCCATTCTTGTTATACACCACATACGGACTAATGTGCATCCATCCTAAAAATCTCATCAACTACTAGCTATGCTAACTTAAGTTTTTGAACCTATAGATTAGACTTATGTCCTGTCAGGCATGGTAGCACATGCCTTTAATCCCAGAACTCTGGAGGAAAAAGCAGGAGGATCTCTAAGCTTGAAGCTAGCCTGGTCTACATGGTGACACCCAGAACAGTCAGACTAGGTAGAGAGACCTATCTCCAAAACAAAACAAACAAACAAAAAATTCCCCACCATGCCATCATGGTCTGAAGCCTCATTTGGGTGGGTTGCCTGATATGACATCACTCTAACAGAAACTCACCTGTGCAATAATGGACAGAATGCCAAGAACTGCTATAAAGGCTGCAACACTTTCTGGGGAAAACTTCATTATCTAAAAGGTTTCCAAAACAGGTGAGATTAATGCAAAAAGGAACCATGTTAGTGTAACTACTTGTATGTTAATATTAAGTGGCTAGAAACAAATGCTCATCCACAACTTTTAATTCTATTTACTTAAACACAAAAGTCTTCGGAAAAATGACTTAAGATGAAAAGTACCTTAATGCTTAAAAGATCCCTTTTACTTAGTTAGCTGTAAGCTATCAAGCACCCAATATCACTTTACAAATATAACTACAACATGAGGTCTTGGGTTTCACCCCAGTGATGGGGAACAGAAATAGGTACTCTGAACAAAAGGTTAAATTCTTATTCTACCAGAGAAATCCTTTCTCAAAAGAGAAATCTTGCGAGCTTATTGTTTATAAAATAGCACTGTATTGTTAGGTACTTTTTGTTGTTAATTTGACACATCTCGGGAGAGAAAATCATAATTGAGAAAATATCTTCATATTTTCATCACATTGGCCTCTAGGCAAGTCTATGGGGACAATTTCTTGACTACTGACTGATATAGGAGGGTCCAGCACACTACAGGTGGTTTCCCTGGGACAAGGTGGTCCTGAGAGGTATAGAAAGCTCACAGTTCATAGCTGAACATGAATTTGAGGAGGAAGCCAATAAGCAGCACTCCTGCATGGTCTCTGCTTCAGTTTCTGCCCGGATTTCCTTCAATGATGGACTGTGGCAAGTAAAGCCCTTTCTCCCCGGGCTGCTTTTGACAAGGGTGTTTTATCACAGCAGGAGAAAGCAAACTAGGACAAACATTCATTCATAGACAAGTACAGCTCCCTGAAAATGACAACTGTCCTTAACGTGATGGTCTACTGTGGCAGGACCTTACCTGTCTGAGGTATAAGAAGAAGCTGGAGTACTGGCCGGCCTCTGGTAGGTAGGAGAGAAACACTGTGATACAGATCAGCAGCACAATGGATTCTTGGCCCACTTTCTTTAAAGACTAAAACAGGAGAAACATCAACACACACTTATGTCAAAAACTCACCACTAGCATATTTTTAGGCATATATGGTAGTTCATGCTTTTAACTGAAAAACACAGGGGACTGATATAGAATAAACTCAATGTTGGGGCCAGCTCAGGCCACACAGTAAGACATGATTGTAACAACAAATATATGAATAAATCTAAAGATGCTTTCCCTGAAGAACATCCAGAGAGAAGCATTCGTATTCCACTGAATCGGGGATTCACTCTTTGCCAAGGAGAACTTACTGCAAAGGGGTCAGCCTGTTCCCAGGAAATGGGAGCTCCCCAAGACGCTGGCCGCATCTTCTCAGGCAATGACTCTGGCACAGCAACAAGGATAAAACAGATGTCTAGCAGAGCTATTGCCGTGGCGAGGACCACCACTAAGCTGTCCCCATACACTCGCCCAAGGTAAGCTCCAATTGCAGGGCTGGTGACTAAGCTGGCAGCGAATGTTGCTGA
This sequence comes from Phyllotis vaccarum, assembly GCA_033318265.1. Lineage (NCBI taxonomy): Eukaryota > Metazoa > Chordata > Mammalia > Rodentia > Cricetidae > Phyllotis > Phyllotis vaccarum. The sequence goes on along the minus strand of JARWLC010000015.1, from coordinate 42,310,507 downwards.
AACCTGCAATCAAAAACAGCGGGGGATTATCTGAGACTCCCTGCCAGCACCCAGTCACCATCCTCCTCCTCAAACAAGCTGCAACTCCACTGCTCCTGAGCTCGCCTGCAGATCAGCACACCAGATTCCCCTCTAAGGAGACGGACTTTGAAGCCCTTTGTGCACATACATCCTACAGACAAATTCAAAGGCAAAAAGACCAGCAAACCAACAAGAAACTAAAAACTGGTCTAGCTGAGGAAAAGTGAGGAGCGCAGAGCATCACACAAACACACTCGTGCTAGTCCTCAACACAGCATTAATCTCTTGCATTTTCTCTACAGTCTAAAATCTCTCACTGCTACAAGATCCAACTGTGATTTTTCTCATCTAATTAAATGCTTATTATGCACTGAGAGCTACCTAAATCAAACTTAAAGAGTTTAAATGTCAAGATTAGAAAGAGCAAAGATACCTGCCACTGAAACCCTCTCTAACCTCTGAGGAAGTGGGGACAAGCAGAGATAAAGATCAGAGAAAACTCCAGTCACCCCAGACACAGCTGCTTTACCACACCGATGAACTGCAAATCAGCAGATTTGAAAGCAGATAATGCCTAATCAAAACCACTCTCTTCAGAAGGAACTAGAAATTAAAGCTAGGTTTGGTAGCTGCCTACTCTGTGAGGCCTTGTGTTGACTCTCCAGCACTCAGAGAAGAAAGCAAGCAAACTACGACCTTTACTGTTTGCCATTTTGACTTTTGAATGTGGTTAACCAACAGTTTACTCTGAACTTTATGAATAATGGTTAAAGTGGATATAGGCTTTTTAATTTGGGGGAAGGGTTGAGACAGGGTTTCTCTGTGTAGCTTTGGAGTCTGTCCTAGAACTAGCTCTGTGTAGATCAGGTTAGCCTTGAACTCACAGAAATCCACCTGCCTCTGTCTCCTGGATTCAAAACATGTGTCACCATTGCCTGGCAACATTTGAATTTTTTGCATTTAATTAATTAATTAACTAATTAATTTGTGCATTCACTCATTTATATGTGTACTTGTAAACATGTCCAGAGGTCAGAAGACAGCATATCATAAAATAAAATGGAATGAAATCTAAAAGCTGCTGTTCATCCAGGGCCTAAGCCTCTCACAATTACACTTTAAAAAGCCATATTTCTTAATCCAAGCAGCCATCAAGAGACAGTCACTTCTCAATAAACAAAGCAAAGAAAAGTGCACAGCAACACCCGATGGATGCGATAAACCTTAAGACGCACTAAGTGAGCAATCTCAGACACAGCTCATCGTATACTATGCAATCTGTGTGACTGCTGTCTGGACTCAGGGTGGAGTGAGGACAGATGATGAATGGGTCTGAGAGTGTTCCCCGGGTTGATGGAGATACTAAAACCAGACGGTGGCACTTCATTAGGGAGCCAGAGCATAGCAGGAACAGCTTGGGTGAGGCAAAGGGCATTTCTGCTGTGCACATCAGATGAGCTCACATTTGCAATGCAGTGAACAAAGGCCCAGTCAGCGTCTGCTTGTGTTTTATATCTCTCAATTCTACCAGCTTCTGATCATCTCTTTCTGGCAGAAAGAGAATAACTACAAAAATCACTTTTTCCTTTATCTAGATCCACATTATTTCTATGTCAGTATCATTTGCTGGGTTAGCCAAAGTGAAGAATTGACCAGACTGGAAAATTCTCTTTTCTTTTCAAAGAGTCTCACTATGGAGCTCTGGCTGGCGTGGAAACTGCTATGTAGACCAGGTTGGCTTCAAACTCAGACACCTCTCTGTCTCTGCCTCCTGAGTAGTGCTGAAATTAAAGGTGTGCATGACCAAACCATGCTTGGGAAATTCTTTAAAAGCTCAGACTAGCCTTGTGCAGTGGTTTTATCTACAATCAGCAGTCTAGAGGCAGAAGTAAGCCTGCCTGGGCACAATAAGAAAAGGGCTTTTGCTAGGAAAAATTGAACTACTTCCATAGAACCCCAACCTCCAACTATATTATGGTGGTTGTAGAACTGCACGAACTTACTAAAGTTCACTGACTAGACACATAAAATAAACTTCAAGTAGATTTCAATAAAGCTAGAATTTTTTATTTTTCAATCCTGGCTATAATAAGCCTCATTATTATTTTTCAAGGTTTAACCCTACAACTAAAACCATTAGTATTTTTTAATGAGTTTCTCCCCTACATACTACCTATACTCTCCTCTACCAAAGCCTCTCAATGCCAATTTTTTTTTGAATTATCTTTGAATCAGAATCAGTTTTTTGTGGAACTAAGAGCCAATCAGAAATAATACCCAGTCCTTATCTATCACACATTTATTTGCTGAAATTCATCTCTGCCCTGCTGCTGTACATTTAAATAACAGTAGTCATTTAATTCCTAGATTTAAGAGGAGAGCAGACTGTACTGCAATTAGTTAATTTAACTATTCAGGAACTGGCAACCAATTGCCTATGAGCTACATAAGCTAAGAAGGTATTTCAATTTTCATTTCTTCAATTTATACAATGTGTGTAGGGAGGGTGTACACACATGTGGAGGTCACGTGTCTTCTAGAGCTCAAACCTAAGTCATCAGGCTTGGTAGCAAACTCACTTACCTGCTGAGCCATCTGTCCGGGTCTGGTTAGCACATTCTTAAAGACTTATTGACACACACACACACTAACATAGACAACACAATGGGATAGAGACTGTACATGACTCACAAAACGTTAGAAAAGATTTACTAAGCCCTGACCTAGATGTTAGCCTTAAATTTTAAATTACCTCAATGAGTTATTAAATGAGTAATTTTATTTCCTTATTTTTAGAATTCCAATTAAAAAAATCTGACAAAATATGTAGCCACTTTAAGTCTGACACCACTCACAGAAATTCCTAAGTGGTAACTATCAAAGCTTATTTGGCTCTAGGCTCTCATGTAGTCTTGTTTAATTAGTCAAGGTTAAATAATTAATATGTGTCAGCTTCCTTAGTTCTGAGATTACAGGTATGTACCATAGCAACTTTGAAAAGACTTACAATGCAATCTACTGAGCGATAACAAATCAGCACTTCTCGATAGAGGCCCTTAGTACAGGCACAAAAGACTGCTGAAGGAGGAAGGTACATACCAGCCCATAAGCCATACTTCTTTCATGTTCTTGAGTTATATCTGCTACATATGCAAATACCACAGAGAATGTCACTGCAAAAACCCCAGAGACAGAGATGACAGCAAAGTACCACCTAAGAATGAAAGGCAGGCAAGAAAAAATGATTAGAACAATCACCATTACTTAAAATGCTCCTTCATGTTTATTAGCTAAGAACTTTCTAGGACAATGCACAAACTAGTACATCAATGAATCCTAGGCCAGTTACTATGAAAGCATATAAACAGCAGCAAGCTAAAAAACTAATATGCTTCACTCATTACAACTTTCCTTGCAAGTAGTATATAGAAATAAAATCCAGCAAAAGCAGCCACTGCATGTTTGCAGTGAGCCTGTACAGAGCTGCAGGTTTTCCTTCAGCTGTTTTTGGCTCTTCAATTGTTAGTGAAACAAACTCTTCACAATGAAGAGACTCGAAGGGCAGTGCCATAAAATTTCTCTAAGGAATAAAAAAGGGCTGCAGAGGTGACTTTGTGGTACTAGCCTGCTACACAAGCATTAAGGGCAGAATGCAAAAGGTAAAAAAGCCAGCACTGGAGCACAGAGAAATGCACATCTTAAGAGTTCACTAGCCAGTCAAAGCTAGTATAAAGAGCATGCTCTCCCAAGTTCAACTGAAAGGTTCTGCTTCAAAATACAAGGTAGAGAAATAATTGACACTTAACAGCCCAGTATTAGTCTCTGGCCTCCACATGAGCCCAGATGGAACACGGACATGCGTGCGCACACAATCTGTCCTGGGACTTACTCTGTAGACTAGGCTGGCCAAGAACTTGAGAAGTCCATTTGCCACTGCCTCCCTGGGACTGAAGTATGCCACTACCGTGAGTCTACCCCTAATTTTTATCAGTTGCTAAGGATATGCTTTTAACAGAAGCATATATTCCTGAAATCTGACCAAAGATATACATTACGTGAGTAAGAGCCAGATTTAAGAGAAAGTAGCATTGAAGGTCGTGGTGCATGTAACCACAGCACAGCACTCTTTAGTACTGGGCAGGATTTAGAGGTCAAGTCCAGTTTGTAGTACACAGCAAGATCTTACTGCAAAACACAAAGCTGTGTAGCCATCCTTTCTAGTCCTCGAAAGCTGATGCTGACTGTGCCTGGCATTGCTAAGATGGCTGAGCCTGGAAGAACAGCAACAGGAAGTCTTCTTCACTGTAACTTATACTCAAGCTTTAGACAGTTAACTCCACAAATCCTTCTGATATAAAAATAAACAAACAGATTTTGAGCAACAATCATTTTGGGCTTTACTAATAAAATCCATTCCTAAGTAATGTAGATATCGATAACTATACAAAATCCCTACTTAAGAAAATAGTAAGTTAGCACCTCTCTCCAGACTCTAAATTATTGTTTTGAAATTTGAGCTTTGAAATCCAAAAGCAGGTTTGCTGGTGGTCTAGATGCTTCCAACAGTAGCATCTAATTTCAAATCCTCATGACCATACTCAGGGTCTGTTTTTTTCCCCCTCGAGCCTCATTTATGTCAAAGAATAAAATTAAAATCTATGCTGACAAGTAAATTGGCCAAGAATAGTTTAAAAAAAAAAAAAAGGCATTAAGAATGCAACAACAAGCGGTTGGTGGTGGTGGTGGTGGTGGTGGTGGTGGTGGTGGTGGTGGTGGTGGTGGTGTGCACACCTTTAATCCCAGCACTTATGAGGCAGAGGCAGGTCTATCTCTGTGTTCAAGGCCAGCCTGGTCTACAGAGTGAGTTCCAGGACAGCCAGGGCTACACAGAGAAACCCTGTCTTGAAAAACAAACAAAAAACAAAGGAAGGAAGAAAAGAAAACAATTACAGAAAGAGTTACTTAGTCACTACATAGAACTGAGTACATACATACCAAGGGCTGATCTTCATCAGAGGAATGGGGGCACATGTGAAGAACACTGTTAGCAGCAAGAAAGATTTCCGGCCCCAAACATCAGAAAGAGCACCAATAAGTGGGGCACTGAGGAATGACAACAAACCCTAAAAGTTCAAGTTAAAAACGTATTCTGTATAAATGATCAAAAAATGAACCACTTTGCTATAACTAAAATAAGTTAAAACAACTTTACTCCTAGAATCAGTAAATCATTAAGCTTTCAATAAACTAACTTATTTCTTGCCTACACATTATTTTAAGTTTCCATAGGTTGGCTAGGTCATCTGTTGGCCTCTGCCTGAGCATTAGCCAGCAAATGCCAATGACATAAAGTAAACTAGCAATTCTAGGAGACTACCATAGGCTAGTAACTTGTTTATACTGGAAAGTAGACTATCTCTTCATAAAAATATTGTACTGATGAAGGGTTTGGGAATAGATGTTTTCTTTTGTATAGCTACACTTATTGCTTAAATCTGTATTATTATAAGAGCACTAAACCCTCCAGAACAAATATAAATATAAATATAAAATGATTATACACAGTTGCCTATATCTGAGTCAAATCTTATATAAAACTCAAAGTCCAAAAAGAATTAAGTAATACCTCAAATTATATGCTACCTAGTTATAAAAACTTGTACCTCAGGAATTAGGCAATCAGTATACAAAATTATATAAAGTTTGTATGTATATACATGTATTCGTGCTCATACACACAGCCATACCTTTACTCCTTGAATTAGGCCATTCATCAGAAATGTATGCTTAGGGAAGGTTTCATGCAATACCTTAAAGAATAAAAAGTACACATTATAGTTTAGTCTCAGTAAAATTTCTACATTTTCAAACAACCCCCTCCTGGACTTTTCAAAAAGAAGAGTTTTTTCTGTGTAGCTGTCTGGAATTCACTCTGTAGACCAGGCCTTGAACCAAGAGATCATCTGCCTCTGGCTCCCAAATGCTGGGATTAAAGGCGTGTACCACCACACCCAGCTCAAACAACCTTTCCTAATACAATCTAGTCTTATTTCATATGAGTTTCCAGATTAGCATGGTGCCCGTGGAATATTAAAGATGAAGTGACTAAGCTGTCACTTGACTCAGAAGCCAGTGCTTCTTCCACTGTGTTGCCTGTCTTTGTAAAGACAATGGCAATGGCCACCCGGGGAAGGAACACTGTTGCATGTACTGACATTTTGCAAGAACTAGAAATCCTCCATTTCCTTTAGTTCCTTTTCTTGCCAACAAGAAACCTCAGAAAATATACTCATTGTAAATAAAAAGGGGAAACTTAGAAGACTGGAGTTCAGCTCCGTGGTAGGGCCCCAGCCTGGCATAAGCAAGGCCCTGGGTTTGACACCTGGTAGAGGAAGGGAGGGAAACTGAGTGAACAAGTAAAATGCGAATTAAGGAAGCTCATTGATGAGAAGAATGACATCTATCTGCTTTTAAATAGTCAAGATCTTGAATCAGTGGCTCCAAACCAAGGGGCTTCATGTCTTATCACAACCTGGGGAGAAGGGAAGATACTGGTGGCAGCTCTATGCAATCTTCTATGTGCACACAGCTGTTGGAAATCACAATCATCTGGGTTTAAAATAGTAAGTTACAACTGGAGGATGAAGGGCTCTTGATTAGCATGCTTGAGGCCCTAAACCAATCCCCAGTACGGAAGGAGAGAGGGAAGAAAAAAAGGAGGGAATGCCAGCTTGAGGTAGCTTTTTTTTTTTTCCAAACAAGTTTTTATTTATGTGCATGTATTTATGACATGCTTGGTACCACCTATGAGGCCAGAAGAGAATGCTGGGTCCCTTGAAGCTGGAATTGCACATGGTCTTGAATTGCCCAGCATAGGTTGTGTGAACCAAACTAGGGCCCTCTAGACAAGGAGCAACTGCTCTTAACCATCGAGCCCTATCTCCAGCTTCTGAGCTATCTTTGTGTTAGTTACAATAAAGACCCAGGGAACTGAAGCAGGGATTCTGCATAAATCCTCAGGTTATCTATCAGGGCTGGGAATAGTGGCAGCGCACTTACCTAGCTTGTGTGATGAACTAATGATACATTTAGGTAAATTAGTTGTACTTTTTAAGAGGAAAAGAATCTTATCAAAATGTAACAAATTGTCAGTCTTATAACTCTAAGTGCATTATTGAGAGAACTAGTCTAACTTTAAACAAATGACAGTTTATTATAAAGAAAAAAACAATTATTTGAAGGTGATATGGTCTGAGTTTTCTGGTTTAGTAAGTCAGTCTTCTATGATTCCAAATCTAGGAAAACGTAAACAACATCACTTTTAGTCTTTGTAAATCTTAAGCTCAAATAAAAAGAAATTTGTTTCGGGAAAACAGAGTCACACAATTTACCCTCAAAATAATTACACTGAGTAATATAGCCCTAAATTTTACCTTCCCTAAACCTATCAGTGTAAAGATTCCTCCCCTCTATCCAACAGTGTGATTAAGCCTCTGTTTGGATACATCCAATGGCAGGCCCATTAACACACCAGGGATATGTAAAGGTTGGAAGAGGTAGCTAAAGCAGTCAGTCAGTACAGGAGAAATGACCAGTTAGTGTTGGTTAAGCATGGAAAGAAAACAGGCCGTTTTTGCTGCCACGGACAGAGTAGTATGTACATTAAAGATCACTTACCACCAATGTGGGTGCTGTCAGTAGTCCCCAAGCAAAAAACTCCAAAAAGATGACAATAACCGCGTGATAAACACTAGGTGAGCCTATTCCTTGAGGCTGTAGAAAGACATTATTTTCAAAAATGGAAAGAATAACAGTTTATTCCCGAATCACTAACAATGATGACAACAGCCAACACTTACTAAGAATGTTCAACATGCACTATCTAACAATGGGATAGCTAGTCTAAACTGCTGTTTGGACTCAACCAACTCTAACATTTCAGATGAAGATTTGCACTCAAACAAACAAATGCCACTTCTGAGGCTTTCAAGCATATTTAACAAGTCTATGCAAAAGTATGAAGTGTTTTTGTACATGCTGAAATATTACATTGCTGTTGATAGTGTCACAAAGTGCCATCATTAAAACAATACATATTTCCCAAACCCATAGAATTTAAGTACCCACACTGCCATCCTAAGCATGAAATCAGAGCAACCTGAAATTTAGGAGAGGGATGTTGAAGGACCATGGCTGAGAATCAATTTATGAAAGAACTCATTTCTTCAGCCCAGTTTTTAAAGTTCACAGCCTAGAAAAGACAAATCTAATTGTGTCTTTTGGCTTATGGGTAACTTAGAGATGGACAAGGCTATGTTTAGATATGAACTATCCCTTAAAGGCTCAGGAATTGAAGACCTGGTCCATAGTTGGTAGTCATACTGAGAAGGAGACCAGTTCATGAAAAAGCTAGCTTTGCCATCAGTATATAATCCATTGATGAGTCCACAGGGAACAGGTCCATATGAGGAAGTAGGACTTGGTTGAGGAAACTAAGCCATGGTGGGTATACTGGCCTTTTCCTTTCTCTCTGCCTCCTGTAAACCTAATGCTTTGCTTTAGCACATCAGCCAACCCAGCTATGGTACTTCGCTTGGGCCCTGATGCAGCAGAGCTACTACTGATTATGGCCCGAGGCCCCTGAAACTGTGAGGGAAAAAGATCAATCTTGTTTTCTCAAGTACTCTGGCACAACAAGACAAGCTAACACACACAGGTTAGTTCCCAGCACCCACATGGCAGCTCACAACCATCTGTAACTCCAGTTCTATGGTATCCAATGTCCTCTTCTGGCCTCTGCAGGTACCAGGCACACACATGTGGTGCAGACATGAATACAGGCAAAACACCCATACACATTAAATTAAGTCTTAAAAAAAAAAAAAAAAAGCCACGCAGTGGTGGCTCATGTCTTTACTCTTGGCACTGAGGAAGCAGAGGCAGGTGGATCTCTCTGAGCTCCAGGCCAGCCCAGTCCACAGAACAAGTTCCAGTACAGCCAGTGCTACAAAGAGAAACCCTAACATTAAGAGTCAAAAAAAAAGTGTGCTGAGCAAACAACTCCAGAGTCCAAGCCGGCAGACAATGAATACCACAGTATATTTCCTTCTTAAGTATAAAAATTCAATCTTTATTTTTCTTTTTGAATCCAAAGGCATAGCAGAGTGGCTGGCATATAATATCTAATGCCTATGACTTGATCCCTACTAATAACTGTCATGCGGTTGCTAGGTGACCTAGGGTAGCCTACGCAAATCTTGGACTAACAATGGTTCAACTTACTGCTTAACAGAACAAAGCAATATACATTCAGAAGAAATCAGACTTCAAATTTTGATTTCTTTCCAGGGTTTGTGATAGATGGATGTATAACACAATACTCTCATGATACTAGGTAGTGGCTACAAGCCACAGCTCCCCAGCCAGCCATGTAGTCACAAGGCTAACAACCAAAGTTCAATAGCATGCTACCACCTCCAAGACCTCGGCTAAGATGCTCAACTGTCATATGAACTGCAGTGTTTTCTGCTCTCACAGAAAACTATGGTCTAATTATGAAAAAGAAAAACACAGTGTATAACTTGTATGTTTCTTTTATATAGTTCTGTGTCTAGGGCTACACAAAAATTTCTCAGGAACAAAAGAGTCTCAAATTGATGAAGCTTAATCTCAGGACTGTTTCACTGTCACAGTGCTCATTTGTTATTTTAAAACTAGACTCTAAGAACAAATTATTTCACAAGATGGAATTCCTAACTGCTTCTATACCTTGAGAAAGTCACCCCACTTGAAGGATAAGACCTCCCATCTGCTTTCAAAAGACAAAACTCATTTCAGGGATCCTGCTGCACTTTAGCTAAAAGCACCAATTCTAGTTCTGGAGGCTTAGCATCAACCTCCGAGCCCTGCACAGTGGACAAGTGCTCTACCACTAAGCTACACCTTCTGCCTTTAAGTCTTATTTTTACTAACATTTCCAACCTGAAACCATGCTAGTGACAATTTGTACTTTTAAATAATTGAAAAGTTTAAAACATATGGACTTGTCAGAATACTACTTCAAAAAAGCTGTTTGTTTTAGTCAAACTTCAAACTTTTGGCAGCTACAAACAAGTTACACTATAATCTGCAACTTTTGGCAGAAACCATGATTATATTAGTAAGCAGTACTTCTAAAGATATTTGTTTGAACAAAATACATAATCTGAGAAAACTGCTTGTTAATATATCCACAAACACCCATCTAAAGCAAATGCTGAAGCATAAGCTACGGAGGTGCTGCCCGCCACTCGCCTACCAAACAAAGATAGTACAGCTGGTATTCTGGATCCATACATTCAACCACTGCACATCTAAAATAAAGTCCATATTGAACATGTGCAGATTTTTCATCAAACCCAAGAAATACAATATACCAAATGTTACACAGCAGTGACACTGCAGTAGATATTACAAGTATCTAGAGATGAAGAAAGTACTCAGGAGGCCGTGTGTCTATTATATACAAACAATAGGCCATCTTACTTATGTGGCTTGAGCATTAGCATCTTCTGGCACCAGAGGACGTTAGGAACCAATCCTGAGGGTATGGAAGGGGAAAGAAAATATAGCACCTTAGAGCTGTTTAATAGATGTCTGGATCTATAAAGATTCTGTCCTTAGGCAATAAATGTCCTGAGGCCATTTTTGTATGTGAAGTAGAAAGCATTGGAGACTGCGGCTAGATACTGACTATTCTTATTAAAAGCAGGAAGAGAAGTGTAAGAATAAGGTTTGGTGGCAGTCCTGGTATATATGGGGCCCTGGGTTCAATTCTCCACAGTAGAAGGTAGAGGAGATGTGAGGAGGACACCTGGTGCTCTGCTTCTCAGGGCACACTTACTTTTGCAAAAAAATACAGCAACTACTTCTTTAGGTATTTCCAACCAACCAATTCCCACGAGCCACCACACACAGGCTAACAATCATCTCTAACTCCAATTTTAAGAGATCCAATACCCTCCTCTAACCTCCATGGGCAATGAATGCACGCAGTGCAGACACATACAAGCAAAACACTCAGGCTTTGTTTTGCTTTGTTTTTTTGAGATAGGTTTTCTCCCTGGAAAGCCCTTGCTTTGTGGGCCAGGCTGACCTCAAACTTACAGAGATCCTCTTGCTTCTGCCTCCTGTGTGTTGGGACTAAAAGCAAGCACATTACATTTTAAAAAATAAATCTCTAAAGTACTCTGGCACAGAGGTATACCTCTAGAATCAAATACGAAAAAAATGATTGGGAGTTGAAGATCATCCTCACCTACACAGTGAAGTCTCTGGCCAGCTTGGGTACATAAGACTCTATCTTCAAAAGAGAAAGTCAACCTTCCTAAATTACTATACAGAACTATACATTTTCATGTATACATATATGCATTATAGGCTAGATCTGCCTAACATGGAGAATGTACATTTCCCCCGAGGGTGGGTAAACTCTAATTTTCTTCCTGGTCCTTCTATTTTCCAGTAGATTTCCCAGTTCCATTTCCCTTATCCTTTCACCTGCTCATAGATGTCTAGCTCGGCTCCATTCTTTACTGTCAAGAATGTATAAGTTTACAGTGTAAGTCGGCACAGCATAGCATTTAGAAAGAAGACTAAGAATGGGCATTATTAGGTCATGAAGCAAATGCAGGCAAGGGGACCCAGGAGTCACAGAAGAGAATATAAAGCTACTTTTTTCCTAGCTTCAACTGCCAGGCTGCTTTTTTGTTTTTCTTTCTTTTTCTGAAGCAATGAAGGGCATTAAAATGTAATAGTTTCAGCTGGTAAAAAACCTCCTGCAACAAACCTCAAGTCCTGAGTCCAATCCCCGGGACCCATGTAAAGATGGGAGGAGAGGTGAAGGTACAAGAGGCTTGTCCTCTGGCCTCTATACATGCACTGTGGCACACGTGCAGGTACTCATGTACACTGCTCACCCACTCATAAGTAACAAGAACAATGTGACAACCTTAATGGCCACCCTAACTGGATAGAAACTTACCGAGATGTACAGAGTTACAGCTGAGCAAACATTTGGATGGCTACCTTCATCTTGGTGTGTAATGATTTTATTTGTGGATTCACTACAATGTTGTGATTTTATTTAATATAAAGAACTATCTAATTTATCAGTGGTGTAATCCTACACTTATGTTTAAAAAAACTGATGAAGATCTTATAAAAACAAGCAAACTTAGGCTGGAGAGATGGGTCAATGATTAAAAACATTTGCTTCTCTCCTGGAGGACCTGGGTTATATTCCCAGAACCCACACAATGGCTCACAACCATCTGTAACTCTGTAGCTCCAGTTCCAGGGAATCCTATGTCCTCTCTGGCCTTGGAGGTCACCAGAGCACATAACATACAGACATACATGAAAGCATACAGACATACATACACAGTAAACATAAATAACAAGTGTAGATTTCAATAAAATATATAACTCATCTGGATAACTATGGACCTCACATCCTTTAATGAGCGCTATACTTAATTTACATCACAAAAGATAGACTGATTTCACAGACACAGGATATATTCTGAAATGTCACAAGTTGATTTTAAACCAACCATCGTTCTTTTCTCTGTCTCTTTGAAGCAAGATTCCACATAGCTCAAGCTAACCTGGGATTTGCCATGTGGCCCAGACAAGCCTCCTACTTTACAATCCTCTTGCCTCACCCTACTAAACGGTGCTGATTTTAGATGAGCCACCTTCCTCAGCTTTAATCTTAGAAACTTCAATATGGGTACCATGGCTTTATATGCAATAAAACGTAGAGCTAAAATTTTTACTGTACAGACCCTCAAAAACCAAATTCACCTAAGCCATCATACTTTCATTGATGAAATGATGGCCAATAGATTATAAAAATATAGTTTCACATATAGTAGCTTACTTTATAGCTACTTATGCTGTTCTTAAATAGGCCTACACTTAAATTTAAATGCTAAACAGAGAAAAACTCAAAAGCATTTCTACTAAAATTAAGACAAACAAAAAGGCTGTCTACTTCCTTCACTTATTCAACATAATGCTGTAAGTCTCAGCTAAAGCAGTAAGATCAGCAAAAGGGATGCAAATAGGAAAGGAAGTCAAATATTCCGACTTGCCGATTATGTAATTCTTTAAATTAGAACCCAAAAGACAAAATTCTTAGTGCTGATAAACACTTTCATTAACATACAAAATTCATTAACCTTCCTATTTATAAATAATGTTCTGAGAAAGGAAGCAGGAAAACAATCGCATTTACCATTGCCTCAAAATAAATAAATAAACAAACAAACAAACAAACAAACAAACAAATAAATATATAGAGGCCAGAGAGAGTAATCAGCAAGTTAGATCGCGAGTTGCTGTTGCAAAGGATCTAGGTTTCCCAGCAACCACAGGGCAGCTCACAACCATGTGGAATTCCAATATCAGGAGATTCAATGCTCTCTTCTGGCCTCTAAGGACCCCAGGCAGGAATGTGGCCAACAGACATACATGTTGGTAAAACATCTATACACTTAAAAATAAATGCCTTGGAGTAAACACTACTAAAGTAAAAGAAATCTATGACAAAAACTTGAAACATTTAAGAAAATAATCTAAATGAACATTAGAATATAAATTATCTCATGTTCATTGATTAGAAAAATTAATATTGTAAAAACGACCATCCTATAAAAGTCATATAGTCAACACAACCCTATTAAATTCCAACCCCCTTCCTCAAAGGAGAAAGATCAGTACTAGGGCTTACCAATACCTGATCTCACGCTATATGACAGAGACATGGGTAACAGAAACAGGATGATGAGTAACATGTAGAATATTCAAAGAATTCAAAAGCCTAATCAATAAATCTATTGTGGAATATTTATGCATAGTGTGAAGATGTACTGCTGTGATTGGTGTGATTAAGAACAGAATGGCCAAAAGCTAGGCAGGATTTCCAGGGAAAGAGAGGCAAAGAGACACGAGTAAAACAGGAAGAAACGGGAGATGCAAGATGAAAGTTAATGCCACACAGCAGAACATAAATTAATGTAATGAGTTAATCCAAGTTATTAAGAGCCAGTTAAGACAAGCCTTCTTAGTGCAGGGATTAAAGGTGTGTGATCCCAAGTGCTGAAATTAAAGGTGTGTGCCACCATTGCCTGGCTCTGTTTCTCTTTTGGACTAGATTAATCTCAAGTAGCCCAGTGTAGCCTTAAACTCAGAATCCCAGACATACCTCTGCCTCCAGAGTGCTAGGATTAAAGGTCTGTGCCACCACTGCCTGACCTCTATAGCTAACTGTGACTGGCTTTGCCCTCTTATCTTCATTCAGGCAGTCTTTATTTGATACACAGTATCACCACATGGATGTATTTATATAACATGGAAGTAGAATTAAACTGACTAAAGACTTGGGAGATGGCAAAAAGGGGAGTAGTGTGGAAGCAACATGTCAAAGTACATCACACACTGAATGAAAATGCTATTCTGTAACAAAGTAGTGGATACAAAGAAGCAGACATTTTTAAAAAGGTAAAATAGCATGTCTAAATAAAAAAATAACTTCACTGTCTTACTGTATTCCACATGAACAAAACAGTGATTTTTACTTCTGTTTGTCTGACAATAATCTTTTGCTTTCTATTGAAAGGTTGATACATTGCTTATCAATATATTTCATGCATATTTTAAATATTTGTCAATGTTACATTTATATAAATATATCCTTAACATATGTAGTACAAATATTAAATCTATTTTCTCTTAGCGTAATAAACTTAGTTAACTATTTCAAACCAGGGGGAAATATAAAATCTTCCAAGAAAATTTTATAAACACATTCAGAGTGAACTGATCTAGTTAGAACTTGGGAACTGTGACTCAGCTATAATGTGCTTGTTTAGCATTTGTGAAAATCTGGGTTCATTTCCAGCAATCTCAACAAAACTTCTCATATATACCACACACAACTAATGTGATTTAACCTCTGTTCTACACTATTTAAAGTTGCAACAAATAGACCATATCCAGACCTCAGAGAAAATTGAATACCATTTCAATGGGAAATAAATTAGTAACACATCATTAAGGTACTGCTTAATGGTAGCATACTTGCCTAGCATGTGTGAGGTCATGATTTCAATATCCAGCACAAGTATGTTATGATTATCCTAGTTCACTGAGGATTCATTTCTTCAATTGATAACTATAAATCTACTCTAATTTTTATCAAATCTGTAGCAACTGTTGTTTTCAACAATATTAAAAATGGTTGAACAAACCTAAAACATTGACCTTAAAAAGAAAAAAGATAATCAGAACAATCATTGATCAACTACGTCAAATACTGTTCAAAGATAGTCACAGACTGACCAGTCTCAGAATGAATCCTGCCTCTGAATGAATCCAATGGTAAAACATCTTTAAAGGCTGAAACTGTAATGTCAATGGCAATAGCTCTACAACAATCCACAATAAAACACACAAGGGGAAAACTAAAAGCTAATTTTCCCCTTAAAAACAAAAACCAAAGAGGTTGGGTAGAGTGGAGAGGACTGTAGATGGCCCAGTGGTTAAGATCACCTTCCAGCAGATCTTCCAGAGAACCTGGTGGCATAGTCTAACTTACATGTAGAGGCAGAAAAACAATGCCATCTTAAAACTGTCATATGTATGAGAAAGTAAGTGTACGTACACACACACACACACACACACACACACACACACACACACACACACACACACACACACACACACACACACACACACACACACACACACACACACACACACACACACACACACACACACACACACACACACACACACACACACACACACACACACACACACACACACACACACACGGCCCCAGTGGGATTCAAAGATGAAAACAAAGCGTTTACTCTGGGGATAGTACCAGTGCTCTTAAGAATGGAAACTGGAGATGGATGGCTTAGCCATAATGAGCACTTGCTGCTTCTGCAGAGGACCCATGTTCATTCAGTTCCCGGCACTCACAGGGCAGTTAAGAACCATCTGTAACTCAAGTTCCAAAGGATGTGAAGTCCCCTCTTCTGACTTCAGGCACCAGGCACGCACACTAAGCACATACATAAAGGCCAAAATACCCATATATATATATAAAGTTTAAATCTTTTTCTTTTTTCTTTCTTCTTGTTTTTCTGTAGTCCTGGCTGTCCTGGACTCAGGCTGGCCATGAATTCAGAGATCCTCCTGTCTCTGCCTTGACAGTGCACCACTACCACCAGGCCCATAATCTCTTTTTAAAAATGTTAAGAATGTTAAGAAAAAGTATAGTAGGATGGGAAAGGACCTCATCTAAGACCTCAGCCCCAAGGAAAGTTGTCACTGATTTAGTATGCCATCAAAACATTACTTTGTTACTAGTGCCAAGTGGTATTTTGTGTACTAAAACAAGCTATAAGTTTGCTGTCTTCATAATAAAAAAGATTGAAACAGACAGAACAAGACCCTCTGTTTGCCAGGCCTGCTAGAAAATGCCCATAACCCCACAGTTGAAGGCAGAAGTGGGAGGACCAGGAGTTTCAAGTCTACATAAGAGCTCTTCTAAAACTAGGAATTTGGAATGAATATGCTGTAGGGCTGACACAGACTGAGTTTGAACACTTAAAAAAAAAATCCGCCAAAAAGGCAATAAAATAACAATTTAAAAGGTGCATTTCTTAATCTGTTATTCTTGTCTTTTGCCAAGAATACCTTAAACATCATTTGGCATTATAAAATGTACTTCGTTAAAATCTTGTATTTTGTCAGGTTGTGGTGGCACAAGTTTATTTAGGTAGAGGCAGGGGGATCTCTCTGAGTGTTGAGGGCAGCCTGGTCTACAGAGCAGAGTTCAGAGGCAGCCAAGGTTACACAAAGAAACCCTGTTTTGAAAAACAAAAACAAGTCTTTCTATAGCTGACAACAGTATTCTTTTCTCCCAATATAGTCCCTACCAACTTGGTCAAAACAGCAAATCTGAATTCATTAGATCAAAAAAATATTTTAATCAGGTACAGTAACAAGGATCTGGGAAAAACATCGAACTTTCTTTTTTCAATAAATGTCAAAGCTATGACAACTAATAAATCTGACAGTTAACCGAACGTATTTTGAAATCGTTCCATATGTCCCAAGCTTTCTAAATTTTGGCAGTTGGACTAGGCCATGTTCTGAAATGTCAAAAGAAAGTTGTCATTTATTTCAAAAGGAATTCAGCAAATCCTCAATGGTGGCCTACTTACATATTTAGTGCTTTGCTAGCATTGATCGAGTCTCCATTAAGTTACAAACAAATGGAACGAAAGGAACCATGTTTGCAACTTCTCAGGAAAGAGACACATCTTATTTTTTCATTCTATTTCCGAACGTGATACCAAAGGATTCAGCAAAGAAATCTCAGCACAACAAAAAGTGTACGCTCGTTTTCCAATTACAAATCCTACATCCACTTCTGGTAACCTACTGCACACTGCATAAAGTTTACTGCGAATAACGACTGCCTAAAAAGCACATTTTTGGCCTCAGCCCATCTGCCTTTCAAAGAGCCTTTCCCTGATCCTCACGCCATGACAAATTAAAGACTATTATTTTGAGGCACAAGGCGACGACTTTTCTAAAGGAGTATGCGTAGGCCCCAGGTAGTACGATCAGGCTTCCGACGCCGGGAACGGAGGCGAGCCCATCACCGACAGGGTCACCGAGCCCAGGACAGTTCGGAGCCGCCGCTCCGGCTCCCAGCCACCACGATGGGACAACGCACATACCCTGGCCCAGCGGGCCGCGGTGGCGGCGGCGGCCACCCGCCACAGCATATGGAGCGCCAGGCTGCCCGGCCTCCCCGCGCACCGCGCTGGGCCTGGCTAGGCTGCCGAGGGGCCGACGCCTTCTCCCCGCGGTCGGGTGCACGTGGGCCGAAGCCGCAGGCTCCCGAGACGCTTCGACCGGCCGCAGGTGCGGGTGGCTTCCGAAGAAGCCAGGCCACGGAGGCCGCAGGTCGAGAAGGCGGCCGAGCAAGCAGTGCGGGAGGGCTGGCTGCTCCCCGCCCGGCGAAGGCGGAAGCAGGGGGAAGAGCGAGCTGGGCCCGCGCCGGGGCCGCCCTGCGGCGGGGAACCGAGACTCACCGTGCCTCCGTCCTTAATGATGATCTTTTTGGCCAGCATGATACTGCGGTTCGCGGCCCGTTTCTTTTTCTTCCCCTGGGTCATTTTACCATCCTCGACTCCCAGCGCTGCAGCAGCCACTCAGGGGGCGGGCGGACCCAGAGGCGAGTGCGGTCCCGCCACTACTGCCGGGCCGAGCCGCTCTGGGCGCACGCCGCCATCTTGAGGGCCCGGCCTGCCTCCGGCGGCGCGTCACATCGTGCGATGGGCTGGGTCGTTCGCCCCGCCCCCGTTACGCAGCCACGCCCCCACACTGCGGCCACGCCTCTCAAAGCTGCACTAGCAAAGAAACCAGGGAAGCGCCCCGGAGCCGGGTGGAGCCAGGTACCTGGACTAGCTAGCTGACCCTCTTTTCAGGTGCTGAGCCAGTAGGTATGCTGTTTGTCTTCGCAGATGAAAGAACTGAAGTTTCAGAAAATTAATACCTGCTCAAATCTGACAGAGAGTTTGTCAGAAACTCTAAACATGCGTCCCAAACTATCAGCATCCCCAACTGCTTCCCCACCGAAAGAAAACCTAACGGAAAGGAATCCGTTTTACAGGAATGGTGGTAGTAGGTAGAGGGTTTGGGGTTTTATTTAGCTGCTGATTTGTTGCTCAGCCAGGTCATGCTGGCCCTAGTCCCAGGACATTTTACAATCCCACCTGGCCAACCTAAACAAGATATGTCACACTTAGAAAACTTTTGTTTAAAGAAATCAGTTTGACTAAAAGACTATTAGAAAGAGCATGAATGTTTTGTTGTTGTTGTTGTTTCTTACCAGGCTGGCTTCCATGCTGTTATCAAAGGCATGTGCCACCAGAGCAAAAATTTTATTTTAGCTATTGTTTTGAAAACCTCTTTCCTAAGTATGCCTTCAGGGTTAGGTAGGGACAAAGGACAGTGCATGCTATCTACCCTCAAACTGTTTGATGAAGGGAAGCTGGCGATAAAGCAAAACGTGCAAACAGTGAACCTGGATGTGGTGATTCTAAGATATAGTCATAAACTCAATACCCCTCCTATTTCTAAGAAGTGGATTAGGCTTCCCTTCCTGGCTTGTGGTTTGGTTAGTGATGCCCTTCTGTTTTAACAGGGTGAAGCAGAAGTGCCAGTGCTGACTTCAGAGGCCAGGTCATAAAAGGCACTTCCTGGGTTTGCTAGGATTTTCATTCAGTCCAAGTCAGGGGGTGTCACTTGCTATGCTATGATGCCAGAGGAGCTATGGAGAGGTCAGATTGTTGAGGAGTTGTAACCTCCTATAAAGCTTTGTGGATCACCTGGAAGTACATCCTCTCTATAAGCCTGGCTAAGCCTTGAGCTGACTGCAGACAGCCTGACTACAACTTTGAGACCTTCGGCTAGAACCACCTAGCTTAGCCACAGTACTGGACCAGGAGTAGTTCTTTTGGAGTGCCTGTCCTGTAAGCACAAGGCTGCAGATTCTATCCCCAACAGTGAACAAACCCAGCGTCGAAGTGCATGCCTGAGGCCTGGTACTCAGGAGGTGGAAGCAGCAAAATCAGAAATGAAAGGACAAATCTGAGACCAGCCTGGGATACATGAGCTAAAAAAAAATTTTTTTTTTTAAATAAATAAAGGGACAAAATCAAACAAAAGACATACACACAAGAAGTAGTATGAGTCTTTGAGTCTTTAAAAAGTCCTGCCCTGAGGAGAGCAATAAAGATTAGGGAACAGTGTCTTAGATCAAGTAGAAGTAACAAACTTTAACTGTGCCCTCTCCTTCAAAGCCTTTGGTAGGACCTGGTAGAATCTGAGCTGTGTCCTCTGAAGTGGGACGGCAGAACTGAGGTGAACAAGGAAAAGCTTGTTTTGGAGGCACACAGACGGAACACTTAGGGGTCACGTCCTGACACAGGGAAAGCTCTAAGAGCTACTGGTTATTAAATTTGGGTGGTATGTTAATCTTTCAGCTTTTATGTCTGTTTCAAGATGAAAGAAGCTAGTTAAAATTTAATTTAAAAGCCAGGCGATGGTGGTACATTCCTTTAATCCCAGCACTCAGGAGACAGAGACAGGTGGATCTCTAAGTTAGAGGCCAGCCTGGTCTTCAAAGCAAGTTCCAGAACAGGCTCTAAAAATTACACAGAGAAACCCTTCTTTAAAAACAAACAACCCCCCCCCCAAAAAAAAAAACCCCAAATTTTAAAAAATGGGGTTAGAGACAGGGCTTAGTGGGTAAGGGCAATTAGCTACTGCTGAGAAGATCTGAGTTTGGCTCCTAACAACCACATCTGGAAGTGTATAATCACCAGTAATTCTAACTTCATGGTATCTAACACACTCTTCTGGCCACCCACACTCATGCACACTTACCATACACAGACATACGTTCATATAAACAATTAAAATATCTTAAAAATGTTTATTTGGGGCAGGTAAGATGTCTCAACTGGTAAAGGTGCTCACTGCCAAGCCTAATGATCTAAATTTGGTCCCAGAAGCCAAACTTACACCTGCAAAATGTCCTCTGACTTCTACATCCACACCATGGTAATCCCCCCAAATGTTTTTAGATGGAGTTTAAGGGATCTGGAGAGTTGGCTCAGAGGTTTATAGTACTGGCTGATCTTCCAAAGGACTAGGGTTCAATTCCAAGAACCCATGTTATGGCTCACAACTAGATGTAAATTCAGTAGTTCCTCAGGGTTCTGAATATCTTCTTCTGGGCACAAGGTATGAAAATGGTGCACAGATCTACATTCAGGAAAAAATACTATACACATAAAGTAAAAATAAAACAAAATATAATTTAAAAATTCTTTTAAATGCTCTGCCAGGTGTAACAGGGAAAGACGTGCCCAGGAGGCTAGAGCAGCAGGGACATTTGATAGCGTTAAGACAACACAAGCTAGACCATGAGGCACTGTCTCAAAACTAAAATCAACAACAAAAGTTCTTTAACAATACTATATTTATGAGTTCACAGATACAGCCATGGCATTTTCATATCTACACTGGCAAGGTCCATCAGAGCATGATTAAAGCTACTGAAGTCACAAATGTGACTTCAATACAAAATCAAATATAGGGGCAAATAACATAAATAAAAGGAAAACAAAAATCTCAAAGATGTAATTAAAAAGAAAAGGGGAAGACAAGCCGGGGTCCACTGTGAGACACAGGCTGACCCTCAGACTTGCTGTAGCCCACACTGACCTCAAGTAACCCTACTGCCTCAACCTCTGGAATGCTTGTGTTACAGTGCTGTACCAACACATCTAGCTTATGATGTGCTTCTAGCAAAAAAAAAAAGCATTTCTTTGTAAAAAAGACTTCGGGTTTTTGGTGGGGACAGGGTATCACTATGTAGCCTTGGCTGTGCTGTAACTCCCTATATCCATCAGCATGGTCTCAAATTTTAGAGAACTACCTGCTTCTGCATACCATCATGCCTGACAAATTTTTATTTTTATTTATTTTTTATTTTTTGCTTATTTATTTGAAATAATATCTTACTATGTAGACCAGGCTGACCTCAAACTCACAGAGATCCACTTGCCTCCTCCTTCCAAGTCCTAGGAATAAAGGCATGTGCCACCATACCTAGGTTTTTGTGATTTTTAAATTATGTGTAGGTGTGTGTGTCTCCATGTTGGTATGTACACGAGTCTAAGAGCTAGTGGAGAACAGAGGCCTCAGATTCGCTGGAGCTGGAGCTATAGATGGTTGTAAGCCTCCTACTGTGGGTGCTGGGAACAAAATATGAGTCCTCTGGGAGAACAGTTAAATACTCTCAACCATTGAGCTATTTCTCCACTCTCGAAACTCTCTACAGAAAGAAAATAACATTGGTGTTTCAGTTAGTATTTTTCATGAGAACTTAGCAAAAATACCTGTTTGTAAAATGCTGAGATTTTATCCTTTCTGGGTTCTTAAAGCATTCTGTGTGTGGCTACATCTGAGTAGAAGTGGGGATAAATGTGGATGTCACAACAGAAGCAAGTACACTCAGGCAGTGAAGGAGAAGTCCTGAGTAACTACTGAACCTGGCCAGCACCAAAGAAGTATTTTATTTCACACAAAATCTTTTTGAGCTGTAATCACTATACAGGTAGAAAGAATCACTATGACCACTATATAACCACTCTGGCTAAAAACAAAGAAAAGGAAGCAAAATTACATGTAATACAAACTTACTGATAGATGAGGATGAGCAATTCATTCCTGAAATATAAAAATAAAAAACTAATCTACAGATTAAATCAGATGCAGGTAAAAAGGGAAAGCAGAACTATAAGAAAAATAAGTTATTTATAAAAAGAACCCATTTCCCTTATCTATTAAATATAGTAATAATAGATACCAAAAAATGTCATGAGGAATTTATCATTTAAAAAGCCAGTTAATAAAAGATGAGTTTATACATTTCTTTGAATTATATTCATAAAAATTTAAATATACAAATCACATTCCCAAGCCCCCCAAAATCACTTTATGTAAATAAAGTACAGACATAAACCAACTTAGGGTCAAAATAATTTTAAAATATTGTTTTAAATCACAGTAAATATGTCTTACAAGAAAAGAAACAAACAGACATTTATAAACAGTTGTTAAAGTCTCAAACCTGAACCATGGTGCAGGTATCACAGGTCCCTTAAACAAGTGCTATTCATAAATACTTAGGATACTTAGTATTGGTTTGCTAGATAGTGGATTTAAAGAGCAAATGTTGAAACAACCAAAAGCTTGAATTATAGTTATTCGTTTTAAAAAAATTCCCAATTTCAAGTATATGTCTAAAGTTGTAAGTTACAGAAATATTCTCCAAAAAGTCAGGTATTTATTTGGTAAAGCAAGGCACATAGGACCAGATTGTGGTAAAGGTGCATTTTCTTTGGCCCTATAACAATTTGAGATGACTTTCAATATAATATAAATACTTTTTATAAATTCCAAGTAAAGACAAATCTATAGAAATCAAATATTTTTTACAATGAATGTTTAAATAGAATGAGTGATGCCAAAGCCTTTGTTAAAAACAAAACAAGTCAAATGGGAGTGGTGGCACACATCCTAAACCCCAACACCTGGAAGGCAGAGGAGGCAGACGTTTGTGAGTCCCAGGCCAGCCTGGTCAGCCTACAGAGTAAAGAAAAGAGGAGAAGCTGGAGGGTTGTGGGGGGGTGGGGGTGGAGAAGAGAGAGTAGGAAAGACAGGCTCTCAGTAGAATGACTGTATGATGACATTTAAAGTCTACTAACTTGATTTGTAAGAACTGTCAGCATT
Source organism: Phyllotis vaccarum (assembly GCA_033318265.1). Classification (NCBI taxonomy): domain Eukaryota; kingdom Metazoa; phylum Chordata; class Mammalia; order Rodentia; family Cricetidae; genus Phyllotis; species Phyllotis vaccarum. The sequence goes on along the minus strand of JARWLC010000015.1, from coordinate 42,287,050 downwards.
CTACACAAGTGTTCAGAGCAGATGCCAATTTCCTTTTGGAATTTCTTAACAGACTCCAGCTTAAATATCAAACTGCCTTTTCTTTATATGAAATTCTGTGACACTCTATAGAAATTGATTTAAACATTTAAGTGCTGCATTTTTAAACTACATATATATTGTAAAAGTAACTTACAACTTAGAAACCTTTCAGTAAAGAGCCTCCCTGCTGCACTGAGGGTTTGCTGTTGCCTCAAGCTTTCTGCCTAAATGCTGTGCATAACTTTAAAGCAGCTCTCAGCTGGACTCTTTCTCCATAAATCCACACATTCCATATTAATGAAAATAGCTGAGAAATAACAAGTACACTTTTAAAAGCATAAAATTTAAATAATCTAAAGTTATTATAGAAGCATGAGACAATCACACCTTTGGACATCAAAACACTAATCACATCACACAAAATTTCAGTATCAGTATATGTGACATAATCTAAGCTACAAGCCCATTTTTCCCAAAGTGTGATTATTTCCTTATAAACTTTCAAACTATACATTCAGCCCAATAACATTTTTTCACTGACTAAAAAAGAAAAATATAAATGACACCTAGTAAAAGATTTTCAGACACCTGAAATGAGTTATTACTTTAACAACCTTAATACCCAATAACTTATTTGTATTTATTTCTGTAGGGTAGACTAGATCTAACTAACCATTAACTGTGAATCCACACTGTATTAGCACAGTTGCCCACACAATACTTGAGTGTGAGCTGAACACGAATCGGTATTCATGAATTTTGTATATTTGCAAGATCTAGGCTTCACTGAGTCATAGGTCCTTGGACATAGCTAGATGTTGTGGTGGACTTACACCTTATTCAAAATGGAGTTATTCAATCTCTATTAGTTCTTCAATCACTGACAACCATAACCCTGGCTTTCAGAAAACCAGGTATCACTCTGTCATTGTTGGTGCAATACCTTTAAACACTTTGTAATTTTAAGTACTTTGAAACTCTGAATAGAATTGGTTAAGATATGTACACTGTTGGGAGTACATGTGCATTAACAACATCTAACAGTCAGTCCAAGTTAGCCAAGGGTACCTTACAGCTTTTAATAGTATTTTTGAGTCAAACTCCATTTAACAAAATCTACTAGAATTACATAAAAAATAGCCATCTTCTTATAGATTTGTATATTTTAGAATAAACTTTTAAAATATATATGATACAAATGAAAAAATAAAGTAAAATACATCTTATATTTAATAGGTAATTCTGCATATAGTCAATAATTAAATAAATTATATTCCAAATATAGAATGCATTTTTGCCTCCCATATTTCTAATATACTCTCTCTTTTGAATCAGCTCATTAAATAATTTATATTTTGTATCCTCAACTCCAGTGTTAAAAAGAAACAAAATTTTAGAGCAAATGTTTGCTCCTTCCCAGCAGCACTCATGGGGACATAAAAAGGGAATTCAGAGTGCTACCACCTCTTCCAGACACATGATCAGAATATTCCTAGGAAAAATGGGCTTTTGATACCTAAAAACTTGTAAATAGTCTTTGAACTTAAATATAGTGCCACTTAAAATAATGCAGTGAGCTGGGAAGGGCAACCCATACCCTTAATCCCAGCACTCAGGAGGTAGAGGCTGGTAGATATCTGTGAGTTCAAGGCCAGCTTGGTCTACATAATGAAACCCTGCCCTAAAAAAAAAAAAATAAAAAAAAAAAAAAAAAAAAAATAATAATAATAATAATAATAATAATAATATGACAATAGAGAATGCCTGTATGAAAGTCAGCTTGTTCTTGGCCCACTGATATGACTACTATTGTTTTTACTGTTGCTTCTGTCAATGGTTGCAGATTCAAAGAAATTCCTACTGCAGAATAACAAGAAAATTCTCCATTTCAAAACTATATACAGTATATGCTTCATAGTTCAGATAGTTCAAAAATGGAAATTGGACAGTAATAATTATTTTATTTTAAATTATTAAATTAGTGCTTAATCCCTTTAAAGTCATTAAAAAGTTTTAATGGCAACACATACAAATTCGATTTAAGGTAATAAGAATTTCTCGTATTTATGGGACAGAAATACAGCTAGAAAATGATGGCCAAAACTTCATTAGTGTCTAAGTCACTGGCTACTCTACCATATGAAGAACCAAACTGCATTCAGCTGTCTCAAAGCAATAGACGATCTAAAGATATATATGGAGAAATAGATTTTCTCTCCACTAAATTTAAATATAAATCAAACCCAGACTACTACTTCACCAAATTTTATGTGATTGAACAAATAACATTTAGCAATCCTTTGCTTAGCAATCTTCTGTATGAATATAAAATCCCAGATACATGAAAATGGTTTTAAATTATATTTGTTCACAGCTTTATAGGCAATTATAATTTTCCAACTTTGAATAGCTCATGTAATTTGATATATCTGTACAGAAAGAGTAAGTTAAGAACATGTGATAAAAGCAGGTAGGTCTACCTTGCAGACACTGGCATTTGCATTTGTGTGCTCTTGCAAAGGCTGCACTGGACAGTTCTGTAGCAGCCAAAAGCATGAAGTCCTTATGAGCTCAGACTTCAGGCCTTCTCCCTGTATCCCTCTAACCCTACTCCCTGGACATACTACCAAGCTTGAGTTTCCAGATGATGTAGATGTTTCATTCTGCAGTCTACACATTTTCAAATCATTTTAATGATCAGATTTAGCATGATGATATCTTCACAGAATGTGCAGAAGTCCTCTGTGCAACATTAATATTGAGATTCCTAGGGCACCATTGTGAAAAACCAGTTAAAGATAGTACATGACTATGCTTTAATGGGATTTCCTGCAGGCTTGGGATCATAACCGTACAAGAAGGTAGCTGCTATTACAAGGATGGCTCCAAGGAAAAAGACACTAAAACAGGATGAAGAAAAAGAGAAAGAGAAAGTCAGATTAAGAGCAAATTAAGTTCTTTCTATATATGTAATACAAAAACAACTGCAATTTGGGAAAAAAATAATTCCAGTAGCATAGCAAAGCATAGCAATAAATGTTGAATATGTCCTATGTTCCAGGTGCTCGGCTAAGTACTTTGTACCTTTGGGCAAAGGGTTTAAAGAACTTTAAAAATTTGCCCAAAAGTTTCAGTAAGTAGTAGGTGGGATGCAGTGCAGATGCTGTTTTAAGCCTGCACTCTCTCATCTACTGTACTGGTTGCAATGTAATCCTCACCTGAATGTGCATTCTGTGTGGGATTTGTTCAGTAATAAAATGTCTGAAGCTTAAAATATGGAAAATGGAAAATAAAAAGGTCATTCCTTTATACTAAACAGATGAATTCAGTCCAAAATCCACGGTTATCCATGGTAATAATAACCAAAGCTCAGAACCAATATTTACAGAATGTTTAATGGAAGAAAATCAGATCACATGTCTTCCTCTTGGTTCGATGTATGCAGAGATACAATCTACTTCATAGAAATGGGACATAACCCAGACTAGCAATCATAACTTGTTATATACATGATTTGTAAATGTTGCCAGAGGCAAGTATTAGTTCTAAAAATGGTTGAAAGTCATTACCCTGACAGGAGTCACCAGTCTTTACCCTTCCTATATAAAACAGAGACTTTGTTTTGCTTTATTTGTTACAGGGTCTCACTATGTAGCAAGCTGGCCTCAAAGTTCTTGCTGGACCTCATGAGAAAGACTTGCCAGTGTGGTCCATCTAACATCACCCTCCATGCTCTTCCAATCCACCCTATATGTGGCTCCTTGACTCCATGTACATTCCCATGACATTGTCATGGTAGATACTAGTCCCTCAGCCACAATCAATTCCTTTTCTATTATCCAAGACTCACTACCCTACAATGAGCTGTTCTAATGCTTATCACACTGTGATTAAGCAATTATTTCATATGTGTTACTTTGCTCAGTTATGTGCTCTTCATTGGTTATAAACAGAAAGCCTATTATACTATGATTATTTCAATGTCCTGCACTCCCTCTTTAATGAGCTGAATATATACTTTCACTGACACTCCTATTTTATCTTGTATCTGGTTTTCTAGTCACTGTAACTTTTTAAAATATGACCATCTCACTCATATGTTTCTCTTTTTCCAGAATCCAACAGAGTGATTGCAGGCACAGAGTGGCCATTTAATAAACTTTTAGAAAATGAATACGCAAACCTAAATGGAGTAATAATGATATCAACAAGATAAGACATACAGGAAAAAGCAAGAATGGGGAGGGGAAAAAATACAGAGGAAGGAATATTTACCTGGTTGGCACAAAATCTTGCAACCAAAAGTAGGATATAATTGTTGACAGTATTATGGATAAGGAGGTCGCAAATCCTTTTAAAATATTATCTGCATACTTAATGACAGCAGCTATTACAAGGCCTCCAAGTGCCTGTAAAAGTTTTAAGACAGTAATTTTTAAATGAACGGAAAACAGCTTTTCAAAACAATTTCATTTCTCAGGGAAGCTTTAAGGCTTCTGTTCTATAAATGTAATTACATCCTAGCAAATGATTCATATGAACACAAAAACAGACTTCCAATTTTATTCCATATCTTCAGCATAAACATCAAAGCAATCTAAAGTTTGCTGTAATCAATTTGATCAGATTACAAAAAGTCTATTTTCACCAAATTCAATAATAAAACAGTCATTTGGACAGCTGAAGCACAAACACATATGAGGTTTAAGCTTGAGTAAAGAAATCGTTTTTTACTGCCTTTCCAACAGCCCTTTCACTGCCTTCTTTAATGTTCTCTCCATTCTAATCTACCTCTTATGGCTGTCAAGGTACACGGCTTGGTTTGTTTCTTTGCAGTGTTGGAGATTGGATCCCAAACCTCTCACATGGTAGCTAAGTTCTCTACCACTGAGCTATCCCCACTGCATATAAAGATTCTTCTGTCACATCATTCTCGAATTCTAGATGTGGCTACCTCCAAATGGTGAGGGGAGGAGTTGGAGAGATAGATGGCTGACTAGCTGAGGGTGCTTGCTGCTCTTGTAGTAGACCTGGGTTAGATCCCAGCACCCACGTCAGAAGGCTCACAACCAGCTGTAACTCCAGTTCCAGGAATTCTGACCTTTGCAGGCATTGCATGTACATGGTGCATACACATACACTCAGGCACACACACATACACATAAAACTAAATAAGTTAAAAAGAAAAAAAAACATAATGAGTGATGGATAGCTCATTAGTAAAGTACTTACTTACCAAGGATGAGGGCACTGCATTCAATACAAGCAACAAAAACACGCCAAATTTTCCCAGGCAAAAATCCAAAATGCTCCAAAACCTAACACTTCTTTGAGCTCTGACATGAAACACAGATGGAAAAGCCTCACCTGCCTCATTTGATGACTCAGTCATACAATGTAGGTGCATTCTAAATTGATTAATGTTACTTTCAGGCTACGTGTATGTACATATATAAAACAAAATTTTGTTTAGATGTGAGTCATACTCACAAGATATCTCGTTATGTGTATGCAAAAGTCCCAAATCTCCCACCTTTAATTAAAACCCCAAACATTTCTAAAACAGATCATGGACACTCAATCTGTCTTGCCTGGGTTTGCCTTCTACCAGACCCTCCGCATCTGCTTCCAAATCAGAGGACAAGCTTTAAGTGCCTTTCTTTAATGATGAAAGTCTAATTTACAAAAACTCATGAGGCATGCCCACTGGGCTTACTATAAATTATGTTTGAATTGATATTTTGGGGAAATACTATTATTCATCTATTTATTCTCTGTTGGATTCTTCATATCAGTTATACTAACTTTTTTTAAACTGTTGCTCTTGCACAGGCATGGTGGAGTATGCCTTTAATCGCAGCAGTCATGAAGTAGAGGCAGACGGGTGCATGTGACTTTGAGGACAGCCTTGTCTACATAGTGAGTTCCAGCTAGAGCCATGTAGAAAGACCTTGTCTCAAAACAAAAAGTTAAATACATATATTTTTTAATGAAAACAATTCTCTTATCTTTTAGCCCTATATTAAAGGACATTTTCATCACATATAAGTTCTCTATGTTTATCATACCTTCATTTTAAATTTTCTCTAAATTTCTCCTCTGTGTACTTTCTTATAAAAATAAAAATACCCTTCCCACTTTTTTTTTTTTTTTTGAGACTAGATTTCTCTATGTAGCCCTGAATATCCTGTAATTTTAGACCAGGCTGGCCTTGAACTCACAGAGATCACAGAGATCCACCTGTTTCTACTTCCAGAGTGCTGGGATTAAAGGTGTGCACTACTATGTCACATAACTATTTAATTCTTAAACTTAACATTTACATGGATCTTGAAGATGATTCAGTGATTAAGAACACTGGCTGCTCTTCCAAATGACCTGAGTTTAGTTATCAACACTCACTTTAGTGGTACACAACCATGTGTAACTCCAATTCCAGGGGATCTGACCCCTCTTCTAACTGACATGGGCACTAAGCACATATTTGGTAAATATATATGGAGTCAAAACACTGACACATATAAAAGTAAATAAATCTCAAAGTAGCATCAATAATAAAAACACTTGCATTTTCATGGCATTGAACATAAATACCGTGGAGTTTTATTTATGACCACTTTTCAAAATTAGTTTTCATTAGGGCATTAAGAGCAGTTACATTTTAACTTTCCTGAAAATAATAGAAATTATGAGAATGGGAAGTACCCTACCCCTTAAATACCAGCAAACCATTACCCACTTTAATTCTCTGTATGGAAGCAATATTCAGTAGCATTAAATAGACTCATATGCTTTACCTGCAAAATGACAACTATCCATGTCAGTTGATTATATCCCTGAAAGAATCCATTCTTTGATACTAATTCTCCATCATAAACGTATACACCCATTAATCCAAATATACTCCCAAAGAAACCTAAAAGAAAGTAGAACATTTTTCTTGAGAAACATTTTTCTCCTGATGTCCTGTCTCCTCCCCTGCCCCAATTGGCAGGGTCCTGGCTTGCACGGGAGGCTAACCTGAAGCTCCGCATACAGTACAAGCTGGGCTAGCTCTTTGCCCTCTTGCCTCGGTGTCCCACGCACTGGGGCATGTATCACTTTCACAACTTTCTTTTTATGAAATTTAAATACTTTAAAAATATTTCACACCACCAGATGGTAATAATGCATGCCTTTAACCTCAGAACTCAGGAGGGAGAGGCAGGCCAATCTCTGTGAGGTCCAGGCCAGCCTGGTCTACAGAGCAGGTTCCAGTGTGACACAGAGAAACTGTCTTGAAAAAACAATTCATTTGATTTATATATAAGCAACAAAATTATACATATCACTATGTGATGCTACAAAACAGACAGGCATAAGACTATTTTTAAAAATAACTCAACAACCTTCAAACATTATGATAATGTTTATTTTACAGGATTAGATTGTTGACCCCTTCAAATATTTAAAAATTGATTGCCTTTGGCATTCTGTCATATCTTGAATTTTCCTATTGTTGCGACCACATTTTATGAGTTACATTCATAATATATATATGAAAGCTCATTCATAAGACAGAATTTCTTTCATATTCAGAAGTTTTACTGAATGCAGACAATGAACACAAGTCATAAAAGAGGACATAAAGCAAAATGCTTTTCTACTTCTAACTTTGTCATGAATTTTGTTTGTTTATTTGTTTGGCTTAGTAGTGAATACATGCAAACAAATACACTTGAGGGGCTAGAGAGATGGCTCAGAGGAGCCAGATCTAATTCCCAGCACCAACATGGCAGCTCACAACTGTCTGTAACTGCAGTTCCAGGGCTTCTGACTCCCTCACACAGACACATATGCAGGCAAAACACCAATGGACACAAAATACAAATAAATTATGTGCACGATTATGACATATATACATAATATATAAATATGTAATTTATTTTTATATGTGCATATATATAGGCATACATATACATATATATGTATAGTATACATATGTGTTTAAAAATCAAGTAAACTTGATATAAATATACTTGATAGTAAATGTGCAAAGTCCATTGCAAAGCACCAGAGCTTCTATTCCAAATGCCTGCTCTATTCTTTCTAACTGTATATAAGTTCACTGAGTTGTATAGTCTTTGGTCTGACTACTTTCCATGTGTGATGTTATTTGCAATAATTTTTGAAATAATAAACTTTATTGTATAATACTTAATGTATAATAATGCTATAAAACTCCAGGCTAAGAACTGGTCAAAGCCAGCATCAGATTCTGTACTTACTATTGAAGTCTCACTGATTAAAATAATAATAATAATAATAACTCAGTGAAATTCACTGAATTCCATTCCAGACCCTGAGCTAAGATTACCCAAAGCACTGTTGGCCTATGGAAACTTACAAGGACCACATCTTACAGTACAGCTTTAGAAGAAGATACAGGTGATGATTCTCAAACAAAGCCATAGGTAGAGTGTGAGAAACATGAAAAGTTCATTTGTACAAGCTCTAACCTTTTAATGTCTCATTTTGAGTATGAAATTAACCAGGGCATGTGACTTTAAAAATATGTCCAAAAGTACACATTTTAAAATTTAATTTACAAATAAAAATTTTGTAATTACTAAAACACATATCCTACAATAAGGGAATCATATAATAAAGAAACTGATTTTTGTCTGGTTGCTTCCCCCCAACACACACACTTCTAAGCTAGTTACCATCATTTAGGAAAATGGGTACATGTGGGATATTACTCTTGGACACTAAAGATTTGTTGTTCATATTGGCTTAACAAAATGCTGATTGGCCAATAGGAAGTACAGGCAGGACTAGCAGACAAGGAGAATTCTGGGAAGCAAAAGAGCAGAGCAGAGATGACATCAAGAGGCAGAGGAAGGAAGATTAAAATGTTGCTCTGAGAAAAGGTACCAAGCCACATGGCTAAACATAAATTAGAAACATGTTACCTTAAAGTATAAGAGTTAGATAATAATGTGCCTGAGCCATAGACCAACCAGCTTATAATTAATATAAGCCTCTGTGTGATTATTTGGGACTGAGGGTCCAGACCTTGGGGCCAGGAAGGGCCAGAAATTTCAGACTACAGGTACAGTAAAAAGTCAAAACATCACACTGAAATAAAACATCATGTTGTGACTTTAAAAGAGATGAAAATCACTTCATTTCCAACTCCTTCCATTTTAGAAGTAAAATATGTAAGTTATTTGTAGCATCTGCACACACACAAAAAAGGCAATAAGAACAAACATGCTAAGATTCCACAATTGAAGGCAGGGGCAGGCTACACTCTCAGATCATCAACCTAGTTTTCCATATTTGAACTGATTTCAAATACAGTTTTTTAAGGGCAAGATCATTTCTAGTTCTTTGTATCAACAACACATTTACATTCAATGCCTCTGCACTTAAAGACTTAGGGAAATACACAAATGTCAGAACATAAATCTTTGTCTGATTTCTTTTTTAAGTAGGGTCTCCTTATGTGGCCTGGTTGGTTTCAAACTCATGCTGACACTACCTCAGCCTCTTGAGTGCTGATATCATAGGTGTGCAGCAGCACCAGACACAACTGGTGTAGTTACTTAGAAATACATATTAGAATAACCACAGATACTGTGATTGAGAATTAACAAATGGGACCTCATGAAACTGAAAAATGTCTGGAAGGCAAAGGACAAATAAAACAAGTAAATAAGACAAAAAAGCAGCCCACAGGATGGGAAAAGATCTTTACTAACTCCACATCCAACAGAGGATTGATCTCCAATATATATATAAACCTCAAGAAATTAGACCTCAAAATACCAAGTAATCCAACTTAAAAATGTGATGTATGATGCCTTTCTGCACACTGTAAATATGCTGTATTATTGTATTAAAGGAACTGTTTTGACCTATGCAAGGTACTTTAGAAGGAGGCAGGAAATCTGAGCACAGATAGATGGGAAGAAGGGTAAGTCGGACAGAGACACTGCACAAGATATAACGGAACACAGGTAAAGCCACAAACCATGTAGCAAAACATAGATTAATAGAAATGGGTTGAGTTAAGCTGAAAGAGCTAGCAAGTAATGAGCCTGAGCCATAAGCCAATCAGTTTGTAATTAGCATAAGCCTGTGTGTGATTATTTGGGGCTAAGCAGCTGTGGAACTTTGGGCTGAACAGGCCAGAATCTTCAGACTACAAAAAGGAAGTACAGATTTCAACAGAAAATTCTCAACAGAAGAACCTCAAATGGCTGAGACACTTAAAGAGTTGTTCAACATCCTTAGCCATCAGAGAAATACAAATCAGTACAACTCTGAGATACCATTTTATACAGTCAGAATGGCTAAGATCAAAACCACTAATGACAGCTTATGTTGGAGAGGATGTGGAGTAGGGGGAACACTTCTCCATTGCCGGTGAGAGTGCAAGCTTGTACAGCCACTTTGGAAATCAACATGGTAGCTTCTCAGAAAACTGGGAATGAATTTACCTCAGGACCCAGCTTTATCAATCTTAGATATATACCCAAAGGATACTTAATCATACTACCAGGACACTTGCTGAACTATGTTCATAGCAGCGTTATTCAGAATAGCCAGAACCTGGAAACAACCTAGATGCCTCTCAACCTAAGAACAGATAAAGACAATGTGACACATTTACACAATAGACTATTACTCAGTCATAAACAACAATGACATCATGAAATTTGCAGGCAAATGAATGCAACTAAAAAAAAAAAAAAAAAAATCAATCCTGGAATGAGGTTACTTAGACCCAGAAAGACAAACAAGGTATGTACTCACTTATACATGAATATTAGGTGTAAAGTAAAGGATAACTAGGCTACAATCCACAGCCCATAAAGGCTAGGTAACAAGGATGACCCGAGGAGGGATACATAGATTTCCCTGGGAATGGGAAATAGATGAGGTCACCTGGGTAAAAGGTAAACTGAGGGCAATGCAAGAGGTGGGGTGGAGGTATGAGAACATTAAGGATTGGGTTAGGTAGGTTGGAGGTGGGACAGAGCAGAGAGTAATGAAAGAGATGTCTTGATGGGGCTACATTTCAAGGTTAGGGAGAAACCTGGTGCCATGAAACTCCCAGGAATCCACAAGGATGACCTCACCTAAGACTCTAGCAATAGTGGAGAGATGCCTGAACTGGCCATCTCCTGTCATCAGATTGGTGACCACTCCAATTGTCATCAGAGAGCCTTCATCCAGTAACTAATGGAAGCAGATACAGAGATCCACAGTCAAGCACTGGGTGGAGCTCTGATAGTCCGATTTTTTTGAAGTGAGGGAGGAGGAAGAATACAGGCCAGGGTGGCCCAAGTCACACGTCGGGAGGGGTGACCCACAGAAACAACTGACTTGAGCTTATGGGAATTCACTCACTTTAGACTAACAGCTAGGGAGCCTGAATAGCAGTGACCTAGGGTTGGTGACAGCTGTGTAGCTTGGTCTGTTGACAGTGCTCCTTGAGTGGGATCAGGACCTGTTCCTGGGACTTGAACTGGCTTTTGGGAACCTATCCCTCATGCTGGGTTGCCCAGCCTTGGCACAGGGCAGGCCCTTGGTGTGCCATGCTTTGTTGATGCCTATGGGAGACCTGTCCCTTTCTGAATGGAGATGAGAAGCAGATGGGAGAGGGGGTTTTGGGAATGGTAGTTGGGAGGTGAAGAAATGAGGAATGAGAGGGTAGTAAGGAGGGAAACTGTGGTCAGTATATAAAATATGATAAAAATTTAATTAATTAAAAAATAAATACATATTAGAAAGCCTTTAAAACTTACCAAGTTGAATGTTTCTTATCCACACTGATTGTTTTGTTTCTTTTAAGATTTTCTCAAAATAAACCCCAGCAAAGCCACTTGAAAAACATGCTGTGAGAACTGCCATGAGGCCTACAAACTGTGACCCCGTTGAAAGTTCCTTAGAATCCAGCTCTTGAGAATCTGAAGGCCACTGGATAAAAGGAAAAACAACACTGAAGAGGGCAGTGACACGGCTCAGTGGGAAGGAACATCAGCAGCCAAGACTGACAACCTGAGTCTGATGCCTGGGATCCACACAATGGATGGAGAACTAACTCTCACAAGTTGTCCCCTGACCTCTACCATGACAGAGGTCACCATGGTGCTGCCCCAGCAAAAGCTCATATAGAGAGAAGCTGGTGGGAAGGGAACCACAAACACTGCAAGAAAAATATGGTCCATGAGAAAATGAAAGATGTACAGTTACAGTAGCAGGCATAGTGTCCACATGATTTGGATGTTACTGACCATGGTATATCAGCTGACACCTTTGACTATTGTCATCCATTGTCTGTGTATCCCCACCGGTTCTCTTCCTTTTCAGTTAGACCCTTTCTGTTTTCATATCACTTTTTAAATCTAGGTTTTTCTTTCTTTTTCTCTCTCTCTTGGTTTTTCAAGACTGGGTTTTTCTATGTATCCCTGAGTGTCCTGTAACTCACTCTGTAGACCCTGCTGGCCTCAAGCTCAGGGATCCACCTGCCTCTGCCTCCCTCGTACTGAGATTAAAGGTGTGCACTGCCAGGAACAGCCCTAGAATTTTCAAATTAAAAAATATATTAATTGTTTGAGTCTACTTTAATTTGTTTAACACAATGATTCCAGTTCTACATTTCCTATAAATAATATAATTTCCCTTTTTGTGAATAAATAAAACTCCACTGTATATATACACTACATTTACACTATCCATTCATACAATGGAAATTTAGACAGATTCCATAATTATTGTGAACAATCCCGCAAAAAATATTAATATTTCTGTAGTATGTTCAGGCATCTGTTTTGAATTGGTACAGCTGGATCAATCATATGGTAGTAGTTTTACTAATGGAACAAGATGGTTCAGTGGAGAAAGTGCTCACTATGTAAACCTGGCTACCGGGGTTTAATCTCTGTATCCCACCTAAAGATGGGACAAGAGAACTGACTCCGTAGAGTTGTCCTTTGACCTCTACATGTGCTATGATATGCATGGGCCCTACCCCACATACACACATAAAATTAAAATAGTCCCATGGAAAAAATCTCCATAATATTTTCCAACTGGCTGCTCTCAATTATATTCCAACCAGAGGTGTATAAAAGTTATTTCCCCACCAACATTTGTTGTTTGTTATTTTCCTGATAATAGCCATTCTGATTATGATGAAATGGATAGGGTGTAGTTTTGACTTACATTTCTATGACAACTAAAAATGCTGGGCAGTGGTGGTGTACACCAATTCCAGCACTTGGGAGACAGAGACAGGCCAGCCTGGTCTACAGAGTGATTTCAGGACAGCCAAGGCTACACAGAGAAAGCCTGTCTCAAAACAAAAAAAACAAAAAGCTGAACATTTTAGATATATTTATTAACTATCTGTATTTCTTCCTTTGAGAACTACCTGCTGACTTCATTTGCCTGATTACTGATAGATAGACTTGAGACTTTGGGTTGGTTGGATGGTTATTTTTGAGTTCTTTTTATAACTGGCTGTTAATCCTATGTGATGAAGAATAAACACCTGCTCCCTCTCCAAAGGTTGTCTCTTCCATCTGTCTCCTTTGTCATGTAGCTTTTCCATCTCATGCGGTGATACTGTCAATTCTAGCTACTGTTTTCTGGTACTGGAATCTAGAGTCTATACTACTAGCTACCTCTTAAGTGTTGCCCCTGTTCCCTTATGGTGTCTCCAAAGGTTCAGGGTTTAGGTTAAAGTCTTCAATCCATTGGGAACTGAGTTCTGTGCTGGGTGAGACAGAGTGAGCTAGTCTTTTATTGTGGCTGCATATGTAGTTTTTGAGCACCGTATGTTGAAGAGGCTCTGTTCTCCAATATATGCTTTAATCACCGTTGTCAAAAATCAAGTGGCTGTAGCTACTTGAGTTTATTTCCGAGCCTTTCTTCTCCATCCATTGGTCATCAAGTCTGTTTTTGTGCCAGTACCATGCTGTTTTTATTGTCACAGCCCTGTACTGAGATGCCTCCATGATTGCTTTGTGGATGGGCTGGAGGGCAGGTATAGGTAGGATCTCATCGTATCCTACATTAACCTAGAATTCACAAAGTAGCCCAAGATGGCCTCAAACTCACAGCAATCTTCCGGCCTCAGAGTCCTTAGATTATAAATGTGAACAACGACGCATGGGTAGCATTGCTATTTTTACTTAGGACTGACTTGGCTATATACAGTTTTTTATGTTACATAAACGTTATAAGTTTCTATATAGTAGTAATTAAAATATTCCTCAGTTATATTACCCACATATTAATAATTATTCACAGGTTTGGTTTTTATAGGGGGATCTGGAGGGAGGTTTTATTTATTTTTTAATTTGTTTTATTTATGTTTTAATTTGTTCTTTGTCCTTTGCAGCTTTAATATTGTTCTAGACCTAAAATGTGATCTATTTTGGAGAAAATTCCATGAGATCTAAACATCTGTATTCTTATCTGTAGACAGACTATCCTTATGTCTACCATCCATGAGATCTAAACATCTGTATTCTTATCTGTAGACTGACTATCCTTATGTCTACCATCCATGAGATCTAAACATCTGTATTCTTATCTGTAGACAGACTACTCTTATGTCTACCATCCATGAGATCTAAACATCTGTATTCTTATCTGTAGACAGACTATCCTTATGTCTACCATCCATGAGATCTAAACATCTGTATTCTTCTGTAGACAGACTATCCTTATGTCTACCATCCATGAGATCTAAACATCTGTATTCTTATCTGTAGACAGACTACTCTTATGTCTACCACCCATGAGATCTAAACATCTGTATTCTTATCTGTAGACAGACTATCCTTACGTCTACCATCCATGAGATCTTATGTCTACCATCCATGAGATCTAAACATCTGTATTCTTATCTGTAGACAGACTATCCTTATGTCTACCAGGTAAGTATTTTTGTTGATGATCTACCTATTGACGAGAGTTAAGCACTGAAGTCACTCTATCTACATTTGAATTTATCTCTTTTTATATCCAGTAGTGTTGAAATCAGATTTTCATAATTATCAGAGATTTTTCAATGTTAAATAGGTTTTTAGAGGGTGTGGGAGTATATTATGTGGTCCAGACTAGCTTTGGCACATAGCAATCCTTTGGCCTCAGGATCTCAAGTGAGGGAATTGTAGATATATGCTACCATACAGGCTTAAACACCCTTTAAAAAATTATTGTCATTTCTATGTGCATTGGTGTTTCTGTCTATGTGTATGCCTGTGTAAGGGTGTTAGGTCCCCTGGAACTATAGTCATAAACAGTTGTGAACCACCATGTGGATGCTGAGAATTGAATCCTCATCCTATAGAAGAGCAGTCAGTGCTTTCAATGGCTAAGCTATCTCTCCAGCCCCTTTAAACAATGAAAGATTTACTTCCTACTCAGTTTGCCTTCACTACAACAACATGCTATTCATGACTAATTCCCTGACTCTGAAATGGCACCCTTTCTACCTTGGCACTCTCTGTGTGTGAAGATATAAACACTGTTTCTAATAGTGTGGCTGCTTTCTTATGCGGCTGCCAAGCACATACACACAAACACACACCATATGCATAAACACACACAAAATAAAAAAGGAACCATCAGAAAGCTCTGAGATTTAAAGAAAACAGGATCAATAAGACAGTAGATGGTAAAGGAGCCAGAGGGCTCCAATGACCTCAGAGCTTCCACAATTCTCATAAAACTTAAGCCTCTTTCTCTTACATGCTGCCTTTTGTTTTGCTTTGTGTTTGTTTTTGAGATAGGCTTTCATTATGCCAAGTCTTATTTTCTTGGATTGTTCCTTCCTTCTTCTGTCTCTGTCTTGTCAAGTGTTCTGGCTCATACCTACGATCCCAGCACTCTCAAGACTGAGCTCAAAGCTACATAGTGAGGGGCTGAACAGAGAACACAGCCAGAAGAGCACACGTTGCTCTCACAAAGGACCTGAACTTGGCTGCCAGCACTCACATTTCAGCTTACAACTATTTGTAACTCCAGTTCTGGGGCACCTGACATGTTCTTCTGGCTTCCATGGTCTCCTGCATTTATATAGTATAAACTCATGCAGGCTTACACATATACAAATAAAGTTTGTTTTTGTTTTTGTTTTTTTTTTTAAAAAAATCTAAAGTCTGAAAGATGGAGATATATATCTTTAGAGTTAGCTCAGCAGTTAGGAGTATGTGTTGTGTAATAACAAGGGCTACAATGTGGGTTTGAGAACCCACATAACAGGCTGTGTATTGTGTGCATACCTGTAGAAGCTCAGAAGGCAGAAATAGGACAATTACTGGGGCTTGCTGGCTTCCATCCTACTCATGAAAGGTTCAGGGAGAGAACCTGCCTTAACATAATTGACAGAGTAATTGAGAACACCCAATGCCCTCTCCTGCCTCCACACATACATGCATACATCCATAGACACATACCAAAAAAAAAAAAAAAAAAAAAAAAAAAAGCCAGGCATAGTAGTACATGCCTGTATCCCAACACTCAGAGGGCAGAGGAAAATGAGCTAGCAGAGTTTGGACACAATCTCATCTGCAGAGGAAACTCTAGGCCAGCCAGGGATATAAAACACAACTATGTGTGTGTTTGTATGCTACTGAGGACCAAAGCAAGTCCTTTGCCAGTAAGCTATGCCACAATCCAATTCTCAGTTCTTTACTATGAAAGATTCATTCACATGTTAATTTATTGATATCATATTCTCTCAATGCACTATTTGCTTACAGGGAGCTGTAAAACGTACACGTCAGTATTTACTTGCTTGAACAAGTAACAGAACCATATACTCTAAGCAAAATAAGTAAAGTTTTCAAGAAATGAAAGGCATACTTAACTTAAATAGTTAGTTACCTGTACAAAAGCAACTCCTGCCATCAGAATTATTAGGGAGAGCCACTGGTACACACCTAACTTTTTACCAAGCATAGACACAGAAAATAACGCTGTTGTAAGTATTTTCAACTGATATGTAACCTAAAAAAGAAAAGAGCAATATTATTAATGTTTGAATTTTTTTGTTTGTTTTTTGTTTTTAAAAGGACAATTAGAAATGTATCTTAGGTACCTGATAAGTGGCTGCATCTAGGTTTGACAGTGCCACATAGAGCAAATTATTCTGAAGAGTATATATCCCTGATGGAATAGCAAGCTTAAGTGTTTCCATGGGTTTATTAAGAATTTCATCATGCAGTACTCGATTCAGTGTTCTCACACTGCACTCTAGAATAAACAAAATGGGGGGAAATCATTCAAAGGATCTCTGAAGAAGTCATAAGCTCCTTCTTTATAGGCCTCAGTAATCTCACTTCCAAACAACAGCACAAAATGGGGACAGGAGAGATAGCCCAGCATTAAGAGAAAGGACTGCTCTTGTAGAGAACCAGTTTGATTCTCAGTACTTAGATTGAGTACATCCTGGAATTACAACTTCAAGTAGGAGCTGACACTTCTGACCTTTGGGAACACTTGCACTTAGATACAAAGACAAGCACACACACAATTAAAATTAAATGTTTTAAGTAAATAATTTGGGGGTTTCATTTATTTGTTTGTTGTAATTTTTGAGATGAGACAGGGTTTCTCTGTCCTGAAATGCACTCCCTAGACTAGGCCGACCTCAAACTCAGGGATCCACCTGCCTCTGCTAGGACTAAAGGCATGCACCCCCAACAATGGCTAAAATAAATTTTTAAAAACAGGAAAATGTGCTATATTGGGATACTTTTCAGTGTTAAGTATACTTTTGATGCAAACTGTCCAAATATCAAATATTACAAAATAGCATATTGATATCATTATCCTTATACTCCTTTGTTCTGGAAAAATAACAAGATTGAGTCTGTAGGGGCTGGAGAGATGGCCCAGGAGTCAAGAACACTGGCTACTCTTACAGAGGACCAGGATTCTATTTCCAGTGCCTACATCGTGGCTCACAACCAGTTGTCACTCCAGTTCTAGGGGATAAAATGCCATCTCTGACCTCTTCAGACACCAGGTACATGTGATACACAGACATACATGCAGAAAAAAAACACCCATATGTGCATGTACACCCATATCCATATATATATATATATATAAAACATCCATACATATAAAATAAAAATAAATGAAACAAATATTGACTATGTAAGTACATATACAAACATACAAATGCATTTGTGACAATCAAAACCTCAAATTATTAATCAGTATTCTTTTATTGCAGTAACCTTATAAAACTCTGTATTTATTTCACATCCACTTAGGCCAATTAATAATTGTAAAGACATTAATCACAAAAAGAAGTCGAATTAGCTTGGGAGTAGGGTTGCTATGAACAACAGAAAGCTGAACTACTAACTAAACTTCTCATGTAGCATGAGCCAAGATCTAATTTGCTGGCTTGTTACAGTTATATTTTTCATCTACCATTAAGTTCTACACGCTCAGCCAAGCCAGTTAGGTTTCCTCCTCTGAGAGTTACCTGTTGTGGGATTCGGGTGTCAGCTGGTGGGGTCCAGAGAAGCTTATCCAGGGTCCTGGGCTCCTGGAGGGGGTGTGGCCAAACCCTTGGTAAGGCTGGCTTTGTCTAGTGGTTAAGGTTCTGCGCTCTCACCATTGAGATCCAGGTTCGATTCCCAGTCAGGGAACAAAAAAATAATAAAATAAAGATAAAAAGAGAGAGGAAGAATGGGCCTTCCCAAGATCCCAGCAGCTCCTTACCAAGGGTTTGGCCACACCCCCTCCAGGAGCCCAGGACCCTGGATAAGCTTCTCTGGACCCCACCAGCTGACACCCGAATCCCACAACATCTACCCATCTATATCTTTTTAAATAACGTGCTGTCTCTTTCTTATTGTACTGTAGTTCTCTGTAATTCTATTTGGTTATGTGCAGGGCTTGTCTCCTCAATTGGTCTAAAACTTTTTTGGGGGGGAAGGGTTTAAAATATGTCTCCAAAAGTGAATCCCTGCCCCTCTAAGCACTCTCCTTAGGCTTAGTTTGCATTGGTAGTTGTCTGAGATCAAGCACAGTACCAAAGTCACAGTGGACTTCCGTTTGGTTTGGTTTGTGGAAGCAGGTCTTGTTATGTAGCCCTGGACATACAATTCTCTTTCCCAGTCTCCAAAATACTAGAATGATGCATGTGAGCCACCAATATCTGGCTCTTTTTCTTTCTTTCTTTTATCCCCTCCCCCCCATACCATGAAGATCAGGAAGGCTTCAAACTCATGATCCTTCCACTATGAAATGGTGGCCAGCAAGACGATCCAGTAGGTGGAAAAGGTGCTTGCTGCCAAGCCTGACAACCTGAGTTCAAGCTGCAGGACCCACGTGATAGAACTAATTCCTACATGTAGTCCTCTGACCTTCACACTTGCACAACGGCACACACTCACCCCCCCCCCAATAAATAAACAAAGAAATAAAATTTTAAAAATAAAAAATAAAATAAAACACAATGGTGCACATACTGTGGGGAAAGTTTGATAATTCCTTAAAAAGCAAATAAAGATTTCTAGCAAGTTAACTATGTGGTAATGGCACCTGCCATCAAACTTGATGACCTGCATTCAATCCCTGGAACTCACATGGTATAGAAGAAGGCAAGTTCCCACAAGTCACTCTTTGACCTAATACACGTGCCATGGTACATGCACATCTACCCCATACATATGCAGTACTTTTCTTTTAAAAGATAAATGAATAACAACCAGAGATGACAGTGACCCAGAAATTCTGCTTGGTGAGGGGGGTGGCGAATACATATCCCTCCAAATGAAAGCAAAAACTCCAACAGATACTTGTACAGCTATTACAGCATTAACTACTGCTCGTTCCAACATTGTTCAGGGTGGTCAGAAGGTATAAATAACCAGTGTCTACCAACATATGACTAAGAAAACAAAATGTAGTGTACTGTACACTGAAATAGTATAAAAAATAAAATTCTGACACATAAGCTTTGAAAATGTCATGCTACTGAACTAGAGCAGACATAAGAAAACAGCATTATATAATCCACCTTGTATGACAAAGCTAGAATAGATACATTCAGAAGCAGTAAAGGTGAATGGGGAATTACTACTTAACGATCATAGACTTTCTGCTCACTGTATTGAGAAAATTTTGGAAATAGTGATGCTGTACAACATTGTGAATGTAAAAATGCATTGTGACAATGGCAAAACTTCACATACACATGGACACACACATTTTGTGAATGTGCACACATTATCATAACTTAAAAATTAAAGTCAGGCAACACACCTATAAATCTAGCACACAGACGACTAGGAAGGATGATCAAGAAATTGAGACCAGCTTGAATGACATAACGAGGCACTGTCTCAAGAAAGATCCTTCCTGTAATAGGCTCAGTTGAGGCAGGAATGTACAGTGATAAGCACATGGCTTAGGATATGCAAGGAATCTATCACCTCAACCTCTTCCACCAAATAACACCTGTATGGTTCATAAATTATATCCCAATGAAACTCTTCTAAATGTACCAAATGAGTGAATCATTGTTGGATTAGTCCATGTACTCTAGTACAAAATTATTATGGACTTTCCATAATTTGAACAAAGAATTAGAGAGCTTACTGCTGGGTTCCTGTGAGTTTGAGGCCAACCTGGTCTACAGAGCAAGTTCCAGAACAGCCAATGCTACACAGATAAACTATCTTGAAAAGCAATAAAACAAAACAAAACAAATCCCCAAAACAAAAAATACATAAATAAAAACACAAGAATAACTTTAATACTAACCAAGTAAAATTGGTACTAACACAACTGAGAAAGTGTGCGTGTGTGTGTGTGTGTGTGTGTGTGTGCATATGTGTGTGTGCACGTGAGTGTTGGTTGTCTTCTTCAATGGCTCTTTAACTTATTTTAGACAAGGTCTCTCACTGAACCTCAGTCTCCTCAAGGAGGCTCCTGGGGTCCTCCTATCTCTGCCTTCCAGTGCTGAAATGAGAAGCTCACATTGCCATAACCAGCTATGTATGTGGGTGCTGAAGATTCAAATGCAAGTTCGCACACTTACATGACAGGCATTTTATCAGCTGAACCCTCTCCCTGGCCCCTGTCTTAATATTTTTTTTCATATTGAAATGTTTAGAGCCTTTAAATAATGTCTAAAAAAATTAAATAATGCAAAAGATCAAATGTGCAGTTACAAATATATTTACACAGAAATTAAACTAATCAAATAAATTAAAAGCATTAGTAACCTAGATACCTACTACTGTCTTTGTAGACTAAAAAGATGCAGGCCATTATCTTCAAAAATTCAGCCACAACCACTGCTGTAGAAGACAGGTAACGAGGACCTTCCTCTTTTAAAGTTCTAGAATAACGCATTGTTAGAACCAGACTGGTAGTCTGAAACACCAAAATTCCCAAGGAAAGGTATTTTAGGTTGGCAGACATTGTTTTCTCTTCATTGGTCTGAAAAACAAAATAAACAGGGCAAGTTAATCGATAGTGTGCATTTAAAATACAGAAACTAATATCCAGCAAGAGACATGGTTCCAAACAAGATGATACAAGGCTCCTCTTTTTTTTCTAATTGCAATCAAAAAGCCTGTTCCAAAGGCAAAAGGACCTCCCAGAAAATTCAAGCTGCAGAAAATAGGTCTAAGGGATAAATGAGCCAGTACTGAATTTTTGGAGATTTTGGGCTACCTCTGTTTTCTACCAAAGGCTACAGTACCGTATAATCCGGAACTGCCAAACAGTGGAGAACAACAAAACAGCCAAGGAAAAGTCAGTTTCTCTAAGCAAATGACTAGAGAGGTGTCTTAAAGACTGCACCATTCCAGTTGAATACTATGGAAACTGTGGGGAGAGCACAGGTGATGACCTCTCCCTCTCCCACTAGAATATACAGAGACTATGGAGTGAAGCCCTATTGGCCATTCCTGCCTCATATAAAGTGAGTTTCAGCAAAGTACCCCACTCTTCTCCAAGTGGCTATGAATAAAAGAAACTTAAGTAGGAACCAGAGTTTCATAATGCACAAGTGTTCAAGATACAACTCAAAATGAGTATTTTCACCAAAAATCAAGACAAATCTTAATTTGGTTAAATAGCAACAATCAACAGACAGTACAAAAAAAATAACCCATGTGTTGGTGTCATAAGAATTCAAGGAAGCTGTCATAAAAATACAACAACAAAACACTTTGGAGAGCAGGCCCTGTACCTCACCTGGGCAACACAATAGAGCCAACCCATTAAAAGAGGTGTGGGTCAGCCAGCCCCCAAGTTGTGAGCACCAAAGATCTGTCCCCATTACTCATCTGTCATGTGGCAACATGGGTGGGGGAGAGATGCCCTCCTTCATCCCTCCCCACCCTCTACCCCCACTCACCAACACCAGAGTTACATGAGAGAGCTGGCCATGAGGTCATAAGGCAGGAGAGCTGTCCCTGCTCCTGATAACTGCAGCACTCTAGAGTGGGCCCTATGCCAGGCCTGGGCAGCACCACAGAGTTGGCCATAAGGGTGTAGGTGTGGGAGGACGGACCCTGAGGATATGAAAGGAGAACTGGCCCTGCCCCTTGCTCATCTGCTGCAAGGAGTGAATTAGCCAGGGCAATGCAAGAGAGGTCACCAAGTACTGAGGCCCAGACTATGGTTATAAGCTGACCCACCCCAACATCTACTCCATCTGTTACCTGTTGGAGTACACGAAGGTACCAGTCCTCCACAACAGAGAACAACAACAGAATATCCAAGAGGAATCCCAGTGAGGGCACAGCATTGATAGTGTAATAGAAACCAGAGGCCTGGAACCAGACCAATGGCTCTTTGCAACAAACACTTGCAAGGAAAGATATATGGAAAAAGTTTACTGCATGAATCACTGTGTCACACTATAGCTTCCATGGTGTGACTGATTTCTCTTTTTTTCCCTTAAATTTAATTTTATCTTATTTGGTGGGTGAGGTTGCAAGGGCAGAGGATAAATATAAAGGGACCGGACATGAATAGGATGGGGATGCATAATGTGAAAGACACAAAGAATAAATAAAAAAGAAAAATACAACAACAAGAAAGTATTAAACTTCTTCAAAATTATTTTAAACTCATAAAGACAAAAAAAAAATATAATAGTTCTCATGCACTTTTACCCAGGTTTCCTAATAACAACAGCCACAGTCTTTCTAGCCTAATAAAATATTTAAACATTGTTCCAAGAGACTTTTCTGAAGCTTGCTGTGTATCTCTAAGCAACATTCCAGTCTCAAAAGACTCACCTTAAACACAAAGCCAGAAATATGTTAAAAAGTAAAAGGACTGGACCATCTTAGTAATTTGATACCTAGAGTCACAGCTATTTGAAAGACATCACTTATACCCAGAATTTAAGACCAGCCTGGGCATCTTAGTGAAGTCCAATCTCACAAAAAAAAGAAAGAGGAAAAGGATTTGCGGAAGGGAAGGAGGAGTAAGAAAGAGAGATGGGCAGGAAGGAAAAAGATACCATGAGAAAATCATGCAAATGGGACAGGCTTACATAAAAATTACTTTTAGACTTGAAGGACATTTCACTGTAATAAAAGGGTGAAGTGTTTCTCTAAATTGTTCTATTATTAGTAAAAGCCTGGGAGTCAGATATTGGGGTATAACCCCATAGACAAGAAAGTCACAGAAGGAAGGACAAGCTGACCCTCTTTCTCTACCTTCCCAGATCGAAAAGGTTGCAAATCTCTCTAAATTCCTCCCTATCTCTTCCTGTGCCTCTGTATCTGGGCCCTCCAAAATCTCTATGGCTAATTCCAGTTAGCTAGTCATGGACTCCGCCCTTAATTCAAGGTTTAACTTTATTGCAGTCTTGGAGCATCACTGTGCAATCAAACATCCTACGACAAAAGGACCAATACACCAGAAAACTATAGCCATTATAATTTCATATGTACTTCATTACGTTAGCTTCAAAACACATGAAACAAAATGAACAGGAATAAAAGAAAAATAGATAAATCCAGTCAAAACTAAAATGTTTAACTGACTTTCCTTCAAAAAAAAAAAAAGATAAAATGAGAAAAAAAAAACAATAAAGATCTAGAAGGTTTCAACAATTCTATCAACTACAACTACAGTACACATGGAGACAGTCGACTCAGATCTTCCAAGGAAGTGCTTAAACACAGTCCCCAGTGTTTCCCACCCAAGATCTTATGCCTTTTGCCTCAGATTGATCTAAAGATACAATACAATCTCCAACAAAATCCCTATTGCTTTCTGTGGTGGACCAAATAAGAATGGCCCTCATAGGCTCACAGATTTGAGGGCTTAGTCAGCAGGGCGTAGCACTATTTGAGAAGGATTGAAGGTGTGGCCTTGTTGAAGGGAGTATGTCACTAGGGGTGAGCTTTGAGGTTTCAAAAGGCCAAGCAAGGCCCAGTGTTACCTGCACACTCTGTCTGGGGATCACGATGGAGCTCTCAACTACTTTTCCAGCACCATGCTTGCCTGCATGCTCCCATGAGGATAATGAGCTAAACCTCTGAGATTGTAAGCAAGCCCCCTAAAGAAATGCTTTCTCTTATAAGAGTTGCTTTGGTCATGGTGTTTCTTCACAGCAAACAGAAAAATGACTAAGATACCTTTAGTAGAAACTAGAAAGCTGATTTTTTTTTCTTTTTTGGTAATACTT
The DNA here is from genome assembly GCA_033318265.1 of Phyllotis vaccarum. Lineage (NCBI taxonomy): Eukaryota > Metazoa > Chordata > Mammalia > Rodentia > Cricetidae > Phyllotis > Phyllotis vaccarum. Next base: position 42,262,335 of record JARWLC010000015.1, on the reverse strand, counting down.
TATTAAACTGTTTCAAGATCTCTCTTTTTTGCCCAGGCTGGTTTCAAACTCTAGGGCTTAAGTATTTCTCCTGCCTCAGCCTTTGCAGTAATGGAGGCACAAATCACATACTGCCATGCTGATTTTAAGACTCAGATGCAGGGGCTGAAGAGACAGCTCAGAGGTTAAGAGCACTGGCTGCTCTTCCAGAGGTCCTGAATTCAACTCCCAGCAACCACATAGTGGCTCATAACTATAATTAGATCTGGTGCCCTTTTTCTGGTGTTCAAGCACACATGCAACAGAACACTGCATATATAATAAATAAATAAATCTTAAAAAAAAAACTCACATGCAAATATGAAGGGCTTAGGCAATGAAAACAATTTGGAAAGAGCAAGTTGAGGAGTTAAATAAAATACTGAGCTTCTGGACTCACTAGAAAGCTACAGAAGATGGCCATCGTAAGCACAGAGGTATAGAGCAATGGAACACAGTCCAGGTCCAGAATTGGATCCATATATCCTACTTTCTTTAGGCAGCTATCAGTACCTTTTCCTGGGTAGCTTAAAAACAACAGAAATTTCTCATAGTTCTAGAAACTAAAAGTTCCAGATGACTATGTCAGCACCGTCAGGATCTGGTAAGGTCTTTCTTCTAGGATTGAAGATGATGAACTTGACATTGTTCCCTCACACTGTAGAGCATCAAGAGTTCTCTGAGTTCTCTGGAAGCTTTAATTTTGTCTATGAGAGCTCCATTCTCATAATCTAATAACTGCCCAAAGGTTGTACTCCCCAATACCATCACATTGAGGTCTGGTACATACCACCTTGCAGAGGACCAAAATTCAGTTCCCAGCACATTTCAGGAAGCTCATAATTGCCTGTAATTTCAGCTCCAGTAGATATGATGCCCTTTTTTGGACCCTGTAAGCACCTACATTTACACATATATACACATGTACACACACAATTAAAAGTAAGAAAAATCAAATATATATATGTATATATGTATATATATATATACACACATATATATATATATATATATCACCTATGAGAATATATATATAAAAGAGAGAGATCTTGCCATAACAAGGAAGGTGAGATTCAATTTCTGAAAGTTGGCCTCTTATCTCCATATGTATACCATGGCACATATGTGCCCAAAGATACACATATACACACATTCAAGCACAAGTACACACAATAAATTATAGCTGAAACAAAATTTTTGAAAACAAAACTAATCTGTATCAATAGACAGAAACTTAAGACTACCTACAGAGAATAGTCAGGCTTGAAGGCTGCAAAGGCATAATAAAGAAGTCTGTTGGTAATGAATTTCTGGGTAGTAAGTATTTAATGATATGGATTTATCAGAAATTACAGAACTACAGATAAAGTAAGCACATCTTATTGCAAATAGAATAAACTTCAATTTAGTCCACTTTAAAAATGAGTAGTCAAGGCCATGCTGACCGACAGCATTGTCACTAGGATTTTGTAGCTTTAGCTCTCCTTCTACTATCTTTGGATTAATGCCAGGTACGTTCTGTTACCACGGTCTTCACGAAACTCCCTTTCATAACTCCATCTTCCATTCAAACTCTCTACACCCATACGAACTTTATGTAGCATATTTCTTTTGACTCTCACAGACAAGCTAGTGAGAGTGTACAATGTGGGCTTGGACTAGAATCCAAGTCCTCTCAAGAGCAGCCAGTGCTCTTAACCAGTGAGCCATCTCTCCAGCTCTGAAAACTATTCTTGGAAACAAAAGTGTTGTTTACAAAATTTGGCAATTCCTACCCACTTCAAAATATATTCCAAACATGAACAATGCCACATTATAAAGATAAAAATTTTAATAATGAAAAGCATATGTTTACCGCTAAATACACATACACAAATCACTGGCGATATCATAAGCATTTAATTTGAATTTCAGAGACAAAACTTAATATACTTCGTTATAAAAATGAGTTACCTCACAGAAACAAATGCAGAGACATTTTTATTAATCATCTGCCTCACTTCTGTAAACCCTTAATATCAAAAAGTCATAATATGAAATAAAGACAGCATGCTAGAGGTGGTTCATACTTTAGACCAACATCTAATTTAACTTCTTCGTGTTAAAAGTGAAAAATAAATATGTATATTTATACGTGTGTATATATACATATATTTATATTATGTATATATATTTATTTATAAACTGGACTTATATCCAGAAATATTTTATATAGAGAGAATTTTCTTTTTTTAAGTAAACTTAAGTGCACTTTATTTTTAGACAACCTATATGACATGTTTTTTCTTAAAAAAAAAAAAGAAAGAAAGAAAAAGAAAAAGAAAAAAGAAAAAAGAAGAGACATCTAAATAAATCATGGTCAAAATAAAAGCTCAAGATGACATCAGTCCCATTTGTCCTAAGTCCTAGTGTTGTGGGACGGTAAGCAGTAGCCAGTCATGGTGACAGGTGATAGATTCAACTTGTTAACATTTTTTCCATGTCAAGGCCATCCTTAAAGAAAATCATAATTAGAGTCCCAGCATCTTCACGGTAGTCCAGGAAGCCAACCATGCCATCTGGATTCATGTTTTCATCCACAAAAAATTGGTAGTTATTAAATTTAGCAAGGATGTGCTTACTTTTCTCTGAAACCCCAGTCATAAAAGGCTTTACTCTTTCTGGTTTATGTTCTTCTTCAAGTTTTCTTTTGAGTAATTTCATGTCATCTTTGATGTACTTTTTGTAGGCTTCCTTTGGGAAGCTGGCTTCTTTTAAGTAGTGGTTCATGACAATATCAACAGTGGTGACTACTGTGCTTTTGGTACCTTTGATGTCGTCCCTCTGTTCTACTGACCATCTTGCCCTCAACCTCCAGTCATAGTCCTTCCACAATCTCCAGGATCTTGTAGATGAGGAGAACAGCTCGTCATGGCTGTTGAGGTACAGGTAGATGACCGGCTTAATTCTCTTAAGGGAAAATACACAACACAACTTCATTGATCTAAATTCCATTCAATTAGATTCAATGAGTTCAGATGGTGGCCTGATCAGAACTTTCTTTTACATTTTGAAAAATAAAAGTGACCTTATTCAAATTCAAAGAGATTCTCAGTAATTATTTAAGAGTCTTCGGACAAGAATGGAGGGCTAGAGACTTAGCTAAGCGGTGCGGTACTTGCCTTGTACATTTATATGAGGCCCTGAGTTTGATCCAGAGGAGTACAAAAAAAGGAAACAAGGGCTCTGAAATACAGTTAAGGCCAGGCATTGTGGTGCATACCTTTAATCCCAGCATACAAGCAGACCTCTGCATTCAAAGATAGCCTCATCTACATAGTTACAGAGCCAGCTTCAGGCCAGCCATGGCTACATAATAAGACCTTGTCTCAAAAAACAAAACAAAACAAAAACAAGACAAAAAATATACTATAATCTACAATTTAAATATATTTATATGGCAACTATGTTCTTTATTTTCATTAAAGTAGTTCCCTTACGATCCAAAGATCCTTGTTTTATAAAGATTTGATGAGCAAGTCTAAGTTACTTCAAGGGCTAAAAATAATAAGAGTACATTATAGGGCTGTTCGTGTACTTCAGCATTAGAGTCCTTGCCCAGGCTGCATAAAGTGGGTTTCATTCCCAGCACTGCAAACATATGCATGCTATAATGCATATACATCATTGATGTACATTATTAATCTGTGTATCACCTTCCCCCAAATTAATCAGGATGACTAAGATATTAGCTATATATATACATGAATTTCTGAAATTCTCATATATACTGCTAGACATAATGGCACATGCATTTAATATCAGCACTTAGGAAGCAGTGGCGGGGGATCTCTTTGAGTTCAAGGCAGCTTGTTTCAAGATAGCCAGGACTACATAAGAGAGACCCTGCCTCAAAAAACAAAAATACCATATACAAATCATTTCTACTCATCTTTTTAGATAGGCCCTTATAGACAAATCTAAAAATTGGTATAGCTGCAGACTCACTTCCAGTGATTTACTAATGTACAGTCAGAATGATCTTTAGGTCTATATATAAAACCATGCAGAGACAATATTTGTTTTACTGCTACATGTCACATTAACAATCAATAGATTATATTTGAGAACACAATGTTCTCAAAATGTAATAAAGTCATGAAATGGTATCATACATCCCAACATTCAAGAGGCTGAGGCACAATGATCAAGTATGAGGCCTATCTGGACTATACAGCAAGATGCTATACCAATGCCCTCCCCCCCAAAAAATCCAAATACACATTTAAAAAGACTAAGTATTAAAATTGTGCTAAAATTTTCCTCTACTAAAAAACCAAAAACTTAATTTTAGAGTGAGTTATATTTACATTTTCTAAGTACTAATTACAAAATATACACCCTTAGTACAATATAATAGTCTATTAAAAGTCAGTAAAACAAAGTACACATAAAGACACAAACTGGGTGAGCACACATGCCTGTAATTCCAGCACTCAAGAGGCCGAGGCAGGAGAATTGTTGCACAATGAGTTGGAGGGCAGTATGGACTATACAGTAAAATTATGCTTCTTAACATACACATGTACATGTATACACAAGTGTTATGTAAATGTAAGTTCACATCAGCTACTAGCCCAAAACAAATCCTGATATAAAAACAGACCTCTTAGGGTTTTCTAAATAAATGAACAAAAAAAGCAAAGACATTCAAAAATGTTAAGCTCAGTTAAGCTATTTTTTTTTGTTTACCTTCTTCCATGTTGCTAAACCTTACAAACTTGTAGCTGTATACTAATGGCAAAATTCACCACAGCTTATTTAGTATCTACACTGGATTTATATCTAGCTGGCTCAAAAGTATAAATAGAAGTGGAATATTGTTACAATGTGGTTTCTTGGTCCCTGGCAGTCAGAGGCCCAGACCCACAGACCTGCAGTCCCAGACCCCTTAGCCGCCCACTGCTGCTCAGGCCCCAGAAATGACTCAGGCACTTATATTAACTTTATGCTGTTTGGCCTAAGGCTCAGGCACATTGCTAGCTAGCTCTTACATTTTAACTCAACCCATTCTCATTAAGCTGTCTGCTATGTGGCCTGTGGCTCACCTGTGTTCCTTACATGTTGCTCCTTTGGGCTTCTGGCTCTGTCTGTCCTCTGACTCCGCCCTGCTCCTCCTACCTATTCTGATTCCCCCTCCTACTTTTTCTATGGTGCCTGTCATGGGCCAAAACAGCTCCTTTATTTAAAGATTGATATTCACAGCATACAGAAAGGCATTCCCACATCAGGGTATAGCTTGAAATTTCTGGGCCAGCCTAGCCCCAAGGTCCAGACCTACCCACAGCTATTTAGTCCCAAATAATCACACAAAGGTTTATATTAATTACAAACTGTTTGGCCTATGGCTCAGGCTCATTACCAACTATCTCTTACAACTTAACACAACCCATTCTTATTAATCTATGTATCACCACATGTCTCTGTGGCTTTACCCGTGTCCCATTGCATCTTGTCTTCTAGGTGGCAGCCTGCAGTGTCTCTTTGGCTTCACTCTTTTTCTCTTTTATTTCCCCTTGGATTTCCTGCCTGTCTCCAAGCTGCCTTGTCATAAGCCATAATAGCCTCTTTATTAACAAATGGCAATAAAGCACATTCACGGTGTACAGAAAGACATCTCACATCAGTGGGGGTTGCAGAGATAGGGGGTAGGAACACTTGTTGCTCTTGTAGAGTGCTTTGGTTAAGTTTCCAACAGCCACAAGGCAGTTCACAACTCTAGTTTCAGGGATCTGCTGCCTTCTTTAGCATCTGCAGGCATATGGTGCATATACATACATGCAGGCAAATACCATACACATAAAATAATATTTTAAGTATATATGTATGTAAAAAAATCCACACAATATTTTGCTCTTGAAACATAATAATCTTGTGGGAAAAATACAAAATATTTTTATAAGTAAAGGAAATGAAGTAATTCATGATATTGATATGATCAGTTTTGGTTCTATAACTGAAACATTACGTTATTATATCTCAATTTTAGGAGGAATATTGTTTTTTATTTTTATTATTATTACCTTGGTTTTTCAAGTCAGGGTTTCTATGTAGCCCTGACTGTCCTGGAATTCAATATATAGACCAGGCTCAGGGTAGCCTCAAACTCAAACTGCCTCTGCCTCCTGAGCATGCCACCATGCTTTATATTTTTTTATTATATGTATGTGTTTGTGAGTGGTGCAGGTAACACAGAGGCCAGAGGCATTAGATCCCCCTGGAGTTGGAGTTATAGGTGGTTTGTGAACTACCTAATATGAGCGCTGGGAATTGAACTCTGGTCCTCTGGAAAAAACAGCCTATGTTCTTAAAGGTTGCGCTATCTCCCTATTCCCTGTTGTTTTGAGACAGGTCTCACCATATATTCTAGGCTGGCCTCTGACTTGCAGCAATCCTTGGCTTCTGTTGGGATTATAGATGTATGTACTATGGTGAGTGCTGATTTATTCTTAGATGCATAAAAGGTAAATAACCCTTTAAAAATAACAACTTTGGGCCAGGTGGTGGTGGCGCATACCTTTAAGTCCAGTGATGTGGGAATGTCTTTCCGTATGCTGTGCATATCCATCTTTAAATAAAGGACTGTTTTGGCCATGGCAGGCACCATAGAAGAAGTAGGTGGGGAATCAGAATAGTTAGGAGGAGGGTGGAGTCAGGTCAGATCAACCCACCCACCAAAGAAGAAACATGTAAGGAACACAGGTAAGCCATGGGCCATGTGGCAGGACAGATTAATGGAAATGGGTTTATTTAAGATGAAAGAGCTAGCTAGCAAGGTGCCTAAGGCATAGACCAAACAGCATGAAGTTAATATAAGCATCTGAGTCATTTTTTGGAGCCTAAGCAGCGACTTAGGGGTCTGGGACTGCAGGTCTGTGGGTCAGGACCTCTGGCCATTCAGTGCTGAGAAACCGTATTGTAACAGTCCAGCACTCAAGAAACAGGCAGGTGAATCTCTGAGAATTTGAGGCTGGCCTGGCCTACAAAGTGAGCTCCAGGGCAGCCAGGTCTGTTACATGGAGAAACTCCATCTCAAAAAACAAAACTTGGTTTGTTAAGCTGTAGACAGACCTAAGGCCTTCCATCTAAGACACATCCTCAGCCAAGCTAGTGTGTTCTGCATTAAACAGCTTTTCAAGGCCTCTCACTGCTCTTCCTCAAAGTGTTCCATGGCTGTTCAAGCATTGGTTATAGTTCTGTCAATTGTTAACTTGTTCTTTCATAGACTGCAGAATTCCCACTATGACATTCAAGTAAAATCAAGTGTTCAAATATTTCTTCAGCTATACAAATATAAAACCTGTTTCATGCCAACTTATAGGTAAAATTTGTTCAGTATCAGTGACATGAGAAACAATGATGTGGCACAATAAGAGAAGCTTTACCTTTACATTGTATGGTCACACATAAATGAACCCCACATGAACCCCACATGCTCCCTTTTTTGTCTTGTACTATTCTGCACTGTCATTTTCCCCCTAGGGTCATTTCCTACCACTAAAGGCAAGAGTTAAAGGCACTCCTCAAAGAACAGAACAAATATAAAAGCCAGGTAGTAGCAAACACACTAATGACTATGAAAAATTCAAAACTATTTTTATATTTAAATATATAAAAAACTCTTGACTGTCCAGATTGAATTAAGCCATCAGATACATAAGTCACACTTAGCATGGTCAGGCACTGTCATTAGCTCTGGGTGCACGGGTAAAATCTAAATAATCTAAACCTTCTGTTTCTGCATGGGCCTTATTCTTCATCAAGGAAAATACATCCAAACAAGATACAGGAGAAAGAAGGGAAAGGAGGGAGGGAGGGAAAGAAATGACAACTGTATGTGAACTGCTATGGCAAGAAAAGGAAATAAAGGGTTAAAAAGAAAGAGAAGCTATGTCAACTTAGAGAAGGTCCAAAGATACCCCCAAAGCCTTTCTGTATGTGGTTGTCTTATAATCAGGTAAACACTAAACATGAAAAAGATTTAGAAGGCAGATGTAAATTAAGAGACTTTAACTGAAGACTGTTAGGGTTCAATATAGGGAGAGTGAGCAAGATGGCTCAGTGGGTAGTGCCACTAACACTGAGTTCAACCTGACAGCCTGAGTTCAGCCCCTTGAACCTCACACTGTGGAGAGAGAGAACCATCTCCTGCAAGCTGTCCTGACTTGCACCCCGACCCACTAAATAAATACAGGACAAACAAATGCAATTGAAAGTGTTTAAGGTAGTGAGAGTAACACAGGTACCGGCAGGTTCCAGTGTCTCCTCCCCTTGTTCAAGTTCAGCCCTTCTTCTCAACTGGGTAGCAGTAGTCTCAGCCTCCTCCATCACTCCTCACTGTCAACACATCTCTGAGCCTCCTTGCAGAGGCGACAGTGCTCCATAAATTTCCCACCAGCATTATTCCATGGTCCTACTCTGCTAGCAGGATAAAGACAAGGCTGGCTTCCTAGACTTCTTTGGAAGCTCTGCTTGTCCAGCCTCTACCCATGTTATAAGGCCCACTTAGCAGGCTTTAAATTCAGTCTCTAACACCCTCTTCTTTCAACTTTATTTTATGTTTTGCTATTCTAAATGCCGTATTCCATAACACTGGAGGATTCTATTTTCCTAACTGAGCTCTACCCTCAAAGGTACAGTCATTGAGAAAAAAATGTGACCTTACCTCTTACCCAGAGGTAAGAGAATCATAGTAACAGGAATCTGGATTAATAGTAAAGGAGATTCTGGTGTAGCTTGTCAGGCAGACGTAAAAAATCTATACATCTTTGTCTACAGTCACCTGTGGTGAGGCTGCATGAAGGACTGGCTAACCAAATAGTGGGGAGTAGAAGCGTTTTCATTGGTAGCTTCTAAGTGGCTACAAAACTTGGAGAGAATAAAACTGAAAGCCTAATTTCACAGCCCAAGAGTTAGACAGAATCGGAAAGCTTCTTCCACTGTCCAGAACAAAACCACACTTCATTTAGAAAACTTGGCATTTCTGAAAATCAAATCCAGTGTGGTCCTATGGGGCACTGAAATAAAAGCAAACTGAATTTAGAACCTTTCAGGACCTCAAGGCCCTGTATCCTGCATACCTTTATAAGCACTATGTCTCAGTACATCCAACCTCTTTAAGAATTGTACCAGGTTGATTATCTATCTCCCAAAGTACCATATTCTGGTCTCTGGAACCTACACGTTTTTGATACTTGGAGAAGGATATGGAAAGAGTACCCTTTCCATGTTCAAATGCAAGAGAAATTAAGAATCTTGAAGCTAGGGATGATCAAGCCTATAATCCCAATATCTGGGAAGTGGACAAGGGCATCAGGAAGAGTTCAAGGTCTTCTCTGCTATGGAGTAAATTTGAGAACAGCCTGGGTGCCATGGTACCCTGTCTCAAGAAACACTCCCCCAAAGGATAAAATAAATTAAAAATATTAAGATAGGCCAAGTGTGCACACCTATATCCCAGTATTTAGCAAACAGAAGCAGGAGGATCACCTCAAGTTCAAAGCCAGCCTATCTAGGAGGCTAATTTCAGGCCTCTCAGAGCTTTGAAATAAGACCCCAAGTCCAAAAAAGAGTGGACTTAACAGAATAATACATGAGGATCTAGTATACATCACAATGAATAGTACTGTTTCTTTCTTTTTTTTTTTAATGTTCAAAAATACCTCATTTTAAACAGAGTCACATGGTAAACAATGTTTATAGGACCCTACTAGATATTGAGTATTTTCACTCATTTCTTTTATGGTTAAGAGGCTGAGAGAAAAATGCACAACAAAATGGTTGCAGGTGAGAAAGACTGCTTCACTCTTTCCCTACAAGCCCAAGGTTAGGAAAATACAACAGTGCAGTTAAGAGAGAACTGGCTCTGCTTCCAGAGTGCCTGCCTTTCAGCAGCAACCTTTACTTCTAGACCCAGGGTGGTACTGCTTCACAGGACTAAGGTGAACTGCTATGCAAAAGACCACATGCTTTCCAGGAGCTCACAGGTCAAAGATTTTGCCAGCCAGTGACCAGAGGCCATGTGGTCTTTAAAGACAGCAGGCTATCCTCCACAGGAGCTTGTTCTTAGCTCTCTCCTCTGTTGAAGTAACCTAAATTTTTATTTTTATTTTCAGATTTAAAAAAAAAAAAAAAGTAAAAAATGCTAGGCACACACCTTTAATCCCAGTAGAGCCAAGTGGATCTCTGAATTCAAGGCCAGCCTGGTCTACAGAGTGAGATCCAGGACAGCCAGGGCTACAAAGAGAAACCTGCCTCAAAAAAATAAAGCAAAACCAAAAGAAAACAGATTAGAGTTCTGTCCTGTAGCAGCACACTGTCCCCTGCTTCCTCACTGCAGTGCACTGTCCCCTGCTTCCTCACTGCAGTGCACCGTCCTCTGCTTCCTCACTGCAGTGCACCGTCCTCTGCTTCCTCACTGCAGTGCACTGTCCTCTGCTTCCTCACTGCAGCACTGTCCTCTGCTTCCTCACTGTAGCACTGTCCCCTGCTTCCTCATTGCAGCACTGTCCTCTGGAGAACAGTAAAGGGGGCATAAAGTTTAAGCGCAGCAATGAAAGGCAGGGTTGTTGTTTTATTTTTTTAAGTAAATTTTCATTTCATTTTATGTGTCTGTGTGTGTGCTTATGTCAGAGTCCCATCTGAGTGCAGGGGCCTGTGGAGGTTAGAAGAGGCATCAGGTCTCCTAACTCAACTTTCAGACAGTTTTGAGTTGTCATGTGGGTGACAGAAAGCAAACCTGAATCCTCCACAAAAATCACCAAGTGCTCTTAACCACTGAGCACTCTCTCCAAGCAGTTTAATAAAAAGTTTTTGTCAAAATGTCATTGAGAGAGTCCCACAGGTGCTATCAAAGGAATGAGAAGACAGCTGCAGACAGATGTTAGGATTAAAGATGAGTCAGTCCAGTCCCCAGATTTCATGCCCATCCAATATGTGTACACACTTCTGTCTTGTTATCAAGACAGAGGGGACAGCCTTGGGATCCACAGAAAACACAGTTCTCTGCTTACATCTTTTCTTTCAAATTTGCTGAAAATAATGTTTAAGGGTAGCACCCTTCCAAATACACACAAATGAAACCATATACAATGGTGGATATGTGAAGAAAATCATTCATCATTTATATACATAAAATCATTATGCTGTATACCTTGTATAGACAATTTTTATTTGTTAATATAACACAGTAAAACAAAAATGCATTCTTAAATGAAGGAAATAGTTGGAACAGTGAGACATGCCTATAATTTCACTTACTCAGAAGACTAAGAAAGTTTACAAGTCAAGGATAGAATACAGTGAGACCTTAGGTGGAGGAGGCAACAAGGAGGAAGAGAGAGATTTGAAGTGCTTGCCTTCAGAAATGGAGTCCTGCAGACACAGCCAAGGAATGCTGGCAACCACCAACTACGGGAAAAGGGAAAGAATGCATGCTTGCCTAGAGCCACTGGAGGATCAAATTCCTGCTCACATTGATCTTGGATTTCTGCCCTCTGGTAAGAGAATGAACTGTTGTCTTAAGTTACCAAATTGTGTTAATTTTTACAGCAGGCACAGAAAAACTAGTGTAGAAATCTATGCCTGGTATTTTAAAAAACAAATTAACTTTTCTCTACATCAAATTAGGAAGAAAGTGTCTGATGTTAGGAAAGCAAAGGGGGCTGGTAAGAACTAAGCTTTGATATGTGTGTGTGTGTGTGTGTGTGTGTGTGTGTGTGTGTGTGTGTGTGTAGTTTAGATTCGTGTTAAAGTGTGTGCTTACCATGAATAAGACCCTGGGTTTGATCTGCTTCACAAAAAAAAAAAAAAAAAAAACAAACAAACAAACAAAAAACAAAAACAAAACCATATATACATGCATACAAAAAACAAACAAATTTCAGTACTTAAAAAGAACTGATCAGACACACCCATACCTTTAATTACAGCACTCAGAAGGCAGAGGCAGGCAGATCTCTTTGAGTTCAGGATCAGCCTAGTTTACACAGCAAGTTCCAGGACAGCCAGGTCTACATAGAGAAACCTGTCACTGAAGACAAACAAAAACCAAAACCATAAATATGTGGAAAAAAAATTAAAGGCAGAGGAAGGAAGATCTTTTGAATTTGCTTGATTTGCATATGGAATTCCAAGACAGCTAGAACTAAATAGACCCTGTCTCAAAAATAATAAAGAACTAATCAGTTATCAGGAAAGATGGGGTACATAGATTAATTCTCTGCATTTAATAATGGTTCAATAAAAGCTTTAAAGAAACATAGACTCCGTAGTGGGCCAATGCATCCTGCCACTATGATGGCAAGAAAGAGAGCTGAGTGGTTCATGTGCTATGGAGAGAGTTGGAACTGGAGGCTGCAACTCAGTGAGGAACAGGCTGATGCAAGTGCCTATGCTGCCACCTGAAGCCGTGGTGACATCCTGGCCTGTGCTGCAGCCAAGGGCCATATCTGGGTCCAGGTCTGGCTCCATAGTCCTATGGCAGCCAGAATCAGTGTTAATATTCTTGACCCGTATCACCCATATTACCACCAAAAGCCATGCAGAGGCCTGTGGTCTGGGTTGCCACCTGAAACCATGTTGCTGTCTAAGCCCTGGCTGAGCTGGCTCTGCCCTGGCCCCGCCCCTCAGGTGGTGCCACAAAGTGGTGACTGCAGTGACATGAGCTGGCCCGATGGCATGGACTCTGGAGAGCTAACTGGTGGTGTGGGTCCCTGAGAGCTGGCAGAACTATAAGCACAGGATCTCCATGACAGGGGCAATAGCAGGATATATGAAAACTGTCAGAGACAATCGAGAACTGGTATAGCAAAAACCACTTGAACCAGACCAACCCTCATTGAAAGGAACATTTGCAAGCAAAGCTGTTTGTGCAAAAAACGGTATAGTGAGTGATACACTGCCGCTCCCGATGTGAATATGTGATGGAAAGGCAGAAGAGGAGGAGCCAAGTGAGACACACAGTGGAACTGGAGACAGCAAACAGTGAGAGAGAGAGAGCACTGCGGTCAACAGAGGAGTAGGGTACTGCCCAGGGGATCCTTGAGATGTTTAGGGGTTTTATATATATATATATATACATACATACATACATATATATTTTTTCTTAATTTAATTTATTTGAGGAGATCACAAGAGTGGAGGGCAGACATGGAAGGAGTGGGTAATGAGTGGGATTAGAGTACATGATGTGAAATTCCAAAAGACTCAATAGAAAAAAAAAATGAGTCTGTAGTAGTACATACTTTTAATCCCAGAACTCAGGAGGCAGAGACAGGAGGATCTCCACTGAGTTCAAAGCCAGCCTGGTCTACAGAATGAGTTCCAGGACAGCCAAGGCTACACAAAGAACTATGTCTTGAAAAATAAAACAAAAAACAAACAAAAAGAAAAAAGAAAAAAGAAGAGGAGGAACCAGGCCACAGTGGCCCATGCCTTTGAAGGCAGAGGCAGGTGAATCTGTGAGTCGAAGACCAGGCTGGTCTACAAAGCCAGTTCCAAGACAGCCAGGGCTGTCACACAAAGAAACCCCGTCTCAAAAGATACTATATAAATAAACAAAATTATTTTAACCTCTAACGAACTACCCACAGCCCATTTACTTTCTTCACAAAATTATTCATTTCCACAGAATCAAAGAAACATTACCAATGTTACAAAGTAATTCTTTACTGCTTATTTTAGACTTTCTTTGTAGCTGGGCTAGGACCCAGTCTCACCATGCTCAGCCAGCACCCCAATACTATATAGGTTACCCTAATCACCTTTTTATACTGCCACTATCAAAATCTAAGACTGTGGTAGCACCACCCCCACCACACAAATACTCTTCCAAGCCTCAGAAATTTAGATACACTATGATCTGATGTGCTTAAACTCAGTAAAATATAAATTATATCAATTAGGTATATTTAAGTCCCTCATCACACTGAATGCTGACTGACTGATATGGACAGGCTCTAATTCTTCCAGTCCTAATTTATATCTTAAGAAAATATACATTTAATCATATTCTTTCCTTGTTTGTAAAGTTAAACTGATGCTTTACCAAACAGAGGCTACATTGCCCTCATAACATGGTTCTAGCTTAAATTTCCTGTCATAAACTACTGCCCATCTCAAATCATTCATTTGTGTATTTTTTGAACAAATATTTGTCTCTTTTAAAAAGCCTTCCTGGAAGACTTAGGAAAGTTCACTAAGGGAGGACAGTATTCTGAGTCCTGGGAGATATAAAGACCCAGAAGCAGAGAAGAGCACTTTTCTCGACCCCCTCCCTTGGTAGTTTTGGGACCTGCTGCACTCTAGGCACTGTACACCAGTTCCAAAGGATCCAGAACCTTCTTCTGGCCTCTGAGGATACCATATGCACATAGTATACATCCATACATCCAGACAAAACACATATAGAAAATAAATGCTTAAAATATTATATATATACATATATATACACACATATATATAATACACACACACATATAAACTATCAGGCACAGTGGCAGCCTGTAGTCCCAATGATAGGTAATCCTAAATCCATTCCCAACACCCAAGTCTCCAAAAAAAAAAAAAAAACAAAAAAACAAAAAACAAAAACAACAAAAAAAAAAAACCAACCACACACACATTAAAGAATTAAACTCTTCCATTAATGGAGACTATTAAGTTGAATAGATTCAGAATATACTTGATGAAATCTATATTACGCAACCAATTCACATTGATCTGAACTTGGGGGGGGCCTACAAGGTTATTTAGTCAAATAGGAACTCACCTTCCAATATTTTTTTTTAGGAAAAGAAGCTCCTAGTTACTGAATTATAAACATAATCCTAGCTAGTTCCAGTTACTGAATCATAAAATGAGGCTTTTAACTAAGAAGTTATTTCCATTAATTCTATCACCTATCCACAGTCATCCAGGGTATTAAATTCCTTAAAAGGCACATGCTGAAGTACATGTTATATCCATTTCAAACACAAATGAAGTAGGACTTGGCCTGTGTGATCTTCAACAGCCATCTATAAAAATGGTACCAATAATAATTGTCATACTTTAAGAGACAATTAGGATCCAATGGAAGATTGCCACAAGTCAGAGGCTATCCTGGGCTACTTACTAAGTTTCAGGCAGGCCAGGAGGACTATGATATGAAACCCTATCTCAAACTAAACAAATAAATAAAACATAAAAGCAAAAATCCTATGGTTGTCTAAAAACATACAATATGTTGGATAAAGTAACTTTTAAAAAAGAATCAATCACAATACGAGTCATGGAAGGGTTTAAATCTTTCAGGGTTTTTAATATGTGCCTAAATTATTTAAAAGTCTATTCTGGGTTAGAGGTATTTCTTAGTACATAGCACTTACCTAGCATGCAGAATCCTACATTCCATCCCGAGAACCACTAAATAAATAAATAGTCGTTGAGGATTTCTGAGCGCCAGGGAATGCATTACACTTCCGGCTTTAAAAAGCGATCGCAAAGAACTGAAGTTACAGCTCAGTGATATGAGTGCTCGCTCAATATTCCCACGGGGTTCACCCCACCACTACCACCATCACACATTACGGGGTTGGGAGGGAGACAGAGAACAGAAGGCGTGTGTGCATGCACATGCACTAAGGCCAGGAATAGTAGCAAGGCAGACAAGCTAAAAGCAGCAAGTTTCTTAGAAGTTATTAGTATAACTGTATCTAGAAGAGGCCAGAAAACAGAGACAGACACAGTCGAAAGAAATTTTAAGAGAGGGAAGTTAGTCAGAAATGTAAACATAGAGCTCATTTGAAAGGAAACAGCTTGAGTTAGCTGCAATGGAATTAAGACCACCACGTGAGAAACAGCCAAACATCACCTGTAACTACCAAAGTACTCAACTCCGGTGCCATGTTCAAATATTACAGTAGAATACAGTTAATAGCGTATAATAAAGGACATACTCTTCAGAAGAAGTAGAATATAAGTGGCTTGCTACAGAAAGGCCTATTACTACACTTAATATCCCTTAATTCATTTGAAATAGCAGAAACTGGTTGGCTTAATGTTCACTGAACTCCACACCACCCTTCAATACTCAGGACCCCCACCCACGCGTGTCTCCGTGTCTCTCTCTCTCTCTCTCTCTCTCTCTCTCTCTCTCTCTCTCTCTCTCTCTCTCTCTCTCTCTCTCTCTCTCTCACTCACTCACTCACTCTCTCACTCACTCTCTCACTCTCTCACTCTCTCACTGATGGGAACCTTACATGGTCTCAGACATCCATCACCTTCCAGTCTAATCTTACCACGCGCTCCCTTTCCATCTCTAGAAGCCCCTGCAGCTTCCCCAGGACACAGTCGTCTCTGGGCAGACTCGTCCCTTCCTCGGAGTCGCAGGCTGAGCAGGGAGCTCTATGGAGGCCTTGGAAGGACTGGCCCGCCGACCTGGCCACCTAGGCACTTGGCCCGCCAGTCTGGAGCTTGCGGGCACACCGCCTGCCACACCCCTCTCCTTGGGAGCTTTTCCTCCTCCACCCAGAACGTTCCAGCACGTCCGAGCAGGAGGTACAAGGCGCCCCTTCATCAGCTCCCTCTGAACGAGCGCTGCAGCTCTCGGCTGCCATCGGGGTGGCCCAGGCACCTGGTAGCTCAGCTGTCCCCACGCCACCCCCAGCCCGCAGCCTCCGACCTCGGCGCCCGCCGCTCCCCACCAGTGCCCTCCGCTCACCCGCCGTGCGGCTCGGCCAGCTGCCCGCACTGAAGCCCGGGACTCCGCGACGCCGGGTGCCCCAGGCTGCCGAGCCCGCCGGCTCCGCCGCGCCCGCTGACCCGCAGCGCCGCCGACTCCCGCCGTCTCTGTTGCCCGGGCCGCCTCGATGCGGCCCAGGCGTTTCCGGGTTCCCGCGGTCCCGTCAGCCAAAGGCTCCGGCTTCCGCCTCGGCCCCGGCAAACGCCGTTCCCTGCTCGGCTCTGGCGGCCCCAGCTTCTTGCTTGCCGGCCTCGTCTCCGAGGCGACCACACCGGAGTAGCCCCGGAACAGCCTCCGGGTCGCGAGAACGTGATAGGAAGGGTGTCTCTGCCGACAGTCCGGCTGCAGAAAGGAGCAGGATGGACGGTAACTTAAGGAAGGGCGAAGTCCTTTAGGCCAAAGAACCCTGAGAGAGAACCGGGAGGCGGATCTTGGCTCTTGAAAATGACCACTAGAGAATTGAAAACAAGATTATCCCTGGTGCAGGTTACCAACCCTTGTCTAGGAATCAGCTTGTTTGGTTGGAAATAGCCCTGCCCCCACTCTGACAGCCAGAAGAGTATCAGGAATCCAAAAAGGTCTTAGTGTCCCTAAACAGAGGAAAGGTGGGTGTGAGGGAGTGGAGAGCGATTTTCTCTTCCTGTCTGCAAGAATCTCAAACAAACTACTTTCGCAAGCCTTCTAATATATTTCGAAAATCTTCCAACCACCAACCATATCTATGCTGGCGGTGGACATAATATTCTGGGTCCGGTTTGATCATTAGTTACAGCAGATGTAGCTCTTTCCTGTTAACATAATGAGCCTAGAAGTAAGCTTATGCTTCTTCATATTGCAATTGATTAAAACCATGACTTAGGGAAGGATAGTTAGAAAACATCACAGAGAAAAATAACAGATGACTTAGCATAGAATGCCTCGCTTTCAATTTTTGTGTAATCCGGTCTTCAGAAACCTTTTGGATGATGGAATGTAAACTAGGTCTTGATATTCACCGGTTCTAAATCTAAAATGGCCCAATGGTAACGGCTGGTTGTCAGCTAATGGGCTTTGGTGTGGGGGAAGGGAGCGGATAGTGAAGGCTCTGGCCTAAGTCAGGGGTGTATTTGAAGGTATTATTAGGAGATGGTGTAAATTGTGGAACAGGTAGGCCTATCTGGAAGTGGGTCACTGGCTTTTGAGGGTGTGTCTTATCCAGGCTTCTCCTGGGGGTATGGGGGCTCTCATTGCAGCCAGCATGCTTTTTGATCAATAATGTTCATACCACTTACACCCCAACCAGAGACCCAGAAGACACTGAACCAAACAACCATGAGCCAAAAACTCTGCAATTATGAACCCAAATAAATTCTCTTTCCCAAGTTGTTTTCTCAGGTACTTTGTCGAAGCAGCAAAAAGAAAGTAACAAATACAATATTTATCTTTACTTTAAAAAAAAAAAAAAAAAAAAAAAAAAAAGACAGGATCTCCCTGACATCGTAGCTCAGGCTGGCACCAGGCTGGCCTTGGAGACCTTGATCTCTGTCACCTTTTTGTGTTTGGACCACAAACTTGAGCTATCACATCTGCTTTTTTTCTTAACCCTTTCTCCCTCCCATCCCCATCCCCCAAACTACTGGAAATTGAGCCCGGGCTTTTGTACCACATGTACTTTCCGACTGAGCCCTTTCTCCAATTTTAAAAATAAACGTAATATGCCTACTACATGATAATTACAGCTTGCCACTATTCTGAGAGGTGGAGGGGTATATAGATACCCAGAAAACATCTGGTTCTTAATAAATGTGCAATTATAAAGGAAAAGGAGAATTTAAAATATATTAGTAAGAAGAATATACCTTACAACATGAGTTTTTTTTTTCTGCTGTTATTTCATTTTGAGTTTGAAGAGAGGGTCTCCTTATTGTAGTCCAGGCTACATTGAAACTTGCTCTATAGCCCAGACTCTTTACAAAGTTACAGTTCATTTGGCTTTGGACTCTGCAGCGCTGGAACCACCATGTTCAGTGTCACTGGTATACTGATCAGAGATAAGGAAGATTTTGCCATTTTTTTTCCCAGTGATTAAAAAGAAGAAGCAGCAGAAGCACTAGTGATGACGTAGTGACATGTGCTTTGCTGCCTTGAACTGAAAATGACCTAAAACGGTGAAAGGAGTCAAGTTTACCCCATTAACACAAAGCATGAAGTTAAGTTATGAGCCTCATGCAATACAAAATGCAGCAGTAATCCTAGATGCTTGAGGATCTGAAGCAGGAGGATAAATTAAGCCTATGTGTTCAAAACTAACCTTGGAAACTTTGTGAAATTCTCTCAGAGAATTTTTAAACTTGCTTTAAAGATGTGGGAGACGCCAAGTTAGCTCAAAGAATGCTTGCTTAGCATGAATGAGGCCCTAGGATCAATCATCAAGAGAGAGAGAGAGGGAGGGAGGGAGGGAGGGAGGGAGGATATGATAGGAGGCCAGAGGTTTGCTTAGGTTTTCATTTCTTCTTGCTTTAACTTTGGCAGTTTGGATGAATTCTATTTCACTTAGCTTTCCTAACTTAAGGGAGTATAGGTTTTCAAAGTATTCATTTATAGTATTCTGAATTTCCTTATTGTTTGTTGTAATGTTCCCATGTTCATTTCTGATTCTGTCAACTTGGGACAAGTCTTTCTAATTTAAAACAAAAAATATACTTTCACTGGCGTTTCCTGGCTCTACAATTTATGGTCCAGTACATAACATACTTCCCTCTGTACAGAATGTGTTTGACCAATCCCATTCCTCTTTTGGGGTCTTCACTAACTTTCAAAGGTTTTCCAGTCAGTCATTGTATTTATGGTTGGCCCATTTGCCGAGATACCATCATCCTCAAACTTGAAGCATTTCTTGCTCCCTTTCTCCCTTCCCTTCTCATTGGCCCAAAAGCATCTCAAATCATTCTGTGTATATCTACAGAATTTCACTTTTCTTCTTGTATTGTGATTTGGTTTTATATTCCTCAACACTTCCCTTGAGGTCAATGCTATCCTTGCAGTAAGAGGCTTCTGGCCCAGACTTTCAGGCCTAGCCTCTAGGTTTAGGGTCACAGACCCACAGACCCACAGAGACACACAGATGCTTACAATAGTTTTAGGCTGAACGGCCTAGGCCCAGGCATATAACTTGCTAACTCTTTACCCTTAATCTAACCCACGACTCGACTCTTATCTTGTTCATCCATGCAGCTCAGTACCTTTTCTTAGAGCAGCATAGTTGTCCTGTTTCTTCCGGCTTCTCTCTGGCATTCTCTCTGGCATTCTGCTCTGTTCTGCCTATTCCTAGAATTTTCTTAGTCTGGTAGCTCCTCCCACACTTCCTGTTTGCCGTTGGCCAATCAGCGCTTTTATTAAACCAGTGGGTGGGACAATTATTTACAATGAAACAACACAATCCCCTACATATCCTAATGATTTTTAAAATTCTGGTATTTTAGCAAAATGCACATTTTAAAAGAATGTATGTCAGGCAGAAGGGTGTACATTTGTGATCCTGTTAACAACCATCTGGTAGCAATGAAGTTATTCTCTAGAATTCTCCTGTCCCTTTAGCTACCGGACTCCTCGAACTATGGCTCCCAAGATATTGCAGTTTCCACAAGAATCTCAAGTTGGGAGAAGAAAAATAATGAAGTTTTGGGTCAGCCAGAGAAAGACCTTTTCTCCAGAAAAGGAATTTCACACAGTTCAGGCAATTTGTCAAAATACCCTGCAGGAGACGCCTGGACCAAGATAATGATGAATCAGTGATGGGAGTGACCACACTTTGACAGGAACTACTTAGTTATATGTACTCCTTGCTTCTATTAACTTAAAACTTATAAACTTAAAATTTAGGGCTGGAGAGATTGGAGAGATGTCTATTTCTCAAATCCTAATTGGTCTTATAATAAAGATCCGGACCAGATATTGGGGTAAATGTTGAAAGATCAGAGAGACAGAGAAACAAGCCACTAGAAAAACTTCTTACCACTACTGAATCCTCAGGCTGAAAGGGGAATATGTCTCCATAAATCTTCAAACTGAATGCCTCGGAATCCTAAGCCAAAAGAGAAGGGAGTGTGAACTCCTGTATCTTCCCGCCTTATATTCCTTTCTCTGCCCAGCCATATCACTTCCTGTTTCAACCTACCTTGTTCTGGGATTACAGGTGTGTGATACCATTACCTGGCTCTATTTCTCTTTAAACTTTATTAATCTCCTGTAGTCTAGGGTGGCCTTGAACTCAAAGACATCCAGACAGATTTCTGCCTCTGCCTCCTGAGTGCTAGAATTAAAGATGTACGCCACCACTGCCTGAGCTCTATACCCAACTCTATAGCTGGATCTGCCCTCTGATCTTCAGGCAATCTTTATTTGTTAGATTACAAGCAATATATCACCACAGATGGCTCAGTGGCTAAGAGCACTGGCTGTTTCTCCAGAGCACCTGGGTTCAATTTCTGACACCTATGTGCCAGCTCATAACTGTCTACTGTTCGAGGGGATCCAACAACCCTCATACTGATACACATGCAGGTAAAATACCAATACACATAAAAATAAATCATTTTAAACTTAATTTCATTTTACACCCTGAAGATGGAATTTGGGCTGTTCAGTGGACCTCTTTACTCGGTCTTCCTAATGTGCTCAGAGCTGGGCATAGTGGCACACGAGGAGGCAGAGGCAGAACGTTCAGTGAGTTCAAGGCCAGCCTGGTCTACCTAGTGACTTCTAGGAGAGCCATGACTAGAGAAATTCTGTCTTAATAAATAATAAATAAATAAACAAATAAAATTAAACACATATAATGTGGTCACATTAAATAAAATCTTTTTATATCTTGTACTGCTTCTTGTCCATTTAATTGAGGACAAGTGGTATAGCCTAGCCTGTTAGGGCTTCTAGGGCCTAGGCTCTTAAATTAATAATGCCAGCAATGATTCCAGCACTTCTGGGGCTAAAGCAGGAAAATTCTTCGAATTGAAGGCCAGTCTTGGCTACATAGTTAGCTGCAAAGCCTTAGAGTAAGACCCTATCTGAAACAACAATATTCAGAAACTCACTGTGCATTTTCTGATCTGAGCAGAACTGAGCCCAGTTGGTTGATGATGACATGAGACATAGAGTAAGGACTTTTAAAATTCACCAGAGTGAGTGTTAGCAGAATATGAGCTGCAAGTCTGGACATAAAGTAGCTCAAGGAAATAGTCAAACCTGAAGCTCCTCTGACAATAGCAATCCATTCACTCTTAAGTGGCTTTCACATTATTTTCTCAGTCACAGTAGCATGATAAAAAGCATGGGGACTGGGCATTCCACAGAAAGTGAAACCAGAGCTTACAGACATGAAGTAATTTTTACATTCCCATATACACAGAAGGGATAGGAATTCAAATCCTCGTTTGTTCCAAGAAGGCCATATTTTTTTTAAAAATGCTAGGGATTAAACCCAGGCCTTCTGCATGTGTCAAGCAAGAGCTCTATCATTGAGATACACCATGAACGCCTAAAGAAAAAAAAAACTTTAAAAAGAAAATTACATTTAACTATAGGAATTTCAAAATGGGAGAGAAGAGAAATGAGCACAGAATAAATAGGAGATGGCATAAGTAAGAGAGAGATGAGATGGGGATGTGAATAATCAGAAGACCATGAATGAAGAAAGAGAAATAGAAATTTAGTACAGTGTACCAGGAGACTATCTTTGGTTTCTTCATCATATCTGATCTTTGTGTGTATGCGTGTGCATGTGTGTGCATGTGTGTTTGCACGCGCACGTGTGTGTGCCTGCAAGTGCATGTGTGTATGTGTGTGTGTACCTGCGAGTGCGTGTGTGTATGTGTGTGTGTGCCTGTGAGTGTGTACGTGTGTGTGCCTGCAAGTGCGTGTGTGTATGTGTGTGTGTGGGTGTATGTGTGGGTGTTTTGCCTACATGCACATCTGTGCTCCATGTGTATGCTGTTCACAAAACAGATCAGAAAAAAGGTGTCAGATCCCCTGGAACTGGGGCTACAAACCGTTGTGAGCTGCCATGTAGGTGCTGGGAACTGAACCTGTGTCCTCTGGAGGAGCAGTCAGTGCTTTTAGCCACTGATCATCTCTCCAGCGCCCTATCATCTGACCTGAAAAGCAAAACTTTACAACACTAAAGACACAAACAATAACAAGAAATCAATTTAAGGGTAGCTAGGGTCAAACAAATTATATATTTCTGTAATACTTGATTGAAGATGTCAGAAAGAATATAGATGATCTGATTATATTTGATTTTCAAATAAACAGTAATTGGTTATACAACATTTGGGATATACTTATATTACAAAAATCCATTATCAGAAATTCTAATTTGAATTGGACACAAGGCATATACCTGAAGATAAGGAGCTCAAGATCACCCCTGGTACAAACTGAGTTTGAGGCCAGACTGAGCTATGTAAGCACATATCTCAAAAAAGAAAAGAAAAAATGGTTTTGGCATTATGGCATATACCTTTGACCCCAGCACTCACTCCTCACTCAGAAGAAAGAAGCATGTGGATCTCTGTAGTTCCAAACCAGCCTGGTGTATGTAGAGTTCTAGACCAGCTAGGACTAGTCAATGAGATACTGTCTCAAAACAAAAATAAATATACTACATTGTGGGAGCCCACAATGACTCCAGCTTGTGGCTTGTTTTCATTGTGACTCAAGGTCAGAGAATCTGAGCTTATTTTGCTCCACAGGGCTGTATAACAAAATGTTTGATCAAAGGGGTGGCTACCAGATGTTTTACTCCACAAGGCTATCTAGCTGAATGTTTTGCTATAAGGTATGGTTGCTAGATGTTTTGAGAACTAAGGAGGTATTTATGCTTTTCTTGAAGAGGGAGAAATCTTTTTGTCTCCTTGCTTCTGTATAAAAAGGCCCTGAGAAATAAACTTGGAGCTGCTATGGTATTTACTGAGAACCTTTCCAACTCTATTTTTCTGTCTCTGTCTAATTCTATCTCTGTAAATTTTCATTTGCTGTGGGATTATGCTCTTATACATTGTAAATATTTGTCCCTCCTACAGATTTAATAAAATGCTGATTGGCCAGAAGGCAGACAGGAGTATAGGCAGGGCTACCAGACTAAGAAAACTCTGGAAAGAGGAAGAGTAGATATTCCAGGCAGACACAGAGGAAAGAAGATGAAATGCTCTGAGAAAATGTACTAAGATATTTTAAAATCATGGGTTAGTTTAAGTGTAAGATAGAAAATAATATGCCTGAGCCCTAGGCCAAACAGCATGTAATTAATATAAGTCTTTGTGTGATTATTGGAACTAAGCAGCTGTGTGAGGTCCGGACCTCAGGGCTAGGCCAGGCCCAAAACCTCTGACTACACTTATTCCCCATATCAGGATGGCTTGACAGTCGGGTGGGACCCAACTCTAAGTATATATAAAAGCACTTTAAAGAAACTCATTACTTTATAAACTAATTTAAAAAACCAATTTTCTAATTTAAGTGCTCTATACACCTAAGTGCAACCATGGATGCATTATATACCAAAGGAACTAAGACCAGATCAAATAGTAGTTAGTATAGTTGATACTGCAAACATTAATTACACAAAGAATTTAGTATTTTTATTTTTAGGCAGAGCTACTGCTGGTGGCTTCTAGGTTTCAGTGACTTAATGTCAGAAGTTGGAAAACATACTAAGAGAAAATGAAAAGACACAACAATCACAGTGTCTTGGGGTTTCCATTGCTGTGAAGAAACACCATGACCACAGCAACTCTTATAAAGAAAACTATTTAATCAAGTTGGTCACTTACAGTTTCAGACATTTCATCCATTATTACCATGGCAGGGAGCACGGCAGCTGGGAGAATGGTGGCATACAGGCAGACATGATACTGGAGAAAGAGAATTCTACATCTTGATCCAAAGGCTACAGGAAGTAGTCTGTCTCACTGGGCATGGCATGAGCATCCATGAGACCTCAAAGCCTGTCTCCATAGAGACATCCTCTAACAAGGGCATACCTTCTAAAAGTGCCATTCCCTTTGGGGGCGATTTATTTTATTTTATCCAAAATAACTTATAGGAAGAGAAGAGGGAAGGAGAGAGAGAACACAATTCAATGCTTAGTACAAATCAGATGGTCTGGCATCACTTTACCACATATTTTGTCCCTATAGTATTACAGTTCTTAAAGCTATTGAATAGAAATTACAGCTCAAGAGCGAGAAAAACCAGTTTTTGTTTTGTTTATTACTTCCAGGTGCCAAGTGAGTTTTTGTTTTGGGTGGTTCTTCAAGGAAGAGAACCAGTTAGTAAACAAAGCTTCAAAGAGCTGTGCTATTATCTACTGGTTCATCGAATTTCTTTAAAGGAATTTTAATTACTTTCTTGTCAGTGCACATGTAGTTAGGTGAGCCTTTAACTCTTGAGTTGACTCTGTTAGCATTTTGAAATAAATTTGCTTCTTATCCTCTTGCCCAGAAAGGCTGCTCCAGCGGTTTCCACGTGTTCGAGTTCTGCTGGTGTTGTCTACTCTTCTAGGTTCTGTGTTATAATACACTTAATCTGGATTAGAGTACTAGGGGACCATCTCCTGGAAGGAAATCATTCCTGCCCCTGCATATTCAGAATCTGGTGAAATTATCCTACATTCCTGGTGACCAACCACGGAGATTGTTGACTCTGACCAAAATTTCAGTTACCACTTGATGCATACTCTAAAGTCCTTTGAGATTCAAGGAATTGGTTTGATCTTCGAGTCAAAGTTAAATATAAATTAGAACACTAGGAAAAAATAAGACATTTCCCTTTATGTGACCACTAGCTCCCTTGCAGACATTAAGAGACAGGTGCAATACTTGTTCTGTTGACGCCTGTTAGGTGCTTCGTAAGCCTCTGAATGGGCTGGGAGCAGTGACTCTGGCCAGGATGCTCTTTTATTCAACTAATCCTAAATATACTTGCAGATGGAGTTTAGTTGTGAAGCAGACTATGCTGTTTACCAACTATCCCCATGGTATCTTTGGCTGTCTATAGAATGACTGGAATTGATTCTGGACAGAAGCTGTGGAGGTCTCAGGTAGACTCAACTGAAACCCGGGACTGGGATCCCTAGGTTTTTGTCACCTTCGAGGAAAGAACAGAGATGAGACAGTGGAAGGAATGGGGAGAGATTTTATTTCAGAGTGAGAGGGCATGCTTACTGGGTGAATACAGCTTTGCCTAGAATTCTTGGCAATATACACAGCCATTCTTGTATGTAAGCTGACCTTTACACTGAGCCAAACCCAAAGTTTACTGAAAGTATTAACCTCAGCTCACCGTCTGTATGATAGACTTCCTTTTACCATGAATACTCAATGACTGCTCCCATTACTTTCTTATAAGGCAGATGAATTTTTGCTAGGATCAATTACTGATTAACAAGGGGCATGAGGTCCAGTTTCTTTCAGTTTACTAAAAATCAAATTAATATATTT
Source organism: Phyllotis vaccarum (assembly GCA_033318265.1). Classification (NCBI taxonomy): domain Eukaryota; kingdom Metazoa; phylum Chordata; class Mammalia; order Rodentia; family Cricetidae; genus Phyllotis; species Phyllotis vaccarum. The sequence continues at coordinate 42,236,076 of JARWLC010000015.1, read as the reverse complement.
CTTTATTCTATATAGAAGTATTTTGACAGTGTCTTGGGTTTCTATTATTGTGAAGAGATACCATAACCACAACAACTCTTATAAAGGAAACCATTTCATTGGAGTGGCTCACTCATAGTTTCAGAGTTTCAATACATTATCATGGTGAGACATGGCAGTGTGCACGCAGCAATGGTGCTGGAGACATAGCTGAGTGTCCTACATCTTGCAGGTGACATCAAGTGGACTGATTGTCACACTAAGGGAAGTTTGAGCAAAAGAGGACTCAAAGCCCACCTCTTCAGTGGCATACTTCACTTCCTCCAACAAGGTCACACCTACTTCAACAAGGCCATACAACCTAACAGTGCTACTCCTTTTGGGGGCCATTTGCTTTCAAGCCAATACAGACTGCATATGTGTATGCATACCATATACATGCCTGGTGCCTGAGGAGGTCCGAAAACAGCTTCAGATCCCTCAGAAGTGGAGTTATTAATGGTTGTGAGTCACCATGCTGGTGACAGGAACCAAAATCAGGTCTTTTGAAAGAGCAAACAATGCTCTTAACTGCTGAGCCATCTCTAGAACCTCTATTTTTAAATACTTTTAAGGTTTACTTTTATTTGTGTGCACCCATGCGCGCGCGCACACACACACACACACACACACACACACACACACACACACACACACACACACTGAGGAGTCCTAGCTTTTGTCTAACTGCCAGAATTTGGGGAAACACCAAGAAGGAAGCTTGTGTTGGCAGCTTGTGTTGGCAACCTTTCTACACTAATGTCCACATAAAGGGACCAGCCTCAGGAACTTGTGAAGCTGATTTACCTCTACAAAAGAGTCATTTCCATTATCGCTATCAGAAGGGACAAATGGTTAATCTTTTATTTATGGTATACCTATTAGTATACCAAAGAGCAACTGGCTCCTGGCTCCTTCAGTATCATAAGTACTTGTTATACATTTCAGAGTCCATCTGGCATCCTGAATCTTCTTACTTTTCCCCCTACCCTACACTTCCCTAACTCGCAGGTTTCCCACCTGCAAGTATTGTGTGATATTTTGGTCATATTCTGACAATAAAGCTTGCTTGGAGTCAGAGGTAGAGCTAGCCACTAGTTCACAAAAATTAACCACAGAGGTTATGGAGGACTAAGGGCAGATATGAGACAGGAAGTAGGAAGGCAGGGCTGAGAGAGGATCTCAGCCCTTTTGGATGAAGGAACAGAAGATATAGGAGATCACTGGTGGCTGCTCCACTGGTTCTCTGATCTTTCAGGTTCTTACTCTGATATCTGACTCCCAATTTTTTATTGATAAAAATTAAACAAATGACTCACAGTAGGTGGCATTTGTAAGTGGACTTTTCTTACCCACCTGCCAGTTCCAAAATAACTAACACAAAGACTTCATATTAATTATAAATGGTCAGTCAATAGCTCAGGCTTGTTACTAGCTAACTCCTACATTTTAAATTAACTCATTTATATTAATCTACATTTTGCCACATGGTGTTACTTCTCTTTCATCTTGCACTTTCTGTTTCTTCCCATGTTTGGCTGACTCCTCTGATTCTGCCCTTCTCTTTCCCAGTGTCCTTAGTCTGGGCTTTCCACATAACCTTATCCTGTCCAGATATTAGCCAGTCAGCTTCCTTATTAAATCAATCACAGCATAATTTACACAGAATATAGAAGGATTATTCCAAAATACCCAACTGCTTATCTCTTCTTAGAATCCTGCTATTTCAGCTGTTCTCTCCCTTGGTCTCTCTCTGTCTTCATCTATTGTCATCGGCCACCTCTACTTTCTCTCTCCCCTCAGGGCTTTTCTGGATGCCTCTGCTGCTCTCTACATCATATCTACAATAAAAACCTTCCCCTTCACCTTACCTTGGAGAGGTCATGCCATCATTTTATATATCTGGTAACCCCACCCCTTGCCAGCACTTGGATGGTAAATACAAAAGTATCAAGAGTTTAAGGTAAAAAAAAGATGAATTCTTAGGAGAATATATAAGAGAAATGATATGTTAAAGTTTGGAGTGGTATCAAATCAATATCAATAGATTATTTTAAAATGTGTTACATTTTTTTATGCTGTAGAACATTTGTTTAATTATGGAAATATGTGTTACATTCTTTTATACTGCATTTCTTTAAGTCATTTGTGAGGTTGTGCTACTTTGCCTGTCTAAAGCACTTGATTGGTCTAATAAAGAGCCAATAGCAAGGCAGGAAGAAGGATAGCTGGGGTTGGCAGGCAGAAAGAATAAATAAAAGGAGAAAAGGAGAAAAAAATATTAAGGGGCAAGAAAAAGAAGGATCCAGCCATCAGCCACACAGCGAGGCACACAGCAGAATGAGAGGAAAGAAAAGGTATAAGAAATAGAGAAAGATAAAAGCCAAAAGGCAAAAAGTAGATGGGATAATTTAAGAAAATCTGGCTAGAAATAAGCCAAGCTAAGACTGGGCATTCATAAGAAAGAATAAACCCACCCAAGAGATTGATTTGGCAAATGGGTGGTGGCCCTCAAAAGAGCCAAAAGAGTAAAAAACTACCAACCACAGTTAATGAAGCTTCTGGAGGCTGTGATATAAACCTGGGCTACAGAAGACCTTGTCTCATAAAGAAAAAAAATAGAATAAAAAGAAAATATAAGCTATAAAAATATGTTATTAGTCTGTGGCTGTGCAGCATCCAGGGTTTGTGTTGATATCCATAACTTCAGCTGCCACTGAATTCTGAGTGACAGTCTAAGGTCAGGTCAGCCACCTGAGTCCATGTTGGTGTCTGAGGGTCGCGCTGCTGCTGGGGTCATGCTGAACTAGGTGGCTCATATTGCTACCTGGGGCCATGGTGACATCCAGACCCGAGCTGCAGCTTAGGGCCATGTCTGGGTCCATGGCCATGTTGTGGCCAGGGTCTGTGTTAATGTCCATGGTTCTTGTCACCACCAAGGTCCATGCCAATGCCTGTAGCCATGTTAGTGTTTGAGGGCCATGCTGCTACGGATGCCAAACTGATTTGGGTGGCCCCTGCTGCCACCCAGGGCCATGGTGTTATCCAGGCCTGAGCTGCTGCTGTGGGCTATATTTGTGTCTATGCCCCTGGAGTATGAGGTTTCTGTTCCAGACTTTCAGGGCTAGACTCAAGGTTTAGACTCACAGACCAGCAGAGACACACAGATGCTTACAATAGTTTTAGGCTGATCAGCCTAAGACCCAGGCATATAACTTGCTAATTCTTTACCCTTAATCTAACCCATCACTCTTATCCTGTTGAGCCATGCGGTTTTCTCAGAGCAGCATAGTTGTCCTCTGCTTCGTCTGGCTTCTCTCTGGCTTTCTGCTGTTCCTCCTGTTCCTAGAGTCTTCTAGTCTGTTAGCCCCGCCCACACTTCCTGTCTGCCTTTGGCCAATCAGCACTTTTTATTAAACCAGTGGGTGGGACAATTATTTACTGTGGAACAACATAATCTTCCACATGCCCCTATAGCAGCCAGGGTCCGAGTTGCCGTCTGTGGTGTCTGTTATCATCAATGGCTGTGAAGATACCTGGGGTTCAGCCACCTGAGACCATGTTGGTATAAGAGACCCATGCTGCCCCTGGGGGCATACTGGGTGACCTGAGCTGACACGGGGGCCATGCACTTTGGAGAGGTGGCCCCACCACTCATGAAGGGTGTGGAAGTCTGGCTCTGTCTTATACCTGAGGGTGGTGGCCACAGTGGCCAGGTCTAACCAGATTAACTACCACTCAGGCCCAAATCCAGGGCCTTGGGTTATCCCACCCTAAAATATACCAGGTTTTTTCTTTTTAGCCATCCAGCTCCAAAATCATGTCACAAACACTTCTATTAGTTATAAATGCTTGGCCCTTGTATTATTATTATTATTATTATTATTATTATTATTATTATTATTATTATTATTATTAGGCTTTCAAGACAGAGTTTCTCTGTACAATGGTGCTGGCTGTCCTGGAACCCACTCTGCAGACTAGGTTGGCTTTGAATTTACAGGGATCCACCTGCCTCTGCCCCTGAGCACTGGGATTAAATGCATGGACCACGGCCACTGGTAGTTTTGTTTTTTTCTTGTGGCCTTGGGGCCGAAGAGTGCAGGGTTGTTAAAGGATTTAGCACTCTTGCAGAGTTTAATTCCAAGCACCTAGATGGAGCAGTTCACAATTGCCTGAAACACAGATACACATGCATAGACATAATTCAAAAAGTAATAATTTTTTTTTTACAGAGCTGAAAGTCTAGGTATTTACTCAACAGAACTGAAATCTTACATTTACATAAATTCTGTACTGAAAAGTTTGTGGCAATGTTATTCAAAATGGTCAAGACCTGAATACAACCTAGTAGAATTCTAGGAAGAGGAAAAGTAGAGTCAGAGAGACACCAGCCAGCTGCTGAGCAAGCAGGACTTGTAAAAGTGAGGTAAGAACTATGAGCCACGTGGCAAAGCATAAATAGAAATATGGGTTTATTTTAGTGTGAGAGTTAGCTAGTAATAAGCCTGAGCTAGTGACTGATCATTTATATTAAGCCTCCAAGTGAATTATTTGGGAAATGGCTGCTGAATATAAGTAGCTGGTAGTACAGAAATATTCTATTACATCTTTTGGAAATGTTGACTTGGTTATGGTATCTCTTTATAGCAAAAGAACAGTAACTAAGACACAACCCAAAAAGTGTCTAGTGTATAAATAGATAAGTTAACCGTGGTACATCTATATAGTGGAATGTTTAATGATTTTATTTAAATCAACATAAAAAGGGAACGCTTATAAGGACAAATTATGGATGAATAGCTGCCAAGGGCTTTATAGTTATTCTGGATCTTGATTGCAGTAGTGGGTACAGTCACTATACAGGTAGCAAAATTCTAAAAGCTACACATTGGGCGAATTTCAGTGTGTGTGTGTGTGTGTGTGTGTGTGTGTGTGTGTGTAAACACACCTTTGTTATCAAAATGGGCTTTTTGTTGTTGGCTGTTACCTTGGTGGGTAAAATAAAACTGTAACTACTACACTATAGTTGTGGCTGTGTATGTTTGTAATTATATGCTGTTCATACACAGCTGTGGTACTGGGGATTGAATGTAGGTTCTTAGAAATGCTAAACATGATATTCTACTGAACTACACATTCGGCCTTATGCTTTTTATCTTTTTGTTTAGTTTTTGAAGCACTGGTATTAAGCCTAAGGCCTCATACATGCTAGATAAGTTTTTTTATCAACGAGCTATAGCATCAGCCCCTTGCTTTATTTTTTTAGTAACAGGATTAATAAGCATTTAGGAATTATGTGTATAAAGGGCATTGGTGTTTGTCACTCTTAGGTCCTCAGGCCACTCACTGAACTAAGGAGGCACTCCACATCCAGAAGTCTATGCTATCATGATTCCAGCATCCACCATCAAGCAAACCATTGTTCCTTGATTAACAAAGCAAATGAATTTTCCTTTTCCAGTCACATTTTATGCTTCTTCCTATCTCTGAGATCTGCTAGTCACATTTCCATAATTCTCAGCATGTAATTTAAGAGTCTACTTGCTATCACCCACTCTAGCCATGGCTATGTTCTGGCCACTATCATGAAGCTGTTCTGCCTCTGAAATAGGACATTCTGTAGTTTGGCATTTATTCCAAATGTTCCTTCTACCCATGTCACTTCTTTATTCCTACTGTGTGTTATATGAATTCCTCAGGGTTCTAGTCACCTTAGTTTTCTCTCTATTCTATTTCATTATTCTTTGTGCAGATTTGAACCCTACCACCTGTGCATCTTCCCATTACCATCTATGGCTATGTGTTCTCAGAGCTCTGTTTATTCAGCCATAATTACTCTAATTTGGATCAAAACAATGATCTCCTTCCTCCCTCATTTATTTAATTTGTCTAATTGGCTAAGGACTTTTGGAGAAAACAGTTCAACCCTACAATTTAGTCAATATGAGCCTGTGAATATATGGCCTTTATTACTATTTATCTCCCTTAATTTCTCACTTCTTTCACAAACCTCTTCTCACCTCCATATCAGCTCTCCCTCTCACATGTAGCAAAGAAAATCAAAGTTGCTACATGTCTTGGGGTTTCTATTGTTGTGGCAACACACCACAGCCAAAAAGGAAGCTGGGAAGAAAAAGTTTTATTTGGCTTACGCTTCAGCATTGCTGTTCATCATGAAGAAAGTCAGAATAGGAACTCAAACAGGGCAGGATCCTGGAGGCAGAAGCTGATGCAGAGGCTACAGAAGGGAGCTACTCACTGGCTTGCTTCCCGTGGTTTGTTTAGCCCACCTTCTTAGAGAACCAGGCCCAGGATGGCACCACCTATCATGGGCTAGGCCCTTCCCCATTGATCACTAATAGAGAAAATACCTTACATATGAATTTCATGTAGACATTACCTCAGGTGATGCTCCTTCCTCTGATAAACTAGCCAGGATACTAGGCAAGAGCATTTCAGCCTATTGTACTGCCCCTACCTGTGGTAAACGGGCAGAATGGAAGATGGCTTCCTGGAATCTCACTGAGGATGTCATGTTGGTGGTAAGGTTATTTTTATAGAGAACTGTGTAACTTTATTTGAGTTGTGTATTCCAGAAAATAGTTGATACTCCAATAAATAACTTTACCCATCTGTTTTCCCATATTATCCGACATTTTTGTTGTTAGTTTGGTTTTGATTTTGTCTTTTGGGACTGTTTCTCTGTGAAGCTCTGGCTGTCTTGGAACTCATTCTGGCTTTCAACTCACAGAGATCTGTAGTGGGACTATATACTGGTAAATTGTAAATATTTGTCCCACCTACTAGTTTAATAAAAAGCTGATTGGCCAGAAGGCAGACAGGAAGTGTGGGCAGGGCTACCAGACTAAGAAAATTCTGGGAACAGAAAGCACAGAGCAGACACCAGAGATGCCAGAGAGACACCAGGAGAGATGCCAGCAGACTCAGAGGAAAGAAGACAGCCATGCTGCTCTGAGAAAAGGTACCAAACCACATGGCTAAACAGATTAATGGAAATAGACTGAGGTAAGATGAAAGAGCTAGCTAGCAATGTCTGAGCCATAGGTCAATCAGCATAAAATTAATATAAGCCTTTGTGTAATTATTTGGGGCTGCCAGTGGATCTGAGCCTCAGAGATAGGCCAGAAAGTCTGGGCCAGAAACTTATTACAGAGGTCCACCTGCCTCTGCCTCCGCCTCCCAAGTGCTGGGACTTAAAACATTCGCCATCACTGCCTGATGTGGGATGTCTTTGTGTCTACTGTGAATATCATTGGATAATAAAGGAATTGTTTTGGCTATGGCAGAGCAGCTTAGAAGCGTGCAGGAAATCACAGGGGAAGGAGAGCAGAGTCTGGAGAAATACAATCCAGCTGCCTAAGAAGCAATATGTAACAGAATATAGGTAAGCCATGAGCCATGTAGCAAGACAGATGAATAGGAACGATGTGAGAGCTGGCTAGCAATAAGCCTGAGCCATAGGCTGAACAGCATACAGTTAATGTAAGCCTTTGTGTGATTATTAGCAGCTGTGTGGGTCCAGACCTCGGGGCTAGGCTGGAATGAACAGGTCAGAAACTGTTACTACGTCCAACAGTCCCAGCGCCACCATCTTTTAGCCCGACAGTCTGCCTTTTGGTGATCTCTGTGAACTACTTGGATGGTGCAGGGAGGTTTGGACCGATCATTAAGAACCACTCTTTGTCAGTTTCTATTTTTGTCTATTTACTTTATTTAAAAGTTTATACTCAGTAGTGAAAGAACCACTCCACTGAGTTTTGTACTTCTGTTTAGCTAGCTAGAAGTTATAGCCCCTAAATCTTGATATACACTTAAGTGTCTGTCAGTCTGTGATATTTCCAGAAGATACTATCAAATTAAATGGTAGACGTTGGTTAAGGGACTCTCTTCAGATTGTTTGGAGATAAATAAGCCCTAGGGAAATAATTTCCAAAATTCTTAAATTTAGAAAATGGCTTTGCCAATAATTCTAGTGTACTATAAAATGAATTTTAGGGGCAAAGATGTAGCTCAGTAGTAGGGGAGTTGGCTGCTCTGCACAAGACCCTAGGTTTGCTCCTCAGAAATGCAAAATAAAAACAGGACATGGTGGCACATGCTTTTATTCCCAGCACTGAGGAGGCAGTGGTAGGCGGATGTCCATCAGTTCGAGGCCGGGCTGCTCTACATAGTGAGTTCTCGGACAGCCAGAGTTACATTTTACAAATGTAGAAAAAAATCAAAAGAACAAAGCCAGCCAAGCACAGGCCTTTAATCCCAGCACTTGGGTAGTAGTAAGTTTCGGTCAGCCTGGTCCACACAGCTGGTGCTAGGGTAGTCACGGCTACAGAAAGAAATCCTGTCTCTGAAGACAAAACAACATCAAAAAACAAAAACCCCAAACAGAAACAGAAATAAAGAAAACAAAAACAGATGAATACTGCCTTTATACAGTATATACAGAACTATATAGTATATACAGGACAGTATATACAGAACTATATAGTATCCAGGTAAATCTTTGGCAAATAAGTTTAGTATTGCTGACCCAGTGGAAACATTCTCTTCTGGCCACTCATGGTGGCTACCCTTTAGCCCCAGCACCTAGAGGTAGGTAGATCTCTGTGAGTTTAAGGCCAGTCTTGTCTAAAGGATGAGATCCAGGCCAACAAGACTGCATTGTCAAACTCTGATTAAAAAGAAGATAAAAGTGTAACAGAAGAAACTTACTATTTTCTAAGGCTCCAGTAAAAAGTATAATTAAACCATATGTTCAAATCCACTTTTAATATATCATAATATATTATATATACTTAATTGGCTATTTTTCTTACTAAACTTACAGACTTATGAGTCAAATAAATTAATACAAAATATTTAAGGATATGAAATGCAAATTTGTTATTAAGCAAAATTGAGTCATTCTAATAATATTAATGATATATTTATTTTTATTTTGTGAATATGTGTTTTGTTTGCATGTGTGTCTGTGTGGCTGCCAGATGCCTGTGGAAGTGAAAAGAAGGTGTCAGGTTCCCTGGAACTGGAGTTACAGATGGTTGTGAACTACTGTGTGAGTGTTGGAAACCGAACCTGGGTCTTCTGTAAAAGTACCCAGTGTTCAATTGCTTAGCCAGATATCGAGTCCCACAAACTTTATTTTAATAGTAACTTATGCTTTATAGAGTGTACATTTGGAAACACTTTATTTTTATTTTTTCTACTTGTTTGGGTTGTTTTTGCTGCTGCTGTTCTTATCTAATTTATTATTTTATGTGTATGAGAGCTCTATCTGCATGAAGGCCTGCATTCCAGAAGAGGGCATCAGATCCCATTATAAATGGTTATGGGAACTAAATTCCATGTGTTTGCTGGGAATTGAACTCAGGCCCTCAGGAAGAGCATCCAGTGTTCTTAACTGTTGGGCCATTTCTCTGGCCTCTTCTGGTTTTTTTGAGATAAGGTTTTTTTTTCCTGTAGCCAAAGCTGTTCTAGAACACTTTATGTAGTCCACACTGACCTCGAACTTGGAGATGTGCCTGCCTCTGCCTCCACTACCCTGCTAGAAATATTTTCTAAGATTCCCAAGTAAATTAAAATGTTGGGCTGATGCTAAATTGAGTCACTTAGTGGATAGTCATAAATGCCAAGAAGTTTTCTGGCCACGGAGGATACTGAAACATGAATTGAAATGCATAATTTAGAGCTGGGTATGGTGGCAGTGGTGTACACCTTTAATCCCAGTACTTAGAAGGCAGAGGCAGGAGAATCTCTGTGAGTTTGAGGTCACCCTGTTCAACAAAGCAAGTTCCAGTATAAGCAGGAGTGTTACACAGAGGAACCCTTTCTCTGGGGGAGGGATTTAAGTGAGTGTAAACATGTATGTGTGTTTGGGAGATTTGCACAGTTTGCACACTGTGAATATGTAGGAAAAGCCCTGCATGGATTTAGACTGCTTTAGAAGATTCATAGAAAAGCAATTTATTTTTAAAGCTGACTAGAGTTTGATGGTTTTATTCAAAACATCAGGTTTTAACATCAACTGTTATACCAATGCAAAACTAGAATTGATTTTCCTATTTGTTTGAAGTATAAAACCTTTTTTTGGCCACGTGTGGTGGTGGACACCTTTAATCCTACTATTCAAGAGACAGGGGCAGGTGGGTCTCTGCAAGCTTGAGGCCATCCTGAGCTACATAGGAAGTTCCAGACAAGCCAGGGTTACACAAAGTTTGTCATATATATATATATATGTGTATATGTATATGTATATGTACATGTATATATGTATGTATGTATATGTATATATGTATGTATGTATATGTATATATATATTTTATATATAAAATGAAAAATCCCTTTGCCATTTTTGCCTACATTAAGAAAAAATTGCAGGAAGTTTTATGGTCTGAATAATCTCTCTGCAGGATAAAGTTCAAAGTTCCTTTGTATTAGCTTCCTGGGCTTTTTGTTGACTTTACCATGCCCTTGATTATTTAAAGGGACAAAGCCTCCCCATTTTAAAAAGAACAACGGTTCTTTATAGTCCTGTCCTGCTCCCTCTGTGTACTTTCCAAATCTTTTATTGTCACTTGGTTGAATAGGTAACCAGGTAGTGTTTCCTTGTAACCCACTACTGGCTTATGTTCAAACTGCCAAGTGCCTTCTGAAATCCGGCTCTCCTTCCCTACAGTAAATCTTGTATTACATGCTCAGCAGCTAAAACATTTTCTCAGAAGGCATCTGAAAATTCCAAAGACATTGCTCTTTCTTCTTAAAAAAACAAAGGTCATGAAAACAATTAGGTTTTTTCAGTATACTACTACTGGAGGCATGCATGTCAAGTCAGAAGAGGGACTTGATTTAGACCGTTACAATTAATATTAAAAATTCAGATAATTTATGTTCTACAACTTATTAGAGATTTGTTAATGCCTTGTCCATCTCTGAAATATTTCTATTTTTCAGAGCCCCCATGTCACATTGTTTGATAAGAAAACAAAATGGGGGATGAGGTGGGGGTAGGGGGCAGAAAAATGGCTCATTGGTTAAGAGCACTACTGTTCTTGCAAAGGCCCTGGATTTGGTCCCTAGCATCTACACTGAATGGCTTACAACTGTCTATAACTCTAGCTCTAGGGGACTCAGCACTTTCTTCTGGTCTCTATGGGTACTACATACACATGCACAAAAACCCATGTGGGCACACGTACATAAGAATGAAAAAAATTTTAAGAAAACTAAATAGTGATATGGACCAAAATTTCAGTATCCTTCCCTCAGTTCCGGGAACCAAATCAGGGTTCCAAATGCTAGGTAAGCACTCTATCACTGAGACCTGTCTGTCTGTCTGTCTGTCTGTCTGTCTGTCTGTCTGCTTACCTCTCTTTCTATCGACTTACTTTTCCATCCATTCATCTTATCAGTCAGTTTAAGTTTTGATGCTGGCTACTGGACATGGGGCCTGACTTCATGCTAAGTACACGCTCTCCTATAAGTTACACCCCAACCCTGAGAATTTTATTAAATTGGCCTCAATGTTCTTAATTTGAATCTATCAAATTCTTATTCAATAACTAGCTTCTTTCCTTCCATCTTCTCTTTTCCCCTCCTCCTTATCCCCATGCCCCTTATAAAACAGCAACTCACAACTCACTGTTCAACTATAGGCAAAAAAAGCTAACACACAATATCCCTTCTGAGTATCAGCAAACATCCTGGAAAGGAGAGCAGAAATCATTTAAGAGCCAGAGAAAGGGGTGGAGTGTTGCAGCAGGTTAACTTTTAGCTTTTCTACATGCCAGACCTCAGCAAAACACTTCCTACAGTCACACAGTGTTTACCAAGACCAGAAGAATCCTAATAAGGGCAGAGAACAAAAAAATACACTTCTTTGATAGAATCTACTTTTGTCTGTTTATCTTAAAAATTTGTTTATTTTTTGAGACAGGGTTTGTCTGTGTAGCTCTGGCTGCCATGGAACTCCAAGTGTCCTCTTGAACTCAGACATCTGCCTGCCTCTTTCTCCCAAGTGCTAGGACTAAAGTTACATGCCACCATTTTCTGCTTCTCTGTGTTTTATATTAACTGATCCTGTAAGTCATGTTTGTTTTGACACTGGTGCACTGAGTTCAAATTTACATTAATTCTGTACTAGATTTATCTAAAATAGGACTCTGGTGGGTGTGACTTTAATGAATTCAAGTAAACCTAACTTTCTGTAATCATCCATAAGTATCCTGTAATCAACTAATTTCCTTAGCAATCTGGACTTGTATGAGTCATTCTTGATCTACTGGTACCATGGCAGATGTGTCCTCTGCATTTCTCTGGGAAAGTCACAATGAGATGTCACACCTTTTATCTCCCTGGCCAGCCGGAAGCAGCCACATTGCTTGCTTTGGTTTTCTCATTTCCTCATAGCACATAAAGTTACATGATAAAACAAGTTGGCAGCGAGGAACTGAAATTGACTGACTGGGTTAACTTGTCCTGGATCTTCACTGTGTTGTTTAAGGTGGCCACACATTCCTGGGCTTAAGTGATCCATATGCTTTAGCCTCCCGAGCAGCTGGGACTATGGGAAAGTACCACTACGACTTGCTGGGTAGTTTTTTGACCTCAGACTAACTTTAGGATTTTCCAAAAGCTCCCCTGGAAAATCTCAATGAATTTGTTTTCTTTCCCCGTTACATGATTTAGGTTCATTTTATAAGCTTCAAGGGAAAGATTGTCAAATGAATGGTGTTTTACCCTTCTTTACATATTTTATGGGTATGTGTTATTGATAGAAATGTTATACGGTACAAGCTCCCCAAAATCTGTGCAAATCATCTTAAAACACCACATAAAAGAAATAAGCAGGTCCCCTTCTAAGTCCATTATGATGGCCCCTCATCAGGTCTTTGACCATTACTGTTTTAAGTCTTTGGTCCCCTACACACACTGAGTTTGTTCTATGATAATTTGCTTTCAAAAGCTTCTGCAAGCACCTATAACCCCAAGGTTTCCTTTGCAAGTGACTGCTGAAAAAGTTTCTAAAAAGGACAGTCTCCAAAGATTCTAAGGACTGGACCTTTGAACTACTTAAGAATTTCCAAAACTCCAATAGAAGAGAGGACTGATTCAGAAAACCAGTAAGCCAGGAGCAAACAGAGTCAGTGACATCAGAAAAGGATGGCGATGCCTTTTGAAGTGTCACTGGCTCATGTCCTGTTTCTGGATGCAATGAGATCCTTTCCTCTCTTCTTCCCCATCAATTTCGTAGTTTATTTTCTACTACTATGCCAGAACACCTAAGGCTAAGTAAATACTACTACTACTACTACTACTAATTATTATTATTACTATTATTGTTATTTGGCTTCTTTTGAGGCAAGGTTTCTCTGAACTTACTCTTTAGATCAAGCTGACCCAGAATCCATACCTTCTAACTGCCTTTTTGTGCCTCCTGAGGGCTTGGATTAAAGACATGTACCACCCTTGAGGCTCAAGACTTGGCTCAGCTGAGTAAATTATAAATAATAGAAACTTAATGTAGCTCATTCTTCCAGATTCTGGAAAGTCCAAGATAGACGGGTTGCCATGGTGACAGCCACCTTCAAATTAGGGTTAAGAGAAACAGAATGGCTAGGCTTGGTGGCAAATGGTTTTAATCCCAGCACTTGGGAGGCAGAGGCAGATGGATATCTATGAGTTCTGTAGGCAGGTCTACAAAGTGAGTTTCAGGACAGCCAGGGCTGTCTCAAACAAACAAACATATAGAGAAACAGATGTGACAATCTTAAGGGAGGGGATTTATTGTGTAAACTGGCTCACATGATCATGTAGGGTAAGAAATCCCCCAACAGGTTATTTACAAACTGGAGAAGCAGAGAAGTGATTGTCCTGGCTGAGCCCAAGTTCCAAATCTGCAAGTCTCAGAATCAGGGAAGTTGCTGGGACAAGACTGGCTTGTACTAGGCTTAGAGTCCTACCGTCGAAGCTGTAGGGGATTAGGTTGTTCCATTGTAAATAATTGTCCCCGCCTATGAGTTTAATAAAAAGCACTGATTGGCCAAAGGCAGACAGGAAGTAGGGGCGGGGCTACCAGACTAAGAAAACTCTGGGAACTGGAAGAACAGAGCAGAATGCCAGAGAGAAGCCAGAAGGAACAGAGGATAACTATGCTGCTCTGAGAAAAGGTACTGAGCCACATGGCTGAACAGGATAAGAGTCATGGGTTAGATTAAGGGTAAAGAGTTGTTAGAAAGTTATATGCCTGGGCCATAGGCCGATCAGCCTAAAACTATTGTAAGAAAAAACTATTGTAAGCATCTGTGTGTCTCTGTGGGGTCTAAACCTTGAGGCTAGGCATGAAAGTTGGGGCCAGAAACCTCATACTACACAAAGCAATCTACAATTCTGATGTCCAAAGGCAGGAGGTGAAGGGGTTTTGCTCCAGAAGGTTGGGGGGATGGGGTAGGGGATAACAGGAATGAATCTCCTTACTTTCTCTTCTACTTTCCATTAGGGATCCCACCAAACTGAATATGGTCTTCACCTTGAAAGGGAGAATTTTTCACTCAACTTGCTGGCCCATAATCTTCAATTCTGGATACACTCTCATAGACACATCTATAACCACAATTCATCAGCCATTTAAGCACCCCTGAATCTAGATGGCTTAACACCTAAAATGTAGCCACATGGCCTTCAAGGCATGTCATACCATGTCAGAGGGCAAACGATCATATGTGAGCCAAGAGTAGACGTCCAAATCATCCCTCCGTCCTGTGATAACTAACCATCTTCTACATAATGGCATTACTGCATTCATGAGGTTACTGCTTATGTAAACTAATTACCTCTTAGAGGTCCTAACTCTTGGGGTTGGAGAGATAATTCAGCAGATAAGGTGCTTGATAAGATGTCTGTGGCACAGCTTGAGGAATCAAGTTGGAACCCCAACACTTCCACACTTGCACATACTCTTATGCATGTGCATACACAGACACACATACACAGACACACACACAGACAAGGTGCAGCAGCACTTGTCTGTAAGGCCAGTACTGAGGAGGTAGAGGTATGTGGTTCCTGGTAGCTCACTGTCTACTCAGGAAGTCTAGCTGAATCAGTAAGTTCCAGCTTCTTTGAGAGAGACCCTACCTTAGAAAATGTGGTGGAAAGCAATTGAAGAAGATATTGGATACCAAATTCTGATGTATACATACACACACACACACGTGCAGACAAATGTACAAACATCTTTCTCTCCCCCCAACATGCACATGTGCATACAATCATACAAACATCCCATCTTATCTCTTAATGGTTTCATTACCATGACAACTTTATTACCATGAGAGGTTTAGAGTACACATTCAAACTGCAGCAGTCTATACTTTACAGTACTTCGGTGACATGCTATTAAAAATTAAATACAAAACCTTTCTTTTTCCCTTTACCTGATCCCTTTAGAATTTAGAAAATTTTATCAAGTATTCTTATTTTCATGGCAATATAGTTATTTGAGTGATTTCAATAATAATCTGTTCTTGTGGTTATATGACTCAAATAGAATATTTGTGAATGTTATATAAGGAGAAAAATATGATCTGACCATTTCCAGGAAGTGAGATTAACTTTATGAGGACAATAAATTACCTTAAAGAAATCCTGGTCTATTGTGGGTTAGAAAACTGGTGATAGGGTGTGGTGGGATTGTGTTCTGTTCCATTGTAAATATTGTCCCGCCTACTGGCTTAATAAAAAGCTGATTGGCTGAAGGCAGAAAGGAAATGTGGGCAGGGATACTAGACTAAGAAAACTCTGGGAACAGGAAGAGCAGAGCAGAGAGGCCAGAGACACCATGGAGACACCACGATGAGATACCAGCAGATGCAGAGGAAAGAAGTTGAAATGCTGCTCTGAGAAAAGGTACCCATGGCTGAACAAGATAAGAGTCATGGGCTAGTTTAAGAGTAAAGAGTTAGCAAGTTATATGCCTGAGCCCCAGGTCAGTCAGTGTACAATTAATACAAGTGTCTGTGTGTTTCTATTGGACTACAGGTCTGTGGGTCTGCAAGTCTGGACCACAGGCCAGACAGGCCAGAAACCTTGTACTACAATAGGGAGATACCCAAGAACCCACAAGGATGACCCCAGCTAAGACTCCAAGAAATTGTGGAGAGGATACACAAACTGACCTTCCCCTGTAATCAAATTGACAGCCACCCTAATTGTCATCATAGAACCTTCATCCAGCAAATGATGGAAGCAGATGCTGAGGGCCACAGCTAAGCTCTGGACTGAGCTCCTAGTCCAGTTAAAGACAGGGAGGAGGGACTATATGAGCAAAGGGGTCAAGATCATGATGGGGATACCCACAGAGACAGCTGACCTGAGCTATGGGAGGTTGCTGACTCTGAAAATGATAGCTGGGGAACCTGCATGGAACTGAACTAGGCCCTCTGAATGTGGATGAAATGGGCAGTTTGTGAGGCCTCTTTTAATGGGAACCAGAATTTATTCCTGGTGCTTGAACTGGCTTCTCAAAAGTCCATTCCCTACACAGGAACATCTTACTCAGCCTTGATACTGGGGTGAGGGACTTGGTCCTGCCTCAACTGGATATGCCAGACTGCATTGGCTCACTCTGAGAGTGCTTACCCTTTCTGAAAAATAGATGGGGTGATGGGGTGAGGGGGAGCTGGGGGATGACTGGAAAGATGGGAGGAAGGAGGAACAGTGGTGGTATGTTAAAAAAAATTAAATAAATAATAATAATAAAGAAAACTTGGCCTAGTACCTTATTTATAGTGTCCCTAGCCTTACTACAGAGAAGGGTCACTCGGTGGCAGGCCCCACAAATCTACACTCTTTGGGAACCCATGAGGGAGCATGGCTTGAGCTCCTCAATTAAGGAGAAAAGAGGAAAAAATGTCTTGATAATAAATAGGAAATTTTGTGGCGGAAGAGATGGCTCTGTGGTTAAGAGCACTGAATACTCCTCCAGAGGACTAGGGTTCAATTCCCAGCGCCTATAGGGCAGTTCACAACTGTCTCTAACTCCAGTTCCAGGGATCCTATACCCTCACACAGACATCCATCTAGGCAAAACTACAATGCACACAGAAATAAAAAATAAATAGAAAATCTTGATAATCCAGGCTCACAACCGTGTTTCTATTTCCATTTTGGTTTGCTTTTTCAAAAGAGGGTTTCTTTGTGTAGCCTTGGCAGTCCTGAAACTTGCTCTGTAGACCAGGCTGGCTTTGGACCTCTATAGATCCACCTGCCTACAGATCTGCCCTGTAATCCAAGTGCTGTTATTAAAGGCATGTACAACCATAGCCTGGTTTACAATTGTGTTATTGGCAAGTCCTGATGTGAGCACAAAAGGAATCCTTGATGCGAAGCAGCTTCAGAACAAAACACATTTGACTAGAAAAGACATGGCAACCAGTTGTGATTGTTAGGTCCCAAACCTCCAAATGATACTTGGCATTCTTCAAAAACTTCTATGTGGCTTTCTTGCTTGTTTTTTGTTTTGTTTTAATTACTCTTTGGAGGCCCACAGCTCCCTAATAAATACACAGAAACGTATTCTTACTTATGAATGCCCAGCCTTAGCTTGGCTTGTTTCTAGCCAGCTTTTCTAACTTAAATGATCTTGTTTCTTTTTAACTGCATTGTGTCTCTGGGCTTTTTACCTTTCTTTGTTGCATATTCTTTATTCCCTTATTACTCCATGGCCTCCTCTTCTCCTTCCCTCACTCATCACTATTATTTTTTGAGCCCAAATTTCTCCTCTTATTCATTCTCTCTGCCTGGGAATCCTGCCTATCACTTTCCTTCCTAACTATTGGCCATTCAGCTTTTTATTAGACCAGTCAGGCGTTTAGACAGGTACAGTAACACAGCTTTACAGAGCTAAACAAATGCAACACATATTTGCATCATTAAACAAACGTTCCACAACATCTATGAAGTGGTTTTCTGCCTGCAAGAAAAGGCCACTTCCCTTATCTCCTCCTACCTCTGGCAAAGGGGGCATCTACCTGCCCATTAATACATACATACCTGTAATGTATGTCAACACCCACACTAACATCCAGGCTCCTCAGTACCTATTAACATGTACCTGGAATGCATATCAAAGTCACCAGGATCTTCTGGCCCTAAACTTCCAGGCTGTTCCAGCTTACAGCTTCCACCTCCACCCTGGAGTCACCTCCTCTCTTTATAACTAGCCAGGCCTTCGTGGCCTGTTTTGCTATTTTTTCTGCCCTACATTTCATATTTACAAGAAACCTTCTTCCTTCCCCTGGGCAGTCCATTGGTGATTTCACTCCGCCTGACTTAGTGATCATTTGCAGAAAACAGAGCAGAAAGGCCACCAAAAGGCAACCCTCCAAATATATCTAGGTTCTTTTTCTCTCTTGTGGTTTGAAAGAAAATGGCCCCTAAAGGGAGTGGCACTATTAGGAGGTGTGATTTTGATGGAGTAGGTGTGGCCTAATTGGAGAAACTGTGTAATTGTGGAGGTGGGCTTTGATGTCTCCTTTGGCAAGCTTTGTTCAGTGTGACACTGAGACTACTTCCTGTTGCCTGTGTAAGATGTAGGATTCTCAGCTCCTTCTCCAGAACCATGTCTGCCTGCAAGCCACCATGATGATAATGTATTAAACCTCTGAAAATATAAGCCCACCCCACCCCAATTAAATGTTCTTTTTCTAATATAAGAGTTGCCATGGTCAGGGTGTTGCTTCATAGCAATAGAAAACCCTAACTAAGACATGTCTTACCACTACATATAAATTGATGTGAAGGTAATTCTTTTATCTTGTTTGATAAAATTTGATACCATAATTCTTCCAGGAAAAAAGAACCATGCTTAGAGACCTTTCTTCCTAGAATCAGTAGTATATTCACACCTCACCTTTTTGGGCAGTGGTGCTAGGGATTAAAAACAGGGCCTTGGGACTAGAGAAATGGCTTAGCAGTTAAGAGCACTTAGATATTTCAGAGGTCCAGGGTTCAGTTCCTAGCACCTAAGTTGGGTGGTGTACAATTACCTCTAACTTCAGCTTCAGGGGATCCAATGCCCTGTTCTGTCCTTCATGGGCATTGTATTTGCATGCACACATCCATACTATACACACATACACAATTAAAAACATAAAAGTAAAGGCTGGAGAGCAGTTGAAGGCATTTGCTGCTCATCCAGAGGACCTGGGTTCAATTCCCAGTGCCCACATGGCAGCTCACAACTGTCTGTAGCTCCAGTTCCAGGGGATCTGATGCCTTCTTCTGGCCTCTGTGAGCACCAGGCGCGTATCTACTTGGTACCCAGACATCCAGTAAAGGCAAAACACTTATACATGAAATAGAATATTTTTTTAAAAAGTTTTTAAAAACTACATTTTCAACACACACAGGGCTTTATACATGCTAGGCAAGTACTCCACCACTGAGCTTTATCCTTTGTCAGTCACATATTTTTGAAAAATTCTATAGCACTGAATGTGCCCTGACTACTTGAATGATGTCAAGATTGGTCACACACAAAATGTAAACAACTGAATTCCTTTTCTACTAGAGGCAGGAGATTAATCTGTTGTGACCTATCAGAATGCTCACATACTTTACAGCTCTGGCCACACAGAACTGGCCTTTCAGCATCTCCAATGTAAACATTCTGTGAGAAGGAAGTTCCTCCTTTCTGTTTACCTGATATCCTGTTCCATAAAGAAATACTTTGAAGTTGGTTAGAGTCTTATTTTTGTGACAAAAAATTTCAGTTCTCAAGTACTTTTTAATAGGCAATCTTATCCAAAGAGACCTAAGCAAGCTTAGAAAAATTATCTATATATTATTGCTAAATTTAATAATCTGCTGATTTAAAACAATTATTTCATGAGTCAGAATTTCAGCTTTATCTATTGTTGAAATATAGGTAGTTTTATTTGGGGGTTTTGTCCTGTTTATTTGGGGGTTTACATGCGTGCATGCGTGTGTTGGCATTCATGTCAACAGTTCCTGTAGCGAGAAAATGCTGCCAGACATAAGGGGGAGGAAAGTGGAGAAAGGGGAATGAGGGAAGCACAATAATCAACAGATACCTTTACACCCTTATTATCACAGCCAGTGCAGAGCAACTGAGTAACCCCCACCTGCAAGGGGCTGAGATGAATCAGACAGGCTGATTTCAACCATGTTCAAACGACTCCAAGACAAATCATTTCTGGAGCATTCCTTCACACATTATATCTATTAAAATGTAGCAGCATCTGGGCATAGTAGCTTATGCCTACAACCCCAGCACTTGGAAGGCCAAGGCAGGAGGATTGCATGGGTTTGAAGCCAGATTGGGCTACAAAGTTTGGCCTTGTCCCAAGACAGAAGGACAGTTCCCTACTTTCAAAGTATGTTAAGGGCCGTAAACGAGTTAACCTAGACCTGCACAGAATTAAATGCCATATTTTCTGGTGAACTTCCACAAATAGAACTTGCTTTTTTGATTTAAGCACACTGCACTGAGCATGAGGTTTATTAGTAAACACAGCAAGTTTGACTGAGCCCTTTAGGACCACTTGGGGATTATAGGTTCTTAGGTTAGCACCTTTAATCTAAAAGTAAAGATACACACACTATCTATAGTTTAGAAAAATGAAGCAAACACTAAGCAAAGCAAACCAGGATGGATCAGCGTTGGTTATTAGATGCTATTCTATGTGTTTACATTTCTCAGTAATATAATTGAAAATGAAAAATGTCTTTGGCTTTTTCAGAAAATATTCATATCATATCTGTTTGTTACTGTATTTGTGAGTTGTTAAAATGTAGACAAAATTCACCACCTTCATGATCTATCAAAGGAATACAGCTGCTAATAGACTTATGGGTACATCAAAACTTACGTCACTCCAATTCTTCACATGTCTACTTTAATAAATCTTCAAACGCTCCAACCCCTCCTCCCTGTGTTCCTCCCACATCCTGGATATCTCTCACTGACAAAAGGAGAGGTAATTGGTAAATGATAGAGGAAAGCAAAAAGTCCTTTAGAAAAGATTTTATTTACACACACACATACACACACACACACACACACACACACACACACACGCACACACGCACACACGCACGCACGCACACACGCGCGCGCGCGCGCGCGCGCCCAATAGACAGAGCAGTTTAAAACACAGTAGTAATGATTACCACAGGTGATGACACTCATCACAATGACAGGTTTCATGTCTCCTCAATCATTTCTGAAAACTCATTAAGATATCACAGCATACTGGTTAAACTGATAAGTTTACTGTTCAGTTAGATTGATTTGGATAATTGGGAAACGAAGGCACAGACCATTTGTGAAATGTAAAATGAAATAACACTTTATGCAGCATCCCACAGGAATGGAGAGTTCTACCTAGGTGCTCATTAGTCAAATGTCAATTACCCTTTACAGTCTAAATCTGTGGCTGGGAGAATGTAAAAGATACCTTCTGTGACTCATATTGACCATGCAAAACACAGAATTGATATTTCATTAATGTACCCTAAACATTTTCAGGTGGGTCCCTACTACAGATAATCTAACATGGCGATATTTTAAATCTTCTTCTCTTTCCTTCATCCTCTCTTCCCTCCCTTCATATTTCCCTTCCGTCTTTCTGGATGGTTTAGGGATAGAACTCAGAGCTTTAACATATGCTACGCAAATACTCTGCCACTATTCTTCACTTCTAGGCTTTCTTTCCCCTGTAAAATTTTCATGAATATGCCCAGTCATTTCCATTTTTGAAAATGTACATATGGGAAATTAGACTATGTTTACAGAACTGTTTGATGTCCTAATGTTCTGTTTCATATATCTAACTAATCTTTAACACAAATAGGCTATGTTAACTACGGTGGACATTTATTATATTGAAAAACATAACTTATCAGTGAAAAATAAAGCACATTTGAAGCTCTGTGCTCCATTTATGAACACATACTGGAGGTGAATACTTCTATTCCTCTGCATTCATAAGGCATTGACTAATGTGCACTGACTCCATTTTGTCAGGCACTGAGGATGCTAACAGGTGGTGGGGATTAGTGAAGCCAGGCTGTGAGTGTGCCCCTATACAGCAGGGTTTAGGAGCACCCCTCCATCTGTCCACATCTACACCTGTACAAACTGAAGATGATGCACATTTTCTTTTTTTCACTCTGCTTTGACGAATTCTTTCTAAACACAACAGCAGCAACTTTCTATGGGAAATAACCATTTTTTCTTTGATTGAAATCAAACGAATGTAAAAAAAAATAGGCAGAGATGTAGCTCAGTTGGTAGAGTGTTGTCAAACACAGCATAAGGCCCTGGTGTCGTCCCCAGTACTGTATACGCTGGGTGTAGCGGCACACATGATACTCAGAAAAACAAACAAACAAACAAACACCCAAAATAAAAATGATTAATATTTTTGTTTGTTTCTTTTGTTTTTTGGTTTTTGAAGACAGGGTTTCTCTTTGCAGCCCTGGCTGTCCTGGAACCTGCTTTGTAGACCAGGCTGGCTATAAACTCAGAGAGATACACCTGCTTCTGCCTCCTGAGTGCTAGGATTAAAGGCGGACATCACCACTGCCTGGCTCTGAATGAGATTTTTAAAATGAGTTCAGCTTATATTTCATGATGACCTTGTATTCAATGATATCAAGTGTTTACACACTTACTTAAATATCTATGGGTCAACTATAAATCATAGATGGTTTCAAGAACAGTAGCCATTGACCATGCTTGTGTCTCACAGCTGAAGGGACAGTACTGGCCATTCTCATTGGTGAGTTCTGGAAGCCCCTTCCATGGGGATCTGAAAAAAAAAAAAAAGAAAAGAATGCATTTTATGAGACATAATTTAATGCATATGAGCAAAGTAGGCAATTCTTGATGATTTTTGCCTTTTACTATAGAAGCAATCATTCAGAGTTGTTTGCTACAAAGTAAAACAATATTCTTAAGGTATATACACCAAGAATTTACACATAGATCATCCTTTGGTATATTAATTTTATGAATTAATACTAGCAAATACAAATGAGTCTTTCATTAATATGTTGGTTTGTTTCTTAAGCTAGGGTCTTGCTGTGTGACCCTCCTTAGCTTGGAACTTGTCATGTATCTGAGGCTGGCCTTGAAATTGCAGTAATCCTCCTGTCTCTGCCTGCCAAGTGCTGGAAGTACAGGTGTGTCTTAAAAGGGCTATCATTCCAGAACACATATAAATATAGATATGAATATCCTTTCAGACATAATTTTACCCCTTTTTGTGTTTTGAGTTAGGGTCTTGTGTAGCGTATGTGGCTCTGAACGAATCATGTTTCTCTTCTGTTTTCCCATGTGCTGAATTAAGTTAGAGGCAGATGCCCCCCGGCTGGCAATAATTTCAGTCTTTCAGTGTAAGTTTATAACTCAGCTGTAAATACGTAATATATTATGTGTGAACTTGATACAAGTAGAAAACTAAATGAAGTAATACAGAGACACTGAGAGTTACAATTAGGAAATGCCAATTAGTTCTTTATTGTACAGGCTAACAAGCCAGTTCAGTACTTATTCTCTGACACTTAGTACTGTAAGTACCATGTCTTAATACTGACAGCAACCCCATGAGATAAGCACTGTAACTATTTCTATTTGTAAAGAGAGAAGATGGCTGTATAGAAGTTATATAACTGGTGGCAGATCTCAGAACCACTACACAGACTGGTCAGTGCATCTAGCTGATGCTCATGAAGGAAGCAGAGGCAGTGTAGGCCACATACATGTTTAGTCTAAGCAATCAGAAGTACACACTTAGGCATGATTTAGACATAGAGAAATTAAGGTAGACTTTGGCTGAGTTTGTACCATCTTAGAAAATTCAAAGCATTGATACTGTTTAATTTACCAGTCATCAGGAAAAAGAATGTAAGAAATACCATTTGAAATAATAGTCAAAAGGTCAGCTGATATTTTAAAGATAATGAAGACTATTACTTGGTAAATCAATCACCTCAAAAGGCCCTGCCTGAATACTTCATGTATTTTTATGTATCTTGATCATCTCCAAATTATCAGTTATCGTGAAAATTAAAAACTATTCCACAAGTACAGATCATAAAGTATAAGATCAAATTAAAACCAAAATACTTGGGGGAGGTAAAACTTCCATGGTTGCATTAAGGTGCAGGTGCACAGTATGTAGAAACTAATTCAAGGAAGCCTTGTTACCTGACACCTAATACACTGACTGGACATTAGCCCTGCAATAACCCACCTCTCAAGATGAACATAATGTCTAGAAAGGACATTTTTAACCAAAAGTACAGTCTTCGCAGCAGTCTCTGGGCTGATCAATTTGGAAAAATACAACTTTGCACGAAGAAAATACCCAATAGGCCATAGCCACTCCTAAAATAGTAAAAATAAAGAAAAAAAAAGAATTATGAATATCTAAGTTTATCTCAAAACAAACTTAAATTGAAAACTCTGAAAAGGGAAATGAAATTCTTACAGGCCCTTGGTGGTAATTGAAACCTCTAGCAAGATTGTAGTTGTCATTGTCTAAGGCATTATCATAAACTCCACAGTAAACCATATCACTGCAAAATGAATGGGGTCTGAGGTCAGTAACAGGTCAGGCATCACAGAGCAGGCATCAGAATTTCAACAGTAAAAGCAAGAAAATAATCATTTTCTCTCCCAATAAATAGAGTGAGCTTGCTAGGTATGTACATTACTTAACACAAAATTAGTATATATTGAGTACAGAGAACTTAATAACACGTTCAGGAAAGATTAACAAAAAGTCAAGTATCCTTATATTTTCTTTCATATTTACAGCCAGATATTAATCTGCGTATGGTTGGTTGTAGGTCATGATACTAGATACTTGCAGGGAGTATGAAAAAGGAAAAAAGAAAAGAAAAAAGGAAGCTAACAGCTTATTTGACCTGAGAGCAGAGTGAGGGCTATGGGGGTTGGGATTAACAGGTGGTCAGGGAAAAGGGAGAGGAGCCTTCACAGAAATACATATGAAAATGCCACGTTGCATAATAGCACACTTTGTATGATAGTTTAAAAAATAATTAAAAATATTGAGGCACAGATAGTTGATAATAATCTATGTGGAATAACCACAATATCACCAGCCTTCTTAATACTTATACTCCAACTTACTCTGGATCTAAAGTTTTCATGCCAAGGGGACCAAGCAATTTTTGTTCTGCAATTTCCAAAGCTTTCCAAGCCTTTTCAGCAGTAAATAGTTCAGGAGCCTATGAAGGGAAAAACAAACATTTTAGTGTAACAGAAAAGTAGTTCTTACCTATGTAAGTTAACTATAAAATCTGAAAAGAAAAACATTAAGAATTAGATGTGGGTCAGAATTTGAGAATGAATACCACACAAATATAATTCTACAAGACTGATTCTGAATTGCCTTTCTCAGCCTGAGAATCTGGGAAAGCTCAGAGTGACACTCCCTCAGGGCACTGTATGGGGGAGTACCAGATCCAAAGGTAGCCATAGCTACCATAAAGGCAGAGCTCACCTTCGCCCATCACTTGATTTCTAGACTTGCAGAAGCACCCTTTCAGAGTACCTGAACTGCCAGACAGTGGTGGCACATGCAATTAATCACAGTACTTAGGAGGCAGAGGCAGGTAGATCTCTGTGAGTTCAAGGCCAGCATGGTCTAAATTGAGTTAATTCTAAGACAACCAGGGCTGTTAAACAGAGAAACTGGATCTTAAAAAAAAAAAAAAAACCAAAAAAAACCAAAAAAAAAAAAAACAAAAAAACAAACAAAAAAAAAAAACAAAAACAAAAAACAAAAACAAAAGAAAAAAAGTACTTAAACCTTTCCCCTTTCTTGTTGGTCATAATGAATTCAGAAGAACTTGTACACCAACAGCAAAAGTACTTTCTTGTGATAAGGGGAAAAAAGAAATATGCATCTATTTTAATAGTGAAATGAAGTGAAAACTGATGCAAGCCAAAGCTACCTCTGTGCAAGATTGTACTTTCATACCATTATAATTAGTAATATTCCACTTACTAATTTGTTTATCTAGTCAAATACCTAGGGAGGCACTGATCACATAAAGCATTCCTAGTCCACTGCCCTTAAGGGTTTATTTTTAGGTTGAGATTTAATAACAAATGAGAATAAAGAATTCTTAGTTAGGGAGCTGGAGAAATGGCTCAGTCGTTAAGAGCACTGATTGACCTTCTAGAGGACACAAGTTCAATTCCACATGGTGACATACAATAGCCTGTAACTCCAGGCTCAGGGGGTCTGATGCCCTCTTCTGGCCTCTTGGAGTACTGCGTGAACATGCTGCACAGATACAAATACCAACAAAACACCCCCCCCCCCAAATCTCATAAATAAATTATTATAATAACTTATAATAATAAGTAATTCTTGGTAAAAAATAAATAATATAAAATATTCTTAGCCAAATGGAACTAAATGCAAAGGAGACAGAATGTTTTATATTATATAAGCTGCCTATGCAGAACTTTTGACTAGTGTGCTGGATAGCTTTTTGTGGCACCAGCTTGTGCAATAAAGCTTTCAGGAATAAAGGGTGAATGAAGGCTGAGGCTCACTGAAGCTGCTGATCTTGCCTAGATGACCTAACCCATTCAGCCTCAGTCTGGCATATGGGGATATGTTTCAAATTTAATAAAAACCAGTCTGAGATATCAGAGGGTCTACCCACAGTCAGTCTAGGAAGATCAGAGAGTGGTAACTCACACCTTTAATCCCACCACAGGGAATATCCGGGAGTGGTGACCTATGCACTTAATCCCAGCAGATCTGAGTTAGAGGCTATCTTGGTTTATAGAGGGAGTTTCAGGCTCACAGGCAGGCAGGAGTGGTGCCACACCTTTAATCTTAACCTGGATGTGAAACAACTGGGTGAAGAGGGTATTTAAGGCAGGCATAGAAAGACAGAGCAGACAGAAGAAGTCACAAGGAGCAAGGCTGAGGAAGCTGGAAGACATCTGGGTGAGATTTGACTGTGGTGTTTTCTCTCTTTGATATCTCAGCCTTTCCTTGAGATCTGGCTCTGAGTTTCCTTCATTCATGAAACACTTGGCGTCCAACTTTGGGGCACAAATCTCCCCCCCCCCCCCAAAAAAAAGCGCTTGCTGGCCACAGCAACACTTGGCCAGAGGAATAATTACTGGCTGGCTAGGCTTTCTGTTCTGAGTTAACCTCCAGTCTTAGGCAGACTGGCCACACATGTTTCCATTTCACTCTCATCTGGCTAAGGTTTTTAGACAGTGGCCTCTTTCTCCTGGTGGGTTGTAAGGTTTTTTTTTTTTTTTTTTTTTTTTTGTTTGTTTCTTTTTTTTTTTTTTTTTTCTCTTTTTGGACTCTTTCTTCAGCTGCTATCACACTAGGTAGCTGCCCCACTTCACAGTCATTTGATCATCACTGACAACTAGATTGGTGAATAAATAGGATTTTTTTTAAGGGGGGAATTTCTTTAAGGAAGTGGAGGGTGTTTGGTCTTTTTGTGATCTTTCTCTAGATGATTTGATATTACAACTGGTAAAGGAAAAGATAAAGTAGATGAGATTATAATCATAATGTTTATTATGAATACTGTTTGTTTGACTATTTCTGTTTTATCATTTAAAAAGTCAATTAATGTAAATGCCAAGAAAAAAGTCTTTAAAAAACCTGTCAAGAGAGAACACAAAGATGTCCAAATTCAAACAGAGGAATATAAAGAACCAATTTCAGCAAGATCGTCTAAAATTACACAAAAACAGGCAACATTAGTATATTCATTAACCTTTAAAAACTGAACAATGAATAAGATGATAGAGAAGCTAGTTGGGGTCCAGTACAAATGCTAGAATTAAGGAGAGTAAAAGAAGCAATTGGGACATATGGGATGCACTTATCATTTGTAAAACAAATGTTAAATAGCTGGCCATCATGTAACCAGATCACCCTAAAGATTGGTTAGATAATGTTACTGCTGTCTTAGAGGCTGGGCGACTTTTACAGTGGACAACATGGTGGAAGGAGGAGGCTAAACCAATAGAACAAAAACAGAGCCGAAGGCCTAGAAGTCTCCCAAGACCACCTTCTTGGGGAGGGAGATTATGTTGATATTGAAAGGCAGTCTTTATACAATAAACATATTCTGGCTTTATGCTGCATGGCAGCTTTAAATGCCTGTGATCGAATTGAAGAAATAGGAAAGAAAACTGAGTCATTCACGAAAGTAATTCAAACCCCAAAAGAAACTTTTACAGACATTTTGCACAGATTAACTACAGCGGTAAACAGAATGGTACTGGACTCAGAAACCAGGCAAATAATAATTGAATCACTGTTTTTTGAGGATGCTAATGCACAATGTAGAAAAATACTTAGACCATTAAACTCAAGGTCAGCACTCTTGGAGGATTAGATTCGTGAGACAATTAATCTAGAGCCTCATGAAGGTGGTGATAACTGGGTAGGAGAACTTATTTCTAGAGGTATAAGAAAAGGTTAAAATGTTAAATGTTACAATCGTGGAAGGCAAGGTCACATAAAAAAGAGATTGTAAATAAAGTGTTCCCAGAAACAGTGCTTTTGTTAGGAATAATTCCAAGAGAACGCCCCTCCCTTCTGGAATATGCAGAAGGTGAGGAAAGAGGAGACATTGAATGAATGAATGCAGGTCAACAAGAGACAGATAAGGTAACTTTCTGCCTTTGGGAAATGCCCCAAGGGGGCTTTCAAAAGCCCCCATATCAAATCCAGTCTGATCTTACCCTGCCATTGCAGAGGAAACACCTTCCCAGAACAATTAAAGAAATTAAAACCTATTTTAAAAAGACATACTATACTGAATGATAGAAAATCTATAAAAAAGAATAAAATTCAGGAAAAATTATAAAGTGAATATTTTGACAAACTTCTATCAATGAACAAAAGCCAAAATTAAAAGTACAAATAAATGATATTATTATTGAAGGCTTAGTGAATACAGGGACAGATGTATCAATAATTTTACCAGAGTCATGACATCCAAGTTGGCCCCTTCAGGAGGTAAATGTTCAATTTTTGGGAACTGGGACATTATCCCAGGTAAAAGAGAGTGAAAGATGGCTTGCGTGTATAGGATCAGAAGGACAAAGAGGAATATTAAAGCCATATGTGAATAACTTTGCTATAAATTTATGGGGATGAGATTTATTACAATGGAACATACAGATTAACATTCCTACAAACACAGAAATAAACCATAAACTAGCACATGTTTCCAGAAAAAAATATTTGAAGGCATTATAAGAAACAGTTACAGACCATTCAGGTTATAGAGAAACAAGGCAAAGCAGCTGCTGATCTTTCAAAAACACCCACAGCACTAACTCTAAAATGGCTGACAGAGAAGCCTATATGGGTTCATCAATAGCCTCTAACAAAATAGAAATTGCAGGCCTTAGAGAAGCTGGTACAGGAGCAGTTAAATGATCAGCATAAAGAAGAATCAACCAGCCCTTGGAATTCTCCTGTATTTGTTATTAAAAAGAAATCTGGAAAGTAGAGAATGGAAACAGACGTAAGGGTAATAAACCAGGTGATCCAGCCAATGGGCTCTTTACAATCTGGGATTCCTTTGCCTTCTCTGTTACCTAAAGAATGGCCTATTATAGTTATTGATTTAAAAGACTGTTTCTTTACAATAACTTTACAAGAACAAGGCAAAGAAAAATTTGCCTTTACAGGGCCCACTTATAATAATTCTCAGCCTGTAAAGCAATATCAGTGGAGGGTCCTCCCTCAAGGAATGCTGAATAGCCCCATTCTGAGCCAGTATTTTGTACAAAAGCCAGTAGAAAAACTATGCAACAAATTCCCACAATCTATAATTTATCATTACATGGACGACATCTTGTTGGCTGATTCAAATATTAATACTTTAGATAAAATGTTGGAAGAAGTGAAAAAAAATTGCCTGCTTGGGGATTACAAATTACCCCAGGAAAATACAAAGAGAAGATTCCATTAATTATTTAGGTTACAAAGTAGGTCAACAACAACAACAAAAAAATCAGACCTCAAAAGGTACAAATCAGGAGAGATAGATTGAAGACACTTAATCATTTTCAAAGATTACTAGGAGACATTGCCAATTTACGACCCACTATTGGAATTAAAAATGATGAACTGGATAATTTGTCCAAAATCTTAAATGGTGACAAGGACTTAAATAGTCTGAGAGAATTGTTACCTGGAGCTGAGAAAGAATTAGCTTTGGTGGACAAGAAATTACAGGATGCACATGTGGACTGTGTGGATGAGGACCTTAATTGCATTCTAGTTATCTTGCCCTTTAAGCATTCTCCTATAGGAATTTTAATGCAAAGGGAAAATGTTATGTTATATTGGAATGGATATTTCTTTCACATAAACCAAGTAAGAAATTAAAGTCATATGTGGAAAAGATTTCTGAACTTATTTTTAAAGGAAAATTAAGACTTTGTCAGTTGACAGGAATGGACCCAGCAGAGTTTCGTATATTCATGCAACAGTGGCACATTTACCATGTACTGCAGCAGGAACACTGGGAAGCATTTTGTTTCTCATCATTCATTGTCTTCTATTTTTGACAATAAATGTTACAAATTTTAGGTGGTATCCATACTTAATTCCTGAAACTATATAAAATTATTCAGAAAGCAATAACTTTTCATGGTTAAATGGACTTTAAAAACCAATCACCCCACACCAAAATCTCTTAGTAAAGGTATCATAACATTTTTGAAATTTCAAAGTAAGACATCACCTACCACAACCATTGCGATGGTAAAATTAGGTCTGAGCTGATAGTCACACCAAGGACTTGACGCTCCATAGCTGTCCTTGTAGATGCCACGCTTGTGAACCAGGTTTGGATGCTTTTCCCCAGGGTCTGAAGGGTCTTCAGAAACATGGAATAGTTTTTCAAAGTTGTTCTGTATTTTTCTGTTCCACTCATCATATGAAACTGCTACAACCTTTCCTGAAAAGCAAAAAGACACAGCAGTTATAGACAGTCAGAACACCCCAAATAGCTGCTATTGCCTAGAACTCATATTTAGCTTACTTATGGAATAAATTATCTATATTTTGGCTACTTTGGACAGAAATATGTCACAAGTTCAAAGACCAAGTACCTCTCCTAAAAAGAATGTAAAATGACTCAGGAATAACTTCATATTCATTACATGTTGAACATTTCACATATACTGACTCAAAATACAATTAACTTTACCTACTTCTTACTTTTTAGAAAGTTTAAGTTGTATGGGTAGTTCAAACATTATTTCTATAGCATAGAAATTGTTCCAGAAAGAGATGTGAAGATTCTCAGGCTGTTCATGGAATGTAATTTGCTCATGAGATGAGGAAAATGAAAAGTGCAATGAGACAAGCAAGGTGCTGTCTCCTCTTAGCTCAGTGGTGCTTTGTAGCCAGCTTTGTTAGTATTTCCATATTGGTAAATTAATGATCTTACTTTTTTAAAATTTTGCATCTTCAATTCAGTGATAGAAACAAAGGTCAATAATGTATATAGTTCCTTGTAAAACAGACCAGCTTACCATGTCTTCTCACTCTGACTTCATGATAAGGGAAAATATTTTTCTTAGACAATTCCAGCAACCAGCGAACAGCAGATTTACACATGCCCACGATTTCTACAGCAGAACCGTCTCTAAAATTTAAAAAGATTTATTCTCTATGTTGAACTTATTTAACCATTATTTAAATGGGCATTCAGAAAATAATTTTGGGTAGGGGATGTAGTTCATTGGTAGAATGTTTGTTTAGCATTAAGGAAGTTTCTGGGCAACATATAACTGAACCAAACCAAACTACCAATAAATGTTGGTGAATATTATAACCAGTGGACTATACAAACAACTATCTGGCCTCACATCTTTACTTTGTAAGTAATATGTATTATATCATGTAAGAAATCTAAGAAATTTCTTCCTTCACTATTTTGGCATTGTTTATGTTCCTAACATTTAAAAAGACATATTTTCATTTGGTGTATATATGTGTGTATGTGCCACAGTTGTGGGTGCCCACAGAGTCTGTAAGAATGTTGAAGCTCTGGGAACTTGTAGTGCTATATATTTAATAAAACCAGTCTGGAATATCAGAGATCAGATCCACCCACAGTCAAGCCAGGAGGGTCAGAGAGTGGTAACTCTCACCTTTAGTCCCAGCACTGGATACTAAGTGATAAATCACACCTTTAATCCTAGCAGGGGAAAGACCAGCAGTGACCTACGCCTTTAATCCCTTAACTCCAGAGACAAAGATCTTTCGTGTTTCTGTGAATTCAAGGCCTAACTACCAAACAGTAATAGCTCACACTTTTAATCTTAACTCTAAAATATGATGCAGAGTTCAACCCAGAAGTGAAACAACTGGGCAAAGAAGGTAGTTAAGGCAGGCGTAGGAAGGCAGAATTATTCTGTAGAAGAGACAAGGAGCGAGGGGTGAGGCTGAGGAAGCTGGAAGATAGCTTGGCTGGGTGAGATTTGACTGTGGGTGGATCTTTTCTCTGATATTCCAGATTGCTTTTATTAAATATATAATATATCTCCATAGGAACTGGTGTTATATTTGGTTGTAAGCCTCCTACCATGAATGCTAGGAAATGAACTTGAACAACAGCAACAAGCTTTCTTCACAGCTTAGCTATCTCTCCATCCCCTCCCAACATTTATTTATTTATTTTTGAGACAGGCTCTTTCTATTTAGTCTGGCTGATCTGTTTGAAGATAAAAATCTTTATCTTTTTTATCTGTCTGGGGAGATGTCTCATCAATTCTGAGCAAATACTGCTCTTTCAAACAACCCTGGTTCGGTTCCCAGCACCCTCATGGCAGCTCATAGGTGCTTATAATTCCAGTTCTGGGGAATCCAATGCCCTCTTCTGGCTTCCAAGAATATCTGCATAAATGTGCACCTTTCCATACAGACATGTAATTTTTTTATTTTAAGAAAGTAGAAAATACTTTCTGAGCTTCACTCAGTATCAAGAACTTCTAATATTTGTTACAACTCTTGAAACCATTTAGAGATAAAAAGTTAAAAAATTAATTGTTTTTTTCTGAGATAGGATTTCTCTTTATAACTGTCCTAGCTGTCCTGGAATGCACTCTGGAAACCAGACTGGCCTCGAATTTACAGAGATCTGCTTGCCTCTGCATCCCGAGTTCTGGGAATAAAGGCATAACCTACTACCATCCAGCTAAAAAACTTTTTAAAATATCAATTTCAGAGAGAGCAGGACATAGTGACTGTGGAAGTGAATAATGGGTGATGTGAAAGACAAGAAGACTTCTGTTAGAAGTGGGTCTAGGCCACACTGTGGAAGAGGGAGGCAAGCCTAAGATGGGACCAAATCTCCAGCGTCTGTTTGGGAGGAAGAGAGGTCAGATTCCTGGATTCTCATACACAGATGCCAACAAGAACAGAAGCACTCCTTGGGAGAGGATATCCTGATGGAGGATTTAGAGAATCCCAAAAAGTACATTCTTGGAACAAAAATGATCCTCGCTGGAATTAAGAAGGGAGAAAGGGCAGACAGACTTAAAAAAGCTACTAATAAGTTCCACTGCCTTATTTATTATAAAACAAATGTCTCATGGCTTTTAATGTATACCATAATTTAAATCATACACCAAAATTCAGATCATAAATAGCCGACAATGTTTTTGTTGGAAGGTTCTGATTTAATTAAAACTGACTTGCAGTAAAGTGGAAATGAACAGCTTGGGATCAGAAGAAACTTAAGAAAGACATCCAGGGATTCCCCTAGGAAGAGAAAATATAGATCTCCTTAGCAAATGGAGATCATAACGGGTTGCAACCAAGAAGAGGTGGGAACAAATGAAAGAAGGAGATGGTTGAGTGAGAGGAGCAATAAAGATGGAGAAAAAAAGAGATGGATATCTTGATAAAGGGAGCAAATGTGGGGTTGGAAAGAGACCGGGTGCTAGGGAAATCTCCAAGAACTCACAGGATGTTCCTTGCTATGTCTCCAACCTAAACAGGACTTCCCCTAGAATCAAATGAGTAACCACCTTAAATGTCATCACAGAACCTGCATCCAACAAAAAACAGAGGTAGAGGCAGAGATCCATGTCTGAGCACTGGGTTTTGCTCCTGGTCCAGCTGAGAGCAGGGGAGGAGAGTCTGTATGAGCATGGGAATAAAAATTATGAGGAAAGTTCTCACAGTGATGGCTGGCTGGTGCTCTGGGGAGCTCACTGATTCAAGATCAGTTACTGGAGATCCATCAGGAGGGGAAACTGGGCCCTCCAAGGGTAGACAACTATCCGTTGGTATGGGCAGTATGTGGAGCCTTGAGGGGTGAGATCAGACTGTGTTCCTGTGTGTGGGCTGGGACCTTGGAGCCAATTCCCTGCAGAGGAGCACCTAACCCAGTCTTGACTTTGGGATGAGGAAATCAGACTTGCCTGGAGTGGATGCACCACACTGAGCTGGCACATCTTGGGACTTCTTGTCCCTTTGGTAAAGGGGATGGGAAGGGGGAGGCTGAAGGCTGACAGGGAGGGATTGAGAGGAGGGAAGGGAGGGGAACTGGAGGATACATGGGAAAAAAGACTTTTTTATAAATAAAAAGAGAAAAATAACAATTCCAGTTACACAAATACTATCATTGCTCTCCAATTCTCAAGATAGGACTGGACTTAATTCTACTTTCCACATAGATGGGGTTGTCACCTCAAATCTATTGAATGGCTTTATACTTAAAATGTATATAACTGGGGAGATGAATACGTTTAAATCCTGGGAAAATTCTGTCACTGTCTCAGAAACGTTAAGACCCAACTGTGTTTTAGTTTGTACTCACTGGCCTGTTACAGGCAATGGCTAAATGTCAGGAAGCAACTGTCCATTCCTGATTTGATGATGTCACTTTAATTAAAATTCCCTAAGTGAAGGGATGTACCTTTTACCATTGAGAGGCACTTACTGTGGTCTATGTATAATATCAAATTGAGTATTTAGCACTTCTTTATAGTTGATAAATTAAGTTAAAGTGCTTTAGAAACCATTAACTTTCACCTTACTTTAAAATTCTTTATTATCTAAGACTAAGTTGTAATTCAGAAATGTCCTTAGACACACATTCAGAAACACACAAAACTGGAACTTCTGTATTGGTAGTGATTGGCAGTGATGCTCTTTGCCAACTTATTAGATGGAAAGATTAAAATAAAGGAGATAGTTTGTAAGTTTTCAACAGTAAGAAGATAATTAGAAACAAACACAGATAGTGAAAAAAACATCAATTTCAACTAGCTGTTTTCCATACTTGTAAAGACAGGAGTCTTTACATTGTACTAAATTCAGATTAGGAAATGTCTTAACCAGGGATGCTGGGATGGCTCAGCAGATAAAGGCCCTTGCTGCCAAGTCTGAGAATCACAGGCGCAAGGAGAAAACCGACTCCCACAAGTTGTCCTCCAGCCTCCACACGTGTGTGGTGGCACATACACAAATACACCTGCCACACACTCCACGGATAATTGAAACACTGCTTTTAATTTAAAAGAAAATGTCATAACCATGGAGATAACAAATTGTAAAATGTTTGAAACTCTTGCAGAGGTGCAAAACTCCTGAGATCTGGATGATGACAAATCCCTTTCCTTGATGACTTAGTGGAGAGGGCCATTGTTCTGTGTGATGGGGAAGGAAGGGATGAGTGGAGGAAGCGGAAGAAAAGCTGGAGGGACGACAGATCGAGAATGACTTAATGTGAAGATCATGACTAGTAGAACAAAAGATTTCATGAGTACCTATGTTTGAAAAAGGAAGTGGTGAATGCCAAGAGCACCACTGCAGAAGCATCGTAAAATGAACTCTACCTTGGGGTGGCTGGGATTCCTCTGTTTCTAGCTCGATCACTTTCTCCCATTTTATCCATCCATGTGCCACAGTTAAAGCGATTTCCTCCATAGACAAATCCTGTTTCTTCATCAACCCCTGCAGTTATATTGAAACCTAAAAAAGGAAAATTAAACATTTATAAAACAGTCATGGAGGCTCAGGTTTGTAATCTGAGCACTCAGGAGGCAGAGGCAGGTGACCCCTGGTGATCTGGGCCTTGGGGAACTGAGAGAGACGCTTCTTGGTGGTTTTGTGCCTCCTCTGACAAACATTTATATTCAACAGATAAGACATGTTTACTCTTCTAGCTATAGAACTCAGTCTGGTCCATGGACCCGGAATCTGGATATGGCCTTCTGCCTTGCTTGTGTTTAAGCTGCTTTGTCCTGAGAAAATTCTGGGAGAGGGCTGCTCTGTTCATATTTAGTACGAGCTTACTGACATTTATTTACATTTTTTTCCTGAACGCAAACAACTTCCTAAGATCATTGCACTCTTGTTAACATTTGTCTATAAAAGTGTATTACAACAGAAGTAAGGTTATCTACAGCATTAGACTGTAGCCCACCCCATTCCTTCATGTCCTCAGATCCCAGGTCCAACAGATAAGATCTGCACAGGTTGATGGAAGTCAACACATGAGGCTCACACGTGAGTTTGAAGCTGGCTTATACAGTGAGGTGGAGGCTAGATAAGCCTACCTGTGAGACTCTTAAATAACAAAGAACTAAAAATCATTATATTTCATAAAAATGAATACACATAAATTTCATTTCTCTTCCAAAAAAACCCACACATGTACATGGAATTTCATTATCATGATGTTCATTCTAAAGCACTGCTTACATCAGCAAAATCATAGGTTACCACTCAGTAGGGGGATGGCTTCATGTGTGTACACTAGGAAATCATAGGTCACCACTCAGTAGGGGGATGGCTTCATGTGTGTACACTAGGAAATCATAGGTCACCACTCAGTAGGGGGATGGCTTCATGTGTGTACACTAGGAAATCATAGGTCACCACTCAGTAGGGGGATGGCTTCATGTGTGTACACTAGGAAATCATAGGTCACCACTCAGTAGGGGGATGGCTTCATGTGTGTACACTAGGAAATGCACTGTCCTTTAAATTAACAGACTGGATGTACATGGAACAAACACATGAATCCCTAAGAGAAAATGGTTTAGAAAGAAGCTCTAAAAAGTTATATATAAAAAAACCCTTTTTAAAGCTGGGCATAGTGGCACAGTGGTTTTTGTCAGCCAATTTTCAAGATATATTGATATTATAATTTATTTTATATATGAGAGTTTTTAATAATCCTTAATTTGGCACTTGAGTTAGAATCATGACTGCCATGAGTTCAAGGCTATCCTGAGCTACATAATGAAACCTTGTTGAAAGTGCAGCATGGTATGCATGCCTATGATCCCTACGCTGTGGTAGAGCTACACAGTGGTAAAGATATCACCACAACCTGCCTGGCACATTATACTCAATTCACGGAATTATAATTTTTTCCTCCTTATGTTTGTTCATGTATTTATTTTGTTTTTTTGACAGGGTTTCTCTGCATAGCCCTGGCTGATCTGGAACTCTCTGCCTTCTGAGTGCTAGGATTATAGGCACGCATCACCATGATGCGCTTTCTGTTTATGTTTTTGAGACAAGGTTCCATTATGTAGCTTAGGATAGCCTTGAACTCATGACAGTCACGATTCTAACTCCTGAGTACCAAATTATAGGTATGTGCCACTCTAATTAGCAGGAAAAGTCTAACATTGTGATTATAAGTTATAACCAGGGGCTAGAAAGATGGCTCAGAAGTTAAGAATAGTTGTTGCTCTTGTGGAGGACCAGATTCTATTCCCAGTAGTTCACAACCATTCCCATCTTCAGTTCTTCTGATCTCTGGAGGTACCAGGGATGTACTACATGAACTGTATGTACGTATATATGTGCATATATATACATATATGTGAAGGTAAAAACTCTCATACATAAAATAAATTATAATATCAATATATCTTGAAAATTGGCTGACAAAACCCACCAACTTTATCTTTTCTTTGGCAACAGGAGCTTGGAGAGGCCAGAAACAGTGTTTGCCTTAGGCAAAGATTCAAGTTTTACTTACAAGTATTTGTAAAACAATTGCAAAGTTTAATTTGACAGTACCCATAAACCTTAAGCATGGAGTTGATTACATACCCTCATCCTTCATGTTCCGATCTATCTGTGGACCAGCATTTCTCTCTCGGAACTGAATGCCCTGCATGTGCCTTTGCATAGTTTCCTGTATTACTTCAAACAGTGGTTGATCCTGTTGGAGACAGCAAGAATGTTTCCTCTGTTATTTTCCCTAATCTCTTGTAATAATGCATATTAGTAGTTATATACTTTTACTGAGGAGGAAGTGAGGAGTGGGGCGGGGCTGGGAAGTGCAGCACTTCCTGAGCTCCCCCGCTGTGTGTGTTTAACCAAGGAGCAAGTCTTCTCTCTGTGACTTCTCAGTGTCAACATTAAATAAAAATTGATATTGAATTTTTCTTGATATTTGAATTCTTATGACTTGGATTATTAATATTTTACATTAAAAATAAAGTTACAGTTCACCAAAAATTATTTTAAGAAATGATCTTTACCATTGTCCCAGCAGGTAAAGGTGCAGAATCATCTGTTGGATACATCCTGGAAACTGGGCATTTGAGGATGTCTAGACCATTTGGAACCATCTTACAATAGTCCTGAATACACTGTAGCCACCACCACACAGCATCCCGACAGTTGTACCTGGCATAAGTTCCTTCACCCAGGAGGTTAGGAATGAGACCATGCCTCAGGGTACCAGCAAATGCTAAAATAATATTCCTAAAACAACAGAAATAAATGGATCATGTGATATGAAAACACTTATATAACTGAAGGGGGAACGGTCAGTTTTTTTTTAGGGGTTGGGAGATGGCCAGCTTCCAGCCTCGCTTTTCTCTCTGTTGACCTAGGGAACTTCACCTTTCTTTAATAAGTTTTCCATCTTTGGAGTAAAGTTCCCAGCTGGGAATTTATAAGGCCTGCCATCGCTTTAACTTTTATTTTTTTTAAAAAAAGATGTCTGTTTTGTTATCTGTGTATGAGTGTTTGCCTGTGTGTACATATGTGTACTACATGTGTATGGAGCCCACAGAGGTGACAAGTGTGATGGATCCCCTGGAACTGGAGTTAAAGATGGTTGTGACCTGCCATGTGCTGCTGGGAGTGTTACCAACCATTGAAGCATCTCTCCAGCCCTAACTTCTGTTTTTGAAACCTGTTCTTTTCATACAGAAGTAACCTTCTAACATGCAGTTTATTACCAACCACTGAACCATCTCTCCAGCCCTAACTTCTGTTTTTGAAACCTGTTCTTTTCATACAGAAGTAATCTTCTAACATGCAGTTTATTACTTTAAATAGTAGATATCAAGAACAAAGAAAGATGTAAGAAACTGACAGACAGGAAGTGGCCTTAGAAACTATATTCACCCCAGTACACAGGAGGCAGAAGTAGGAAGATCTCTGTGAATCCCAGGCCAGCAGGGCTACATACTGAGTTATAGGCTATTTGTGCTACATGGTAAGAGCCTGTTTAAGAAGAAATGAATAAAACAAAACCCAAAAACAACAACAGCAAAAGTAAGTATAACTCACATGAAACTGATTGATAGATGGCAGCATTATTCCAATGCAAACAAGAACTTAGCTTCTAAGATGGAATTGCATTCCGGGGAGAGCTTGTATCTAGCATGTGAAGTCTCCCTAGCAAAGGTCACTAGAGAAGGCTGGGCCTCACTATGTCTTGGTTAAATTCCTATCTCCCCTCTTGTTTTGCTTTCTGTTTTTCAAGACAGGGTTTCACTGTGTAGCTCTGCCTCCTGGAACTCACTCTGTAGACCAAACTGACCTCAAACTCAGAGATTCACTTGCTTCTGCCTTGAGTGCTAGGATTAAAGGTGTGTGCCACCACCACCTGGCTAAAACTTACCTTTTAATAGTGGCATAGGAAGTTTTTATTCTAGTTTTGTTTATAGGCCACACAAAAAGTGATGGACCATAGAATGACAATGTATGACCTAGATGGCCAAAATAATGAGACAGACCACTGAGGATAGAGACCATTGTAGCAATGATTAAAAAGCCCAAACCTGTATGGAGCATTTGCCATGTGGCAGAGAGCCTTTTGGGTACTTTACATCAGTCGTCTAATGTAGTGAGATGGGTATTCTGATCATCCCACAGAAAGCATGAAGGGATGACGCCATTTGTCAGCTGATGATATGAACCAGCATTAGAAGCTCTCCACATCACAGGCAAAAACCCTTACCACTGGATTTTTCTGAATCCTGATTCTTTATACTCAACTCCCAAACCATTTATTTACTTAGGGATCTAATAGGTAAACAAGCAGCCCTCCAACTTAAATTTTAAGAAATTTTATTATTTTATGTGTATGGAGCTTTGCTTGTATGTATGTTTGTCTTCCTGGTGTCATGCTAGCTAAGGCAGAAGGTGTCAGATGCCCTGGAAATGGAGTTATAGATGACTGTAAGCTGCCATATGTTTGCTAAGAATCAAACATGGGTCCTCTGGAAGAGCATCCAGCTCTTAAGTATTGAACCATCTCTCCTAAAGTTTAAAAGTACTATTATTATTATTGTGTGTGTGTGATATTTGTGCCACAGTATGTGTTGAGGTTGACATCTGAGAACAACTTTGTAAAGTAATTTACCTTTGTGGGTTCCAGGAACTGAAGCCTGCTCACCAAGTCTGCATAGCAAGCACCTTTATAGATGAAGCACCCAGAGCCACTAAGCCATCTTGCTAGCTCCCCAATTACTTATTTGGTTGGTTGGCTGGTTGGCTGATTTGAGACAGCATCTCATTATGTATTCCTGGCTGGACTGGAACTCTTTTATGTACCCTGTGCTGGACTTGAACTCATAAGAGATCTGTCTACCTTTGCCTCTAGAATTCTGGGATTGAAGGAATGTGCCACCCTACCCAGCCAGTTCCCAAATTTTAAGTTCCATGACCATTCAATTAGAAATTATTTTATATTAGGTTTAAAAGTGAAGATGAAATTTATTTTAGGTTCAATTGAAAAAATGATCTAAAGGGGCTGGAAAGATGGCTCAGTGGTTAAGAACCTATGCTGCTTTTGCAGAAGCCCTGACTTGTTACCAACAAACACAGGGCAGCTCACAATGCCTGTAATTCCAGCTCCAGAAGATCCAATGACCTCCTCTGGTCTCCAGAGCACCTGTCCTCAGGTACACTGCCCCCAACACATAATTAAAAATAAGTAATAAAAAAGTAAGATGTGCAGTGATGGTGTACACCTGTAGTCCCAGCACTGGGGAGGCAGAAGCAGGAGGATCTCTGTGAGTTTGATGCCAGCCTGGTGTACAGAGTGAGTCCCAGGACAGCCAGGGCTGTTATACAGAGAAATACTGTCTTGAAAAACAAAAACCAACAAATAAATAAACAAGCACAGAAAAGCAAAAGTAAAATTACTAAAGATAAATTTCCTTCAGGTGGGAGTGGTGCCTGCCTTTAATCCACACTTGAGAGGCAGAGGCAGGCAGATCCCTGAGTTCAAGGTCAGTCTGGTCTACAGAGCAAGTTCTGGGACAGCCAGGGATACACAGAGAAACCCTGCATTGAAAAATCTAAATAAAGAAATAAAGAAATATAAATTTTCTGGTTTCTGAAGAGGGAAACACCAGTAATTTTTCTGGTGAAATAAAAATAAAGTTTCATATAAGGCTTGTATGCTAAAAAAATTTAGCTTATAGAGCAGTGTTTTAAAATTTGTTTTCAGATGCTGAAAATGACGTGGCGACCTTGTAGAAACAGTTTTCTCCTTCAACACCTCCTGTCCTGAGGTCTGGACTGAAGGAATTTGATTTGGACACCATGAATCTGCATGTTCAGCAAGGTTACAGCCGAAAGTGAATGACAACAGTGGTTTGTAGAACACATTAAGAATGGCACTATTATAGAACTTTTTCAAATTTTTAAATTTAATTTTTTTGTTTGTTTTTTTGAGACAGGGTCTCTCTATGAAGCTCTAGCTGCCTTCGAGCTCACTATATAGACCAGGTTGGACTCAACTAGCAGAGATTTGCCTGTCTCTACCTCTGAGTACTGGGATCAAATGCTTATGCTGCTTACATCCAGCTGAATGTCCTTTTAAACTGGCAACAAATTCCTTCATATGACTATGATATGAGAAAACACCACTTTCAGCCTGGAAAAAACAAACAAACTGGGGGTTGTTAGTTTGATAAGAAACAAGTAAAACCTGACATTGTTCTTTTTCAAAACTCAGCAACAATACCCTTTTGCTGTTGTTGTTTTGTATTTTCAAGACCAGGGTTCTCTGTGTAGCCCTGGCTGTCCTGGAACTTGCTCTGTAGACCAGGCTGGCCTTAAACTCACAGAGATCCACCTGCCTCTGCCCCCCAAAGTACTGGGATTAAAGGCATGAGCCATCATTCCCAGCTAATAACACTCTTTATGGAGGCAAAAATGGTTCTAAGTGTTTTTTAGATAAATTCACAAATACTGAGATGATCTGATCTGTCATGGAATCTAGTAACTTCGAAGTCATTTCTCCCTTTGAAATTCTAAACTTATTAAACAAGCATATGAAAAATAAAACTTTAAAATCTGGAGCCCGTGAGATAGCTCAGTGGGCCAAGGTGCTTGCTGCCAAGGCTGAACTGGGTTTCTGGAACCTACTTAGTAGAAGGAGAGAAAAACTCCAGCAAACTATGCCTGACCTGCACATGCACACATACACATCCCTAAGGAAAACACACTTTTCAAATGTTGATAGTAGATGGGTAAGAGGGAACACAGGGCCATAAATTTTTGTGGCAGCTCAGCATTGGCTCTTACCGGGCTTCTAAGTATCGTCCAGTGAGAAGCAGCATCCCTCGGAATGAAATGAAAGTATCCCTGCCCCAGCAGCGGAAAAGACCAGAAGAGAAGTGAGGTAAGCCTGGCAAAACAGCAGAGCAATGTGTCACTTATGAAATCATGTTGCTTCTACGAACTCCAACACCACACACTTTAGGTTTGGACTAAAGGGCAAATTAAAGGTGCCTGCAAAGCTTCCAAAATCCTCTATAGCAAAATATATGTCTGCACTTAACATCAGCTTTTATGGGATGAGGTTCTATACTCATATCTGACTCTGAAAGGAATCTGTGATCCAAAGGAGATTAAAGATATCATTGCTCAGTAAGGTTCTACAGTTCAGTTACCTCCCTTTATTTTACTTACTTGGATGTTGTAAACCTACTTGCAGGAGACGGTGCTAGTAGGTATGGCTAAAAGTACTTAACAACAATGAAGAGGTGGATTAAAAATCATTTAACACGTTTTGTGCCTTGTAACTGTAATGCTGGCTTACTTTTAAAAATTAGGAAAGAAATAAAATTTGAAAAACTTTAAAAGTGGGGCTGGAGAGATGGTTTAGTGGTTAAGAGCAGTGACTACTCTTCCAAAGGACCCAGGTTCAATTCCCAGCAACCACATGGCAGCTAACAACTGTTTGTAACTCTAAAGTCTGACATCCCCACAGAGACGTACAGGCAAAATACCAATGCAAATAAAATATATTAAAAAAAAATTCAGAAATAAAAACAGGGGAAATAGTATTAAGCTAAATTTAATTAAAGATAATTAAAAGGTCAAGAACTGGAATTTAATAGATATCTACAGAAGAAAGGATTACTCAGCCACAATAAGAACACATGTGAGTGCTTAGTACATATTATAACTAAACAGGAGGAACTGCTATCATGAGGGAGCAGCTATTAAATGAGCACTTTACTAAGCAGCGGTGTCATTTTCCCACGGTTTCCGTGTTGAGCATTATGACACTCTCACCTGCAGCCAAGGAGACACAGCACTGTTCCTTCTCCTTTGTTATCTCATTTAGCCTGCAGGGCACGTCCATGAGAGAGGGAGAGAGGAGTGGCAGACAGGGGCACTTTCCCACTCCACACATCTGGACAGATCCCAGGGAAAGGTGTTTCACGAAGGTTGAACCCTTCTGAACAAAGCTGTAACCAAGTGGCAAGTTGAGAGGTCATTTGCAGAAATTTTACTATACATTCTTCTGCCAAGTGATTCTTTCTATAGAAATGTGTAAAATGGCAAAATACTTTTATATGTGTAATTTAAAAAGTTAATGAATAAATAAAACATAATATAAAATAAAAAAATTTTTCATATCATATTTTACTGGCTTTGTAGACCAGATTTAAACCCCACCCCTAACCTCCCACCCCCAGCTGGGACTGGAACCAAAGTCTTATGCTAAACAAATGATGTTCTACTGAGCTAGACACTGAGACATGCCCATCAATTTAAAATTGTCTGAGTATGTGTACATGGTGTGTGTGTTCGTGTGCAGGCTGCTATCTTGTGTGCATGAAGCCCTGAATTTGGTCCTCAGTGCCTTATAAACTGGATGCATACCCATAACCCCAGCATTTGGGAGTGGAGGCTAGAGGGTCAGAAGCGTAAGATCATCTTGTCTACACAGTGTGTTCCAGGTTTCAGGAGGAGGAGATCCTGCCTCAAAACAAAAACAAACCCCAGCCAAACTCTACATTTGGTTTTGTGTGTTCCAGACTAAAGGATGCTAATATACTTCTGTCCACCTAAAATGTTTCTCAGCTCCGAGTCTGTGATATGATAGTTCCTGAGGTTTTGGTCATTTAAAATCACGTACAAAATGACTCTCTCTCTATAGTGTCCATACAACTCTG
Organism: Phyllotis vaccarum; assembly: GCA_033318265.1. Taxonomy (NCBI): domain Eukaryota; kingdom Metazoa; phylum Chordata; class Mammalia; order Rodentia; family Cricetidae; genus Phyllotis; species Phyllotis vaccarum. Next base: position 42,191,267 of record JARWLC010000015.1, on the reverse strand, counting down.
TGCCCATTTTCTCAAGTTATGTTGGGTATACCTTGACATCTGCTTCCATGCTACATCCAGCAGAGTGGTATATGCACCAATTAATATAGCATCAAAGTAAGAGGGGATAAGGTATCGTGGTATCTGCTTCAGGTAGAAGAACATAGCCTGCAACCATTTACCAACCTGTTATAAAAATAATTTTAAAAGTTAATTTGGCATATTTATAGGCTAGATATATTTTAAGAGTTGAGTCTACACATGCAACTTTGCTAGCCAGTAACACATTAACCAGAAAACTACACTTTAAAAGATTATCAAGAAAGGAAAATGGCTCAAAGAAACTTAAATATTATCTATAATAAGGTAACAAGTAATTCTTAATGTCCCTTTGATGGTTTAGACTAGAATATCATTCTACTTACTTCAGCAATATTTCCTGATCGTGAAATAAGCCGGCCACTGACATAGTCAATCATCCAATCTCCAGACCTCAAATTTTCACAGAACGGATGTCCCAAGTCATTCTTTGGTCTTATTTCTGCTAACACGGACATTAATCCTGAAATTCAGACATTATTATGTTGTTGGCAAAGTCAAAATGTTTTCATTGCTTAGCTTGTGGGCAGTCTCTGATTATTTGGGGTGAACATATATATAGGCAGACCAAAAGGCTATTCAGTTCATAGTGGCATTTGCCACGGCTGGAGATAAGAATCTGGGCACCTACTTTAACCAGGACACAAAGGCTACTGAAGGAACAATAAAGAGCTTCCCTAGAGTGAGGACTCCCAGGACTGGCTTATTTATTTATATTTAATATTGTAACATTCAAAAGCAACTGGCGTGATTTGTCTACTGTAAAGCATCATATGGATAAACCCGGGTATTTCTATGCTAGTAAGTGGTAGATTAGTATTTAGGAAAGAACTGAGGAATCCCAAAACTGGTTTAAGAGAAGCAAGACCACCAATAGAGGATAATAATGAAACAACATCAGAGGAAGCCTTTGAAATATAAAAGGAAATAATTACAACTAAACAAAATCACCAACTGAGCTACTGGATATATGATTACTATGCAGACTTCTCTGCTAGAGTCATTAGCATTCCTATGCACTCACAGAACAATCCCTCATGATAAAAGTCCTGGAGAGATCAGGAATACAGGGAAAATACCTAAATATAATAATGGCGATATACAAACAAGCCAACAGCCAACATCAAACTAAATGGAGCTCAAAGCAATCCCACTAAAATCAGGAACAAGACAAGGCTGTCTTCTCTCTTCTTATCAATTCAATATAGTTGTTGAAGTTTTAGCTAAAGCAGTAAGACAACAAAAGGAGATTAAGGAGATACAAATTGGAAAGGAAGAAGTAAACCTATCTCTATTTGCAGATGATATGATTGTATACATAAGTGACCCCAAAATTCTACCAGGGAATTCCTACAGATGATAAACACCTTCAGCAATGTATCAGGGTACAAGATTAGCTAAAAAAAAAGAAATCAATAGCCCTCCTATACACTAAGGATAAAAGAGCTGAAAAAAAAATGAAGGAAAAATCATCCTTTATAATAGCTGCAAATAGCATTAAATATCTCGGCATAACTCTAATCAAGGAAGTAGCAGACCTATATGACAAAAATTTTAAGTCACTGAAAAAAGAAATTGAGGAGGATATCAGAAAATGGAAAGCGCTCCCATGCTCTTGGATAGGTAGGATCAACATAGTAAAAATGGCAATTTTACCAAATGCAATCTACAGATTCAATGCAATCCCCATCAAAATTCCAACACAATTTTTTATAGACCTTGAAAAAACAATACTCAACTTCATATGGAATAACAGGAATCCTAGGATTGCCAAAACAATCCTTCTCAATAAAAGAACTTCAGGAGGAAGCCATCTCTGACTTCAAGCTGTACTAAGAGCTACAGTAATAAAAACAGCCTGGTACTGGCATAAAAACAGACATGTGGATCAACGGAATAGAATTGAAGACCCTGACGTGAACCCACACACCTATGAACACCTGATTTTTGAAAAAGAGGCCAAAAATATTCAATGGAAAAAGGATAGTTTCTTCAACAAATAGTGTTGACATAACTGGATCGTCATATGCAGAAGAATAAAAATAGATCCAAACCTGTCACCCTGCACAAAAACTCAAACCCAAGTGGATCAAAGACCTCAGCATAAATCCAGCTACACTGAACTTGATAGAAAAGAAAGTGGGAAATACCCTCCAACACATTGGCACAGCTGACCACTTCCTAAATATAACATCAGTAGCACAGACACTATGAACAAGAATCAATTAGTGGGACCTCCTGAAACTTAGAAGCTTCTGTAAAGCAACGGACACAGTCAATAAGACAAAATGACAGTCTACAGAATGAGAAAAGATCTTTATCAACCCTACATCGGACAGAGGACTGATCTTTAAAACATATAGAGATCTCAAGAAACTAGAGCCCCCAAAACCAAAATAACCCAATTAAAAAATGGGAGTCAGAGATAAAAGGGGAATTTTCAACAGAAGAATTACAAATGGCTTAAAGGCACTTAAGAAGTTGCTCAACATCTTTAGCCATCAGAGAAATGCAAACCAAAACAACTTTGAGATACCACCTTATACCTGTCAGAATGGCTAAGATCAAAAACACAGATAACACAGGAGAGGATGTGGACAAGGGGAATACTCCTCCATTGTTGGTGGGAGTGTAAACTTGTACAGCCACTCTGAAATGCAATATGGCAGTTCCTCAGAAAACTTGGAATTAATCTCCCCAAGGATCCAGTAATACCACTATTGGGCATATAGCCAAAGGATGCACATTCATACCCCAAAGGCTTATCTCAACTATATTCATAGCAGCATTATTTGTAATAGCAAGAACCTGAAAACAACCCAGATGCCTCTTAACTGAACAAAGAATTAACAAACTGTGGTACATCTACACAATGGTGTACTACTCAGCAGAAAAAAAAATGACATCCTAAAATTTGAAGTCAAATGTATGGATTTGGAGTATCATCCTGAGTGAGGTATCACAAGTCCAGAAAGATAGGCATGGGATGTACTCACTCATAACTGTATTTTAGACATAAAGCAAAGAATAATCAAGCAGCAAACCACAAGCCCTGAACAGCTATATTCCAAGCTTATACTCTTATTTCTATAAAGATAGTCACTAAAGAAAAAAAAAAATAACAAAGCTTTGTCCCTCTACCTACCTTGAAGACCTGCATACTTAAGAGATGACCAGTTTGGTATGTCATAACAACCTCCACCATCTTCTTGTTCTTCGGATTCACATCGGTAAAGGACCTGATTTAGCTCAGCCAAAGTCAATTTAGAAGCAATGCTAAGAGTCAGAAAATAAAGGCACCAATAAATATACTGACATTTTATTTAGTAAAATAAAAGCAAAAGAAAATATTAAACGGATGGAAGCAGATGCAGGGATCCACAGCTAAGTGCTGGGTAGAGTTCCCAATCTAGTCAGAGATGGAGGAGAGATTATATGAGCAAAGGGTCAATTCAAGACTGTGATGAGGAAACCTATAGAGACGGCTGACCTGAGGTGCTGGGAGTTCACTGACTCTGGACTGACAGCTGGGGAACCTGGATGGGATGGAACTAGGCCCTCTGACTGTGGATGACAGTTGTGTGGACTGGGCAATTTGTAGAGCCTCTGGTAGTGGGACGAGGATTTATCCTTAGTGCATGAACTGGCTCTTTGGAGCCCATTCCCTATAGAGGGACACATGCTCAGCCTTGATACAGGAGGGAGAGGCCTGGTCCTGCCTCAAGTTGATATGCCAGACTTTGTTGATTCTCCATGGGAGGCTTTAACCACTTTGAGGAGTAGATGGGGAAGGGGGAGCCTAGGGGGTGAGTGGGAGGAGGAGAGAAAGGGAACTGTAATCAGTATAAAAAAATACATCATTTTAGTTACTTTTCTGCTGCTATAATAAAACACTCAGACCAAAACCAACCAGGGGTGGTATGGTGGTTTGAATAAGAAGAACCCTATAGACATGTATATTTAAATACTTGGTCCCCAGGCCAATCTGTTCTAGAAAATTCCTCAACTGAGGTACCTGTTTTGTAGGTGATGCTATCTGCATCAAGGTGACAATCATAACTAATCAGTACATACATATTCTAGGAACTCAGCATTCAAGCAAACATATGCTATCATAATATATCACAAGAAAGAATTAAGGGGCAAAATGTGGTAGAAATTAAGTAAGAGCTCATGTCACTCCTAAACCAAATTAATAAATCCAGAAAAAGCCAAAAATCTTTTATCTGTGTGTCTGTGTGTGTCTGTGCATGTGTATGCAGGGGTCTGTGGAGGCCCTTAGTGGGCATTGGGTCCCCTCAAGCTGGAATCACAGGCAGTTGTGAGCCACCCAATATGAGTGCTGGATCCTCTGCAAGAGCAGCAAATGCTTTTAAGTGCTCAGCCATGTCTTTAGATCCATGTCAGCTTTAGTCATTAAAAGTATGCTGGAACATCTTTAGGCTGTTACATTATCTTATACAGTTGTTTCAAAAAATTATTTCTCTCTCTCTCTCTCTCTCTCTCTCTCTCTCTCTCTCTCTCTCTCTCTCTCTCTCTGTGTGTGTGTATACATGTATATATGTGAGTGCAGATGTGCATATGTCATAGTACATATGTAGAAGGGCAGATTTGTGGGTTGTTTTCTCTTCCCACTTTCCCTGAGAAGTTCTCTCATTTCTTTGCACTGCAGACTAGTCCTGAGCTTCCTGGAGATTTTCCTGTCTCTGCCTCCATCTCCCTGTGGGAGTGAACTCTGTCAAGCTTGTACAGCAAGCACTTACTTACATTTAACCAACATGCGGGCCCAAACGTTTGCTTTTTTTTTTTTAAACCTTTCTCATTTATAGACTTAGTTTTTCCTTTTGGAAAGTATTGCCTTGTGTAAGTAATTGAAAGATGAAACATAGTGCCTTTTATGCAGGGTTTTAAGAATTTTATGTAAAATACTTGGAACAGTGTTTGATACCTACCACATGATCACCATCACTAATCAAACTAGTTAGAATCTCATTTTAAATATCAATGTTTTGTCCATTTATATTGATTTGTTTGAATGTCATTTTATTTATTAGCCACCTCACTGGCCTTAAATAATTTATCTTAAACTCAAAATTTTTATTAAGAGCTGGTAAGGGAATAATCAAACTTAGCATACCAAATGTCACCACTTGAGAAATCTTACCCTGCCAGTACTTTCTTTCTATGACTGTACTGCTCCTGAGTTCAGCTATTTATGAAAATGAGGTTTTTGAGAAACAATTTTCTTGATATCCGACAGAAAAATGTTTAACCATCACAGATTTCCCTTTGTTCCTTGAGCAAAGGGACCTCAGTGAACGGGAACTGGCTGCAGTCGGACATAGCTGTGGTGATTTGAGTAAGAATGGCCCCATACACTCATATATGTGAACACTCGTCATCTGAGAGTGGCACTACTTAGAATGACAAGGGGGCGTGGCCTTGTTAGAGGAAGTATGTCACTGGGCGTGGGCTTTAGGTTTCAGAAGTCTAATCCAGGCCCAGTAGTTCTCTCTCTTTCTGCTGCCTGTCGATCCACATATGGAGCTCACAGCTACTTCTCCAGCACCGTGTCTGCCTGCACACTGCCATATCCCCACCATGATGACAATGGACTAAATCTCTGAAACCACAAGCAAGCCCCAAATTTACTATTTTCCTTTATAAGAGTTGCTTTGGTCATGGTGTTTCTTCACAGCAATAGAACACTGACTAAGACAATAGTTGAGATTATATTTTTATAGTCTTCTTAGTTGCCCAGGTAATTTCCTTTTACACAACCAGCAGTTTCTGTGAACTTATATCTTTTTGAATGTACTTCCTTCTTTTGTTTCGGTATATCTCAAGTTAGAAAACTGTTGTGCTTTGCTCCTGTGTCTCAGCCTCCCTTTCCAGAGCTACAGTTCAAGAACCAAGACTATCAGACACATGAGCAGGCTCAGTGCTTCTTTGTTTCTAGGGCAGTGGACTCCTTGCACAAAAAGCATCCAAGAAGATTTAAAATGTAGACTTTCTTTTGTTCTTACTGTGAAATAATCTGAGTAGGTCTAAAAAGAAATGTGCTTTTTAATATAACATCCTAGAGACATACACAGCTATTGCATCACAGACTTTTTTAGTAGGTAACTGCTTTATACTGGAGTATTTTCCTTAAGATCCTCAATGTACAAAAGCTCTTACAAAACAACCAAAATATTGAACACAAAAGAAAAACAGGCTACTGCATAAATGACATTTATCCAAATAAACTGCATAAAACATTAGTTTAACAAATATTTAAAATGAGATGGTAAAGTATTTTATATTTATCAATTTGATTAGTAATCATGGTCATATACTATGTGTCAAATACTGAGCCAGGTACTTTACATAAAGATTTCCTACAACTCTTTATCACATCATATTACACTCTAATCATATTTTTCAGTAACTGTTCAAAGTGTTACTTCCTTTTTTAAAAATTTAATTTTTGAGACATGGTTTCTCTACATAGCCCTGGTATTCCTGGAACTCACTTTGTAAACCAGGCTGGCCTCAAACTCACGGAGATCTACCTGCTTCTGCCTCTGCCTTAAGACATGTACCACCATGCCTCACTTCTTTTATTTTCTGAAGGGTCTATGCACTATGCAGTCAAGAATTACACTGAACTTCTGACCATCCTATTTCTTACTTTTAAGTGCTGTGATTACAGGTGTATACTACCATATGGTGTGGGGGTTTAAGTCCCAGGACTTGTGCATGCTAAGAAAGTATTTTACCAACTGAGCTATAAGCCTAACCAGCTATATCTTTGCACAGCTAATCAGAATTTAAAATAGATCCAAACCTAACTTACACTCTATTTTTTTATTGATGCTTTGAAGACAAAGTCTTACTAAGCATTCCTGGAGAGCCTGGAACTCTCTGTCGACCACACTGGCCTTGAACCTGCAAGATCCTCCTGCCTCTACCTACTGCATACTTTATGCCCTTAACTATAACATTACAAAAATAAATATATTCATTATTGGCAAAGATGAAACTCTTACATAAATCTGAACATGCTCATTAATATAATCTTTCCAGAGGATACTTTACAAAACGGTTTAAAATCTTCAAATATGTGATACATTCCAATCCCAAACTCCATTTCTAGAAATGTAACTTAGTGCCTGTGTTAGCAAACATGATAAGAAGCTATCAGGTGACAGGCATGCTGTCACGTTTTGCATATTTTATCCCATTTAATCCTTACAAAACTGGACAGCTGCACTGTCCAGATGGAAAAAGCCTGGATGAAGAAAATTCTAAATCACTTGGCCAAGATCATGCTGTGTTGAAGCTTTAGCTAATTTTAGGTCTAAAATGGATATTCTTCAGTACTATGTGTTATCACATAGCAAAGAAATATTTAAAAACTTAGCAAAAATCAGGGTATTACAGGTTACTACACAGCAGAGAAATATTTTAAAACTTAGCAAAAAATCAAGTACATATTAGGGAATAATTAGAAGCACTCTACCTATCTCGAAGTGGAAAATTACTAAACTTATAACGATACAGCTATATATAGAAAAATAATATGTTAATATTAAAAATGATACGGTAAGCAGTATAATATATGCAACTAAATCTTATAGAGGTTATAAAGATCACACATGTGCAGGCATATATATGTGTATCTATATAGAGAGAGGGAGAGAATCTATAGAGAAAGAATATATAAGCATGAAAAGGTGCACATGTGAGCACACACACACACAAATGATAACGTGATAGACTGAAATGTTAATGGTGGCTGATGCTGACATAAATGGCCGTGCAGACCATACTTTGAGTAGTAAGGAGAGAAAACATGCTTAAATCAGAACAGACTAGGGGTCTCTCATCATTTTGTTAAAATGGTAATCTATAAAATAGGGAATACTTACGAAGCAAAGGGGATTTTTAATATAGGATCTGAGTTGTCAACAGCAAGGCTTCCAGATTGAAAGTGAGAGCTGAACTGTGTCAGGTGATTTCGAATAATTCCAACAGCGACTTGAGCATGTGGATCAAGACTAACTCTGAATAATGTTGACAAAAAACAGATAACTCTTAGTTTATTCAAACTTAACAAGATACTCAAACTATTTTCTATAGATTTTTGAAAAATCTGTATGTGCTTCTGTGTGTACAAATTGTATGTGTGCAGGTGCCCAGAGAAAGAGCAAAGGAACACATGAGATCCTCTGGAACTGGAGTTAGAATCCTCTGTCACAGGTGCTGGAAACCTAATTTGGGCCTACACAACATCAGCAAGCACTCCTAACCACAGAGCCATCTCTCTAGGTCCCCAAACTATTTTAAAAATAAGTAAGGTCATCAGTCTGAACTCTAATTAACATACCTGAATATGATAACACTTCCTGGAGATAGATTTTCAAATTCTATTTCCTGAATATATTCATTGGGACCCTTTGTGGAGACTCCAGCTTGTTTGACAATTTTGCTTTCGTGAAGCTTGGGAAAAAAATACAGAAAACTCACTTGTTAACTAATTCAATTTTCTTAAAATATTAAATGCAGTAAAACCCAGAACCTCATACCTGGATATGCTCTTTGAGCTCCACTGTCATATTTGGCATTCCATTGATTGACGTCTCATCCTTTTTATACGGTTTTGTGTTCCTCTCAACAGTTCTAGCTTCAAGAACTACTTCTTCAATTTTGCCTAGGAAAATATACACAATTAAAGGAAAGCTTTTCGGTTGGCTTTCACCCAGGGTGTGAGAAAGGCTATACAACCAGCGGGGAAATCTCTTTGAGGAGATATGAAATAAATTTACTCATGCAGAGGTCTTTAGTTCATCTGTTATTGCTCCAAGTAAACTCTGACAAAATGCAGTGATCGTACTGGCTAATATACACTTACAAAAAGTAATTCTCTGGCAATGCAATGCAAGGTTTGAAATTCTCAGGGTCATGGAGAAAGGTGATAAGATCCACACATGGGGTAGTAACTCCAGTTTTCACTTTTGTCAAAGTTTTCTGATGAGGGTAACTGAGGATTAAATCAACAAAGCAATCTGAAAGAGGAAACTGTGTGCTCGGCCTACATTACTAAGGATAGCTAGATAGAAGGCTAAAAGTCTATTCATCAGTAAAAAACCACATGTTGCTTCCAAAAGGTTCCCAGTGCCACCATTTTTGTGATGTGTGTCTAGGGTGGGGGGTGTCCTTTGGCTGGGGGGAGTGCCTTTGGCTCAGAAGGGAGTGCCTTTGGCTGAGGGGGGAGGGGACCTACATGCACTGGAGGAAAATGTGCAGCTTTGTTTTGCTGTAGCACTTTTGCTAACAAGTTGCTAAAAGGGAATTTTTAGATCTTGGCAGTACTAGGGAGAAAGAGAGGATTAAACTTAATTTGCACAAGAAAGGGAACCTGACTCTGGTGCAGACCTCAATGGGTCAGTGGGAAAATTTACTTTTCTCTGGAGACTAGCAAATAGAATTTAAGGTTAGTGAGATTAGCTCAGGATAGTTTTTCTTAGCTGCAGGTGAGGTGATCTCTGGGCACACTTGTGCTCCATTTATCTACAGGCTGTCCTTGGGTGTGTCAAATTGTCTCAAATGAAATACTTTGGTCTGGATGCCGACACTGGCCCAATGCCTGCCAATAAAAATAACTGCAGGAAGCCAGACTCAGTCTATGCTGGAAAAGGGACAAGGACCTGACTGTAAGAAAGAGGTCTTTCTTTGCCTGTGTAACTGCTTTCACACAGAGAGGGGAAGTTATCGATATGCCCCAGATGCATAGGGAAATTGTGCTCATGTGTGCCCCAGTCACACTGCTAGAAGTTCAAGATAGTAACAGATGGGAAGGCTGCAGTCACACACAAGAAATTCACTGCAGGAAACACTTAATACATTCAAATGGCAACAGTGCCAGAGCACCTAGCATTCTGGTTTCATTTCTTCACCAGAACCCCTGGTTCTAATGGGTCAGCCTCATCACAACAGCCGAGCTTCCGCTTCGTATTTCTGTGGCTTGCAGCACATTTTAACAAAACTATTCTGATGCACATTCAAAATTTAATGTTAGTAGAGAGACTCTTTAAATATCAAATACATAACAAAAGATGAAATTACTATTTAGTGAACTGAAAAATGGAAATGTTTGAGAATGATCAGGATCAAACCAAAACCTGAGATAGTTCTGTGTAGTGAGACTGAATTTCATGAGAGTAACTATGGAGCTGGGAATGTACGTCAGTGGTACAATGTATGGTTGGCATGTGTGATACACTAGGTTTAACACCCAATACCAAAAAACACTAAATAAACAAAAGAAAACTAAGTAAGAACATTAGCAAAGACCTGACCAAATCCCTAAGCGTAAATTTATGAAGTTAAGCAGGTAATAAATATTTAACCCTGAAATTCTTGAGGTTGACAATTTTGGGGTTTTTTGTTTGTTTATTTGTTTGTCTGTTTGCTTTGTTTTTCTAGACGGAGTTTCACTGTGTAGCCCTGGCTATCTGGTACTCACTCTGTAGACCAGGCTGGCCTCTAACTCACAGAGATCTGCCTTCTGTTTTTTCAGTGCTGGGATTAAAGATGTGTACCATCATCACTCAGCTGGGCTGACAATTTTTAAAAGTTGAAGTCATGGATATTTAGCAACTAGCAAGAAATATAGGTGGGCACAGGGTAGGCATGGGGTGGGCACAGGGTGGGCATGGACGTGTGTAACTGTAATCCTAACAACTTGGGAGGGTGAGACAGAACAGCACCTGTAATTCCACGGCTCTCTTGATAGGTTTTTAGGCTAGCCTGTATAACTATGGTCCTGTCAACTTAAAATATACACACACTGTGTTTTTTAAAGACTCTTCATTCAATTAACAATTAGTTGTTAATTGTGTAGGAATATGCTGAGTTATAATATACTATCTAAAATAGTAAGAAGTAAAATGTAGATATCTCACAAAAAAAAATCAACCAACAATGAGGGAAGATCTCAGGAACATATAAATGTCAAAGAGAGACAGACTATATGCTTAGAGGTAGGACTTCAATCCTTGAAGGCTATAAATGTATCACATATAGCTGGGGAAGAAGACTACATGGAGAATACTGAAAATATCTACGTGGCTAATGACTTGACCAGAAGGTTAAGATGACGGATGAGGATGGGTTATGAGCAGTTGTAATATTTGTCTTTTAAATACACACACATGTAGAGATGCATATATAGTACATGTATATATGTTATGCATATGTAAAAACAGAAACAGAGACACATATGCTATCTACAGTATAAGACACATACTTATATCTACAGTATAAGGAAACACATGTTATATACATAAGGAAAAAAGGAATATATTAAAATGCAAAGAAAAGTATTTCACAGCTCAAACAATGTTAATGTTTGGGAATATTTTTGTTTAGATTTCATTCCATGCAGTGAAATTGTCCTTATTTAAGTTCTTTGCTCAACCAAGCTTATGTCAGTGTATTATATACGGCATATAAAGACAATATGGTAATGCAACTTCATGATATAATTCTACCAGTGCTTGGTTTAGAGTACCAGGGATGCACATCTGAGGCACTTCTTTGCTGTAAAATGAAGTCTTGGGATTCCTAAAAGCCGTCCTAGATACAGCCACAACTGACTGATGGATGCTCGGTGAATGCCTTGTTACTGCCACGATGTCTTCATCCACCTGATCCACATAGACCTAGGACACAGAAAGAAACTGGCTGAGAGCCACATCTGGAAACAAATGCTCAGTTCAGAAGGTCCTCCCTTGAAATGCAAAGTCTAGAGAGATAGGTGTAAAATTTCATTTCTTACTTGAATGAAACCCTTGGCTCCCAGCTCTTGATGAAGTCTATTGATGGCACATCTGGCTGCAATAATCCCACTCTGGATGTTAACATTTCCTGTATCTGCTGGCGACGCCCCAGGATTCCACTTAGTATAAAATCGTTCTTCAGCAACCACTGAAATCTGAAGAGAGGTAAAGTTTGGTCACATGTACATGTCAATTACAATGGAAACATGGATAAAAGTAACCAGTGCTGCTGGTATGTGGATTAAACACACCTGATGAGGCACTAGCTCATCATAGCCTCTGGTACTGCCACTAGCACAACATGCCATGGAAACAATAGTGGTACTTGGAAGAGCATCATAGGCTGATCTGTGCTAGAAAAGAAAACAGAAGTTCACATTGTTTCAAATGTAAAGCTACACACATCCTCCATCAGCATAACAAAGCAAAAGAATAAGTACAGATACATTCTGTACGGCACACGATTCATTTTAAAACAACACTTTAAAATCAAGGTATTTCAGTCATTTAAAAAGTATCTGGATATCACTGCCATCAAGTATCAGACGATTAAATATTGAAACATTTACAAAATAAGTCAGCCCTAGAAATAGATTGATGCTTACCACAATTGGACACTCATTATCGTGGGTAATGTCCATAAACAGAGCATGCGCAATAGCTGGCATCAAAGGCCTCAAACAGGGCTGAACAAAGGATCCGACAGGTTCCCCTCCATATCGGTAAACTAATCTGCCCTCTTCGTGACTGTTATATGCACTCATTGCCTCTGCAGAGCAGCACAGAACAGTTTAATAATCACCATTACTCATAAAAATCCAAGAGAAGGTTAGATTTCTGATCATGACTGACTTTCAAGGCATATCAATGTTATTAAAAGTGAGAGTTAAGTAATTAAACAAATGTCACCAAGTTTAAGTGACCAACACTTCACTATAATTTAACCAGAGAAACAACTTGAGTAGAAAAAAAAGGATCAATAGCTGTTCACTGGGATGCGGACTATATTAAATCTATAGAATACATAAAAATTGCATCATATTGTAGATTAAACAGGTTTGTGTGCTTTCAAAATATACAGATATGGTTCTGTTTTTGAGTCAGTAACATACCACACCTAGCTCTCTCTCACTCTGACTTGCCCTTCCAAATCAATTGGTTAATTTTGTGACCATGCTGTGTATGCACAGGTGGCACCACATGTGTACAAGTCAGAGGACAACTCCCCCAGAGTCTGTTGTCCCCTTCCATCATGTGGGTTCTGGGGACTTCACTCAGATCACCTGGCTTGAGGACAAGCACCCCTACTCACCAAGTCACCTCACTAGCTTCCTTTCCTTTTATTTTTTGAGAGCCTGTCTAACCTGGAACTTACGTAGCCCAGGCTGGCCTTCCACATGTGATCCTCTTGCCTTGGTCTCCTACGTGGTGAGATTACAGGTATAACCATCATATCTGGCCTCACTGGTTTTTCTATCTGACATTAAGTATCTCACTACAAACTAGAAATGTAACTTAAAAGGAGACTCAGTTATATTAGGTATTGCATATAAAGCTATTACATGCCTTATAACCCACTTAGACAAAAGCAAAGCATCTCAAATAGGAAATGGTCTCCAGTGAGCCTACCTCTTATTAAGGAACTGATGCCCAGTCTAGTGACAAAGATATTGTCCAGCTCTTCGCTTCCTGTGAACAGCTCAGCCACTACATAAAGATTGGGCTGTAATTTTCTAGCAGCATCCAGCATGTACTGCAAAAAGCATAGTCACAAATGTAAAAGAAAGAAAGCGTAAGACAGAGAGGGACAGAGGAGAAGAGACTAGGTGTGGACTTTACGCAAGAGCAGTACCCAACAAGAGAAATGCAAAGGGAGCACCAGATAAAGGCTGATGAGTACACGCATGACAACATGAGAGATCAGCACACGGGTCAGAGCGCTTACAGAGAACGGTGAAACAGAAGATTAGGTTTTGTAGACATAGGACAGAGAAGGAAAAAGAGAAAAGGAAAATGTTAGTGTCATTAAAAATACAGCCCGTGACACTGCAATTCTGCCATCCCTCCCCTGGTTTTTATTTGTTTCTAACATCTCTAATAAAATTATCAATCTCTGAGTAACTAATTAAGTCAGAACTGATCAGTATATATGCTGGTGAAATATTTAGTAAAGGTTAGGTTAAACTCATCATCCTATACATGACAAATGCCAGCACCTTACCACTTGTGTGTATCTGTGCGTGAGTGTGTGTATGTGTGTGTGTACCTGTGTGCCTGTGAATGTGTGTGTGCGTGTGTGTGTGCCTGTGCATGTGTGTGTGCATATGCCTAAGTGTGTGCATGTGTGCATGCATGTGCATGCATGTGTGTATGTGTGCACGCACACGTGCGCACACACATGTGATGCACATGTAACATTGGTGCTGATTTTCTAGAGAAGCAAATAAAGTGGCTAATAATCAGATTGTTACCAACTTCTCCAGGAATTCTTATAAAGAAGTTAGTAAAATACCTGCAATTCTATCAGCTCAGAGGTAGAATCCTAGAGGACTTTGTCATTTAAAACTTAATTTGCTATAATGCTATAGCAATATTACAAATGTGGTATTTTTACTGTAGCGAAAGTGCAGCTGAAAAGACTCTGCTTATTTTAGAGGTAAATAATGTTCTACCATCTTGGTTAATGTCTCCTATCAAATCCCTCCAAATTAAAAACTATATGGAATCACATGCGTGCCCGCACACACACACACACACACACACACACACACACACACACACAGAATGTGAACTATGGAAGTTAATTTTTTCTATATTAGCACTTTTCCTTTTCACTTTTTGAGACAGAGCCTATCCATGTAGCCCTGGCTGTCCTGGAACTCACTCTGTACACCGAACTCACTGAGATCACCTGCCTCTGCCTTTGAGTTCTGGAATTAAAGGCATGATCTCCTAAACTGGATTTATAAGCACAGATTTTCATAAACTGTCACTTTAAAAACTACTAAAACAAAGTTGTATGAGGTACAGCAAATACTGACATTTCTCAAAAGCCTAAAGAACAGATTACAGTTTGCTTACATTTATGTTTCTAAAAGTGATTAAAATTAAAATTGAAATCAGTGAGGCTCAAACTAACTTTAATATGCCACAGGGTTGGTGTTTAAATTTCCACTGTAAGGGCTAGAACAGAACACAGTCCTAAAATGTGCAATCTCCAAGCACCCCTAAAATGAAAATAAAAGCCAAAGTTGTATAATCACTATAACGTGTAATACACTATTCAGCTTTACATTGGCTAACGATAAATATTGCAAATAACCTAAAAGACACCTTAACATTTTACATATTGCCAATAAACAGTTACTATGCATATTACTATGTAAACTTATGATCCTTTTAGCTAAATTCAAAAACTAACTTATTAAACATTTTGTAGCTTAGTATTTTATAACAACTATATCAAAAGATTGTTAGAGGCTGGGCACGGGAGTGCATGTCTTTAATCTCAGCACTAGGGAGGCAGAGACAGGTGGATCTGAGTTCGAGGCCAATCAGATCTACAGAGTGAGTTTCAGGACAATTAGGGCTACACAGTGAAATCCTGTCTTGAAAAATCAAAAACAAAAACAGGTTGTTACAATTAGATAAGCTGGCATATGTGTCAAATATTACTACCAAATCAACAGCACTGTACAACCAGCAGACTAGACCTGCATACAGGAGCTGCTGTCTGGAGACTACCATGTCATATTAAAACCATGAAATACAGGAGAATAGCTTTTTCATTTAGAATGACCAGGAAATGGACAGAAAACCTTAATTCAAATGTCACTGCATTTCTTCTGTCAAGGAAAAGGACTTATTCGTACCTCAGCCACGTGAAGAGGTGTGGAGTGGCAGTTGTCAAGACGCACTCCCTGGAAATAAGTGGCCGTTATCTCAGTGTACTTTTTCATGTGTGCCCAAAGGTAAGGACAGTCCTCTGGCTTATTCCCATAGCGCAATTTAACACTGTCACCCCAGCAAATAAGTTCTCTCCTTAAATAAACTTCTGAACCTGTTAGAGAAGAAGAACAGTGCCTTCAGTGGTGCATGAAACGGGATGACAGCCATTACCCCAAGGAAACAGTACTGATTTCAAACTGTTATTTCTTCATAAATAATATTCTGGATAAATTTTTAAAACTTATCATTTTATCTTATGTGTATGGGTGCTTGGCCTGCATGTATGTCTGTGTACCATGTATGTGATTGGTGCTCTCAGAGGCCAGAAGAAGGTGGTTGATTCTCTGGCATTGGAGTTACAGATAACTGTGAGCCTTCATGTAGATGCTGGGAATTGAACCCAGATTCCCTGGAAAAGCAACCAGTGCTCTTAACTGCTGAGTCATCTCTCCAGCCTCCTGGATAAAGTTACACCTAAAGTAAGGATGAGAACATAGCTCAGGGTCACAGCACTTACATGTGTAAAAGGCACCGGGTTGAACTCCCAACACTTTGGGGGAAAACAGTAAAATGGCCTAGGATCAAGTCTGAAAACATCAATATTTGCTTTATAACTATTTTCTATTAAAAACTTTAGCTTCAGAGTCTCCTGTTAAGATGTAAGCTCAATATTAAAAAGTTCAAGTTCCTTCTTAAGGAAAAACAATAATGGTAATATCATTCTGCTTTTAAAACTTTAGTTATTGTTTTGAGAGAGGACGTTGAGCAGATTCTTGGAACTCACTCTGTAGACCAGGCTGGCCTCAACTCACAGAGATCTGCCTGCCTCTGCCTTCTCAGAGCTGCGATTAAAGGAGTGCACCACCAGGCCCCCGAGTAAGGAGTGCACCACCAGGCCCCCGAGTTTTACACACATTTTGAAAGCTCTATCTCTATCCTTAAATTCTCCTCCCTGTCCCTTTTAGCAACAACTATATTAAAACCATGAAATACAGGAGAATAGCTTTTTCATTTAGAATGACCAGGAAATGGACAGAAAACCTTAATTCAAAACTATATTCTTTAAAAGTAAATACAATTTTTAATTTAACTGTATGTAATGTTTCTGAAATAAATTCTTAGCCTTGAAATCCTAGGTGAGAAAAATACAGCAATGGGTTTCCTGTCTGAGAAGAAGCTGAAGAAAACACCCTTTAAAGTGAGGATTACTCTGAGAACTGTCTCCAGCTTGCCTTTCCAGTTAAATTAAAACTTCCCTGGCCAGTAAGTGAGAACATCTTACAACAATGGAATTTAACAAAAGTGGCTTCTAACTTATTTTTTAAAATGCAGTGGAGGGGCTAGAGAGACTACTCAGTGGTTAAGAGTCCTGACCACTATTCCAGAGAACCTGGGTTTGACTCCCAGCACACACATGGTGGCTCACAACCATCTATAAACTCAATCCCAGGGTAACTGACAGCCACTGTGGACACTACATGCATATGGTACAAATACATCCATACACGTAGAAAAAGCAATAGATATTCTGCTCAAATTGAAATCTATGTAGAGTGACATTATATAAAATAGACACATAACAGCTATTTGTTTAGTTTGAGGAAATGAGACAGGTATCTCTCAAACTGATGCATTTTGATACTTCTAGTCAAACAGTTTAAAAACAGATCACAGATTGAGCTTCCCACAAGCTCTTGTTTGCCTACTGATAGGAAAGTGAAAAGTCAGGGACCTGGCTCAGCAAAGTTTCGAAGGGGATCATCACCCATCACCCATCCATTGTGGGCCATCAAGAAGCAAGCTTTATCTGGGAGATGGATCATGGATTCTTCTGAGGAAAAGGCCATTTCTTCAAAGGGGAAAGTAAAATACCTAGAAAGAGAGAATTAAAAGAAGGTCCATACAAAGAACTCCTTTATGAAAATAAGAAGTAACAATATTAAAAACCCGAAGAACTAAATTAAAAATCTAAATAGCTAACATTAAATAACCTTCACAACTTCATAGAATTTTAGGAAAACCACTGAGACTTTTCTACCCTCTAGCTGTCCAAACACTCTGTGCTTTATAAAAAAATTATTAATCTTATTTTGTATATGAATAGTTTGTGGTAATATATTGTATATCTAATAAAGTTTGACCAAAAAACCAGAGGACAGGGCCCTCACAGATTTATCCAGGAAGGTCAGAGAGTGCTGACCCACGTTTTTAATTCCATCACTTGGGAGACAGAGATCCCCTGGCTCAAGAGCAAACAGAGCCAGGCATGGGTGGCACACACCTTTAATCCTAGTGCTGGGAAGTGAGAGAGCTGTGTGAGGAGCAGGTTAGCCTTTCACCTGCACTTCCCTTCCCCTTTGGGCTCAGGACTCAGAGGCCTTCGGTCTGAGGATTCCTGACAATCTGCTGGCTGAGAAGTGGCTGTGGCTTGTTTCTCTTTCTCTCTGATCTTTTGGCTTCTTCCCAGTAGTGCTTTGCCTGAATATACTAAGTTCACTGTGTGTGTTTGGTGGCTGAGGAGGCCCGAGTAGGATAACACATCCCCTGGAAATGGAGTTATGGATGGTTCTGCCATGCAGAAGCTGGGAGTTCAACTGAGGTCTTCTGCAAGAGCAACAAGTGCTCTTACCTGTGGAGCCTTCTCTCTAGCTGCATGTTTCTATGTAAGAACTAGGTACTTGCCCTCTGTGACTAACACTGAATTTACTACTGCTAAGTCATGCACTGGAACCTTAACTGCTCGGCCCACCCCCAGCCCTTCTTAGTCTTAGTCTCAACAGCACAGGCTGACCTTGAACTTGGACTTCTCCTATCTCTGCTTCCATGTTACTGGGATTACAGACATATGCCACCATAAGAGGTGTGAAGCCTTAATTCCTTAAAGTAGTGTATTGCACAAATTCTACTTGGTATTATTAATAAAAACCTGGAGCCAGATATTGGGAAAAAGCTAAAATATCAGAAAGACAGAGAAACAAGGCATGGTTAGTTCCCACCTAGCCAACTCCTCAGGCTGAAAAGGGTTGGTCCTGTCTCCAAGAGGAAGGCTAAGGGAAGAACTGCTGCTCCACTTGGTCTTCCCAACCAGCTTTCCTAGTGCTAGGATTAAAGGTGTGGGCCACCACCACTGCGTGGCTCCCTTTGCTCAGCCACCACCACTGCGTGGCTCCCTTTGCTCGGCCACCACCACTGCTGGCTCCCTTTGCTCGGCCACTACCCACTGCATGGCTCCCTTTGCTCTGAACTCACAGATCTAGAGGCTCTCTGCCTCCCAAGTGCTCAAATTAAAGGTATGGGTCACCACTCCCTGATCTTCGTGGCTTATATTTAATTAAATATACAATATATTATCCCTGTAGTGTTTGTTGTTAGGAGATGCACGTGTCCTGGTTATGGGCAGGACACCCTTGGGAGTGGCTTAATATTTTTCTCTTCTGGGTGAGTCTTGTTCCCGGGGAACTTGCATAGTTATCATGATGGTGGGTTTTCAGAAGCCACCTTATTTACTGTGTCTTCATTTACACCCATTGCCAGTCACCTCCTGGTCACAAACTGAGACAGTCCAAAGCCCTCGCCAGAAAATGAGCCAACACTGGTGCCATGTTCTTGGACTTTTTGGTCTGTGGATCCTTAACTAAATTAGACTTACTTTCTTTATAAATTATCTAATCTTTAGCAAGATAAAACAGACTGACATTAAATATGTGTTCCTCCAGAAATATCAACATAAATAGATGTGATTTGATTCAAACTGGTGATAGTTTTTCTAGTTAAAGATTTGCCTAAAAAAATTAATCAGTAGTAAGCATATTTCTGAATCAAAACATCTATTTCAATATTATATTAATTATCATCAAGAAGACATTTTTAAAAAAATAGAATGGATACCTGGTAACTAAAGGATGTTTTCTAGTGACAGGTCCTAGTTTCGGGCCATGGCCAGCCAGTCGTTCATAAAACACGTTTCCCAAAACACAATTAACTGCCTAGAAAACATTGAATTATGTTACAATGCCAATGAACATAACAGGGCTCAGACTCAAAGAAAAGCAGCAATTCCAAAAAAAAAGTGAACCTGTTCCTGATGGCAGTGGGTGAGGTGGTGCTTCTCTGAATTTAACTCCTCCAGTCTCTTACGGAACCAATTACAGCACTCTTCAATTGCGGCGGGTCCGTTGCTAGCACAGAGAGCACAACGAACTTTATCGTAAAACCCACACTTAAACATTTTCAACAAGTGTCACAGAATTCTTAAATACTGTCAGCAGGGCTGAGGAGCCTTTCCAACTGTCTACTTACTCGTTTAGCAGAATGGCCTGACACAGGGAGTGCAGGAAAAGGTCAGGTGTTGACATTGTAAACACATGGCAGATGACTTCATTCTATTTTCAAAAACACTTTCTCATTGGTTTATTATTTATTAAGTGTGTAGGGGTCGTATATGTGTGAGTGGATGTACACACACCACAGCATGTGGGTGGAGGTCGAAGGACAACTTTCGAAAGAGGATTTTCTTATTCTATGATGTGGGTTCTGAGGGTCAATTTCAAGTCCTCAGCAAGCACCTCTACCACTGAGTCCTCTCATTTCTATGAAGGCTTTAGTAGACAGTACCAGTATTTATGAGTAACGTTACAGGGCAAATAGATAACATACTCGTGTGGTATAAAAGTCGCCAGTGCGATGTTCATGTCTACGGCACAGCCGAGCCGTCTGTATTCAGGGTCCTGAATAATTTTAAGTTGTTCCTTTGGGTTAGACTTGGATCCTCTTCTGTTTCCTGAAAGAAAAGAACTAATCGTATTTTAAGTGCAAACATCTATAGTGATTATATCTGTCACTTTAAGAATTTTTAGTATATAACTATTTCACAGAAAATAAAACAAATAGTTAACAAGCCTATTTCCTTCCTCTCTTCCCTTCCTACTTACAAAGTCCCACACAGTGACAAGGACATAAAAGGAGAAAACCTTTTGTAAGAGAAAAACCCAGAACTCCTTCAGTTCAGCTTCTCTGTTCACCAAATCCTCGTGCCTTTAAAAGTCTCCAGCATACACTCGCTGGTTCAGTCAATGTTCTAATAACGACTGATAAAAATACTGCTAGTGATCTGTCAAAAGCTAGTAAAATAGAATATTTTAAAAACCATGCACTGCTTCGTAGGGGTTAAGAGAAGTAGCTAAGCAAAATAATAAATCCATACTGTCAGTGAGAAGAGAAAATAAAAGCTTAGTTTCTAGTATTTGTACATACTAAATAGACAGTAACAGAAATGGATACACATTACATAGGAAATTATATAAACTACAAGTAAGTTCTTTTCTTGAAAAATAATTTTGAAAGTAATAGTAATTTTAATTTTGAGAAAGAGGAAATTGCTATATGAGCATATAAATGCGCTTCTCCCCCCACCCAGTGCTGAGACTGAAGGCGTGATCACTATGCTAAGAAAAGTTGAAGTTTTGTAGTATTTAAAAACCCATAAATATTATACATAAAGATTTAATAATGAATCTAACTAGAGAGAAAGAGCCACCCCTTTAAGAGTAATCTTAAATGTCTTAAAAAGTGATAGGGACAACCTAGTTTAAAGCCTTTACCTTGAATGAGAAGTCTTCTAAATTGTTCAACGGCTTTGTGAACATCTACTTGGAAAAACTCCCAGAGCTGAATCCTTGGGAAAATGTCCTCCCAAATCACTTTCCGAATGCACTGAAAAATGTTAATGTTAAAACAACATAAAATGTATTTGATCATATTTCTTTCTCCATATTAAACCAAATTCTACACATTTTCACTCATACATACTTAACTTGCTCTTTGAAAGTTTGCAGAGTGGTCTACACACACTTACATTCATGTGTTGATCATTTTCAATCAAGGCAGGGACTCCTTTGTCTCTGTACTTTCCATCTGCCACATCACAGGAGAGATGCCACAGTGCTCTGTCTAGGACCCAGGCAGGTTTCAAGTGTGGAGAATTAACAAGATTATATGCAGATTCTGGATGTTCATGGATCCATTTACTATTAGTAGCTTAAAGAGATGAACACAGCATGTAATCAGACTAGATTTTACAATCACTATTATTTCTAGTTTACTGTTTATTTAGTAGTTTATTTAGTAACCTATTTATTCAGTGTTTCTTTATACCTACAATAAGTAAACACTTGGCTAAAGATAAGATACATTAAGAACACAGATGTGATAATAAAAGTTAAACTGAGCAAGGCCTGGTGGGTTGCATTTATTTATTTAGTGATTTTTCAAGACAGGGTTTCTCTTTGTCACCCTGCCTGGAACTTGCTCTGGAGACCAGGCTGCTTAAAACTCAGAGATCTGCTCGCCTCTGCCTTCTGAGCTGGAATCAAAGGTGTGTATCACCACTGCCAGGCTTGGTGGCTTGTATATATAACTCCAGCATTTGGGAGCCTGAGGCAGGATTACCACAAGTTTGATCCTTAGCCTGATCTCCATAGTGAATTGCAAGCCAGCCTTGGCTACAAAGTGAGATCCTGTCCCCAAAACAGAAACAACCCAAAAACCAAACACTATTTAATTCTTCAAGTATCCCATGTATTTAGGTGTGACAAAAAACAAAACAAAACAACAACAACAACAAAAAAAAAACAAAAAAAAACCCCTATCTGGTGCCATGTGGGCAGAAGTAACATTACATCAGACTGTGCCATTAAAGACACGATTTCCTGTTTCCACTGAGTGCAGCACTGTTTGAACTGAGTGTCATCTTTGGCTAGGTGTGGGAGAGAGTGCCTCCCGAGTGCTGGGATTAAAAGGTGTGTGCTACCACTGCCCATCCTAAATGTATCTTTTATAAAATCCAACTTTGTTTGCCATTAATATTACAGAATATTACCAATAGTGACAATACACACACATACACTTGAACTATATAATACTATATTTAAAAGTATATATAGTATACATATATATAGAAGTACACTCTTCTATTATATAAAAGATTTAACTTTGAGGATTTATCAATAATTTTCTCTTCAATAATGAAGAGTGCTGTTGTTATTATTAGGTTTCTGGGGATAGAATCTCAAAATACAGCCCTTCTGGTCTACAACTCAACTTTTAGTGCAGGCAGGCTTGAAGTAA
The DNA here is from genome assembly GCA_033318265.1 of Phyllotis vaccarum. Lineage (NCBI taxonomy): Eukaryota > Metazoa > Chordata > Mammalia > Rodentia > Cricetidae > Phyllotis > Phyllotis vaccarum. Next base: position 42,168,291 of record JARWLC010000015.1, on the reverse strand, counting down.
CAGTAATAACCCTCTTCTACCTCACAAGTGCTGGAATTACTGGCATACCCACCTTGTTCAGCATTACTTTTTAAATGTGTGGTACAGAACAAGGGTTCTTGTTGAATAGAATCCCCTTGTCAGTCTGAAAAGTATTTATATTCAGGTAGAAACATGTCTTATGTCTCTCTAATGCTCATTCTTCTATTTTTTTAAATAAACATTACATGCAAAGTACTTTCATGTTGACTATATGCTCACCCAACACTGCTTTCTTGGAAAGAAAAAAGACATTTTTCCATAATGTGGTGACATTTTGCTTGTACTCTAACAAATAAAGCTTGCCTGAAGATCAGAGGGCAGCCACTACTTAACCCTAGAGGGCAGACAGTAGTGATACATGCCTTTAATTCCAGCACTCAGGAGGCAGAGGCAGGCGGGGCTCTGAGTTCGAGGGCAGCCTGCTCTACAGAGTGAGTTCCGGGACAGCCAGGGCAACACAAAGAAACCCTGTCTCAAAAAACAAAAAAGAAACAAAACCAAAACAAACCAAAAGAGCTCAGTGGCAGGAGTCGGATACCTCCCTCACAAGCTGTTGGTCAAGGGTGTCACAGAGCCACCTGTATCAATGCTAGCTCTGTGGCTAACTAGTGGCTAGCCCTGCCCTCTGATCTCCAGGCTAGCTTTATTTGTTAGAGCACAAACACAATATCACCACACCATAATATGGTTTTTAACACAGAAGACCTCTAAATTGTCTTTTTGATCGTTAGAATGAATGTAAGGGCAGGGGATGCCTAAAGTGGTAGACAGCTTGCTTTCTTTAGCATTTGTAAGGTCCAGTATTGAACTCCGCACACTGCAAAATACTATTACTAACAATAATAATGAAAATATTAAAAATAAATAAAATAATAAGAATGTAATAGTCGTGCTGAAATCATGAAGCCCATACCAGTATGATTGTAGACAACATCTGTAATACAGAGAACATCCCACTCATTTTTCAATTTGTCTACGAGCTGCCCAACGTCATTCCAGGAATATCTTTTATTGGGTCTTGAAAAGTCAGGATTTAATTCTAACTGGTCAGCAAGGGAGTAGCAAGATCTAGATAGTCCAAGAGTCTGCAGTGGGGTGAAGTGAATCATGTTGTAACCTACAAATAAGAAAACACAGACCAAGACATGAAAAGTCAGGCAGATCAACCTGGAGCGGAGCAAGGTATAGACATGAGCTCTCTTAGCTATGTATCAACAGTAAGACAAACATGTCAGCAGAAAAGGAACCAATGACTAGGGTTCCAGTTCTCGCTGTACCACAGAAGACTGTCAGCACATCTACTTAAGGCTTTCAGGCTATCACTGCCCTCATCCATGAGAAGTGGGTAGTGACATGATCTGTGTGGTGACGCTCACCACAGGGCTTAGCTAATATTAGCTCAACTGTATTGCTGACAGCGCAGTTGCATGGACAGGATATCCTACACAAGTGTAAGACTTCAAATGTCCATGGGATCCGCACTCATGCCACTGAGACCTTCATTCCCTTCTTTATTATACATCTAGCTTGAAACTACAATGTTGACGCTAGCCTTACTTTACTCATAGGGAGGAAAGTAAGCCTAGTTTCATTTTATTCTTAGCATGTCCAGCAGCATATGCCTTTTATATGAAAAATGGATAGTCAATATTGGCTAATTAATATTATGTGCACTAATAAACTTTCTTTCCTTTCTTAATAGCTTTCATGTGCCAAATAAAATCTTGTAAATGATCATCATTTTACTTTATGACCTAGTAGCTTCCCTTGTTAACTTGATACACATAACCTGGTATCTGTAGAAGTTGTGAATTTTATTTTTTCACTACATTAGTAAGCAAGATTAAAAGGAGAAGGAAACCCTTTGAGACACGGATCACAGCAATCCCATTTAGTTTTAGAAAGAAGAAAAGAAAAAGAAAGCAAACTGAACACTACCTGACTCCTTTGCAACCCTAAGTCGGCTTTCCCACTCATCAAAGGGTCCCAAACACTTTGCTAAAAATGTCTGGAGCGTGACACAGTCCAAGGGTAACACGTGGTTATCAGCTCCAACACGCAAAACAGGATCCACAACTATGTAACCTCCTCCACTTGTCTCATTCCTAAGGGAAAATAAACCAAAACAGTTTTAATTATTTAGAGAGAAAAATCATTAATTCAGTCTGATTCTATCTGGAAGGATAATTGCCCATTTAAACCAATCCTCCCTTCCTCTTTACCATTCATACAGGGTCTCATGTAGCCCAGGCTGCCTCAAATTTACTATGTAGTAGAGGAAGAACCAGAACTCCTGATCTTTCTGCTTCCATTTATACAGTGATGGAATTATAGGCCTGTGCCACCACACATGGCTAAAATATGTTTATTTCCAGTATGTAAGTCATTTACAGGGGCTGGAGAGATGGCTCAGTGGTTAAGAGCACTGGCTGCTCTTCCAGAGGACCTGGGTTCAATTCCCAGCACTGACTGTCTGTTATTCCAGTTCTGGTGTATCATATGCCCTCACACAGACATGCATGTAAGCAAAACAACAATGCACATAAAAGAAATCATTTTTTAAAAAGTCATTTATAAGGTTGCAATAAAACATATAATAGGTATTTTCTTTTCCTTTTAATTATGTGTTTGTGTCTGTCAGTGTGTGGGTACGTGTACTTGAGTGGAGATGTCTATGGAAGCCAGAAGAGAGGGATGGATCTCCTGGAGCTGGAGTTACACAAAGCTGTGGGCCATTTGATGTGGGAGTTGAAAACAGAACTTAGGTTCTCAATGAGAGCAGTTCAAGCTCCTAACCAAGAACAGGTATTTATTATCCTTTCTCAACTACTATAGATTCTCACAGAATAAATATGACATCAGTAATGTTGATTTATTAAAAAATAAATATGCTAATATCCATCAATAGCAGTATCATTTAAATAAATAAAATCCTCTAAACCGTTAACAGGAAAATCTTGAAGTTTAACTACACACAACTTGAATCTGCCATGGGCTATATAGTGACCTCCTCAAAACGGAAGAATCTCAGCCTAACAGCATCTCAGGGAAGCACTGCAATTAGGCAGGTGGCACACACTTTAATCCCAGCACTTGAGAGGCAGAGGCAGGCAGATCTCTGAGTCAGTTCCAGGACAGCCAGGAGAGACCCTGTCTCTAAAAAACAAAAAAGCCAAACAAACACCCTACAAAAAACCACATCACCATGGTTCACACAGTTACATCCGTAATCTGTAACTTAAACTATAGCACACTTTAACTCTGGCTTACCCTTGAAGGAAGTAGTACTGGAAAGATCCAGACTGCTGCAGATAGAGTTTACAGTATTTATCGGAATCATCTTCTCTTTCTGTTGGGTTTTCCCAATCCAAGGAACGGAATTTTTCTCGATTAAATGCTTCTCCAGGAAATGGGTAATTTGTATACACAGTAACAGCTTTCCCTTGTAAAGTCGGGCCTAATCGGAACTGTAGTTCAAACCCTACACAAAAGCATTTGAATAAACCACTTTAATAAACTCACTGAAGGACTTGGCATTCAAACAGGTGCTTAATTTAAAACCTTATAAGAACTTATGCATTTTCAAATATACGTAAGTTAATGTGCCATGCCTAGTGTTACCTTTGGAATTACTTGACATTTTGATTTAGCTGACCTTTATGCTTTAGTGTATTTATATTTTAGCGCCCCAGACTGTCCCCTTTGCAGCATCCTTTCCTTTCCCTGCAATCTGACTTCTAGCCTCACTCTGTGAGTGTACAGATTCTTATCTGACCTTTGATCCCAATCCCTCCACCACTCCACTCTAAACCCTTACTGTTGCCCCTCAATCAACACCTAGAGGTGGGTACCTGAGCAGAGATCTCTGCTATTTCACAGACCACAATAAAGAGAGTCTCTATGTCAGAAAATGGAGTCATATGCAGAACATATGCATGCCCTGCTGCACAGGGAAGCTGAGCAGACTGTTAGTCTCAACAAGCATTCTGAAGTATTGCAGTGAATGAATCTCTTACACCTGCTCAAACATGGCAGTGTGCCAACGAAGGTCTAACAGCAGCCTGTAGGGATGGGAAGTACTAACTTGTATTACTTGTTGACTTCCGTACAGAACTACTCCACCATGGATGATTAAAATGCTACCAAACACATCACTGAGCTCGACTGGGGAAGGATGTGCACCGTTGGCTCTTATGAGGCAGCATATTTTCAAGCAATACACTACTGTCTATATCCATGCATCTCATGATTATTAAAGCTTTGTGAATCCTGGAAGCCAAGACAAGACAACTTTTACCAAAGTTAGGCTGTTTCTATGGAAATGTATCCAAGATTTCTATTCTGTCACGATATTTTGTTGTAAGAGGGAAAAACCACATACATACATTGTAGTTAAAATTACAGTTAACTCAAGAAAAAGTTTAGGTTGATTTACAGTAGACTTTTAATTATTTCTTTTATTTTTTGAAATTATAATTATATAATTTTACCCTTCTTTTTTTCTATCTCTAATATACCCCTCCTTGCTCTCTTTCAAATAAATGGGCTTTCTTCATTGTTGTTACACACACACACACACACACACACACACACACACACATATGCACACATATGCACACATACATACATACACACATACATATACATATATACATACATACATATTCCTAAAAACATAAATATAATATTTCCTGGGTTGGGAGCAGAGCACAAAGGTCCTTGAGCCTAAAAATATCCAGAAAAACCATTAATGTCAAGCATAAAGAATGTCTTTCCTTGAAAAACCTGTTGTTTCATCCAGAAAGCTGAGAGTTGAAAGTGATTAAGAGTATGGTGATCTGTGTTACCTGCTGGGCCAAACTATATCGAGCTTTTAAAACCAAGACTGGAGGTGGCTAGTAATCCAAATGGCCCTTATAACCAGAGGCTTTCCCAAGTTCCCTCAATCAGGACCAGAGGTGGCTAATAGCCCAAACAGTGTCTATACTATCTATATGACTAAGACTAGGCCAGACCCTTAGGCCTTAAGCTAGTATATAAGTAGCCTACCTCTAAACCCATATTCTTGGAGGAAAAGACATGTACCCTGAGTTGAGTTGCAATGTAGCTATGCTTCTTTGTGTACCAGGGATTGTATTAGACCAGAAAACTTTGTATTTGGCTTAAATAAATTGGGAATAAACTCCCTGTTATTAGACTCCCCAAAGTCTGATCCAGGTTGATAAAATCAATCTGCACTGGGTTTTCATTCTTATTTCTTCATGTGCTTTGTTTCCCTGTCTGACACCTTCAGGGACCCCCTTAACTGGCACACACTTTGTCTATTTGGATATAACTAACAGATGGTCCTCAAATGTTTCAGAGATCTGCAGAATATGGCATTTAAAATACTTAAGCTTTCCATGACAGACCAAACTGTCCCTTCCTATCAGAAACCCTTAAAGTATCCAAAGAAGATAGATAGGGCATGACAATGGATTGTGGTAATGCTAACCCTTGGGCAAAACTGCCCCAGGCCCCCCTTGCTGCCAGGGCTCTGCTGGAGCTATGGACTTTTTTGAGTTGATTGCCCTACTTTGCCTTGTCAAAGTAAGGTCAATCCCTCAAGTTGCTGCTCTACAGAAAAATCTCAGACTTGGGTCCCAAAAACAGGGAAAGGGGAAGAGTTCCCCTCGGGAATAGGGGTAGGGAAACAGGCTGTTGATTGGCAATACTTATCTGGAGTTCATTTGACCTGTGAGAGGTGAATCCAAGTTGATTCCTCTAAGCATACAAGGATTTTTATTTAAGTTGATAAAAAGAGGCAAAGGTTTTAGATACATTAGCATTACCACTGTTTGTAATCTGTACTGAATCCACATTTTAGAAAAGGTAGTAGACTCATGCCTTAAGTCATAGTCTTTAAAAGCTTGGGGACCTAAAAATGTTGGAAACTCACTCTGAAGACTAGGCTGGCCTCAGACTCAAAGATCTACCTGCCTCTGCCTAGCACTTGATTGCTAGGATTAAAGGTATGTATCACCACTGTCTGGCATGAGCAGAACTCTTAATGCTTAAGAAATTTACTTACTGAGAATAAATATACTGTCAGGTATGATGGTGCATGCCTTGGGAGGCATGAGGCAGGCAAATCTCTGAGTTCTAGGCCAGCCTGGTCTACATAATGAGTTCCAGGACAGTCATGGATACATAGAGATCCTGTCTCCAAAAAAAGAAAAAGAAAAGAATAAATATACTAATAGTTATAATACTTACAAAACATCCAAAAAATTAATAAAATGTATACACTAATGATCTACCTTATAATAGTGAATAAAAGAACTATGTATTACATTTTTTAAAAAATTTACCTATTTCATATGTGTCTGCGTGTATGTGTATATATGCACGAGAGCATATGTTCCATGGCATGAAGATGGAGGGCAGAAGACGTCCTACAAGAATCAGTTTTCTCCTCTTCTCCTCCTGTTTGGATCTCAGGGCCTGAATTCAGGTTGTCAGGCTTGGCAGTAGGTGCCTTTACCTGGGGCCATCTCACCCACTTTTTAAAGAGTGATAGCCACCATAAACAATGGACAGATCAAATAAATAAGAAAAAAAAAAAGATTATTTGGAGACAGGAGGATCCCTATGGCTTACTGTCCAGCTAGTCTAGCCAAATTTTTGAGCTTCAGGTTCAGTAAGAGACCTTATCCCAAAAGGAAGCGAGGGGTTGCCTCTACATTCACACACATGCGTTTATACGCACACACCTATGAAAACATGCACATATTACACACACACACACACACACACACACACACACACACACACACACACACAATCATTCTGGCATGAGGGATATACCTCAGTTTGTAAAGTACTTGCCATCTAAGCAGGAAAATCCAAGTTTGATCCCCAGAATCCATATAAAAAACTCAGCCTGGCAGAGACTCAGAGTTTAACATTAGACCTAGGAGCTCGGGGGGAATACTGCTGAAGAGAAGGAGGAAGGATTGTAGGAGCCAGAGGAGCCAAGGTCATCACAAGAAAACCTACAGAAACAACTAGCCTGGCTCATAAGGAGTCACAGAAGCCTGCATGGGACCAACCTAAGCCCTCTACATGTCTATGACAACTTTGAAGCTTGGTCTATGCGTGGGTCTCCTCTAACAGTGGGAGCAGGGCCTGTTTTGGCTGGCTTTTGAGAACCTCATCCTCATACTAGGTTGCCCTGCCCAGCCTAAACTCAAGGGGGGTGCTTAGTCTTACTGCAAGTTGATATGCCTGCTTTGTTGATACAAGGAAACAGAGGAGGAGTTGGGTGGAGGAGGGAGCTGAGGAAAAAAATGGAGAGGAAACCACAGTCAGAATATAAAATATATAAATTAATTAGGAAAAAAATCTTCGCATGGGCTTGCATGTCTGTAATCCCAGCACCGGGACAATGGAGACAAAGGGTTTCCTGGGGCTCCCTGGTAACCCAGTACATCCTGAGGAACAACACTCAAGATAAACCTTGGCCTTCACATGAACATAAACACTGACACACATGTACTTGCACACATGTAGACACTCATACACATATACATACATAACATAAAAACATTCTGAAAAAGAGCAGGGCATGTTCATCTATCTCTGTGCCCCATTTAGGCCACAATTTCAAACGTCTTCTATTATATCTGGTGCTCTGCACCCACTGAAGATGAAGAACTAAGCTGCTAAACCTATTGCTCTGACTGCTCCTGCAGCTAATCCCCATCCTTCAATGTTTCCCCAGGCCACCTTGTTTCCTGGGATAACAGCATTGGCATTAGGATGATCAATAACCTTAACTTACCAAGAGGTAACCAAAAGTTACCTGTTTGTCACTTCAAATCAAGCTACAAATGATCCATCTTTACAAACAAAGAAGGTGTGTTGAAAGTGGATGCAGTGAAGATCAGCATATGCTAGTCAAGCTATAAGCACAAAAACGTTCTTGGAGGAAATCAGAAGTGCTTTCCCTATGTAAACACACTGCTGGCATGCTTTAGTGGTCTGCATGAACAACCAACACAGCCACAAAGACTCCTTTAGAACAAGACCTTAGGAGCTCTGATTCTGATAGCCCAGGGGAGCAAAGGGCTGTAGAAACAGGCTCATAAGGCTTAAATAAAGGAGCCACCTCTTTGAGATAAACTCTAAACCGAAACAGCAAGCTTCAGAACAGAAGCTGCAGATCTGGCTCAGGTAACTGATAAAGTGGTCACTAAACAAGAGCTGTCAGTGTAACTGAGACAGTCTTACATAGAGCACAGCGGCAGTGAGGTCTTCACAGCTTCAGAATGCAATGCCTAGCTCCAAAGCTTCAGACAGGCCGAGTCCTCAACAGAGGAGTGCAGCTGGTGATGCTCAGGCTCTACAGGACTGCACCAAACCTACTCTGCCTGTGATCCACAAATAGAATAATCCCAGGATGACAGTTTATAGTAAGATTTTTCAGAATATTTTACAACCATTTTTGATGAGTCCTTTTAAACTAGTTTGCCTACTGCTGATGAGCTAGGCCATTCCTCCAAGAGCACCGGAGGAAACAAAAAATGATTAAAGTTATGCTTGCTAATATAATATGCTATAACATCTATAGTCTGGGGATGAAGGAGTAAAGGTGACTTTCACACATTTCTTATTTAAGGGATATAGGCTATAAGGCTACAGTGCCATCTGTGGGATGTCTGCTGGATTCTATATGCCATCAACAGTATTTGTGACTCATGGGTGACAATAAAAATAGCACCAATGGGAAGAAGTTGAGTTCATCCTCACCGGAAGCTTGGAGGGGCAAAGATTAGACAGCAAAGTTAGATACAGAACTGGGAGTAATATCTGAAGATAAGACTCAATTGTCACAATTTTAGGAAAAGGCTTAGTGAATGATTCAAGGTAGATCAGGCTGGTCTGGAAGGGCAGTGACCCTTCTGCCTCTGATGCCCTGATGCCATGGAAATAAAGAACTTAGATATCTGTAAAGCAGCTGATAATGGCACAGGGTTTGAAAAGACTCATACCCATTTTTTAAAATGTACTATGGATAAAATGCTGTCAAACAGCATCTTTCAAAATCCTTTTGGAGAAAAAGGTATGGTTGAAACAGAGTATGTAGACAAATATAAAATATGCATAACACTAGCACATGGAGTGACCAAACAAGCAACTAAATTATTCTGATAGTTTCTTTAATTCTATAATTTTACAATTGAGGAAATAACTGTAAAATTAAAGTAAAAAATTAATAATAAGATAGATTTAAAAATAACTGCATAAAGAATTAAAACACAGCTGGTGTGTGGTGGGACACACCATACACCTGTAATCTCAGACTCAAAGCCTGAGGCAAGTAGATCACAACTTCAAGACCAACCTGGGTACATGATGAGTTCAAAGACAGCCTGTGCTACACAGTAAAGTGGGGTCTCAAAAACAAAACGAAAGCGCGCCCTCTCTCTCTCTCCCTCTCCCCCCTCCCCCCTCTTTCTTTTTTTCTCTGTCTCTCTGTCTCTCTCTGTCTCTCTCTCTCTCTCTCTCTCTCTCTCTCTCTCTCTCTCTCTCTCTCTCTCTGTGTGTGTGTGCATGTGTGTGTGTGTGTGTGCACACTCATCTATGGTCCCAGCATTCGGTAGGCAAAGGGAGAATAATAACCAGAAAGGCAAAGCCAGGCTAGTGAATGTAGCAAGTTCCAGGCCTACCAGGGCTAAAAATGTCATCAGAAAAACAGAACAAACAAAAACAAAAGCCCCATCTCATAGCAAGACCCACCTCAATTAATAAATGAAGTAATACATTGTGATGTTCAGAACTGTAAATATCTACATATGTCTAAGAACAATTAAATTTACCACAAGGAAAAATAATAACATCTAGAGCATGCACAAATATCAGAGGTATTGTTAATATCTAAACAACTAGTCTTTTAAGTTTATACAAATATTGCTTTAGTAATTACACAATGATTCAGAGAAACTAGTACAAAGGTTAAAACTCACCTAAACTTTCAAACAGTATTTAGAGCAATGGATTACTTCTCTCAAGCATGCTTGAGAGAGAAAAGAAGCATTCTTCAAATATATATATATATATATATATATATATATATATATATATATATATATATATATATACATATATATGGCAGTCATGTATGCTGTTCTCACAAACTACATACATTATGAAACACCAAAATAAATATAAAGAGGCTGGAGACCCATTTACAATTCCCAGTGCCAATGTAGCAGCTTATAACCATCCTTTACTCCAGATCTAGGGCATCCAGCACCCTCTTTTGGCTTCAAAGGGGGCAAGGCACGCATGAAGTACACATATATACATGTAGGCAAAACACTCAGACATATAAAGCAGATACTAACAAGAAAACAGTGTGATTGAATATTCATTACTTTTTAAAGGTTCAATATTGTTTAAAGATTTATTTTTAATTATCTTATAATTTTAAAGTTAAATTTATTCATTTATCTTATACATTTTTCTCTATATATATGTATGTATATTATGTATTTCTTGGTGTCCTCAAAGGTCAGAAGAAGGTGTTGAAACTTGAATTATAGATGGCAATCTATGACCATGTGTGTACTGAGAACTGAACCTGGATCTTCTGACAGAGCAGCAAGTGCTCTTAACCTCTGAGATACCTCTCCAGCCCCTAGCTATTTTTACTGTATGTACTTATATGTAAGTGGATATATGCATGTATGAGTACAGGTGTCCTCAGAGGCCAGATGTCCTGAAGCTAGAGTTACAAGTAGTTGTAAGCCACCTAAGGTGGGTGATGGGTCTTCTGTGCTAGCAGGAAACACTCTTCACCTTGGTCATCTCTCCAGCCCCCAAAGTTCATTAGTGTTTTAAGTCTTAGCTTAACATTTTATAATAAGGTAAATTAAATATAATAAATTCTGTTTACTTTGGAAATTGGTCTAAATAGCCTCAAGTATTTAAAATGAAAATACATATAAATATTTCCAAACATGAATAAAACACAAGTTTTTGGTGGCTATATATACTAACCCATGACCTTAATCTTGAATTCCATTCACCTATTATGTAGACTTTTGCTAAAATCTGACTAATAGATGTTTAGTTCTGTTGACATCAATAATTAGTTTTTCAAGCTAATCTATACATTAATTGGAAAGCCAACTGAAATCTTTGAGGAGTAGAAACAGATTAGAAGATCTTGAAAGGTAGCAAGTGTTCACTTATGTAGATAAAGTCATGTGCTAACAAAAAGGGGGTCTGAAGTAAAATGAGAACAGACTGTGATAATAAGGGAGATTGCAAATAGCCCAACATGTTTCTACAAATAAAGTTTTATTGGAATACAAACACACTGATTCATTATGCCTTGTCCATGGTTGCTTTCTGGTTGCAGCTGCACAGCTGATTAACTACAACTCAAAGTGTATGGCTGCAATGCTCTAAAGCTTTCACATTTGCCAACTGTGTGGTCCAGACCTTCATCTCATTCAAAAAGAGCAACTAGCTCTCATTTACACTTACCTCAAAGGGTCAAATAAAGGTTTGTTTGTTTTTATTTTTTGTTTTTCTGATGATATTTTATATGTTTCACATAATGGAAGGCTGGTCATCAACTCTAAAAAGGACAAATCTCAAAGAGCAAATTTCAAGCATTTCTACTTCATCTTTAAGTTAGTCAGTCTCAGTACCCACCCCAAACTTCCCTGCCCCCTCTCTTTCCCTCTATGTATTACTTACTATGTAGACGAGGCTGCCTCCTAAGTGCTGGGACTAAAGGCAGGTGCCACCACACCTGGCTAGGTTAGACAATTTCTAAGTAAAAGAGAGTTGCCCATGGTTATTTTTCCTCATATTATGAAATTTTGGATTTCTAAATTGAAATTTCCAATTTTTAAACTTTAATTTACTTTTTGTGGGGTTAAGGATGGTGTCTAGGGTCTCACACACACTACATAGGTGCTCTACCACAAACCCACAACCTAATCTGTATGACTTAGGACAATGTGACTTGTCTACCTACCTAGTTTAGCTGAAGGTGCAGTTCAGGGCAAAATCTAACAAACAAGTAAGGGAGGTCGGACTGTGAGCCTCTATTAGACTACAACCCCTACCTTTTCCAATTAGGCCTTTTCGCTTTTAATCCATCTGACGAACATAGAACATCAAAGCCAAGTCATATGTTACCAAACTGAATTACTCCTCAAAGAAAGATGTTATAATTTCCTTCTGTTTCCCACTAGAGAATTAGTAAATATCTCTAAAGCACAAAGCCACCCTAAACTGAACAGCTTCTCGACAGTACATGCAATACCCCTGCTAAAATTAGCTTAGGTCACAACAGCACATGGTGTGGCTATCTTGTTCATATTAACACTAAGAACACTGTGCTTGGATCAACCACAGCCCGTAAGAAGCTAGCTAGGGAGGCAGTGATTAAATTACTACTGTAAACAAAAATTTCCCAGTAGGGGCCGCGTGGATGGCCTCAACCAAGAAATCTTGGGGCCTAGAGAGGTGACTCAGCAGGTGCAGCATTTGTTGTTCTTACAGAGAATCTGGATTCTGTTTCCAGTATCCATATCAGGCAGCTCACAACTGCCTTTATTTCCAGTTTTAGGAATCCAATACCCTCTGGCTTTGAGGGCACATAAACTTATGCCAGCAAGCAAACATACACATAAAATAATACATAAATATTTTTCTAAAAAGGAAACCCTTGTGAATGAATATTGTATAATTTATTATTTGTTTGTTTACTCTATCTATCTATCTATCTATCTATCTATCTATCTATCTATCTATCTATCTATCTATCTATCTATCTACCTACCTACCTACCTACCTACCTACCTACCTACCTACCTACCTACCTACCTATCTATCTATCTATCTATCTATCTATCTATCTATCTATCTATCTATCTATCTATTTATCTGAGACAAGGTTTCTCTGTGTAACCCTGGCTGTCCTGGATTTTAACTCTGTAGATCAGGCTGACCTCGAACTGCCTCCACCTGGCTCTGTCTCCAGAGTGCTGGGATTAAAGGTGTGCACCACAATACCTAGCCAACATTTTATTAAAAACAAACAATAAAATAATAACAATTTGGATTGCAGGCTGGCTCAGTGAGAGCTCTTGACTGAGACTGACAAACCTGAGTTCCCTAATGAATACCACTGTGGAGGGTGAGAACCACTTTCCAAAAACTGTCCTTTGATCTCCACACATTCTCAGTGGCATGAACTTGCCTGTAGTCACATATACATGTTACACACACACACACACACACACACACACACACACACACACACACGAGCACACAAAGTAATAAAGATAAATAAACATAAAAATTGTAAATCTGGTCAACCTATATAAAAGATGGAAGAATTAATTTCAGGTTTGAGGAATACTAATTGTATTCATTTTCTGATACACAGTGAGATAAGGAAAATAGAAAAGACTATAATTTGATTAGAATAGATAATTTGAAGAATCTCTACAGATGTCAGTGTGGAAAATATAATTGGTTCCTTGGATGAAAAATAAACACAAAGAAGGGTTTGTAGATCAGTCAAATATGAAAAACAGTTATCAGTTTTTTCTTCATTTACAATTGTGATCAACTTCTAAGAGTTTAGACTTTTCTTATTTTGTCTCCCTTTTCAAGGCTGACATAATTAAGTTATCTTTAATTTGACATGTCTGTTCATCTGTTTTCTTTCTTATTTTTAAAATTTTATTTGTTTATTTATTTTTATGTGCATTGATATTGAGTCCCCGAGACAGTTGTGAGCTTCCAGGTAGGTGCTAGAAATTTAACTCAGGTCCTCCGGGAAGAGCAGTCAGTCAGTGCTCTTAATCACTGAGCCATCTCTGCAGTCCTTCTTTCCTATTTTTTATGTGTAATATATTTGCAGGCATTTGCACCTGTGAGTGTGCATGTGGAGCCATACTTGATGCTGAGCATCTTCCTTTGTTTTTTTAAGATTAAAAATTTCAAGATTACTTTTATTTTATGTAGATGGGTGTCCACATGTATATATATGCACAGTGTGTGTGTCTGGTGCCCACAGAAGCCAGAAGAAAGTGTCAGATACCCTGGCACTAAAGTTACAGGAGGTTGTGAGCCACCATATAGGGACAAGAGCAGCAAGTATTCTCAACTGCTGAGATATCTCACAAGTCACAGCCAACTTATGTTTTTAAGACGGGCCTTCAGTGAACATGAAGCTCCCTGATTGGTCAGACTGCCTGGCCACACAGAATGACAATAAAGGAGACAACAAATCCGAAGGGATCTGACTGCAGTGGAGACATAAGCATGGGCATGAGAAAGGCCACTAGAGATGGAATGAACAGAACATAATAGTGAAGTCATAGAAATTCAGAGCAGGGAACAGTGAGACTCAATCTTGGCAAAAAAAAGTGCAGTGCCATTCGGAATGCCTTGGAAGTCAGGCAGGGGTTTTAGAATCAGGTACCCATAAATCAAAAGAGAAGAGACCGAATAATCAGATGACTTGGCTCTCTCTAATTTGGTGAGATGGAAGAGACAAGCACGGAGAGATAAAAGGAAGGAATTACAGACTTTAAAGAGAGATTGACAGTCAAAGAGGACATCATTAAGAATGCTTAAGAGTCTAGCCTGGGAAAATGTGAAGACAAAGACATCACTAAGGTTTGGCAAAGGTGGGTGATTTCGAACATGATAGAGAAAAGTATAAGTGGAAAGAACAGTATACTCTATGATCAGTCTACAGAATAGTGTCATTGCAAAGCTAAACTCAGGGACTGGGCTGCTAAGCAGGAAGACCAATACCTTGAGGCTATTGAGGGCTCTATCCTTACAAAACTGTATATTACTAACTTACAGTCTTAAAACTCAATACCAGAGGAGAGCAACCTATCTTTACAAGGATATTAATGCTTAATACTAATGTAATTTGCCCACCATCCGTTTGTTAACAGCCAAGCAAAGGCAAGGCTGCTTCTCAACTCTTGTCATTATACTTGATTCAAAAACTTGCAAGACGAAGGTGATTCTCGAGGCCTTTGTTTCAAAGACTGTCCTCAGCAGAGAGGCAAGAGAGGCTGTGAGAACACCTGAGTGTTTGGTGGAGGAAAAACAGAAAAGGAGCGGTACCTAGCAGACACTGGCAGTTAACTGAAACACATGACGAGACACACCAAACTGATGGGAACACTGCAGACCGAAGAGGAAGAAAAATCAAAACCAGGAAGAGTGCAGAGTCCGGAGAGTCAATGTCGGGGCCAGCACTAAGTGATCTAAAACTCCAAAACAAATCTGGAGGAAGAAGGCCACTCAGCATCAAGGCAACAATATAGTAGTTGGTTAAGTTTTCAAAAGCTCTAACTTTTAAAGATTAAAGAAAATAATTCTTCCAGATGTTTATCAATGTTTATTTAATATATCCACTGGAGAGGTGATTTTTGTCTTAATACATTAAGAACTTTCTATGTGTATTTTATAAATTATAAGTGAAACGTTTTCCGTACTGAGAGTAAAGTTGTCTGTTAGCTTGTCTTATAGAACTGAAATTTGATCTTTGATCTTACTTTTATTTATATCTTTTGGTCATGCTGGGCTTCCAATCCAAAGACCTTGCTTCTATTAGGCAAGCACTTTACCACTGAACTATATCCCTATCTCAATATAGTTCTTTAAACGACTGCTCAACTGTGTTTGGACATCACCTGATCAGATCTCCCACTTTTTATCTGGCTTTATCTTCTACTTGCTTCAGAGGCTTCTGATAACGTAAGAAATAGCTACTATACTACACTTATTTATTATACTATATAGTACTATACTGTACTCATTTATCAATGCTTAAGTGCAATAAAGGAAAAGAATGTAATCTAAAGGGCAACACTACAGAGTGTAGGCAAAGCTAAATTACATATGACTTAACAAGTTACAATAAATGAATGCTATCACAAACAGCATGTTCAGTGTTCTAATTGCATATGTAGTTTCTACCCCACTTCTTTCTCTCCCAAGACTGAACCCAGTTCTTGCAGACTAGGCAAAGATTCTAACCCCAGTGAAGGTACATGCTCTGGAGTTTCTGCATTGTGTGGTAGTTTGCAATAAAGTGAACTAAGCTCTCACTGTTCTAACATGACATATATTCTTAAACAACATAAACCTTCATTAGTCGCCACTAATGCAGAACACAGTATCTTGGCACAAATCAAGCTAAATCTAGAAAATTTCATCTAAATGTGGTGTGTGTGTGTGTGTGTGTGTGTGTGTGTGTGTGTGTGCTCGCAGAGGATATAATCAGAGCCTCATTTATGCTAAGGGGTACACCCACCACCCCCAGTTCCTAATTTTAAATTTAAAAAAAAAATCAATGAACTGTTAAGGCCTTAAAAGATAAAATGGAGCAGCTAATCGAACATCTTGTGACTGACCTTGTTCAAGTCTGAAAAGGGTCTTCTCTAGCTTTTCCATTTCGTTCAGTAGTAAAATTCGAATCTGTCTACTGTGCTCCATTTTGGCTGCCGGAGGATTTGAACTCTTCTGGTAGAATTAAAAGGACTCCAAAGTAGAATGAGTTACCCCTATAAAACAAAAAGTAATCAGGAAAGAGAAAATACAAGCTAAAACTCTCTAGAGTTGACAGCGGCACTTACATGTCCTAGATTGAAAGGCTAGAAGAACAATGGGGAAGAATGAAATCTTGTCGGGAAAATCCAACAAGAGAGAAGAGCTTCTTCTCTTTTAGAGCAGAATAAGAAAGTCAGAAGCAAAAATGCAGATTCTTACAGTCAAAACAGAACAGACCAAAAAGCTAAAGCATTCGCAGAGAAAAGCAAACCATCTGGGGAAGCCTGGAGTTCAGGGGCAAAAATTGCACCCGGAGCCAGAGGGCCCTGACATCTCCAAAAGGCACTGCAGCCTCTAAGAGATCAGGCTGCCCAGGAAACAGGTGAGAGAGCACCCCGTTCCCAAATTCAGGTGTGAAGCCACCAATGGGGAGGTGATCAGAGAAGGAAGCAGTTGCTGCCCCCGAAATAGCTGTGGCGGCATTCGATGTACAGAGCAGCTATAGATAGAAAGCGCGTCCAGAGCCGGATGCATTCCAGGCACTTACGAGCGGGACAGACGTGCGGCGTTGGGAGCGGGAGCCGGGCGCAGCGGGAACGCCAGGCCGAGCGGCAGCCCGGGGAGGGCAGGGCGGCGTGAAGGGCACGGGGAGGGACACCCGGACCGAGGCCAAGTGACGGTGACAGGCCGGGGCTGTCCGAGACTCCGCCCCACGCGACGGAGGACGCTCGGACTCCGCAAAGCTCAGGACTAGCTCAGGGGGGCGTGGTCCTGCTTCCCTCCCACTTCCGGAGCCTTCACTCCTGCTAGCGCAGACCGCTGGTCTCGCGAGAGGTGGGCCTCGGTGCGGGGGTTTGAGGGGGTCTGGGTCTTGGGGGATCTATGTATTGTCATCAAGCTCCCACCCCATACATCATCACTGTTCCTCTCCAAAAAAGTGAATTAAAGAGCAAAGATAAGCGGGGACAATGTTTAGGGAAGTTCTCTCAGTTAAGAAAATGCAAGTTAGAAAAAGCAATTTCTTACGACATTGTGCAAATCATCCAACTTCTCTGCAGCCTAATTCCTAAAATGTCATTAACACCCCACCCCCCCCCCCACACACACACAAGAACATCCCACAAAAATACCTGAAATGTTTTGGAAAGTAATGTATGTCCTGCAGCTAGCCAATAACAGCTGCAATACGGTAAGAGATATCAAATAGTCTTACAAGCCCATCCAATGGTTGAAATTCTCTGTGATGATTCGTTTTATGTTAACGTGCTATAGACTAGTCACCGGGAAGAAGGAACCTCAACTAAGGAGCTGCCTTCATCAGATTGGCCTGTAGGCATGTCTGTGGGAGCATTTCCTTGTTCTATGATTGCTGTGGGAAGTAAATGGGCAGATGGTCCTGAGTTCAATAAGAAGACAGGCTGAGCAAGGTAGTAAGCTTCACTTCTCCGTGGTCTCGCTTCTGGTCCTGCTTCCAGTTCTTATCTTGAGTTCCTGCATTGACTTCCCCAAATAAGGGACTGTGATGAGGAAGTGTAAACCAGATAAATGCTTTCTTCCCCCAACTTGCTTTTGGTCAGGGTTTTTATCATAGTAAACATGCATTTTTGTCACCATTGATTTAAAGGTAAGTTAACTGAGGCCCCAAAAGATTAAGTAACATGCTTAAGGCCACTTAATGAACATCTGAGGACACCGACATTATTTCCATGATTTGGACTCAATAACACATGGTAAATTGGAAGATCAAGTTTGAGTTTGCTTTCTAGCTTGTAGAGATATTCTGGCTCTTCTGTGACAGTCACCTCAGGATTTCCTCTGTCACCTGCCTTGTTCTTCTGCCCTGGACAGGTTTGATGCTCTTGTAGGTCTCTTCCTTCCCAGGCTCCTAGGAAGTGGGGAGAGCAGAGCATGCCTTCTCACTTGACAATAAAAACTCCGGTTCAAGGCTGCCAGCTAGGCTGAGCAACACAGCATGTCTTCTTAAGGGGAGGGCTGAATGGTACGAGCAGGTGACCCAGCTACCATACTCTATTGCTGTATATCGAGTTTCTTAGGTTTTCTTTTTATCGTCTTCTCTTTCTTTTCCTTCTTGAACTTAGATCAACTCAAGTTTTCTGGTCTCCGACTTCCCCATCTACAATAAAGATTATTTTATGAGACTCACATTATCTGACTTTTCATCTGGTACAAATTCATCAGCTCATTATGTGGTTCCCCCCACCCCCACTGGTGTTCCCCAGACCTCCAGAACTTGCCTTTCCAATTATCCTGCCTCCCTCAAAACTCTCACAGTAGTTCCAAAATCTCAAATAAATATAAGAAGTAGACTGAGGACCTAACTTTTAAAGCAGTTATTCTGATGAAAATGCTAGCGTTTTTCAAGATTGGTGAACTCAACTTTGGAAGTTTCATATTGTGAAATAAAGGGAATAACAAATGACTGACAGCTGATTTAGTAAGATATACCTCAAAAGGTAGTGAGAAGCCATAGGGATGTGCTATCTGTGAAGCTGGAATGTCAATGACTGTAGTCCACGGCACCGTAGCACCCCATGCATGCCAGTGAACATTAGTCATATTCATGGTATCCTGTGCACGCAGGATCTACATATACATGACAGTCTCATGCTATAGCTGTCAAGAGAAACTCTTTGAGGACCTTCCAATATATAATCTCAGCTACTTTGTAAGGATACTGGTATTTCTGCAAGCAGAAATGTTTGTGGAGGGAGAAAATCAGTGCTCAGAAGAGACTCTGTCCAGGCTTGTGAGTATGTGTCTGTTTTCTGAGACTAAACAGTGTTAGGTGAGTGTACTGGTTAGTTTTATGTCAACTTGACATGTTCTCTAGAGTCACCTGAGAGGAGGGAGCTTCAGTTGAGAAAATATTTCAATAAGATCAGGTTACAGGCTGGCCTGTAGGACAATTTTGTAATTAGTGATTGATGAGGGACAGCCTAGCCCATTGTGGGCACTGCCATCCCTGGGCAGTTGGTCCTAGGTTCTGTTCTGTAAGAAAGCAGGCTGAGTAAGCCATGTGAAGCAAACCAATAAATAGCTCTCAATTCCATGGCCTCTACATCAGCTCCTGCCTCCAAGTTCCTGCTCTGTTTGAGTTCCTGATCTTATTTCCTTTGATGATGAGCAGTGACATGGAAATGGACAAATAAGCTCTTTCCTCCCCCTGTTGCTTTAGTACGGTGTTCCAGCACAGCAGCAGTAACCATAAGTATGACAGGGACATTAGATCTGATTAGATTCTAGTCCTCTAATTATCTGTATCTGAAAATGCATATCCTGACTTACTCACTGTATATAATCTTAAATATTTTTCTTTTTAGTTAGTATATGGTGTCATCTTTTTAAAAAATAAAACCTTTTGAATTTTATTACTCATTTTTTCTAGTTTTTCCCCCATAACACCCAACTACAGCCAGTAAAGGGAAAAGAGGAATACAGGAAAAGGAAGGAGGATTATGTCTGAGAAGCAGAGAGTCTGATATTATGCTGAGAGGTGAGAAAACCACAGAGATGACTTACAAAATGAGAGTACACAACTGAAGGGTAATGGGCCGCAGAGACGAATCTTGGGTTGGTTTTTAATGCCTCTGAATTAGTGATTAACCTAAAAAATTGAGAACATCTCATTTTCAGGATTAGATGAAATTCAGAATGCAAATGAAGTCAAGCTTGATGAATCTTGTCAACATAAGGCAGGCTGAAGTATGAGAATTGTGCCATGAGTTCCAGGACAGCCTGAGATACACAGTAAATGCAAGGCTGCAGAGTAATACTCTGCCTGAAGAAAACAAACAAAAAATTTTAAAAAGTAAAATTGGTTTCTAAGTGTCATTTAACTGTATGGTAAGATTTTAGTAAAAGATGGCTCTGAGGGTGTGGTGAATGGTGTTTAGCTGTCCCTGTTGGAGCAATGATGCTGTCAAACAAACTGGATGATTACGCTCTGAGGTATGACAGATGCAAAAGGGTTCAAAAGGAATCTTACTCTAAGAAGAGGGGGTATTAGGATAAATTTAGTCTCAGTGTTTGATCCTAAACCATTGAAATCAGGAAGAGCAGAACCTAAGAAATATTAGCCAGCAATAAATAAATTAAAAAAAAAACATTTGGGGGTGCTGGGGAAAGGCACAGTGGTTAAAAACACTGGTTGTTCCTCCAGAGGACCTGGGTTCCATTCCCATCAACCACATGGAGGCTGAAAACTGTCTGCAACTCCATTCCAAGGATATCACATACCATGTGATGCACATATATACATGGAGGCGAACACACATATTTTTTTAAAGTCTAAAAGAAGGAAACAAAAAGAAAAATTATTTAAAAATTTCTAAGCACTAATATATCAAATTAGCTAAAGAGTCTATGGGATACTTGCCAACACCAGGATTTAGTGGTATGGTTTTCTTTATTCTCCCATATGAATGTAAGATCTTTCAAGTTGTCCCTGAATTTTAAACCAAGAAACTTTACTCTTTCAAATAGTTTTAACTTTCTGTTAAAACCATGGAGTTCACAGTTTCTATAATGTAAGACTTACAGGTGGCATTTTGATAGAGAAGGATTGGGGAGGGAAGGATGTTAAAGCTAATTGTCTATATTTGTAATAATTATTTCAGATATATTGTATTTTAGGTAAAAAAAAATTAGCAGAAGCTTAAATAAGAGATTAGTTTATTTCTGTCTTACATAACTGTAGTAAAAATTTTCTGACCCACCCAGCCTAAAGTCCAGACCCACCCTCAGCAGCTTAACCCCCCAAAATGACTCAGATGCTTATATTAATCACATGCTGTTCACCATAAGACTCAGGATTATTGCTTGTTAGCTCTCACATCAACCCATTTCTATTAATTTGTTTTGCCACATGGCCTGTGGCTTACCTGTACTCCATTACATATTGCTTCTTGGATTGTGTCTCCCATAGCTCTGCCCTTCTTCTCTATGCTTGGATTCCCTTCCTACTTCTAAACTGCTCTGCCAAAACAGTCCCTTTATTAACCAATGATATTCACATCACACAGAAAGACATCTCACATCACATAACAGTAGAGGTAAAGTGATAGTGCTGGTGGAGCACCTCTGTAATATCCAGAACTCTGACTCATATTTCATAGCTTTCTTTACTGGGTCAACCTCATCTTAATTGTGTATAGTGAAGAAAGGTAAAAGAAAAATTCTTTTAAAAGAGAATTCCTTTAAAAAACAAAACAAAACAAAACCATAACATCACCATTTGTAGCTCATCAGAATATCTAGGATAGATTTACATGGTCTTTAGGCAGCCATAAGACTGGCCAAAGCCTGGGTTTTGTCAAGGAAAGAGAGAATGGACTTCCTCACACAACTAATAATGTACTCCAGATTGCCCTGTGTTTTAAATATTGTTACCAAAAAGATACACTTTGCAACAATAGAATAGAAGGCCACTAGAGAAAGTCTTTTTAAAAAGAAAAAGTAAAAAAAAATGAAGAAACATTAGTTTTGGATCAGTGCTTGACAATGAAAGTAAACAGGTGTGAGTTCACCAACAACCTATGTGGGAGGCAGCTTCAGATCTGCTAGTCAATAGAGTTTGCTGACACTAACCCTCATTCGAGCCAGCTTACTGCCCAGGCACAGCCCATTTGGTGGAGTCATGCTTGCTGCATCCTCATTCCCAGAGGGCTGGACAGAGGTGAGTTGGTCCATCGTTATCCTCCAAAAATGCACCTATCCAGGAAGAGTGTATTTAAGAGCAAAGAGGAGCTGGGATGATGTTTAGGGAAACTCCATCTGCAGAGCAAAGTTAGAAAAAAAATCAGCTTCCTCAAACACTGTAAAAGACACACCATTTCTTTGAGCCCAATTCCCAAACTATTAGTGACCTTCCAAGGTCTGAAAATACAAAATACATAAAATATTTTGAAAAATAATATATACCCTGTAACTAGTAGAAACAGTTTCTATTTAATAAGCATGAAGGAGGTATCAGGTACTCTTCTAAGCCCATTATATGAATAAACTTAACCTTGCAAACACACAATGTTGTCACCTTTGGTTGAAAGAAAGATGGAGAAACAGAGGTTAAGTGACTTGCTTACAGCCACCTAGTGAACAGGGGGACAAGTGTAACTTCAGCTGCATTCCTGGTGATTCTGGTTCAGTAAAACCTTTATTTGAGGGTGCTGACATGATCTCCATGGCCTGTTACCAATAAGGACTTCATAAATTGAGACAGGGTCTTTTGACAAGCTGTGTCAAGAGTGAGTTTTCTTGCTTGCTTCTAGAGACATTCTGGCTTTTCAGTGAAAGACTTCTCAGGATGTCTGCTTCAAGAAGCTCTGCCTTATACTCCTTCCATGGGTAGGCTTTGTGTTCTTATAGCTCCTTTGCTATGTACTATGTTCTGTGCAAACTGTTTAACTGTATCCATTTCTGCAAGAGGCTTTTGTAGTATGAGGTTTCTGGCCCAGACTTTCCGGTCTAGCCTCAAGGTTTAGACCTGCAGACCCACAGAGACACTTACATTAATTTTAGGCTAATCAGCCTGAGACCCAGGCATATAACTTGCTAACTCTTTACCTTTAAACTAACCCATGATTCTTATCCTGTTCAGCCATGGGGCTTGGTACCTTTTCTCAGAGCAGTATAGTTGTCCTCTGCATCTTCTGGCTTTGTCTGGTAACTCTGGAGTCTCTGTGGCATTTCTGCTCTGTTCTTCCTGTTCCTAGAGTTTTCTTAGTCTGGTAGCCCCACCCACATTTCCTGTCTTCATTTGGCCAATAAGAGCTTTTTATTAAAGTCATAGGTGGGACAATTATTTACAATGTAACATCATAAATCCACTACAGGCTTTGACACAGGTATTATCTAGATGGCAAAATTATACAACTATTTACACTGCTTAGTTATAATGTTTTATTCTCTCTGTCTCTCTGTCTCTCTGTCTCTCTGTCTCTGTCTCTCTCTCTCTCTCTCTCTCTCTCTCTGCGTGTGTGTGTGTGTGTGTGTGTGTGTGTGTGTGTGTGTGTGTGTGTGTGTGTTTGTCTTGGTTAGTGTTCTATTGCTATAAAGAGACACCATGACCATGGCAATTCCTCTAAAGGAAAACATGTATTTGGGGCTGACTTACAGTTTCAGAGGTGATGCTGGAGAAATAGCGAAGGGTTCTTCATCTGGATCCACAGGCAGCAGAAAGAGAGCCACAGAGCCTGACATGGGTTTCCGAAACCTTCGAAGCTTCCTGGTGACACAGTTCCTTTAATAAGGCCACAGCAATTCAACAAGACCACACAATCTGCCTCTGGTAGTGCCATTCCCTGATGATCAAGCATATGAGCCTCTGGGGGCCATTCTTACTTTAGTAGTATATTTTTGTAGTGTATGTGTTTGGGTGTGTATGCACATGGTGTTCCTATTCTACCACTCTCTAATTTGTTCCTTGAGACCCTGGAACTGAAAATGGAGTTATACTGGCAGCCAGAAAGCCCAGAAATCCTGTCTCTAGCATTCACAGCACTGGGATTACAAGTCTATGACTGACCTTATCTAACTTCTAATGAGGGTACTGAAGATTTGAACTCAGGTCTTCATGCTTGTACAGGAAGCACTGGTACTACTAGTCCATCTTGCAGCTTTTAGATATATATTTTATTCTTAAAAACATCTCTTAGGGTTGGGAAGACAGTTCTGTTGGTAAAATGCTTGCCACATACTCATGAAGAGCACAGTGGTGCACACTTGCAATTCCAGTGCCAAAGAGATAGAAATTAGAAAATTCCTAGGGCTTGCTGGCCAGTTAGCCAAGATTAATCAGTGAGCCTCCAGGTCCCATTGAAAGTCCCTGTCTCAAAACATAAGATAGAAGCTCCAAGGCTGGGCATGGTGGCTACTGATGTCTGCAACTGATAACTTCCTTATTATTTTTTCTTGGCTTCAGCAGAGTATATAGTTGACCACCCATGATGTGCCTCAGCCTTCTCCAATATCCTGGTTTCACTGTAGAGATCTCTGTATCTAGGTCTTGTTTCATAAGCCTGTGCTGGAATCAGTTTTGTGATGCCATGGCGGATTGGGATAGTTTGTTTTAAACTGTCAACTCGACAAAAACTATCATCACATGGGAAAGAAATCTCAATGAAGACTTGTCTGAAGTAGGTTGACTTGTGGGCATGTCTGTTGGTGTATGCGTTATGTTGTGTTTATGCTAATTGATATACAAAGAGTGGGAGACTGGGCTGGGCTGTATAAAAAAGAAGAACGTGAACTGAGCTCACACATGCATCGCTGTTCATTCTCTGTCTGCTCTTGATTGCCGATGTGACTAGCTGATTCATTCAAGTTTCTGCAGCCTTGATTTCCCGGTTGTGATGGACTGTAATTGTGAGCCAGAATAAAAACCCTTCCCTCTCCTAAGGGATTTTGTTAAGGTGCCTTAATCACAATATCAGAAAAGAACTAAGACATAGCTTCCTAAATCATGTACGGTAGATGAAAAGCTGTCCTTCCTGTAACTGATGTTTGTGATTTATCTTTTTATGCACTTGGGGACCCTTTCTTTTGGATCCACCACCTCCATTGTTTTTGCTTAATATTGCACTTTTCCTAAGTGCACTAAAATCGCAACACACAGCAGAACCAAAGACCCCAAACTCCACTCAATAAACAGTAACTTCTAGCTTCCTCTGTCAAACACCTGGTAAAGTTAGAGCTGACATGATGCATTTACTAAGTGTTTCGAAGCAGCACCTTTTCTAATGATTCTGGTGAGTTTTAAATTAATCTTCTCAACTATTACTTGGAGATAAATTAATAAATAATTTTGCCCATTCTTTGTCAAGGTCAGGATGGAAAATATGTCATCAAAAAAAAAAAACCTATGGCAGTGGAAAAATCTGTATATCAGGTTTCCTGACATAAATATCATCTCTTAGAGTGATCTTGAAAAAAGCAAGAGTCTTTTCTCATGACAGGCTAGAACTTAACCTCTTGGGAGGGAATCAAACAGCAGCAGTGTACAAGTCGACTCTTCCTCCCATCTCTTTATCCCAAGAGAATACACGCATCAGACTCAATGAGCTTCATATTTAACTTACCAGGAAATATAAATATGAAAATCGAGTTCTATGAATAATGCAAGAGTAAGCCATTACATCATTTGGCTTCAGAGTGTTGAAAAATTTAGAACTGATTATAAAAGAGGACTGTACTTTTTCTTTACAGCATGTCATTATTGATTGCTTAGTCCTTTCAAAGCAATATAGTCTCCTGAATTATTCAAGTATTAGCAGTCAAGTTGATAAACTGCAAGTAGATGGGAAGTAGAATGTAAAGTCAGAATCGAGTGAAAGGTATTTTGATTAACTTCTCAAAGTAGATGTTGGTTTCTATAGATCACCGCAAACTGCAGGATATGAAAATAAAATTAGAAGAAATCTAATCTACTAGCTATACACCTGCTACGTGATTCAATGGCCAGAATAAACTAGCTCACCAGAACACTTGTCAGGGCTTTTTCACTGCCCATCAAGCAAACTCAGGAAAGGTCAGTGGTGTGACCACAAAGGCCAATCTATTTTAACTGCTGGAGGTTTAAAAAAAGCCCTCTTCTCAATTTACTGTAACTATGAGAGCCACTTTCTTGCTTACACAGTAGCAAAGGGGTGGTAGATGTTGAATGCAACAGAATTGAAAATCAGCAAAATATGAAGTCAGGTTAATCAGCACTTGGGATAGTTTGTTCCATGAGCCTGGGTTACATGTCCTATTCAGGCATATTGCTGCTTATTGATTTACATGAAAAAGTACTCGTAATATTTTCTTTTTTTTTAAGTGTTTTTTTTAAAGATTGTAGAGCATGGTATTTTGAAACACAAATGTATGAAATAAACATTCCATTCGGATCCAGTTCAAAATTTAGACTTTGGGTATGTCTTGTTAATCGTGCCACATTCCCTGGAATCCATATTGATCTTTCTCTTATTCCTCAGGCTTATTAATTCTTTGATATTGTGAAGGTGAAATTTCAACAAAGACTATCACCATTATCTTTGGTTTCCCACCCTAAGTAAAATAGTAAGACCCTATTGCTAAAGACATTACACATTTAGGTTGTAGGACACAGGGAGGAAAAAAAAAACACCTCTAGAACTGGCCAGAAAACTCTTCCTGCTGGCTAGCGTTTTAGTGCCTCAAGTTGTTGTGCAGACATCAATGGTCCAACCCAGCACTGGACCCTGCATGTCCAGTAACAACCTACTAGGCAAAATGAGCCCATGAGTGCAATAGTGGAAAGTCTGTTAATGGGGTAACCAAATGCTCATTGATTGGATTTGAGGCCTGGGGATGCTATGTCTGATACTGTAAATGTGGCCAAAAGTCCCGGCTTGGGAAGTCATAGGCCCTAGGGCAAAGACTATTGAAGTTGCTTTTCTAAATGATCGTGTTGCAAAATGGCCTTCTAAATATTTATGCTTATATACATAGATTTGTGCTGTTCCCCAACTTGGCTCAGGGAAGCTTCTTTTTCCAGTGTATAGTAGTTAAAGCAGAGGTGCATTACTGTTGAAAGTGCTGAGATGTAAATGGAACATCTGTATCAACCTTCGCTCCCAAGCTCGGAGAAAATGATGAACGAGGAGATGGATAGAATGCAAGGGCCAGTGCTTTGCAATTCTGTCACGTGGGCATGATATGCTGTTCCACACCTAAACTCATACCCATGCTTACTATATAAGACTGGAATGAGATCAAACCAGTTTAAAATTCTAACAGGGAGAGGAAAGGGGCTCCCAAAGCTCCCCTCCCCCAGCTGAGACGATATCTGATGACTGCTGAGGGAGAGAAAATCACTTCTCCTTAGGAGTGTGGCCACTGGTAGGTTCCCCATTTCCAGTGGATGCCCCCCCCACATGTGTGGAATATTCCTTTACATTGTGTGAATATATGTTTCTGTGACTGGTATAAAAAAGAAGCTGACTGGCCAATAGTTCAATAGGGTAAGTTTAGGTAAGAGAGGCAAACTCAGAATTCTGGAAGGAAGGAGGGCATCACAAAATGCCTGATTAAGGGGCAAACAAACCAAAAAAAAACAGAAAAAGGGATAGAAAGGGAGGAAGGAAGGAAGGGAGGGAGGAAGGAAGGGAGGGAGGAAGGAAGGAAGGGAGGAAGGAAGAAAAAGAAAAAAGAAGAAAGAAAATTCTGGCATATCTCCACTCAACACAGCAAGGTGACATGGGGAAAGCCTTCGGGCATATGAGACTTCCAGCAAGTCACCAACCACCTTTCTTGTATAATTTTCAAAAATCCTGGAGCCTTGGATGGAAGCTCTGGCCCCCAGTTTAGTGTGGGCACTGCATCCTCAATCACATAACCCTCTCATGAAGAGCAGGTCCCCCACCACGTAACAGGTGGTACGGGAAGCTTCAGGATGCTTTTCACAGCTGTCCGCTCTCATTACAGGCTCAACAAGGACTCTGCCCACCACTGTTAAAACAATAACCTGAGAGACTGGGGTGGTGGCATGTATTTGCAATTCCAGGGCCTGAAAGGCTAAGGCAAGAGAATTTTGATTTTAAGGCCACCATGAGTTACATGATGAATTCCAGTCTAGCCTGACTAGTGACATGTTTTTCAAAAATGAAATAGAAAAGAAAAGAAAAACGGAACCCAAACCTCTTAGTCCTAGCCTTCTGAGTACCTTGTATCAATGTCTTTATTTGAGTTACTATGAACTTAGATCAAAATGGAGTTCCTTAGCATCTGTGAAAATATTAAATATTTTATCTTACGCACATTGTGGGGGCAGTTTACAATTTTTATATGCATTTCCTGAATTTCCTACAAGGAAACTGTCTTCTCATACGTTGAATTTATCATAGATTGTATCATCTCTGGGACCAAGTTCCTTGACAGTTTAATTATTGTATGTTTCCCGGATGTTTTCTCAGCGAGTTTAATTACCTAATTTGTCTATCATATGAAACATAGGAAAAGTCTAAATGTTGAATGTTGACTGTACTAAATTCACTTTCCTGCAAGGGCTCATGTGGCTCGGTAGTTCTGGTGTCAAGGAGAGGACTTAGTCATATACAAGTATGTCATAATTTTTTAGAAAGATTAGTTTTATTTTTAGTCATAGGTATATGTAGGTGGCTATGTGCACATGAGTGCAGTCGCCCATGGATACTGGAAAAGGCATCACATTCACTGAAGCTGGGTTACAGGCATTTGTGGTTCACATAATGTGAGTGCTGGGGACTGAACTTGAGACTTCTGGAAGACAAGTA
This sequence comes from Phyllotis vaccarum, assembly GCA_033318265.1. Classification (NCBI taxonomy): domain Eukaryota; kingdom Metazoa; phylum Chordata; class Mammalia; order Rodentia; family Cricetidae; genus Phyllotis; species Phyllotis vaccarum. Next base: position 42,139,393 of record JARWLC010000015.1, on the reverse strand, counting down.
TATGCTCTTGGCCACAGAGCCAGCTCTCTCTAACCCCACACATGTTTTATATTTTATTTGGTATCCTTATTAGCTATCAAGTGTTCCCCTAGTTCTTGTGGTTTAAAAGATAAAAATGGTGCTAACAGATATTTCATTTCTCTTGGCTGGGAGATATTGCTATTTAAAGTAGTTTGTTCATCTGCTAAATTAAACCCGTGTTCTTAGTGATAATATTTGATATTTGGACAGTACTTTAGAGATTTTCCAAGTATTGTGTGTGATGTTTATGGTTTAATTATCACTACAATAGCGTAAAAAGACAAAATATTTTTCAACTCCATGTTACAGGTAAGAAAATGAGGTCTAGAATACCAAGTGGCTAGTTAATAGTACAGGAAAACTAGAAATCACAGTCCTTAAACTTCTGGCTTGATCACCAAGGTATTATGAAAATACACGGACCTGAGGGTAATGGTTGGGCTAGCTGATGATTAATTTTTTGTGGACTGAACCAGCATAGTGTCAGAGACAGTATGGATCATACCAAGGCTGGCCCACACAGGCGAGAATTCCATCTGACATGATGGTTCTAGCCCTAAGCTTCATCACATAGACAAATGCTATCATTTTTGTTGTCCAGCTTGGCATTAGACCATAGGTAGCAGATACAAACAGAATGTAGAGTGAAGAGGTTGGGAAGGGGCCTCATGACTGGCTGTACTATGGTCGGAAGTCATATTGTCGGGTTCTTTGCTACTCTGAAAACTTAGTTGCAGAATTAGAACACCAATTAGGACTGAAGTAGTTGCTCAGTTTACAAGATGGGGAAATATGGTGAGAACAAAGGCATGGAGTCTAGCTAGAAGACTTGTTACTTAATAGGTCCGTGAGTGTTAGCCAGGCATGATGCATGATGCTTAGAGGAAACCAGTTTGTTCTAGATTCCTTAATGTATTCCAGGCTCTTATTGGCAGGGCTCGGCATGCTGATCAGATGATGTCTTTAGTCCTCCTTGATGGACAGCACACAAGTGGGCAGAGAGCAAGAAACACTTCTTTGGGCAGCTGGGTACACGGTTCAACTTACAATGCCTGCACTTCATCTGAGACTTCAGCAGTTCTGTTCATGAAAGCCCACAGATTTACAGCTGTGGTATTTCCATGCTAAACACGTGTAAAACACATACTACATGAGTTTTCACAGCATGTCACCAGGTGGGCACACGCTTGGGGTTACATGAGAAGCAGCACAGGCATTCTCATGGCAGAGTTATGTTAATGGTCATTAGAAAAACACAACAATCAGTTTAATGACTGACAAATGAATCTTGGTCTTCCCCACTTGCTCACCTCAGTACAGTCTACACAGAAGGCAGAGTTTCCATTTGAGTTCTCAGGTGCTGCAATCAGGGGGTAGTTATCAGATCTTTGCTGTCCAAAGTGTCATCCAGGGCCCAGAGACACTGGCACCACTTGGAAGCTTGCTAAGAATGCAGAAGCCCAGGGCTGGAGAGATGGCTCAGTGGTTAAGAGCACTGCATATTCTTCCACAGGACCTATATTCAATTCCCAGCACCCATATGGCAGCTCACAGTTGTCTGTAATCCCAGTTCCAGCAGACCCAACACCCTCACACAGACATACATGCAGGCAAAATACCAATGTACATTTTTTTCAAAATGCAGAATCCAAGGCCCAATGTTACGCTCACTGAGTCAAATCTATTTTAACAACCTCTTCAGATGATTTATAACACATTCACATGTGAGTGGAACTAGACATGCCTTTATGCATTCAACCTACATCATCTCCTTACACCTTCATTTTTAAAATTGCATTTGTTTATTTACTTGCTTGTGTGTATGTGCAGGTGTTTCTGTGCCACAGCATATATGTGGAGAGCAGAGGACAATTTGCACAAGTCTGTTCTTTTCTTCCATGTGTGTTCTGGGTACCGAATTCCAGTTGCCAGGTGTGGTGGCAAGTACTTTACCTGCTGAGGTACCTTGCTGACACCCTGTTTTTATATCCAGGGAGCTCAACTTTCTATCTTGCTGACATCTGCTGAGCATTTTACAAGTTGAACAATTTTTTTTTTTAATCCTAAAACTTGTCACTTTGTGTACGTTAAGCTGTCCATTTCTTCTTTGCCACGGTAAGATGCCTCATTCTTTTAAACCTCTCATATGCTCACATTTCCCTTCAATCATTTTTGTCTTACTGTGTTTTTGGAGACACTCTATATCCCAGGCTGGCCTGGAAATCACTACATTCGTTTCATTACCAAACTTGGAGCCAGCCTCCAGCAGTAGCCTCCTGACTGCTGGAATGCAGCCCAGGATAGCCTTGAAATGGAAATCCTCTTCCCTTATCATTTTTAACAGTTTGCCTTCCAAAAAATGTTTTGTTTGTGAGAATAAAGCATGAGAACAGCTTTCTGGGGAGACACCTGCTCTCCACAGTCCCGATGGCTCCTTCTCCCCAGCCCCAGCTCTCCCCATAGCACTTGTATGGCAAGTTTTTGCCAACCGCTGAATTCCATCAGAAAAAGAGTGTTGTCCTGAATATCAATATTGTGGTTTTTGGTAGGGTCATAGTGCTTTTTACAGGAAGAAATAGTTAGCGTGCGGCTATCACTGTTAGGCAAATTTTTATTGTTTAAATGTGTCACGACATAGAGATTCTAAGCCTTGGAAATATCCTCCAGCAGTGGCTGTGTTTTGGGTTTCATCCTGGAGCTTTCTCTTTTTAGTCTGTAAAAACAAACCTCTTAAGGAAAAACTCTTCCTTAGCTTCCTTCCTTTTTTGGGTGTTTGTTTCCTGAGACAAGGACTTACCGTGAAGCCCAGGCTGGCCTGAAAATCCCTACTTAGTTCAGACTGGTCTTGAACTTGCAATCCTTTGTCTCAAAGTGTTGCGATTCTAGATTGCACTCGGCAAGGAAAATAGGTTTAAAAACATTTGTTATTTTGCTTTATTATTTTAAAAATTGCATTTGTTATTATTTTTCACATGTGGGGTGCACGTCATTCTGTACATGTAGAGGACGGTGACACCGTGAGATTGTTTTTTTTTTCACCTTAACCCCCCCCTTTTTTTTTTAAAAAATCATCTTTGTTATAAATGGGGTTTTAAAAAGATACCCTGGTGGAACCCATTGGCATCTTAGAATTTAGTTATTTCTGTATGTCTTGTTTTTGCTTATACAGCCAAAATCTCGTGCAGAAACATGCTCTATGAACTAAACTTGTCATTTTGTGTGATAAGCACCAACAACATCATGGCCTGTTTCCTAAGGCTCCTCTGTTCTGAAACCATATCCTCCATTTCTTCATTTTCTCTACAGACCGCACAGGACGGATGAAGCAACCCTGAGAGAAGATTGCCAAAATGCACTTAGAACAAGCTAGTTGACGTGCTGAAGTAGAATAAGGTGGGAAAGACTGATTACTAGATACCGATTTATTGATTTACTTAGTAATTTACGTGTGACACTACTTGTACTGCCTATTTGCCACGACTTGCTACCTGGAATAGGATGACCTGGAAAACTGGCTAACACAATGAATTGTTGCCCTTGACAACCTGCTCACTGCTGTGTGAGTCTCTATATAATCTTATTTACCTATCTCTACATGGGTTCTGAGTTTAAAATAAAAATGCAAAGTGGATGAGCTGCTGAGGCTCTTCAGGAGCTATTGGGCTTTGGTCCTCAGGTGACAAAGCCTCTTAATGGGACCGTAGCGCTTAATCAGGAAGAGTCCACAGCACCACGGTTCACTGAAAGTCCTGCGGGATTTTATGACGCACGCAGTTCCCTTTCTCAAAGTGATCCCAGAGGCTAGTTCTTGGCTGTATGAACCAACGGACCATCTGGAACCACAATCAATCACCGTGCAACACTTAGGAGCCACCTCCTGCAACTAATGAGCACAAAAATCCAGCCAAAGATTCAAGCTATTAAGATTGCTGTCACACTGGAACACTCAGAAAGCATTGGCGAGTGCTTGTTCCTTCACAGTAAACTAAAGTGAGCATCCGTCAGGTAGCCCTGCCCTCTGGATACCTTCCACAGAAATATGCAAAATCTTGTGGGGTTTTCCCCCCAGATATTTAAGTTTGTGGAGGTTTTATTTTGTGTTCGTTTGTTGTTTTGAGGTTGTAGGGTGTGAGCTGCCGGATGTAGATGCTGGGAAATGAACTGGAATCCTCTGGAAAGCTATTTCTCCAGCCCTTTGTTTCTCTGTTTGACTTCAGGTGAAATTTTATAGAGCCTGGGCTGGACTTCAATTTCTAATGCTCCTGCCTCTGCCTCCTAAATGCTGAGACTACAGTCATGTGCTACCACATTTGGCCCATGATGCCTTTTTAAAATCACTTCATTTTGTCCTAAGAATATAATTAGCTACAAATTGGTAGTCCATTCAAAATAACAAGGGAAATATCTTGAATGCACAATTTCTGATTTAGTATTATTTTGACATAAGTTTCATCTGATTTTATTGCGGCAACAAAGTGTTTTCAGGACAATGAAAAACAACTAAATTGCTGGGTGGTGATAGTGCATGGACTTTAATCCATGCACTCCAGAGGTAGAGGCAGGTGGAGCTCTCTGAGTTTGAGGTCAGCCTGGTCTACAGACTGAGTTCCAGGATAACCAGGGTGGTTACACAGAGAAACCCTGTCTCAAAAACACAATCAAAATGGGCAAACAAACACATAAAAAAGAAAGAAAGAAAAACGGTTAGGTTAATAAAAGTTTGGTGAATCTAGATAAAAACCTTTCTTGTGTATTTTTTAAAGAAATTCTGAATGATAGCATAATAAATATTTTTGCATTGAAGTGGTTTCCAGTTTATTGTTTTTATTAAAATTTACATTGTCTCTAAGTACTTTGATATATAAGTAGATCATTTAAAATTATTTTTGATGGGGTTGAAGGGAATGGGGAGCTATACTAGTAATACTTTCATTCTCATCTTTCATTGAAAGAACAAAGATTTTTTTTTTTTGATATTAAAAATATGACTGGAAAACAGGAATAGCAGAATCCTGACTTATTCTTGTTGTAATACAATAGTGTTCCATGGGCAGATAAACTTTTCATCATCTAAATATAAAAATGTTAGGTGGTGACCTGAGAATGTGGGGGACATAGACAGGACAGGCAAGGATACTTGGAGATAACTAATAGAGATGAATAAATATGAAACACTGTATAAATCAGTCATGTGGCACCCTTACTGGGAGACTAGCCATCTATTTTTAACCATCCTGTTGGCAGACTTCAACAGACAGCTGTATTAGGTGGACAGAGGCTGCTTATGTATGGGGAAGAACACCGTGATAACTCCATTATTTTTATTTGTGAAACCTTTTTCTTAAGTCCTAATGTTAGAGAGAGATAGAGACAGACAGACACACACAGAAAGAGAGAGAAACAGAAACAGACACACACAGAGACAGACAGAAAGACAGAGACAGACACACATAGAAACAAACAGAGACAAACAGACGGGGGGGGGGGGAGGATGGAGGGAGAGGGAGGGGGAGAGAAAGAGAGAGAGGGAGAGAGAGAGACTATGTGCAAGATCAGAGATTCAATCCCCAGCACCAAAATTAAAGTTTTAAGAACACATTCAAGTTGCTCTTAAAACTTGGGTGAAAATGGCTGCTGCTGGTGCTCCGCAGCATTCAGCCCTGTGATCTACAAGTTTACATTGGCAGCAAGTCTGCTATTTCCCCAGAAAGCCTCCTTGCACTTGCCCAAGAATCCTGTGTCTTTTACGGAAAGCAGTTCCAAACAAGTGAGGGTGAGGGTGGTTAATCCGCCTGCTTTTATGTTGTCTTGTTTAAAAGTTCTCACTGGAGGTGGAAGTGTAGGACCATATCTATCTATGCATCTAAATCTATGTATCTATGTATCTGCGTATCTATGTAACTCATGTATGTGTAGGCGTGTGTGTATGTATGTATATATAAATGTATGCATGCATCTATCATCTATCTATCACCTATCTATATCTATCTGTCTGTCTATCTATCTATCTATCTATCTATCTATCTATCTATCTATCTATCTATCTTTCCCCCCTCAGTGTGTCTCTCTTTTTTTCTCATGTACATTCAGTCTACTTATGGGTTAAGTCCAGTCTTAAGTCTTCCAGGCATCTGGCATACCAGCGGATTTGAACCCAGATATGCACACTATCACTTCTCTGGTGTTATTCTCGTTGAAAGGAGGTCTGTTGAAGATGAACTCAACTTCAGCCCCATTGCTTGTCTCATTTCTTCCCTCATAGTGAGCTTCAGGACAGACAGAGCTGCAGTAAGACCCTGTCTCAAAAAAAAAAAAAAGACAGAAACAAAACCAAACAAAATTGCCTTTCCTCTTATTCTGGAATATCAGAGTGGTCCAAATTATAACACTGAGGAGAGAATAGTGATGGAACCACAAGGTCCTGGGTTAGCCAGGCAGAGCTTGAAGCAGTTTGTGTGGGGACTGAGTGGCTTGGATACCCTGGGGACCCCAGATGATGTTCTGCTTTGTTTGAAAGGTCTATACTGTCAGTTTTGAAACTATACTCTGTTCAAACCCTCTCCCCCCACATTCAGCAAATTTACCCTTAAACAATGCCAGCACTTTCTATATAACCTTTCTTTTAGAGTCCTCTTTCTGCTGCTGAGGATGAACTATTTTTTACACTGTCCCCCTCTCCCCTGGTCAGGCAGACATGCCTGCTTGATCTACTGGGTAAATTCAGTATAACAAGATTCCAGGTATCATAGGATGGTTAGTTTTTTTCTTTATTGTCCCATAATTATGTATAAAATCTTGAAGAATTTTCTAGAGAGAGATAGTGAGTAAGTCTCATACCTGCTTGCCAGTGTTTGAGGAAAGCCCAGGGGAGCCTTGGATTTTGTCAAAACCAAGTCACTGAGAAGTATAATTTGTCAATTTGTGTGTGTGTGTGTGTGTGTGTGTGTGTGTGTGTGTGTGTGTGTGTGTGTGTGTGTGTCCCTGCTGTCAGAGGTGGGCTTGCTCTAGGAAACCCAGAAACTGCTAAGCTTGTGAGCAGGAGAGAGCTGTGCTGTTCTCAGATGGTTGCTGGCTGAGCTTTAGACCCAGTATGTCCCCTTGGAGCTGGCAAGGCAGTATAACTAGAGAGTTTGGAGGAGAGTTGCCATGTGTCTCTTGAAGATGGGGCCAAAAACAGAAGCCAATGCCATAGTTTGGGTCTCGAAATTTCTGAAGGAAATTTAACTCAAGAGATTAACCACATGAGGTTCCTTTTATCTGTGTGCAGCAGCCTAGAAAGTGAGCAGCCTCCAGTTCAGCAGCTGAAGGAGTTCTAAGGGAAAGTTCTCTGGGAACAAAATGCTTACCGAGAAAAGTGTTACAATTATTGAGGCATAGATTTGATGAAAATGTATTTGGGAAGGAGGATTTGAAGAGAATGTGGCTACTCATGCTCAATATCTACTTGAAGACATTCTCATAACGCCTGCGTTCACTCTCTTCCGTGCTAACCTTTTTGTTTGTTTGCTTTCTACTATTTTCTGTTGTTACTGGTTTCTGTTTGTCCCTTGCAAAGGGCTTTGCTTTGCATTTATTAAACAACAGACGCACACAGGAGGAAGGAACGAGCGCTTCCTTACAGACATCTTTGACACAGTTTCCCCAAGGGAAGAGGTTGCTTTACTAACCCAACAGACCCAGAAATTCTCAACACTGTAAACACACAGCCAAGCTTTATTACTGTTGTTTGCAAAATTTATGATAGGTATTTGTCTTAAGGTTGCTTTCAACTTATTTGCTGTTTTTGGTAAGTAGTTATCACAACACATGCATCCATAAATACATATATCCATACTTAATTTCGGTGAGGGACATGAAAGAGTAATTAAAGCCATGGAGGGCTATAGAGATGCCACGGCAGTTAAAAGCTTTTTTTTTTTTTTTTTTTTTTTTTTTTTTTTTTTTTTTTTTTTTTTTTTTTTTTTGTGCAGAGAACCCGAGTTCAATTCCCAACACCCACATGACAATTAACAACCATCTGTAACTCCAGTTTCATGGGATCTGTCACTCTCTGTGGGCCTACCTGAGCACCAGACATGTGGTGCACATACATACATGTGGCAAAATATTTATGCATATAAGATAAAATAAATAAAACTAAAAATAGATTAAAGCTATCATTTAACTTAGGCTGTAAAAACTGATTGTATGCACAGTTCAACATAGTTGCTTTGTTCTCTCAAAGGCAGGTTAAACTTATATAGGCCAAGAGCATAGATGGACAGCAGGTTAAGTATGCAGTCTCAAATGATCTCAAGGTATCTTATTAACTTTGATGGCAAGATCCAGAAAATTACCTTTTTATTTTTAATGCAAGAGACACTTTCATAAAAAAGCATCACTACAATATAATGTGTCTCTGTTCACGACATCATAAAATGTCATATACCATCTACTCTACAGTTCTGAGGCCTGGCAAGTCCACGATCAAGGTTCCATGTCTAATGAGGGTTTATTTCCTGCTTCACTGATGATGCCTTTCTCACTGAATCTTCACAGTGGTGGGAATGGGCAAGTTTCTGAAGCTTCTTGGATAAGGGCACTAATTCTGGACCAGCTCTGAATGAGACGGTCTACACCACACCAACTGTGACATAGCTGTGACTTAGCTGTCAGGGGCTGTTAGTATTGTAGTATTCAGTCTTAAGTCCTGTTTCAGGGGATCTCAATGCTCCTCTTCAGGACCTTCACTGTTGCTCTAGGAACTGTGGATGGCAGAGCCTATTTGTAGATAACATATTAGGAGCAGTGCTTTGGGAGTGGAGAAGGAGAAACGCCTCCTTTCCCTTTGTGGATTAGACTGAGGAAACTGAGTTGCCATAAAAGGAAATAATTTGTTCTCCCTTAGAGGCACGTTTGAAATATAATTTCCTGGTTTCTGCTGCCACCATGTGGTCATTTACACCTGTTGACTTCAAACTTGGGTTTTCATTATAAGGCTGGTCATATGTCCAAACAAAGAGTAGGTCAAGCACAAAGAATTTAAAGCTGTTTTTTTATTTTTCCCCACTGTCTTCAGTTTGTCCCCAAATCACCCTAGGTTCCCTATACTCTTAGGCTCATAAGTTCCCGCTATTAAATGCTTTTTCCTCCTCATGGTGCACTGTCCTGAATCAGGACTAAAATCCATGTGATGCTGTTTCCCGACATTTAGTTTCCGAAGAACCAGCTTGAGGTGCAGATAACCCCCATCATCCCTGGTCTCTAACATTCATGGCTTGTGTAATCCCCTTTTCTCTTTATTTTGAATGTAGATGGCACCTATGACTAGTTTGTCATTAATAGAACATGATAGAGGTTGCCATTTCTATGGTTGTGTTTCTAATGTTCTTATTGCTACCAGGCTGTATCAATCACTTTCTGGGCTTTCATGTGTGAATAAGTAACCATGCTTGGGGAAGTGCAGTGAAAAGGAACTAAGGGTGGTGATTGCTATCAGCAAGAAATGGCGCCATCGGGGCAGCAGGACATGGGTAGTCATATTTTGCTAACCATGTGAACTTGGAAGCAGATCACTCTGCAGCTAAGATCCAACCCCTGGATAATTCCTGGATTTCAGCCTCTGGAGAGACTTAAACATCAGAGAGAAGGCTCCACGAGGCTGTGTCTAGATTCTGTAAAGAAGAAACAGGTACTATTTTTCTACCAGCAGGTGTGTGAGAATCTTAACCCATCAACAGAGAACAGAACACGTCTCTTTGGTTTTACTTATCACTTCCCTGTCCACAGGAGTGCATCACACATCCTTAGAGTATGTGTTCTGTTTGCTTTCTGTTGCTATGACAAAAACCAACATCTTGGGGGAAATCAAGAGCTTATTGGACTGACATATCTCCATCACAGTCCATCATAAAGGGAAGGCAGGGAAGAAGGCAGGGAGGATCCTGCTTCCTCCACATGGCTTACTCAGCCTGCCTTCTTATACACCGAAGGACCACCATCCATAAGTGACACTGCCCACAGTGACCTGGGTTCGCCCATTTTGATTATTAATAAAAAAAAAAAATGCCCTACAGATAAGAGCACAGGACAGTCTAGTGGAGGCAATTCTTCATTTGAGGTTCTTTCTTCCCAGATGAATCTAGCTTGTATCAAGCTGACCAAAATCAGCACAGAATGTTTTAGAAGATAAATATGACAAATTTGCTTTAGAAATGTTCCTGGCCTCCCATCAACATTCTGGCACTGAATCATCTTGATGGGCTGGCTCCTTTAGGGCAAGTTCTCTGTCAGGAAGTGTCCTAGCTCCTTGCACAGACTCCTGAGGGGCTGCATATGTAATTTACCAGATATGTTTAGAAAGGCTGAAATTCAATCCAGTAGCTGGCTAGCCTTAACCTGAGGCTGATCCCTAAAAGGCAAATCAATCAATCAATCAATCAATCAATCAATCAATCAATCAATCAATCTTTTTAGGGTGACCAAAGTAGTCTAGGCCTGGATTGTGGTGGCTTTATGGCTGCATGTGTTTGTCAAAACTCAGAGCTGTGCACCAAAAGGAAAATTTTTATTCTATATAGTAAGAAGTTTCTGGCCCAGTCTAGCCCCAAGATCCAAACCACAGTCCTAAATAATCACAGAGAGTCTTATATTAATTGCATGCTGTTTGGTCTATGGCTCAGGCATACAACTTGCTAACTCTTACTCTTAAACTAACCCACAATTAGCCACATGGCTTAGTACTTTTTCTCAGAGCAGCATTCTTGTCCTGTGTTCTCTGCATCTCCCTAGCAGCTCTGCTCTGCTCTTCCAGTTCCCAGAGTTTTCTTAGTCTGGTAGCCCTGCCCACACTTCCTGTCTGCCTTCTGGCCAATCAGTGTTTTATTAAGCCAGTAGGAGGGACAAATATTTACAATGTACAAGAACATAATCCCACAGCAACTCTACATAAAACGGTATCTATATAGAACTATATATTAACTGACATGAAAATGAATAAAAACACTAAATTAATAAAAACCAAGTAACTTTTTTTTTGTTTTTGTTGATACTGGATATTGAGTCTAGGGTCTCACACATTCTTTGCAAGCACCATTCTCCTGAGCTATTTGTTTAGCCATCATATTGCTAAAAAAATAATGTGTGTATGTTTGTGGCTATGTGCATATGTGTGTGCGCGCATGTGCAGGTGGAAGCTGGGATCAAACTGACTATCTTTCTTTAATGTTCTCTAATGTATTTATTGAGACAGGATCTCTCACCAAGCATGAACCTCAATGTTTGACTTGACTGCTTGGCCAGTGAGCTCCAGGGATCTGCCTGACTCCTTCCTCCAACCACCACCCAGGGCTGAGGCTACATGTATGTGGAGAACAGTGAGTAAAGAGGGCTTTGGCAGAACCGGCTTAGGGTAGCGGTCATCAACCTGTTGGTTGAGACTCCTTTGAGGTTTGTGTATCAGATATTTACATTGTTTCATAACACTAGCAAAATTACAGTTATAAAGTAGCAACAAAATAATTTTATGGTTGGGGGCCATTATACCATGAGGAACTGTATTAAAGGGTCTTGGCAGTAGGAAGGTTGAGAACTGCTGCCTTAGGGAATGGAATAGATTCTGGATTGTGTATACAATATATAAACTTCAAAGGCTAGAGAGATGGCTCTGTGTTTAAGAGCATACTTTAGGCAGGAGACACATTGGCATTATGTGTGTCAGGATGTATTCTTGTCCCTTATTGGATGAAAGCAGGAGGTATGTAGCTTTGTGGGGTTTGATCTTATAAACTGACTGAATGCAATTTACAGCTATTCTTTGGAAATCCCAGGTATGGACCTGGCCAGTACTTTATAAAGCTTGCTTTAAATTTGGCTCAAAAGTTGTGGTAATGGTCTTATTCTTGACTGGTTGGATTAATACTTTGAAAACAACCTTGTCAAGGTTTTTGAAATGTACCCTTCAAAACAGAGTGAAAGAATGTCTGATTTTGGTGGTACATCCTTTTACTCCATCACTCAGGAGGCTGGTGGAGATAGATCCGCTTCACACAGTGAGTTCCAGGTCAACAGGAATCACAAAGTGAGACCATACATATTTTAAATGAATCTTTGTGTTGGTGCACATGCACAATGCAGGAGAGAGAGAGAGAGAGAGAGAGAGAGAGAGAGAGAGAGAGAGAGAGAGAGAGAGAGAGAGAGAGAGAGAGAGAGAGAGAGAGAGAGAAAACTGATGATTGCGTTTTCTGCTCTTAGGTAGGTAGTGTTGTCAGTAACTCACATTTACCTCACTTTACCTAGTACTCTCTTCTAGGGTGTCATTGTCAAGGTATTTTTTCTTTTAAATTATGATGATTTTAATAATAGTTACAAAGGCCCCAAATCTCTGGGCAATACTATAGAACAGAATAAAGGGTGACCAAGAATGCTAATTGCACAATTTCCTGGCAAGTAGTAAACAAAGCTCTCCAAAGTTTCCACATAATTATACCGTGTGGCCTCCCTTTGTTAGAAGTCTTTACTGAAGGGTGACACAGAGGCAGGAAAGTAAAGGAACTGGTATGAAGTCAGATTCCAGCATGCACATAGGAAGGACCTAGAACCGGCCATTCCTTTACGTCAACATCCTAAAGAAACAACTCATTGGTTCAGAGATGACAGACAGTCCACAGCAGTCAGTTACTGCACAACCTTCCAAAGCCACATGACTGGTGCTGCAGTCATCAGCTCTGCTATTGGCTGATTGGTGGTAAGAGACTGGAACAAAGGATGAGTGATGAAAGGCAATGTTGGGACAGGATCAGAACAGGAAACGATAGTATGAAACCTTTTGACTTATGGCATGTTAGAAATCAAAGTAGATTTGACAAGAAATAGTAGAAGTCTAAGTTCAAGGTCAGCCTGGTCTATGTATCATGTTACCAACAAGTTAAGGCTCCTGGTGAGATTTATAATAAATAAGAGAAAAACAAAACAAAACAAAAAACCCAGCAGTATCTAGCAGAATTTCCATCTACGAATTCTTTTCTAAGGCGACAGTGCTGGTTGCTAAGATCAGTGTCCATATGCCCAGACAACCCAAGCTGGCAGACAAGAATGTGCCCAACCTTTGCGTAATGAAGGCCGCACACTCTCTCCTGTCACAAGGCTACATGAAGGGGCTGTCTGCCTGCAGACATTTCTACTGGTACCTTCCCAAAGAAGGCACTCAACATATCAGAGACACCAACCTCCTGAGGTGTCACACCTGCTGCCCTACACATCAGCCCCTGAGACTGCAGATACCCACAGAAGAAGCACTGGGTTCGGACAAGGAAGCTGAGGCTGGGGCTGACTCAGAGATGGAATTCTAATTCAGAGGCAGCTTTGGTCATGGACTTGGTCAGCCACCTCAGTGAAGGTGAAGATTGTTTTGTGTTAAGTGAACTTAAAAGAAAAACATTAAAACAAAAATTAAAAACCCTGTAACACGGTCTAAAGAGAAATACTGTTTTGAGTTTCTCTGGATTCATCACCTTTCCCTGTTAATCAGTATGATAGTTTGAACAATGTCATCCACAGTATCTAGGCATTTGGGTACTTGGTCACCACTTGGTGGCCCTCTTTGAGTAGGTTTAGGATGTGTAGCTCATTGGAGGAAGTGTGTCCCTGGAGGTGGGCTTTGAGGTTTTAAAGCCTTGCACCATTCCCAATGCATCCTCTCTGCTTCATGCCTGCAATTGATGATGTGAGCTGTGGGCATCTGCTGCCACCCCCAGGCATCCTTGCTGCTATGCCTCCCTAGTGCAATGTTGATGAATGTTTATCCTTCTTGAACTGTAAGCACAAACACACGCTTCTTCCTTCTATTAGCTGTCTTGTCCATGGTGTTTTATAACAGCAACAGAAAGGTAACTAAGAAATGCAGGATTAAGAGAGAGAGAGAGAGAGAAAGCCCAGGGGTGGTGGAGGGGGAGTGAACTATCAAGCTGGAATTGTCAGGCTAAGGAACCATTCACTCTCCCTCCTTGTTCCGTGAGTCACCTGTGCTGATCTGGCCACTGCGTCATACTCATGTGTTACTCTTGTCATCTCTACTGGGAGTGTTCCATCCCTGTCTAACTGGTTGATCTAACAGCAAGGACATCACTCACCACTCTTTCTGCTTACTTTTACCCTTTGTCAAGTGCTCTTCATCATGCCTCTAAATTTAGGGACTAGGGAGGTGTTAGTGTAAAATACAAGGCTTGTATGAGCTAAGGACAATGCTGCATCTATCTGTCTGTCTATCTATGTATCTATCAATGTATATAAGTATGTATATTTGGTAAGGGATATTTTGTTTTACTATTCACTCATGAGGCAGTAAGTATTTATTTTTATTTTTGATGCTGATTAAAAGCAAGACACACAGGACTTTTTAAAACACATATCTTTTCATTTACACATTTATGAAATATTTGTTACAACAAGAAGTTTAATGCTTACTGTAGACTGACATTGCTGTGAATATATAAGAAAATGGAGGCAAAATAAAAGGTTTCTAAGTTTTAAGAATAACACGTAGACACGTGAAGCAGAGCGTGAATGACATTTTAATTTTACCTATTTATCTGTAATGTGTACCGTAGCACTCACGTAGAGATAAGAGGAAACTTTCAGGTTGTTGGTCTCCTTTTACCACGTGGGTCTCAAGAATCAAATTTCGGTTGTGAGGCCTAGCAGCAAATGTCTTTGCCCTTTGAGCTATCTCACAGGGCTAAGGAGACGACCCCAATTGGACTCTGACTCATGGGTTCAGCAGTAGTCAGTGTGGGAGCTTGGAAAGAAGACATCATTCCAAGAGAGGGGAGCAGTGTGGACATAGGCACAGATTCTTAGTGAGCTTATACATTTGAAGAACTTCAATTAGTTTAGTTTGCCTAAAGAGAAAGAGAAGAAGAAAAGGAAGCAATTAAATATCCACAGAGAAAAGACAGCTATAAAAACTGGCCTTAAACTACCGCAGAGATGCCCACTCATCTGCAACTAACTAGCTGTAGATTTAGATAACTTTACAAGACCAGAAGAAGCGCGTCCAACGATCTGACCCTGGTGAACTCTAGTTTTATCTAACTTACTGATGTGGTGTGAAGCTGTGTGTGCGCCTCAGTTTGCATGTGCATTTTGTGTGTGAGGGAGGGACTGTGATGCTAGGTTAGATAGAGTCAAATGTAGGTGTTTACAGAATCTGTGTATCTTCCTGTACTGACTAGGTTTTTACACCCCACCCTGCCCCAGTGAGATTGATTATCTCTGGCAGATTTATTTTCTTCTTTAAGATATTACAGAATTGTTAAGTAAGATGAAAAAGCATGAATAAAGAGTGTCATAATGGATAAAGTGTGAGGATGATAAGAAAAGGTGAGTAATGACTAGAGGGAGAGAAAAAGAAAGACTGAATCCAGGAGTCTGGCTGACGAGTCCTTTTTATATAAAAATTAGCGGAACTGAATCAACCTAACTCAAAGCCAGATGCTAGAAAGGGCAGTGGATAGGTGCAAATGATTCATATACATTTTGATTATGCAAATTAAGAGTGCAAGAATATGTGTGGCTTTGCTGCTAAAGCAACAAATAGACACTCTGATGGATTTTAGTCTCTGAGGTAACTGGTATGCAACCCCATGAATGACCTACAGCATCTGGAAGTGCTGCTGGTATCATTTTAAAAAACCAAAACTTAATTCTAGCCACTGTTTAGGCACACTCATGTAGCCCAGACTGCATGAGCATTTCATTTAGCTTAGTATTCAGTCAGTGCCTCAAATGAGCATATTGGCACTCTCTCTCTCTCTCTCTCTCTCTCTCTCTCTCTCTCTCTCTCTCTCTCTCTCTCTCTCTCTCTCTCTCTCTCTCTCTCTCTCTCTCTCTAGACTCCTCTCTCCCATTTTTATAATCATTGCATGATTCTACTCCGGGAGCTAACTCCATTTGGTGACTGGCAAGAACAAGCCTGAGAGTAACGGTCTTGACCTTCCTTCCTTTCTTCCGGTCCTCCCAGCTGTGAACAGAACAGGTGGAGCTGCTGTGGGAGCTCCAAGATTGAAAGCTCATACAGAGAAGCTGAGGCCTGGCACTATGTGGTATCATCAGAATACCCGGAGGAAGCCCACGAGAAGCTGTTAGTGAAGGTGCAGCCTAGGCACAGTGGAGACACCAGGGCTGTGAGATGACCACAAAGCCAGCAGCAGCTGTGGAGTGGAGCTGTCTCAAGCATAGGAGACACACTGTGTGTTGTGGAGGACAGTACCCAGTGAGGCGGTCCAGGCCAGTTGGAACCGGGAACCAGAAGATCATGGGTAAATCCCAGATGTCCAAAACTGATCTTTTTACACTGTTAGACTTTGTTGAGACTATGCCTTGACTCTCTTAGAATAAGAAAGTATTAAACTTGATTTACTATTATTTGAGTCCACATTGAGAGACTTTGGATATTTTAAAGAGACTAAACTTTCACAGTGTTTGAATTTTAAAAACTGTGGAACTCTTAAAAGTTAAAGTGTTTTTTGTTTTTTTTAAGTGTGAAATTGATATCAGTATGACTTGCTAGGGATAAACAAGAAAGTGTACATTTTTTAAAATAGTGCTTTATTGTTTTGTAATAATGTATCAGGTTTTGTTCCACTGGACATAAACCAGGGTAATTCAGGAGGAGGGAACTTGAATTGAGAAAATGCCTCCATTAGATTGGCCATGGACAAGTCTGCAGGGGCATTTTCCTGACTGATGAAGGACAGCCTATACCGCAGTGAGCAGTGCAACCCCTGGGTCCTGGGTTGTATAAGAAGCAAGTTGAGCAAGTCATAGGAAGCAAGACAGTAAGCAGCATGATTTCTGCTTCGGTTCCCACCTCCAGGTTCCCACCTCCAGTACTTGCTGTATTCCCTAGGTTAGCCACATCACCACTTCTAACCCAATCATCAGTGCCTCATGTCTGTTGTTCTTGGACTCGGGTCATTTGGTCTCTTGTTTTCACCCACATTTCCCCGCTGGTTGCTTTGATAAAGACAATGGATTTGAATGCCTTGGTTTGACACTGCTGCCCTGTGAGGATCCAACATTGGTATGCGCAGTTAAGTTTTATGCAATTAGAAGCTTT
Source organism: Phyllotis vaccarum (assembly GCA_033318265.1). Lineage (NCBI taxonomy): Eukaryota > Metazoa > Chordata > Mammalia > Rodentia > Cricetidae > Phyllotis > Phyllotis vaccarum. The sequence goes on along the minus strand of JARWLC010000015.1, from coordinate 42,122,277 downwards.
GGGGAAAGGCCTTCTGTTCTCTTAGTCAAGCTTAGGACACAAAGCCTAAAATACCAACTGCTTTTTCTTGTGGGTTGAAGAGCAGGAATTTCTGTGCACTGTACAGGTCAGTGACATCAAGCCTCCCTGCCCCATGCTTTCTGTCTAGGATGCTCTTCTTCCTAACCACTGGGAAACTCTTTATTTCTTCTTCTCTGGAAAGACTCACACAAACACTAGGACTTTCTTTCTTGGCTTCCACACCTTTATAGTGTAAGGCCCCCTCCCCAAGAAGTAGAGTTAACAGCAGCACGTTGCAAGTAAACCTCCCTAAGACATATTAACAAGACAGTAAAAGTAAGATGCTTGAGATAAAGACAAAGGAATGTAGTCAGGTAACTTTCACAATATATGTCAACAGGGCAGAGGGGGGGAAGGGAGGAGAAGCAGTTACTTAGCTATGGGATCAGGCCCAGCCTGATCAGGGAAAGAATTCCAAAAAAAAGATAAAGAACAAAAGAAACAGCAGGCCTGGGGGCGGGTGATAACCAGGTTGCTTGGTCAGGCCGGATGGCAACCTGGGGGCCCTCACCCCTCACCCCTCAACGGGCGATTTCATTCAAACCAGCCAATGAAAACTTTGTAACTTCGCCTTTGCCTCTGTACGCACGTTTTTTTTTTTCCTAAACCCTATAAAAAGGCCCCGAACAAAGGGCTGGGCGCGCCAACCATCCCAAATGGCTCGGTAGCCCGCAGGTCCTGCGTTATTCAATAAAACCTCGTGCTGTTTGCAGCTGATCTGTGGCTCGGTCCTCCTTGGGTCATGGGGTCTCCTTCCGAGGAAAGGTCCGTTTCGGGGGTCCCTAACCCCCGGGGGTCTTTCATTTGGGGGCTCGTCCGGGATTTGAGACCCCCACTCAGGGACCACCGACTCACTGTCAGGAGGTAAGCTGGCCAGCGTTTTGTTCGTTGTCTATGGCTGTGTCTGAACTTGTCTATGGCTGTGTCTGAACTTGTCTGTGGCTGTGTCTGAATGAACTTGTCTGTGGCGGTGTTGTCTGAACTTGTTTTCTGTGAATCTGCGCACGCGTTTGGTTCGATCGGGTCCATTTGTATTTGGCGGGGGCCAGAAGGGGCTGACGAGCTCAGAACTTCTCCCTCGCAGCCCTAGAAGACGTTCTAGAGGCATTTGTAGTCCCGCCGGGCGGGACATTTGGGTCCTTCGGGACATAGAGCTCGCTTTGGAGTGGCAGTCCTTTGGAGCTCAGCCCGTATCAGAAGGATACGTGGTTTTGGTAGGAGAGGGGGGGAATCCGGACCCCCCCCCCCCCCAAGTCTCCGTTTGAGGTTTTGCTTTCAGTTTTAGGCCGAAGCCGCGCAGCGCCTTTGTTCTGTGTTTGAGTGTTCTGTGTTTGAGTGTATCTTTGTCTGTTCTACTAACCTTACTCAGTCTTAAAATCATAGGACAGATGATAACCACCCCGCCCCCGAGTGTTGCAGCTCCCCCCTCCCTCCTCTCCTCCGCTGCTCCCGCGGCGGGGCTCGCGCGCGCGCATGGGAGGTCGGGTCGCATGGCTCGGGCGGGAAGAGGTTGGGCCGGCCCGCCCCTCCTGCGGCGTGACCACGCTCGCAGGTGCGGGGCACACGGGTCAGCCTAGCCGGCGCAGACCCGTCCACCTGCGCGCGTCTCCGGCCGCAGAGGTTGCGCGCTTTCGGGCGCGCGCAGGCGGAGCAGGAGATAGGGTCTGGCCAGCCACGGGCTGCCGCAAGCACACTTCTGCCATGGCGGCGCCGCGACCGGCTCCGGGACAGCTGGGAAGACCGGCCGCGCGTCTCCGGCCGCAGTGCGCGCGCGCACGGGCAGGACCGGGAATTAGGCTGATGGGCACTTCCGCCGTGACCAGCTCCCTCCCCCTGGGCCCCTAGCCTGGGTTGGAGCAGCCTGAACCTGGTAGATGCTTCCTGGGCTCCTGGGGTACCTGGTAGAGCAGCTTGACTTTGAGATAGAGCTATGGAACCGGGTTCCGTTTCTGGCAGCCTGGGTGAGATCGCCCGGGAGAGTCCTCACCGACGGTGTGGGGCCAGAGATAGAGCTTAGACCTTTTGCCTTTTGTAAAGCCCTGTCATTTATTCTCTTGTATACAGTGCCCAGGCCAAGCTCATGGAAAAGAAGTTCCATCAAGCCTGGCCAGGGCTGTTGGCAGCATTGTTCCCACTTCAACCCCCTCCCCTGTCCTGTCAAAAGAAAAAGGCACAGCACAGCTGTCTGATAGAAGCAGCTACTGCTTAGATACAGCACTCAGTTCCTAGCCACAGAGATTTTGATGTCTAAAGTCACAGACCTGGCTAATAACTTCTTTCATTGTTAAGAAGGGTGAATGGCCGACTTTTGGTATAAGATGGCCCCACACCATCTGAGCAGTCAAAGCCATTTTCCGCAGACGCCCAGACATTGGGTCTGTGAGAACCTACAGCCATTCCTACTTCCCCCACTGATGAGCTCTCCCCCCGCCCGTTACAGGCACCCCCTGGCGCCACTGAGAGTGAGGCCCGGGGCATTGCCAGCACTCCTGTTAAACTATGTTCTCTGATAATCCAGTCTAACTATGTTCCCTCAGCCTGCTTGAGAGAACTCTCTTTACCCCTGAAGAAAAAGATCGGATTTTATTAGCAGCTTGGAAACTGGCCCTCAGCTCGGACGCCACCCCGACGCAGTCCCCTTGGGAAGGTAGGAGACACCTATTAACTCTGTCGCCAGGCTCTGATGCACCAATTAATCTGGCCAAGGTAAGAAAAAAAATATAAGAGTCTGATGATTCCCCTCTGAGTTTTTAGAGAGACTAGTAAAGGTCTATCAGAGATGCACACTGTTTGCTCTAGAATCAGAAGAACAGAGGGGGGCGTTTAAAAAAAAAAAAAAAGGCCTTTATAAAACAGTCAGCAATAGATATTCCTTGAGACTTAGTTAAAAAGGCTGAAAAATAAAAAAATCTTGGCTACCTTAGTCGACAGGCAAGGGAGACAGAGTAGAACTTGGGCCTGCGCCAGAAGCTTAGAAAAACACCGAGCTAATAAAGACGGCCCCAAGAAAAAGAAGCCTGCGGCTAATACAACCAGCCTTCTGAATCCCCTCCTAAACCTTTAATGTGGAGGGGACCCCAAGTGACTTTGAAACGGACACGGGAATGGTTAGGTTCCCTCTCCAACAAGAAATCATTAGTCCAGGATGTCAGCAGTGCAGACATAGGGCGTGGACGACTAAAAAAAAAAACAATGGACTTTAGAAAAAAAAAAAAAATGCAGCACTCTTTCCTAGTGACTCCAGAGTGCCCAAGAGACTTGCTTACCAAACTGGGGGCAAAGATCACCTTTAACCCCCAGGGGCCCCTCTAGTCAGCCAGCCTGCTGTAACCAATTCAGGCCTTCCCGGAGGGGAGGCATGAGCAGAAACGGCTAGACCAGGGCTGGCTATCCAGCGGCCCCCTGTGGTGAAACCTTCAGCCACACCCCTGCGAGTCAGATTTGAGCAAAGATGCCAAGAAAGGGATCAAATCCCACACTCAGAGGCTGCTGGAGCAGGGAATCCTGAAACCATGTCAGTCAGAATAGAACATTCCATTGCTGCCCATTAAGAAGCCTGAGACCTGAGAGAAGTCAACAGCCGGGTGGTATAGACATTTACACTGTCTTAGATTAAAAGGATGCCTTCTTCTGTCTGCGTCTCCATGAGTCCAGCCAGCCCCTGTTTGCCTTTGAGTGGACAGACCCAAAGAACGGATTCTCAGGACAGCGCACCTGGACTAGACTGCCTCAGGGCTTCAAGAACTCTCCTACCATCTTCGATGAGGCCCTGCATCAAGGTAACTAACTCCGTTGCAGTACTCATTGCTTGCAGCCTCCACCGTGGAACAGTGCCGAGAAGGGACTGAGAAACTGCTTGTTGAACTGGCCAAACTGGGACATCAGGCCTCTGCTAAGAAGGCCCAGATATGCCGACCTGAGGTGACATTCCTGACCCTTCAAGACGGTAAGAGATGGCTAACAGAGTCCAAAAAGAGAACTGTCACTCGGATGCCTCCCCCTGAGAGCCAAAAGAGCCGGAGAGAGTTCCTGGGAACTGCTAGATTCTGTAGGCTCTAGATTCCGGGTTTCGCAGCCTTGGCGGTCCCTCTATGCCCCGCCTATAGATGGGGGAAAGAACAGCAAGAGACTTTTGACCAGATCAAGAGGACCTTGCTCTCGGCCTCAGCTCCAGTCCTTCCTGATGGTGTTTCGCTCCTGGTAAAAGACGCTTGGTAAACCTTGCAAATTTTTCCTTGGTTTAGACTTTTGGTGAAAGATAGAGTCCGCGGCCCAGATAAGTTAGGGAAGTAGCCAAGAAGTTAGGGGACTAGCCAAGATGTTAGAGATTGATTAAAAACTTTATTGTACCCCAAAGTTCAGGACAGGTAGAAACCTTAAGCAAATTAACCCTGGAGACTGGCCACAGAGTTTGGGTGATGCTCCTGCCCTATACCCTTTTCTGAGCTCAATACTCCTTCTGCTAATACTTTTTAGATCTGAGAACCATCTCTGGTGTAACCCCCTTGTCTGCTAGGTTGCAGGCCCTGGCTAATGTATAACATTCTTTATAAAAGCAGCTCTCAGACCTTTACCAGCCCCAGAGAGATGGGACCCCACATCGCTACCAAGTGGGAGACCTCGTCTACATCCAGTGACACCAGCATCGGACTTTTAAACCTCGCTAGAAGGGACCCTACCAAGTCCTTCTGACCTCATGGCATTGCTGCTTAGATCCTGATGACTGATGGACTGTACAAAGAACTGGTAATTCCCTCAAGCTCCGTGTGCAGCGACAGTCCCCTAGAGAAGAGCCTTCACCAATCGATTGAGCAGACGTGGCAGGTGATATCTGAGACTGAGGACACTTTTCCCACCATCTCCAGTGGACCTGGTGGCCTAGCCTGTATCTGGACCTGTGCCTGCTGAGGGCAAGATTAGAATCTTGAGACATACCCACCATTGACCCTGCCCATCTGCCCCCGTGTGCCCCCGAGGGGATCCGAGAGCAGAAACCCTCACAAGCGTAATAAGAGCTTCCCATCATCTCTAAGATTAGAGATATTCAGAAAAGAAAATGGGGGAATGTAAGGCCCCCTCCCCAAGAAGTAGAGTTAACAGCAGCACGTTGCAAGTAAACCTCCCTAAGACATATTAACAAGACAGTAAAAGTAAGATGCTTGAGATAAAGACAAAGGAATGTAGTCAGGTAACTTTCACAATATATGTCAACAGGGCAGAGGGGGGGAAGGGAGGAGAAGCAGTTACTTAGCTATGGGATCAGGCCCAGCCTGATCAGGGAAAGAATTCCAAAAAAAAGATAAAGAACAAAAGAAACAGCAGGCCTGGGGGCGGGTGATAACCAGGTTGCTTGGTCAGGCCGGATGGCAACCTGGGGGCCCTCACCCCTCACCCCTCAACGGGCGATTTCATTCAAACCAGCCAATGAAAACTTTGTAACTTCGCCTTTGCCTCTGTACGCACGTTTTTTTTTTTTCCTAAACCCTATAAAAAGGCCCCGAACAAAGGGCTGGGCGCGCCAACCATCCCAAATGGCTCGGTAGCCCGCAGGTCCTGCGTTATTCAATAAAACCTCGTGCTGTTTGCAGCTGATCTGTGGCTCGGTCCTCCTTGGGTCATGGGGTCTCCTTCCGAGGAAAGGTCCGTTTCGGGGGTCCCTAACCCCCGGGGGTCTTTCAATAGGGAAGTTCCTGTAACAAAGAAGCAACTGTCTACACCGACGAATACATTTTTGTCTGTCACACTGAATGGGGGCTCCTGGGAACTGAGAGCTTGTCTTACCTTTGTGTTTACTATTAGTTACATTTAAAATTCTATAGCTTTGAAGGTTTACTCAATTGAGGGGGGAGGTTATTACAGATATGACTAAATGAGCTGCCAGAGCGTCAGTTATAAATGGTGCCTAGATTATGTAATGTCTTCTGTTTAAAACAAAGGGCACTTTACTCAACTGATCAGTCTATTACTTCTTGCTTTTTACTGTAACAGTGTGTAGTCTTTCTCCAGTATTGGGGACTACTTCACATCTTTAGATATTAAAGACCCTCAAAATGAGATGAATCATCTCATAAATAAATGTAGTTTATTTTCACATAGTTCAAGAACCACTAAGCAAAGCTCCATAGTAAAGCATACTATTCTTGCACTGTTATAATTTGGTAAGTAAAAAATAATGAGATTAATCCTGATTAGATTTAAATCCCATTTTACTTTATTAATATTTTGGCTTCTTTTCTACATTTGCTTTGGTAGATTTAATAATAATAGGACAGAAATTTTAGTGCAGTGTAACCCTAATTCATAGAAAATAGAAGAGGCCACTGATTATAATCACCAATTTTTCCTTTTTATTTAAGACAATTTTTTTCTCATTAATATACCATCACTGTTCAACCTCCCTTCCTTTCTCCAACTCCCCCCCACACCTCACCCCCCCATCTTATCCCCCACCGACTCCTCAAAGGGTTTGACCTCCCTTGAGTAGTCAACACAGGCTGGCAAATCAAGTTAAAGCAAAGCCAACCCCCTACTTCACGCATCAGATTTGAGAAGGCATCTTACTGTTGTGAGTGGTCCTCACAATATAATGATAAGTCCTGGATCCATTGCCAAGGGCCTCACAAACAGAACATCTATACAATAGTCACCCTCATTCAATGGGCATAGTTCTGTTCCATGGAGGCTCCTAGCTGTCAGTCTGGAGTCCCTGAGCTCCCACTAGCTTGGGTTAGCGGTCTCCATTTCTCCATCATTCTCTTGATCCGCTGTTCCTCTGTCCCTCCTTCTCATCAACTGAACTTAGGAACTGGACCAAGTGCTTGGCTGTGGATGTCTGTGTCTGCTTCCATCAGTCATTGGAGGTAGGCTCATGTTTGTCTTTCTGGGATCCCCAAGAGTTTATACTTTGTGTCATGTCTATAGATAATCAACAAAGCTTTCATTATCTTCATGGTTGAGCTGAGTCAACCCTTTAATATTTCACTTTGGTCAGTTCCATGATAGGCAAAATGTAATATTGCCGACCACTAAATTAAAAAGGCAAAAAGAAAATGACACAATTAAAGAGGTAGAAAAATGTCTTCTATACTTTCATTATAGTTGATAGTACCAGCCTTCAAATTAACTGAAATTCAAAGTGAGTTTGAGGAGGCGAAAAGCAAAACAAGAGGCTTCTTATCTTCCTACTACTTAATTAAAGTAAGACCTTATATTTAGTGTCTGCACTTTTTTGGTTCCTAGAAACGAGAAGCAAAAGTAATCATAGAGTCCTCACTGCAAGGATTGCTTCTGGTGAGTGTAAATTTCCATCCTTTGGTGTTGTCTCCCTGGAATCATGTGCTGAGAGTGTTCTGAAGCTATGTTTGGGTTCAGGAGAAAACTGGAGTATTAGTGACTGCGTGGCTGTGGGGGCTGTGGGGGACTGTGTGACATATGTGTATATTGTCACTCTAAAGGTAGAGGAAGTAGAAAAGGAAGAGGAGGAGGAAACTTAAAAAGAAAAGAAAAAAAGAAAAACAAATTGCTAAGTAATACCCTTCTGTTGTCTGGACAGACAACATGGCGTTTGAGTTGCTTACTTGCTTAGTGTGAATAATGCTGCAGTGAACACGGGTGTTTAACCATTTCCTTATGCCACTTCTTTCAATTATTCATTACATATCTTTAGTATCCATTAATATAAATTAGTTGTACCCTGTAGGTGAAAAACTCTTAGCTGTACTACGAGGTGAAGCATCACTGCCATTGAGTGTGCTTGCTGGAAATGGGCACTATCAGCTGATAAACAAGTACAGACGCTTCCTCAGCAAACGATCCCAATAGAAATTAAATTCCCACATCCTGGAGACCAGAAGTCCAGAATCAGATCGTTGGGCCAATATCAAGGTTTTACTGAGCCACCCCGCCCCCTTCTTTTCCTTTTTCAGCTTTTGTGACTGCCGACAAGCCTGAGTTGTGGTCACTGTATCTGATCATGTGGCCTCATTTTGTAGGCCGTCTTCCTCTGCCTCTTTCTTCCAAGTACTTGTGATTGTACTAAAAACCTGTAATGGTTTGACTGTAGTTGACATAGTGGCATTGTTTTAAGAGGTGGTAGGACTTTAAGAGGTGGAGACCTAGTTGAAGAAGGAAGGTGGCTGGAGTGTGCCTCTGAAGGTTATAACGTATATTTCCCTTTCTCCCATGCTTTTTAAATATCATAGGTATATTAGTCAGTGTTCTTTAGAGAAACAGAATTGATAAAATGATGCTTTCTCTGTCATTCATATATGTATATGATTTATTAGAGTGGCCTACAGGCTATGGTCTGGGTGGTTCAACAATGCTGACTCCCAGTGGAAAGGCCAAAAATCTGGTAGTTGTTCAGTTCACTAGACTGGATATCTCAACAGTTCCAATCTGGGGCGGGAGTCATAGAGGATTCCAGGAGAGTTGGGTTCTTTTGTCTTTGCAGAAATCCTGAAATTCTAGTGCCAGTGAAGGAATACATAAAAAACATGATAGACATTACCATTAAGTAGGAATGCAAATTAATTTTTATTGGGGGAGGGGAGGTACTGCTATGGCACATGTGTAGATATACATGGCAGCAGTTTCCTCCTTCCATCTAGTGGATCCCTGGGCTGGAACTTCTGTCATCAGTTTCTCTGAATCATCTCCTCGTCCCTGACCTGACCCATTTACCCTATGTCATCTGGCAGGGAGCACTTTGGTGACCCAGAGCAAATTCCGGATTCTCGTTCTCATTTGGTTCTTATTCTTCGAGGGGGCACAGTAACACAAAGGCTTTGTACGAATTAAACATCTAACAAGGCATGGCGGAACCCACTCAGTTATAGTAGTATTCAGAAGGCAGAGGCCAGTGGATCTCTGTGAGTTTGCAGCCAGCATGTTCTACAGAAAGTTCCAGGCCAGCCAGGACTACTTAGTGAGACCATAAGTCAGGTTTGCACTTAAAGCAGCCTCCTTTCCTTGGAATCGAATTGTGCCAATCAGATGTAAGTGCTCTTCTCTTAGAAATATTACCATAAACATTGTAACACAATTGGTGACAGACAGGTAGCAACAAAACAGGCATGCCTCAATGCTTCCCTAAACTGAATTTCAAGTGAGTCTGACATTCCATGAACAGAGAGGTAAGATACTGACGGTAGAGGCAAGGGGAGACATCCGTCCACCTAGTCAATGACTCCTAAAACTTTGCTGAACAAGACTTTCCTCTACAAATTCCAGCTCTGTTACCAATAAGCCAACAGATAACCCTCACCTCTGTGTCAGCAAAGTATAATAGACTCGCTCTACTTTTTTTTTTTTTTTCTTCTCTTACTTCGGGAAGGAAAGAAATGTAGCTGAACTGAAAGTTTAAAGTTTAGCTGTGTCAGAAAAATTCCCGATACTGCATTTACTAGTTGAAAATTTCCCTTTGACCTTAGGTGTCAAGACAAAACTGAAGGCGGGGAGGGGGGGGAGGGGAGAGAGAGAGAGAGAGAGAGAGAGAGAGAGAGAGAGAGAGAGAGAGAGAGAGAGAGAGAGAGAGATAAGGAGATGCCCCATCCTTACCCTGGAGGTAAGACGAGCTGGAGAGAAGGCAGGTGTAGTGGTGCATGCCTTTAATCCCAGTACTAGAGAGGCAGAGGCAGGAGGATCTCAGTTTAGGGCCAGTCTGGGATACATAGAGTGTTCCAGGACAGCCAGAACTGTACAGTCTCAAATAAAACAAAACAAGGTAAAATAAATAAACAACAAAACTTAAAAAACCTGACTCAGTTGAGATTAAAGGCGTAGGTCACCACTCCCAGGATACTCCCTGTGCTGGGATTAAAGGTTTGAATCACCACTCTCTGCTTCTCCTAGACTGACTGTGGCTAGATCTCTGGAACTTCTGGAGCTTTTATTAACTCCCCACATAGACTGTGGGTATATTCCCTCTGATAACTCCAAAACTTCTGAAACTTTTATTGAATCCCCACACCCAACCAAACAACAAAGCATGGAAAATAAGTGATGTGCCAAAGATGACCTCATGCTCTTTTCTCTTTAACCCTTTGTCTTCTTAATGGTTTACTGCTGGGTCCCTATCCCAGCACATGCCAAGCATGGGGTTGTGGTCATATATTTTATATTTAATAAAATCAGCCTGGAATATCAGAGAACAGAATCACCCACAGTCAAGCCATGAAGGTCAGAGTGTTGCCTTTAATCCCATCACTCAGGAGACAGAGATCTTTCTGTGTTTCTGTGATTCAAGGCCTAACTATCAAACAATAGTTCACACCTTTAATCCTAACTCTAGGGTTATGATGCAAAGTTGAAGTTGGAAGAAGATATTTAAGGCAGGGGCATAAGCAGACATTCAGGTATTCTGTAGAAGCAACCAGCCAGGCAGAGGACTCTTGAAGATAGCATTTACCCTGAGGAGTTGGCTGGGTGAGAATTGACTGTGGTTTGTTTCCTCTCTCTGGTATTCCAGCCTTCTCCCAATAGCTCTGAGTTTTCATTAAATACTAACTAGAATTTGTGTTTTATGGGTTCTACCACCTAGTTACATACCTAGCCTTCCTCTGCCTTTTATTCATTCATTTATGACGACAATGATGATGACAATGAGATTCTCACCTGCCTCTGCTGGGATTATGAGAACAAAGCCAGTTTAAGTTCTATGAACTAGATGTAATTTTTGTTCCCCTCACAAATACTCTTTTTACTACATTTTTATTCTTTTGAAAAAGCCATAGACCAGCATTAAAATATTGTTAACATGTAAAGAAAGAACAAAAGAATATTGTTAGCTTGTGATGTGGAAAATGTTGGAGCATATTTAACTTTGACAGAGCCTTGCTCTTCTCTTTCATAAATTTAGTTTGAGGGGTAAGGTCCCAGAAAACTCCATGGATGCTGCAGCTGAGATCCAGTAGCTTCCAGATAATTGTCTCTGGAATTCAGGAATGAGATTCATGGGCACACAGGGAGAGTTTAAAATGAGATGTTTATCTTAGATTCTCAGGTTGGAGCTAAGGAGTTCAGAAAGAGCTCTTTGGGACGGGATGCCACCCTGCTGCCAGTCTGGGGGCTTTATTCAGTGAGGACTTGTGGCAGACACTGTGGTGCTTCCTCTCAGTTCTAGCCCCACCTCAGGTATGGAAGCCAGGGACCAGAACTCTCTTCTGACATTCCAGGAAGGGACATTCTTGTCACGTGCTGCTCACCTGAGTAGTTTCTATTTCTGGTTCTCAGGACTAATAGGTTTTCTGTACCCAGATAATAGGTTTCTCTGCCAACACATTAAACTAGATCAAGCCAAACTGAAAAAAAAAAATCCAAACCCATAAGAACAGTTTTATTTGAGCAAAGCAACTCCTGGGAGAGTTCTCCAGTCCCTGAGACTGAGGCCAGAGCAGTCAGTCTACAGCAGGGAGCTTAGATAGCCTGTAGGGGAGGGTGATAATGTGCTCATTGCAAGCTAGGTTTATGCCCAAGTATGGTCAAAGGTTGGATGTAGTAGGAGGTTTCTGCTCCAGACTTTTGGGCTTAGCCTCAAGGTTTAGACCCACAGCTACACAGACGCGCGGAGACCACACAGATGCTTATAATAATTTTAGGCTGATCGGCCTAAGGCTCAGGCATATAACTTGCTAACTCTTTACCCTTAATCTAACCCATGACTCTGATCCTGTTCAGCCATGCGGCTCGGTACCTTTTCTCAGAGCAGCATAGTTGTCCTCGGCTTCTTCCAGCTTCTCTCTGGTATTCTGCTCTGTGCTTCCTGTTCTCAGAGTTTTCTTAGTCTGGTAGCTCCGCCCACACTTCCTGCCTGCCTTTGGCCAATCAGCGCTTTTTATTAAACCAGTGGGTGGGACAATTATTTACAATGAAACAACACAATCTCCCACAGTTGGATGCTTTATGTGGGGACTTGGGCAGCTGGCAGCTTTCTTGAGTAACCCTCAAGAAAGTGGAATTGGATTTTGATGTTTTTGTTCGGAGATTTTCTAAGTGGGTGGGGTTTGGAGAGACAGGAATGGGGCTTCCTGGTTCATGTAGGGGTGAGCTGGAAGTTCCAACAGAACATTCTGGTCCTTGTACTGAACTCAGGTCAGCAGGCTTGGTGGTATCTACCTTTTGCCAACTGAGCTATTTATTAGTCTGTTTTCTTTCTTTACAAAAGTAAAGATACCATCCAAAAAGCAAATGTGTCTTTGAGGTTGTTACAAGACTTAGGATCACAGGCTCTGCCTCCCCCAAAGCTAGATTTGCTTACTTACTCTCACATGTCAATTAGAAGAGCCAAATTAATAGTGAACAGTAGAAAGATTTACTCAATGTGGGAATGTTGGGAAGAGAGCAGAGGGACCAAGGGATCTTTCCAAGGGTATCTTTGTTGTCCTAGCATAAGGGTTTTATAAACAGTTGGGAATTGAAAAGAAATAGACCACCGTTCCAACGGAAGTATCTGGACAAGGCAAACTTTTCTCTTTGGTCTTCAGAAGGAACACATCTAGACAGAAAGTGCATTTGACTTTTACTCTAACTCAGGTGGTGGTTGTATATTTTTCCCATCGTCTGGGTCTGAACTCACAATCTTATTCAATGGACTAGTCTGAAAAAAAAATTGGCACACAGGAAATGCAGAAGTAAAGGGAGGGGTGTGAATGTGTGTGTGTGTGTGTGTGTGTGTGTGTGTGTGTGTGTGTGTGTGTGTCACTGCTCCAAGGAGAAAAAGGTCACTTTTCCAGGTCACATATAGCAATGGATTTTGTGTAAACAAAGGTTTTACTGGGTGGGAAGGATTAAAATATCTGCATAAAAGTCTTACTTGGTGGAAGAAACAAAAAGATCCTATCATTGTCCTAGATAAAAGTTTTATAGAATTTGATAAAAAAAAGTCTCAGATTTGTTATTTCTTACAAAGGGGAAGTTTAATTGAAGTCAAGAGATATACATAACTAAGCAACATGGCCAAGGCATGGTCCGGTTTGCTACAAGGACATGTTGTAAATCTCTCCTGGGGATAATCTCTCCTCTGGCTGTCCCTACCTTTTCTTTCCTTGGAGGATTTTCCTAGGATAGCGCTAATTTCTTGGGGGTCTTTTGTCTCAGTTGTCTGAGAGCCAAAGGCAGGGATGTAAAGGCATGCTAAGAATTGTACAGAGGCCCTGCAGGTAGGTTGTCCTGATTTAGAGTCTTGTGTCTCCAGTAGAGCAGCTTCCAATGTCTTAAGATTTCAGGCTCCAGTGGACATAAACTTGGCCTTTTTTGTAACAACTGATAAGAAGCCGAAGAAGAAACAGTCCGTCCAGGTGAACACCTGGACTGGGAGATAAGAGATACAGTTGTGAACTTGGAGGGAGGTGATAGGCCTGGGGAGGGTGTCTTTGGAAAAGGCTAGCCTCAACATTCAGTTCATCCCGCGACTTCCCTGGAGTGCTTTGCTGGAGTGCTTTGCGACCCAAGAGTTCAGTAAGTTATTGAAAGCATTTGTTTTGTAAATTTTTAGCATACTGTTGGGGAGTAAAGCGAACTAGGCCCATCTACTTACAGCTGTAGATAGTTAAGCCATTGCCTTGCAGCAACCAGTCTCTGGCTGGAAAGAACATATTTAAAGAGAGATTTATTGAAATTAGAATCTCTCCAGGAATAGCCCACAGGAAGTTGGAAACATTTGAGGCTCTGGAGGAATTTGTCTCCTAGAGAGAGATTAGGAATCTTTCCGATGACTTGGCCGGACAGATCTGGAGCTGAGACAGTGGTGGATCAGAGTCCACACCTTCAGCAGCCTGCTTTCTATTTGAACCCTATCCTTTTATACAACAGGGAAGAAAGACTGTGTGTGTGCCTAGACCTCTTTGTTCCTCTTCCCTATGGAGTCAACTACATTTAATAAATCTCTCCTTTGCTTGTCATCATTAGTTCCCCTTTTTAGTTTGGCTTCTGGAGGAAGGGTAGCCGAATGTGGCTTGTTGGGACCCAAATTGGACCCCAAGCCTGTGGGCTTTGAACTGAAAATCAGCTGACTTAGGTGTTGAAAAGTTTTAATGTTCCAAGCTGCTTTAAGTTGGAAAAACAAGATCTGAACTCCAGATCTCCTGGGGCGGTGGCTGCAGTGGGGGTGGAGGGTGGAATGTTTGTTAATTGTTACTAATTCTTGCTAGACAGTTTAGAGGTGGGTGTTCTTTCCCATCCTCTTCAAATGGACTTAGAGCCTTTACTGGTGTTGAGCAATCCACAGGTCAAAGCATGCCTCATAATATTTTCCCCCAGTCGGCACAGGCACAGGTTAGTCAAGGCTGGAAAGTGGCGTGGTTAACATTTTCAAATACAGTTCTTGTCTTTAGCCTGGAACATTTTCCTTTGCAAAATAATGCAAGACCCAGACTAAAGGCGGTAGGGGAAATGGAATAAAACAAACCCCACTCATTTCAGGCAGCACTTTACAAAGTAAAAGAGTTCTGTCACATCTTACAATTTGTGCACTTTGATTCCTTTGCATTTTTTTTTGTAGGTGATTGAATAGCGCTGTGGAGTGCTGCTAGAGTAAAAAGAAAAGTGTGGGGTGGGGTGAGGAAGAGGAGGTGCTAAAGCTGGGCGTGGCAGCAGGCACAGGCAGAGACAAGCAGAGGCCTGTGAGTTCAAGGCCAGCCTGGTTGGCTCCAGGACAGTCAGGGCTACCCAAGAGAAACCCTAGAAACAAAACAAAGTGGTGGGGGGTGGGCTAGCTCTGTAAATTCTCATGGCAAATCTGAATTCCATATTCAACCCATCATTAACACACACAAACACACACACACAACTAGTGTATCTCTGATTCGACATAGTTCAATACTCATACTGCAAAATCAAATTCCAGTGTAACTTGGTATCTTATTATTTTTTTTTTTTTTCTGAATTTGGCTACCTCGCTTAGATACAAACAGGTGCATTTTGTCTTAAGTATAGGTAACAGGTATATATTCAAATACATTTGTAGAGAACCTACCCTCCCCCCCAAAAAACAAACAACAATAACAACAAAACCCTGTGAATTTTTCTCTGCAACAATTACTAGTGAGTAAAAACATAAAGAGCATCTTCTTTTTTTCTTTTCTCTCTGTCTCTGACTCTCTCTCTCTCTCTTTTTTTGCGGGGTGGGAAGCCAAAACCCTTTTAGTTTCAGATATGTACTCCTGACAACCGTCCTGTGCTTGGAGATCAGGTTGTGCAGCTTGGGTCGCCTGCCTCCCCAGTGGGTTACTCAGTAAACTGGCTCCGCCCAGCTGCTGCTCGGGCCGAGGCCACCGTGCCAAGGCGGAAGTCGCTCAGGCTGCCGCTGCTCAAGGTAAGAATCCCCGCTCGGTTTAGTTTTCTGTGTCAAGACTCCAGGCAGCTTCTAAAACCCGAAGCC
Source organism: Phyllotis vaccarum (assembly GCA_033318265.1). Classification (NCBI taxonomy): domain Eukaryota; kingdom Metazoa; phylum Chordata; class Mammalia; order Rodentia; family Cricetidae; genus Phyllotis; species Phyllotis vaccarum. The sequence goes on along the minus strand of JARWLC010000015.1, from coordinate 42,106,841 downwards.
CGCTGGGCGACCGCGCCGAGCCTTGGCATCTGCACCGACAGGGGCAGTCAGGTGGCGGGATGGGGGCTGCGCTCGCTCTAGGTGTCTCCTGATCTCCCTAATGATTCTCCCATTTAGCCTCGTGACTTTGAGTAATGAGCCCCAGTCCCCAAAAAGGGGTAGCTGCAAGGACAAATATGAGGGCCAGAAAAGTACTAAAGTACTGACTTTATTTGTGCACCGTAAGAAAAATTGAGCAATGGTAGCTTATTCTTACATCTAAACCTAATGTCATAATTGCCCATGTTACTTGCTCTTTCTTTCTCCTTGTATCCCCGCGCTCTCTCTCTCTCTCTCTCTCTCTCTCTCTCTCTCTCTCTCTCTCTCTCTCTCTCTCTCTCTCTCTCTCTCTCTCTCCAGTTTTGTCTTGACACCTAAGGTCAAAGGGAAATTTTCAACTAGTAAATGCAGTATCGGGAATTTTTCTGACACAGTTTACCTTTAAACTTTCAGTTCAGCTACATTCTTCCCTTCCCGAAGTAAGAGAAGAAGAAAAAAAAAAGTAGAGCGAGTCTATTATACTTTTCTGACACAGAGGTGAGGGTTATCTGTTGGCTTATTGGTAACAGAGCTGGAATTCGTAGAGGAAAGTCTTGTTCAGCAAAGTTTTAGGAGTCATTGACTAGGTGGACGGATGTCTCCCCTTGCCTCTACCGTCAGTATCTTACCTCTCTGTTCATGGAATGTCAGACTCTCTTGAAATTCAGTTTAGGGAAGCATTGAGGCATGCCTGTTTTGTTGCTACCTGTCTGTCGCCAATTGTGTTACAAGGTTTATGGTAATATTTCTAAGAGAAGAGCACTTAGAAATTTTGTGGTAATATTTCTAAGAGAGGAGCACTTACATCTGATTGGCACAATTCGATTCCAAGGAAAGGAGGCTGCTTTGAGTGCAAACCTGACTTATGGTCTCACTAAGTAGTCCTGGCTGGCCTGGAACTTTCTGTAGACCATGCTGGCTGCAAACTCACAGAGATCCACTGGCCTCTGCCTTCTGAATACTACTATAACTGAGTGGGTGCCGCCATGCCTTGTTAGATGTTTAATTCGTACAAAGCCTTTGTGTTACTGTGCCCCCTCGAAGAATAAGAACCAAATGAGAACGAGAATCCGGAATTTGCTCTGGGTCACCAAAGTGCTCCCTGCCAGATGACATAGGGTAAATGGGTCAGGTCAAGGACGAGGAGATGATTCAGAGAAACTGATGACAGAAGTTCCAGCCCAGGGATCCACTAGATGGAAGGAGAAAACTGCTGCCATGTATATCTACACTTGTGCCATAGCAGTACCTCCCCTCCCCCAATAAAAATTAATGGGCCAATTTAAACAGATTTCAAGGTGTGAATAGTTGAATGTATTGTGTCATAGGACGTAGTGTTTGAGGGCATTTTAAATGGACATCGCAAAATGGTGCAGATGTTTTAAGACAGAAACAAAAAGTCAAAATGACAGGACTGTTTGAAAATAGAAAAAAACCTAGCTACTGTGTGATCACGGTGATATGTTTCTTTTCTCTTTATGTAGCCCTGGATGTCCTAGAACTAGAAGACTTCCATCTGCTTCTGCCTCCTTCTGAGTGGAGAGACTAAAGGGGTAAGCCATAAAGTCAGTGTATTTCTTAATAGTTATTATGTAATTATATAGTTCATACTTTGTAGCTGTTTTTTTTTTTTTTTCTCCCCAGGACAGTTTCTCTGGCTGTTCCGGAACTGGCTCTGTAGATCAGACTGGTCTTGAACGCAGAGCTCTGCCTTCCTCTGCCTCCCGAGTGCTGGGAATAAGTGCCACAGCTTTTGCAGTAGTTTTAAAAAACTATAAATTGTCAAAACTGCAAAGAGATTAGGAAGGAATAGAATTATAGTAAATGCTGGGTATCCGAAAGTAAGGTAACAGGGAAACTCCATTATAGAGCTCATGCAACCTGGGCAGGTAACGTGGCCCTTTTAGGGGAGCAGAGCCCCTTTGCCTGGCCCAGAAGAACAGCTCTTTGGTAACTGGCCTTGTGAGAATGTGAGAATATGGGTTTAGTGTTACCGATGGCTTGATTTTTCAGAAGGAGCCAGAGGCACAAATTTCTTTATGAGCTTTTCTACTCTCCAAAAATTCACAGAGGATTCAGATGTTTAAAAACAAATGTTTTGCTGGGTGGTGGTGGTGCACGCCTTTAATCCAGTACCAGAGAGGCAGAAGATCTCTGAGTTCAAGGCCAGCCTGGTCTACATAGTGAGTTCCAGGACAGCCAAGCCTACACAGAGAAATGCTGTCTTAAAAACAAAACAAAACAAAAATTTGTCTTGTGGTCACAGCCCCTGTGAGTTATGCTCACAATGGCTCTGTTATGTCTGACAAATACTGTTTTGATGTGGACTGTCTGCTACCTCTGGCTCTTAAAATTTTTGTTAAATTCCATATCTCAAAATGTTTGGGGAAGTACTGAGATATAGATGTCCCATTTAGCGCTGAGTCCTCCACAGTCCACAGTTCTCTGCAGATTGGCCAGTGTGGGTCTCTGTATTAATGATCAACTACTGTAATAGAAGCTTCTCTGATGAGGGTTGAGAGACTCAATAATCTATGGGTAAAAAGGGCAGTTATTACTGTATCCATTTAACAGAAGTATAGTATTTAAGGTAAAGTGAGGCATGGATCAGGGAGGGGTTTATGAAGTCCCACCCCTGGCTCAGAAGCTCCAGGCAACTGATGGATGCTAGGGAAGGGAGAGTCAGTTTTCTTTAGGGATGTGGTCCCTGAATATATCTCCAGGCTTCTGTAGGTGATCTCACAGCCATGGTCTTTAGGCAGCACTAAGTGGACTCAATGTGTTTCCAAACAGCACATGAAATTGAAGGGAATAATGGAGGAGAGAGGCGGAATTGGAAGGGAGTAAACAGGGTTAGAGTTGAAAGCATTATATGCATGCATGAAGTTCTCAATAAAGTAAAGTATGGCTTTGGGCTATAGCTGAGCTGTTTCCAATTTCTAGCCTTGACTGAGTTTACAATCTTGGCTTCTGGCAGCAGATTCCTAAGCTGGCCTTCTATGCTCTCATTGAAGATTAATTATGGAAGCTGTCAAAGAGCTTTAGTCTATGTGGGTTGCGTCAGTTGGGGTATTTGTCATATTAGACATTCAAACTGGAACTGGGTATGGTGGCTTACCCTTGTAATCCTAACTCCTGGAAGGCCCAGGCAGGAGGATTGCCTTGAACTTGAGACCAATCTGAGTTACATAGTAAGCTCTAGGTCAGTATAGGTTACAGAGTGAGACCCTGTCCCCCTCAAAGAAAGGCAAACTGAAATTTAAAAAAATTAAGTAACACATATTAGCATAAGTAACATTTCAATGAAAAATATGAACAAAACTTACCTAAAACAATCAGATACCACTATTTTAGATTTCAAAAAGAAAAAAGATATATATGTCTGAATAAATGTTATATAAATGACAAATTATTACATATATATTTATTCACATAGATGTGAGTGTATATATATCTATATGCCTCTATTTCTGCCAGTCGGTCTATATCTGAAAAAGGGCACTCAAGGGAGGGAATGCTCTCTGCTTCCCCTTCTGTGCATCCTAACGGTGATGAGAACTGTTAGAAGCATGGCACAGGATTTGACTTCCTTCTCTTTTTCCTTTTAAGCAGTGTACATTTTGGTCACTACATAACAGTTTTTAGTTTGCTTTTTTTCATTTCTCAAAATGGCATTAATGTGCGTCCACATGTGTGTATGTGTGTGTGTGTTTTGTTTTTAAGACAGTGTCTCCTGTGTAGCCCTGGCTGTCCTCGAAATCTGTCTGTAGACCAGGTTGGTCTCGAACTCAGAGATCCACCTGCCTCTGCCTTCTGAGCGCTGGGATCAAAGGCGTGCATCACTACTGCCTGCTTATGCTTTTACTTAAATATGTTTTAGGAGTTTTGTTTTTGAGTTAATCCTTGTGAAATACTTAACAGATTAGTTGTTGTCTTGTCTTCAGGAACTATTTCATTCTTTCTTTTGTTTTTGAGACAGGGTCTTACATGTCACCTAGCCTAGGCTGGTCTCAGATTTGCTAAGGACCTGAGGATGCCCTGAGCTCCTGATTTTTCCACCTTTACCTCCTAAGTGCTGGTTTAACAGGGAGGTGCTGTCATGCCTGTCTTCCTGTTCTGTTCTCCCTCCTTGGCAGATACCAGTCTAGAGTTTGGATATAGCATACTTTACTTTGGTAAGCTCTTAAATAATTTTTTTTTTTTTTGATTTTTGAGACATGGTTTCACTGTGTAGCTCTGGATGTCCTGGAACTTACTTTGTAGATCAGGCTGGCCTCGAATTTACAAAGAGGGATCCATTTGCCTCTACCTCCCTACTGCTGGGATTAAAGGCCCTTGCCACTACACCCCACTCTTAAATTATTTTTAAGTTTTACTATTCTAAATACTCCTTGGCAACTGTATGAGGATTTTTTCCTATAGGATGAATTTGTAGAAGTGGATGTCTTTTCAAACGTTAAGTATATTTTTAGCTTAAAAGGGTACTATAAAATTTCCTTTGAAAATACTGGGATAGTTTGCTTTCTGTACTATACTAAGTGCTTGGTTTTTTATATCCTTGGTTATACTGAGATTTATTAGTCTTTTGAATTTTATTTTTTATTTATTTTTGTACTGTACTTTTGATTTCTTGAGATAGCATTTCTCTGTGTAGCCCTGGCTGTCAGCAATTCTAGAACAGCCTGAACTTGAACTCAGAAGATCTGCCTACCTCTGCCTTCTGAGTGCCAGGACCAAAGTGAGCCAGAGTTTTCCTGTCCCAGCAGATGCTTTTAGATTACCACTCTGAGACTTACATTACTCATAAATGCTTGGCCTGCTGATAGCGGGGAGATACATTTTTATTCTGAGCCATGCTTTCTGCCTGAAGCCTGTATAAGGACAAGGAAGAAGGAACTCTTGAACTTGGCCTCGTTGCCCTGGCCTTGCTAGCACATCCATTCCTTCACTCGCATTGGAGTCTATTTCTTTGGGATTCCAGTGTAGACAGAAGAGCAGCTGAGACACCCAGCCTGGTGGGAATGAGTAAGTCCTAGACTTTGCATTCACAGCTAGCCATTGTTGGGGTAGTTGGACACAGGCTGTAAACCATCCCAATAAATTCCATATGTGTGTGGCACACAGACATATATTCATATTCATTCCATAGGTCATGTGACTCTAGGGAACCTTGACCAGTACAGATGGAAAAACTATAGAAATGAATGCTTCATTAGCCTGGGACAAATGAGAAGAGTGTCAGAGGAAAACAGCAGACAGATGCAACATCGGCAGTAAACAGATGGCAGAGGAACGATGGGAAGGGCTGGGCAGTTGTGGGGCCGGGTGGTTGTGGGGCAGGGCAGTTGCTGTGGGCTTTGCACAATAAGGGTAGAAGACTGGGTGCAAATGAATGAGAGTTCAAGGTTTCAAGTCTCTCTGACTGGAAATATGCTGACGGACCATAACCAAGCTAGGACTACCAGGCACAAGAAACAGTCCAGAGGAAAAGGTGCATCTCATCCAGCAAATGAACTTATTGTCATTCAAAGAGACATTTGAGTTGCAGGATTGTAGATGTGGGCTTAATTAGAACAGTGGAAAGATTATGAAACACTCTAAAGGGCACGGGGGTGTTGAGCCAGTAAGAAACTGTGGTGAAAAATGGGAAGTTGGGGCCAGAGTTCAAAGTCACAGGGATGGATGGAGGTGGGGAGATGCTCAGTGGGTAAAGTACTTGCTGTGGAAGTATGAGGTCCCTAGTTTAGAGTCTGGACAGTCACATAGATGCTGGGCAGATGTGGTGTCCTGTCTATAATCCCAGGGTTTAGAAGGGAGAGATGGGATTCCTGGAGCAAGTTAGCTATCGAGGTTAGTCAAATTGATGAGCTGATGTGGGAATGCCTTTCTGTATGCTGTGAATCTCAATCTTTAAATAAAGGAGCTGTTTTGGGCCATGACAGGCACCATAGAAGAAGTAGGAGGAGGAATCAGAATAGGTAGGAAAGGAAGGGCCGAGTCAGAGACAGATCGAGCTGAAGCTGCCAAAGGAGCAACATGTAAGAGCACACACAGGTGAGCCACGGGCCATGTGGCAGACAGATTAATAGAAATGGGCTGATTTAAGATTAAGAGCTAGCTAGCAATGTGCCTGAGCCATAGGCCAAACAGCATGAAGTTAATATAAGCGTCTGAGTCATTTCTGGGGCCTGAGTGGGCGGCTGGGCAGCTAAGCAGTCTCGGGCGGCAGGCAGGTCTATGGGTCTCAGACCTCTGGCCTCCCGGGACCTAGAAACTCCGCTACTACAATGAGCTCTGGCTTAAGTGAGAGACTCTGCCTCAATATAAGGGGGAATTGACCAAGAAGACATATCTGCACGTACATATGGCCTACAAACATTTGAACACACACATACACACACACACATACACACACAGATGGAGGAGGCGGGAGTCCAGTTGTGGGAAAAGGGTGAGAGAACTAGAGAATCAGAAACTCAATGGGAACTGGTATCTTCGCCAAAAGACAGATTCAGTTTGAGTGTGTTGTTTTTTTGAGACTAAAGTCATGTAGTAGAACCTGGCTTTACAATGTAGCTTAAGATATCTTAGAACTTCAGGTCCACCTACCCCTATCCTGAGTTCTGGGATTATGGATATACACCATTATACCTGGTTTTATGCAGTGATATGGATCCCTAGGACTTCCTATGTGATGTGCAAACACTTTTATCAATTGAGCTACATTGATATGCTTATCATATATGTTTATAATGCCTGCTTGTGATATTTGACCTTTGCTCTAGTTAGACTGTCTTTCAATCATCCCCTAAAGTTTACTTTCACCTTTTTCTTTCTTCCTGTGATTCTTTTGTAGTTCTTGTTCAGATTGCACTCAACTGAATTTTTTCCTTCATATGCCTTATCAACCAAGAATTTGACCTCAGGAGTGTGACAGACGATTTTCTCACCACTCATTTGCTATGACTTTGGTGTCTTAATTAGTACATTACTGTAGATATTTGGGGCAGTTTTGTCCCCCACAACCTACTGAGATATTGGGAAGAATGAGTACTAAGACCAGGCTGGCTTCAAAGCTGCCTCTGTCTCCCAAGTGCTTCTATTAAAGGCATGTGCCACCATGCTCTGGCTTCTTTGAACTTCTTAATATTTCTATTATTGTTGTCTCCTATACCTCTAAGTTATTATTAACAAATATAATTTGTTCCTGCATTATCCTAGGCATTTCTTTTCTTTTTTTTCTTTTTTTTAAATTTGTGAGTCAGGTTCTCTCTACATAGCTTTGTTGGTCTGGAACTCACTACTTACTGTGTAGACCTCGCTGGCCTTGAACTCACAGAAAACCCTCTCTCTGCCTCTGCATCCCAAGTACCACCTTGTCCACCAGTGCTTTATTTTATGAACTCTCTACGCTTTATGTTGTGTAGCAGTAAAAAGTCTTTGTATGTTTCTTATAAGAATTAGAGTCCATACATGCACAGCATTGAGGATGATGACTGGGGTAGAGCAGACATTGGATAAATAGTTACATCAGGAAATTATGGGTTAATGGGTTTTGGTTTTATTTCATCTGCTAGTTTTGCAGGATTTCACTAACACCTGCCTTGGGAATAAGTACTGTACATTGTTAGTAATTGTCCTACCTATTGGCTTAATAAAAAGCTGATTGGCCAGAAGGAAGTGTGGGTGGGGCTACCAGACTAAGAAAACTCTGGGAACAGGAAGAACAGAGCAGAGATGCCAGGAGAGAGAGAGAGAGAGAGAGAGAGAGAGAGAGAGAGAGAGAGAGAGAGAGAGAGAGAGAGAGAGAGAGAGAGAGAGAGAGAGAGAGAGAGAAAGAGAGATATGACAGAGACACACCACAATGAGATGCCCGCAGACTCAGAGGAAAGATGTTGAAATGCTGCTCTGAGAAAAGGTATTGAGCTGCATGGCTAAACAAAATAAGAATCATAGGTTAGTTTAAGAGTAAAGAATTAGCAAGTTATTGCCTGGGTCCTAGGTCAATCAGCATAAAATTAATGTAAGTGTTTGTGTGTTTCTGTGGGACTGTGGGTCTGTGGGTCTGGACTCCAGGTCAGACAGGCCAGAAACAATACTACAAACACCTAACTTCGTTTTCAAGAGAGGATGGTTGTGATAGCCATATATGGAATGCTTCAGAAAAAAAGCCCTATAGATATAATGAGATACTTCCTTACAAATCATTAATCCAGAACACAAAGGGATATGGGAAAACTGATGATGAGTGGTTTGGGAGAAAAGCAGAGTTAGATTGGCACGCAGGCTACTCCCCTCAAGGTTTTCTCTGCCTGCACCTTCATCTTGCATTTACTCAAGCCCTACTGTGGATTTTGGAAATCTTTTCAACGATTTTAAATTGTTAGATCTCCCAGATCTTAGATTGGCACTCACTGGGCTATTTACACCCTTCAGTTTTCAGAAAATGTCATAACTCTAATTGTTAATTTAAAAAAAGTCACCCCATTTTCTGCTGTAAAAATGAAGCCTGGAACTTTGAGGTTGGGCTTTTTATTTTATTTTTTAAAAATCTGGGCAAGAAGAAATACTTGACCCAGTTTTGATTTCTGTATCATTTGAGATTCAACTATCAAAGTCAATTTATTCATTCATGTGGATGTTTCCTGGGAAAGTTGAGTTACTCTAACTAAGGAAATGCAGAGTTTCTGAAATATTTTAGGTTTAAGCAGAAGTTTGACAAAACGTCAGCTGTTAGCCACGGCAGAGTATGGAAGAAGTTGGTGTAAATTGCTGATACAGAAGTTAGGAATGTTGACACATAATGGCAATCATGTTTATCAATGTTTAAAGAAGATTCATTTTTAATTCATTTTGTTATTAATTATGCGTGTCTCTGTGTATGTGCATGTGGATGTAGGGGCTGGCAGAAGCCAGAGGCTCAGATTCTCTTGGAACTGGAGTTATAGGCAGTTGTGAGCTGCCTGATTTGGGTTCTGGGAATTGAACTGTAGTCTTTTGCAACAACAATCCAGGAGAGGCTTTCTTAAAGCCTCTTAGGGTGAGGTGGAGTGAAACCTTTTGCTTTTATTGGACCAGTTTACTGTTTTTTTTTTTTCTTTTTTTCTTAAACCATACCCCCCCCCCCTTTAGAGTTGGGTCTCACTGTAGTTCTGACTAGTTTGGGACTCCCTATGTAGACCAGGCTCCTGTCAATCTCTTAGAGATACTCCTTCTTCTGCTTCATGAGTGTTGGTACCATACCTGGCAGCTCCATCATACTAATAAAATTGTTCACTATCTCCCCTCTTGGACTTTGGGTTGTATTTTTGTCTTGTTAAAATAAAAGAACTTATTTTTAGGTAGGGAAATGGAATCTTGCTCCGGTCTCACACTTGGTGTTTGATAAAACTGAGATTTAGAACACAGACCACACTCCTCTTATAATGTAGCTTGAGGATTCGGAGAAGGAAGCATCAAAAGCAAGTAATTATGCAGGATTCTTGTCCTATGTTGTAAGAGCTGACATATTGTTTTTAATTCTATCCTCAGGTGGCGTGTTCTTAATCTTCCCTTGGAGATGGCAGCTCCTGAGTTTCCTGTCAGTGCCCTCGTGTTTACGTTGCTCATTTGTTCCGTGGCTAGTTACCCCAATGGAAAAGTCCAAAGGTCCTGTGGTGGGATGATCCCCAGCCATGGCCACAGCCCGCAGTCTGAGCCTGTTCACCACATCACAGTGAGTCAGATGAAGTTCAAACCTGGAGACCAGATTCAAGGTACCAGTGCTGGGTATAATGATTGGCATTTTGAGTTCGACCCTTTTTCTACTTGTTGGGTTTTAGCTGTGACTGGAATGAAACAGTTTCCTTTTAACCTTATTCACTTGAGTTATCATGACATTACCTACTTTTGTCTTTTTGTTTACTACAGATGTTTTATTATGTGAGTGACATCTATGTCTTATTAAGAACAAGATCTAAAATAAGTTTTTTTTAAGGATGCCAAGGAATGTATATATTTTATTATATTAACATTTCATTAATTGTGTGTTGTATCTTGAACACTATTGACTCAATGGAACAGGAAACATTTTATATTGTTTTACTTTTCCTTTTTAAAAAAAATACTGCATCTCTTGTGTGTCCATGATTCTTCTGGAAAATGTAGCCAAATGTTAAGGTTTATCTATAGCCAGGTGTGGTGGTATGTGCCTCAATCCCAGCACTCTGGAGGCTGAGGAACAGGATCAGGGCTTGAGGCAGCTTATAGCTTACATAGTAAGACTCTGTCTCAGTAAAACAAAACAAAAAGTATGTTTGTCATAGCATTTGAAATTCCTGTATTTTGCAATTATAGAAATACATAATGTTAATAGGATTTTTTTTTTTTTTTTTTTTTTTTTTTTTTTTTTTTTTTTTTTTTTTTTTGAGATAGGGTTTTTCTGTGTAACCACCCTAGCTGTTCTGGAACTTGCTCTGTAGATCAGGCTGGCTTTGAATTCACAGATCCACTTACCTCTGCCTCCTGAGTGCTGGGATTAAAGGTGAGCACCACTACTGCTCGGCTTGGCTTGTTAACAGGAGTTCTTAGCAAAAAAGATGCATAAAATACCCTGTGTGCTCTAAGATAATTCTTTGAATTTTAGTCTGCACAATAGAGTACTAAAGATAGTTTGATTTGTAATAAAGAATGCTCTTTTCTTCTGGAATTTTTCTAAATTCATTTTTTTTTTCTACAGACTATTACCTACTCATCACCCATGCTTTCACCCTCTTGTGAAACAGCTACTAATGTATCATAGTGCTAGGCCTAAAGGCACATAAGTCTATGATCCCAGACACTTCATAGGCGGAAACAAGATGATTATTGTAAGTTCAAGGCCAGCCTGTGAGACAGAGTGACTTCAAGGCTAGCCTGGGTAACTTACGGAAACTCTGTTTCAAAATAAAAACTAAAACAGGGTTGACGATGTAGTTCTAGGATGAAGTGGCTGCCTAGCATGTGCAAGATCCTAGGTTCAATACCTAGTGCTGCTAAGGTATGAACAGCTAAGCACAGCACACAAAGCAACAAGCCCTCCCAAAACCTGGCTCATGCTCTGTGGAACATTTTTTAGACATTCTTCTGCAGAATGATTTCTGTCCTGTGTGTTTTGCAGAGATATACCAGATTCTAACTTAATGAGCTTATTCTAATGCTCTTTCTTGGAGTATCAGGAAATCTTCTGCCCTAACCTCTCTATCTGTAACTCAGTTACTGTATCAGGGCCACCATTTAGAGGCTTTCTCTTGGAAGCTCGTGATGCTGAGGATTTGAGTGGCCCCCCTGTTGGCTCCTTCACTCTGATTGACCCTGAAGTGTCGCAGCTTCTGACTTGTGATGATGTACAGGTTTGTGTATGGTTTGAAGTTGATTTTTATTGGTTCCTCTGGACTGGTTTTAACGTGGGCGTGGCAACCAGGTCAGTGATGGCATCATCATCTGTAGCAGGCAGTTGAAAAGATTTATGGTCATCAGACCTGACCACTGTTTTACTTAGCAGCATCTAGGAATGTGAGGGTAAGAGCTTGGAGAGTTTATACTTGTTGATGCTTATATTACATTGGGAAATATTGACTTAAAATATAAGACAATTATATGCTTTAAATCTTAAGGGCGGGCAAATCTATGAGTCTGAGGCCAGCCTGGTCTACAGAGCTAGTCCCAAAACAACCAAGTTACACAGGGAAACCCTGTCTCAAACAGACAACGAAAATATAGAGTCACTTGTGTGTGTGTGTGTGTGTGTGTATGTGTGTGTGTGTGTATGTGTGTGTGTGTGTATGTGTGTGTGTATGTGTGTGTGTGTATGTGTGTGTGTGTGTATGTGTGTGTGTGTATGTGTGTGTGTGTGTATGTGTGTGTGTGTGTGTGTGTATGTATGTTTAGAAAGAGGAGGAGGAGGAGGAACAGCAGGGGCTAAGCCATCATACATGTATGGAGGTCATAAGACAACTTAATGGAGCCATTTCTCTCCTGCCATCTTTATATGTGCTCTGCTAATTAAACTCAAGTGTCAGACTTGTGTCTCTGGAGTGCCTTTATCTGCTGAGCCGTCTTACTGGCCCCCAGTGTACTGATTTTTAAATGATTACAGTATTGAAGGCACAGCTTTAGAATGGGGCAGGAGTGTTTGACATTCCATCCAATCATTCATTCACTAAACACTATGTCAGGAGCTTTGCTGAGAGCAAGGGATGGTAACAAACAAAACTTACCCCTTTTCCTTGAAAACCTCGAACTCTTAGACAAAATAGAGAGCTTGGGGATACGGTAGCTGGTGCAAAGGTATGGCACACGTACTTAGGATAGACATATGAGTAGAATAGTATGAAAACTTAGGTTGGAGTGTATACAGAGTCAATGGGAATTGTAGCAGAGGAAGTTACAGATTAGAGCAGGTAATTTCTAAGTTAGGCTTTGAAGAATGTGTAGGAGTTTGCTAGCTGGAGGAAAGTGGTAACAAGAAGGTTCAAAGTGGGAATTGCTAACGTGTGTGTAGGAGTGAGACTGTATTTTTTATTTTTAGGAATCTTATGTATTTTATTCATGTCTATTAATGGAAGGGAATATGATTTCAAAGTGTAAAGTTAAGACAAAGATCAACCTTTAAATAATATTAACACAACTAATATTCATGGCTTCCTTCAGTATTTAAGTTTCTGTGACTCTAATTTATCGCTGGATAAATATGACTGATAATACATTGTCAACAATGAGTGTGAATTTACTGAGGACCTGGCCTTGCCCTCCATAGAGTAGACTTTATTCAAATGCTACAATGATATAGTGATCATTTATTTTGCAAATGATTGCATCCTGACCATGTTGAGCTGTCCAGTGATGGAGTGGTGGTTCTTTTTCATTTTATTTCAGGGTCTAGCTGTGAGTCATACGAATCCATCCAAGAAGACAGAAATTAAAGTCTACTGGGAGGCTCCAAGCAGTGCCCCAAATCACATACAATTTTTGTGAGTATGAGAACACGGATCTCTGTAACCACTGCCATTGAGACTGAAACCATAATGACTTGTACCAATTTGCCACTGACTATTGTCCTGGGTAGGAGAGCTTTAGCACTTACAATGTACTGACAGAAGAGTTATCTTGCTTCTTTCTTTTGTCATTTGAGACAGTTTATTGCTAAGCAGCATTGGATAACCAGAAACCCCCAATATAGATGAGGCTGATGTTTCACTTGTAGCAGGCCTGCTTCTGAGTTCCAAATAGACCTGGCTTTTTTTCTTTTCTCCTACAACAGCAAACTTTTAGCACACAACCTAGGAGTTTGCACTGTCCTCTTTATTTATTATTATTATTTTTAAAGCCTCTTCCTGTTTAATCCTTCTCCACATGTTTGGATTACAGGTATGCACCACCAAACCTGGCAGGACTTGGTGTACTTAAGGGGCAATGTACTAGACATTGTTGAGGGAGTGAAGCATTACACTACTTTAGGACTCATAAGAGCCATCAATTAGTACTTGAGAACGTGGCGAGCAGAGTAATACTTCTGCTTTAGTATGATAGTATAAATCAGACAAGGCTGAAAGTAGGGTGACTTCTTAGGCAGTAGTACAACTTGTAGATAGTTTATCAGAAAATAAATTGCTACGTGCCTCTTGGAGTTGTGAAATCAGAATTGCAACAGGATCCCTTTTCTATTCATCTACACAAGGCAGAATAGAACGTCACAAAGTCTTGTAATGATTCCCGAGTGGTGTCCAGACATCTGTATATCTGATGGGAGAGAATTTTCTCTGTATGTGTTTATTTGCTGCTTCACATTGTCCACAAGCCCCCTGCACACTGGAGAACTGCTTTGCCCTGTGTGTTAGCTGCTAAGCTGGACCTCAGTGAGCACCTAGGTTTAGGCAGCCTCTATGGAGCTCCGGCGGCTGCCTCTTACATGCCCTTTGGAGGAGTGTGCCTAGTGGCCTGTGAAGTGACTAGGAGTGTGCTCTTATCAGGGATCAGAAATCTATAGAGTTGACTTGTGCAATCCAGCATTTAGGGAGAGAGAGAGAGAGAGAGAGAGAGAGAGAGAGAGAGAGAGAGAGAGAGAGAGAGAGAGAGAGAGAGAGAGAGAAAACTTTTTTTTAGTGATGGGTGGGGGGACAGTTACGAGAGATTTGCCCCACACATACATGTTCTTCATTCACGTTTTTTCGCACATTTTTCACTTCAAGTTTTGATTTGACTATGGTGAGTCACTGTATTAGATTTTGTCCAATCCTGTTGATACTCTGTTTCAGAGCCACAGTTGTTGAGAAGTATAAAATCTACTGGGTGAAGGTTCCCAGCCAAGTAATTTCACAACCAAATGCTCCTCCCTTTACGACGCCTAGAGCTACAGCACAACCTCTGACAACATCACCTTCTGTCTCCCACTTAACCAAGCCAGTGAGTAATGTTTCTGTACCTTTACCAAATGCAACAGAGTCGCTGTCCTGGTGATTGATCTTATGGTTGGCATTGGCTGTCCTGAGCTGTGGGAGGGAGTTTTGGGTTTCTCTGTAGAAGTCTGAAGGAAGTCTTCATTACAACATTATGATTTATAGATTAAAGGGCACACAAGTTTCTCCCTTCAAAATATAGTTGCAACACTCACTGTGTGTGTTCCCTTGAAAATGAAGCCAAGAAAGTGCCCCCCTCTCTTTCAAGACAGGACTTACTTTTTTCTTTTTCCATTTTTTCTTTTCTGTAGAATATTACACATAGAGAGGATGTTTCAGTTACATTTAGACAAGATTTGGAGAAGAGTCTGGAAGTGGTAGTGTAATGTAGATTTTATCTTGTTGAAATTAGAGTGTTGGGGAACTCAGTGGGGTATGGTGGCATCTGCCCAGAATTGTAGTAGGACATTTCTGGCCCTGACTTTTGGGCCTAGCCTCAAGGTTTAGACCCACAGACACACAGACGCGCAGAGATATACAGACGTTTACAATAGTTTTCAGCTGATCAGCCTAAGGCCCAGGCATATCACTTGCTAGCTCTCTACCCTTCATCTAACCCATGACTCTTCCTGTTCAGCCATGGGGCTCGGTACCTTTTCTCAGAGCAGCATAGTTGTCCTCTGCTTCTTTAGGCTTCTCTCTGGCATTCTGCTCTGGCCTTCCTGTTCTCAGTTTTCTGAGTCTGGTAGCCCCACCCACACTTTCTGCCTGCCTTTGGCCAATCAGCATTTTATTAAACCAGTGGGTGGGACAATTATTTACAATGTAACAATATAATCTCCTACACAAAATCCTGGCAGTTAGGAGGCAGAAGCAGGAGATTGCTGCAAATTTGAGGCACATGGTAATTTGGGGTTACATGGTGAGTTCTAGGTCAGTCTGAACTGTATAGTAAAACTGTTTCAAACCCCTTCCCCCAGAAAACAAACAAATGAAACAAACAACGTAGAAGGTTTGAGGATAGCCTGAGACGTTCTGCTCTCTATGCCCTACTCCCCATTCCTGAACAGTACCAGAAAGTGTGCTGAGTCATGGAATAAAAGATCTGCTCACAAATCCTGTCAGCTGCAATTCCAAAAGAATGGTGATAGAAAGATTCTTTTGGAAATTTTGTTGAATTAGACTGCTTATTGCAGAAGTGCATTCATAGAGTGAAAAGGTGTCAGGGCGTTCAGAGAACATGCTTGTCCTAAATGTTGACTTCCTGCCTTCTGTGGGTTTTTGCAGGAAATCATTCCTGTGCCAGCTTCATGTAAGGGTGAGAAACAATTATGTACAGCTCTGGATGGCCAAGAATAATTGTCAAAATAATGAATACATGCTTTTACCTGTCCCTTGTGCCACACAGATATGAGGCAAATTCTAGGCCAGGGGTTCTCAACCTTCCTACTGCTGCAACCCTTTAATAAAGATTGTTGTGCCATCTCCCACCGTAATTCTTTTTGATGCTATTTCATAACTGTAATTTCTACTGTTATGTATTGTTTATGTAAATATCTGCATTTCTGATGACCTTTGAGGTCACAGCCCACAGGTTGAGAAACATTCCTCTAGGTCCTTTCTTTTTTTGCCTGTATACAGTCAAGGGTACTTGGTGCTCTTCTAGGAGACCAGAGTTTATTTCACATCAGGCGAATCACAGTTGCCTGTAGCACCAGCTGAAAAAGATCTGATGTCCTCTTCTGGCTTTTTTGGACCCCTACCATACATTCACACACACAGACACACACAGACACACACAGACACAGACACACACACACACACACACACACACACACACACACATACAGACACAGACACACACACACACACACTCATATGTGTAAAAGTAAAAACAAACCATTTCATCTACATAATAGTGGTCTTATTTGGCATCCTCTTCCACGGTTATAAGCACCTCCACAGATGGTATATTTGATCACATAATGAACACTACACTGATGTTTGACTCAGCAGTTACTGAAGAGGTTATTATCTACTTTACTCTTAATACTTATTTAAAAGCTACTTTAAGTGAATGAAAGATTTATACAGCAGCCTCTTAATAAGACATATTGCCCTTCATATTGACTAATAAAAGGGGTCTATTCTTTTAAAATTTACCGTACATCTGTGCCAAGGCATAATCTTTAATTATAGGGAGATTCAGAGTCCTGGCATTTTTAGGGGTAGAAGAGATCTCACAGTCTCCTTTGGGTTGCCAAAAGTAAAGAGACTCATAGAGAAAAAATAGGTTTTCTGACAAGTGGGATAGGCCAAAGTGGAGCTCAGAGACCAAAGTCACATTTCCAAGGTCTTAGTGGCTTCTGTCTTCACCCTACTGTGGTGTATTTATGTCCCTATTCAGCCAAGGTAGAGGTGGGGTGAGGGGGCTCCTTAGGTGCCGTACTGGGAGGTTCTGGGTTCAGTCAGTGTAGAACATTGGCTGTGACTCTGTACATAACAGAGTTACTCCTACAGTTATTTGGAATGGTGGTATTTACAAGCATCCTATCTTCTTCTGTATCATTTAACTGCAAATTTTGGATGTGAATTTTAAAAGCTGGTCCCAAGATTTATACATAAAGACTTGCCAGTGTTTGACTTGCCTGCTTTTTAAAATTCCATCTCTTGAAAATGAAAGGGTACCTGGTAGGCAAGATTGTCATTGTGGGCTTATTCCTAAGAAATTTCTCAGATTTACAGGAAACTTTGCTTCTCCTGGTCTTGGATGATATAGTAAATGAACATAAGCACTTGTGTACCACTACAGACTGACTAGTATAGTTTTCCAAACTGTCATTAAAACTTAACTACATTTAAAAATCCACAGTTGAAGAGGCTCTGGTCATTTCTAATTTGTGATGTGTCTTTTGTTCTCTTTTGGAAGGTTTTCTTGTTGCAGCCCATAGTTGAAGGGAACGGCTGTCCCGTCCTTGGCAGTGAACTGCTTGTTTCATAATTAAGACCTTTCCTCTTGTCATTTTTTTTCTAGTTCAGTGCCTCTGAGTGTGGGAACAAGAAGTTCTGTGTTAGGAGTCCTTTGAACTGTGACCCAGAGAAGGAGCCTGCCTGCGTCTTCTTGTCCTTCACCAGAGATGACCAGTCAGTGATGGTTGAGATGAGTGGTCCTAGTGAAGGCTACCTGTCATTTGCGTTTTCTCATGACCGGTGGATGGTTTGTATCCATTGCTTCCAGTTGGGATGATGGCAGGAGGTTACTGTCAACAATAGATTAGCCGAGTCTTCTGGATCTATGGGTAGAATGGGAAATGCAACCCTAGGAACAGAGCCGAATCTCAATGGCTGTTTCATTTCAACAGTTGGGCAGCCATTTCTAAAAGCAGCTTGGCTGGGAAGACCATTTGCCATCCATCCCACGGCCTAGTCTCTGTGAATACCAGGAAGCATGGGAAAAAGAAATGTCTACATAAAATACCATGTTTGTAATAATGCCTTCAGATTGTAGTTCACTCAGGCACCAGGACTAAAGCCTGTCCCTGCTGTCAGTACTCTTGTCTTAAAGTCATGGGCAAGTTAATCACCAATGAGTACAGCGCGTGTAGGCCATGTTTTCTGACTGCTCCTTTGTCTCACGTGTGGAAGGCAGCAGATTTTTCCTGATTCTTTCTCTTCCCGGGAGGAGGCTGCTGGATGGGGTTAGGGATTCTGTAGGTGGCAGCCTTGTGCTGCCAGAGCGGTGGGGGAAGCAGAATGCTGCAGAAGTGTCCAGTTTCCCTAGGGAGAGGGAAGAGGACCCTTGGCAAATGTAAGTCCTCTTTGTGGAGGATTGGCAGTGAGCAGAGTGCGTGACCACCAGTGTGACTTCCTCATTAGGAAAAGCAGTCCCCGGAGACTTTTCTTCATGGTTTATACTCAGGCTCCCCCTCCCCGGCCCTTTTAGGGAAACATAGTTCAAAATAACAAAACTGATAAAATCAAGCAAAACAGAACTCTGACATGGTTGTAAGAGAGGAAATGCACTAAAATGCACTCCACCCAAGTTGTTAGCACAGGCCTTTGGGAAATTAAGGCATTCGAATCAGGAGTTCGAGCTCATGGCAGATTTAAGGTCAGCATCATGGGGTTGTGAAACCCCATCTCAAAACACATAGAACGATAGAGACAAAGCAATGCGTTACCTCATGTGCTTTCAAAAGGAAGAAAATTTCAACCTATTCTCTCCAGAGTTACTTTTATGGGAAGCTTTATACATTTTTATGGAACATAATGCTGTAATTGTGCAAAATATTTCCCCTGCTTTCTCTCTGTAATTACCATCAGACCTGCAGCTTATTCTTTCGGGTCTTCTCAATACTAGCAAAATGAATCAAATTTGGTGTGTGAGATGAATAATGAGGTTGAGTTAAGAGTCAAATGTGGCTCTAAAGCAATAAGGAAGACTGTGGAAATGCTTGTTATGCAGACAGGATGGGATTGGCTGTGAAACCAGTTCTGAGGAGTCCAGATAGAATTAAAAGGCCTTGTTGGATAAACACACCATTTCCTTAAGGTGAATCTCTGGGGCACTGCATTCATTTTCATATTTTAGTTATGTATTATTATATATGACACATTGCATCATATTTATTTGTTGTTGAAAAATAAAAACGACTTATTTCTATAACTGTATAGCTGAAATTCATGCTATAATGTAATAGCACATTCCTCCTGTGGGCCACAGTGAATGGGGAGGAGGGAAGGATTTTGTTGTTGAGTGTGATGGTAGACTTCCCACAGGTAGGTTAGTTCTTGTAAATTGTAGGCAAGATGGCACAAAAGCATTTATCTCTAATTTGAGATATTTTTATCTCACCTAGAGATCTTATCTATTTCTCTTATAGAGCTCATCAAAAGTGTTTATAAAAAGACTTAATTATGCAGGTGCAGTTAGTTTACAGAGAGAGCCCGTTTAATGATTAAAATCAGTTGTACACCTGTTTGCCTAAATTGGTGGAAATGGATCATCTTCAGAATATACTTTAAAAGTAGTTATGTCTATTTATGGTTGCTATTTTTTTAAACTTTATTTTTATGAACTTTTTTTTTTGAAACAAGGTCTCACAATTGTACCCTTGGCTAGCATGGAACTCTATAGACCAGGCTGGCTTCAAACTTCCATAGATCTGCCTGCTGCTGCCTCTTGAGTACTGGGATTAAAGGCATGTGACACCACATTCAGGGTTCTGTTATTTTTGACTAATAATATAAATTGAGATACTGAAGATGTTTCATATTTTAAATGCTGATTGGATAACAATCTAAATTCTACTAAAAAAATTGACTCATAAATTGACAGCAATGGCTTTCATCACTGAAATTGAAAAGTATAATTTTCTGAGTTTTTGCTAATAGTGGTTTGCTTATTTTTGCATTTTTGTCTTTTCTACCTGTGTTTTATTATATTATAAAAAGCATAACAAGAAAACACATTACTGACTTCTGTCTCCATTTCCCTCTTTAGTAGAAAACAGCCAATTTCGCCAACTACACACTCATAAAACAGGTTGCTTCTGTGATCCTCAGAGGCATAAGGCTATCTTATCACACGCCAAGCAAGCAACTAATTTGGCAGCAGACATCCAGCCTGGAGATAATGTCAGATCTCCTGAGTTGAGGACTCACTCCCCCGGACTTCCCACTCTTCTACTGTTTACCTGTGCTTTTCACTCTAGGGATGATAAACCAGTATTCCCACCCTACTCCTGGGGCTGGGCTATTCAAAAAGTTCAGGGAACCACTCTGTTCTGTCCATTTCAAAAGACACCAAAAGAGAAGTGCACTTGGCAAGGTGTGTGTGTGGAAAACAGCAGGAGCCTTCACGGCCTCTCTGGGCATACCATCTTTCAAACCCAGGTGCCTTGGAAGAACAGTCAGTGCTCTTAACTGCTGAACCGTCTCTCTAGCCCCTTTCGAGAACCTCAAGTTTAGTTCAATGGAAGTCCTCCAAACCCTGTCCTTTAGAGTTTTGTAGGCACTTCATCACATAGGAGGTGTGATTGATTGAGTCTTTGACCATTGATGACAAACTTAACTTTCAGTACCTTCTACTCTCTTGGTATATCAGGGGTGAGATTAGGGGCTGCCAGTCATCAGTCAACTCATTAACCCCCCCCCCCCCAATCCTTTGGAGAGCCTAGAGGTTATAGGATCTGGGGATGAAGACAGAATATGTAACTTGCTATATTATATGTGTTGCACACATCTTTCATTGACCAAAGCCCTGGTTATCCCCAACTCTGACTTTCCTTTGGTCCTTGATTGTAGATTTCATTGTTGGCTGGTCTCATGCTGATGATTGTTTTTGGACAACACAGGTCAACCCTGTAACACTGAATTTATGATCATTTCCTCTCCTTATTTTTCCTTCTCTTGGTGGCCAACAACTGTATTAAGTCCCTTACTATTATATAATAGCTTCTTGTCAGGTACAGCTTGGAGTAAATCATAGGGCATCTTTTCAAGGCTGTTATCCCTCCTGGCTTTGGAAGAATTTTGGTTTTGATAGTGACTTGGATTCCTTCTATTCATATCTTTTAGATCCCCCTTCCTTTGGTTTCAAGCTTCTCTATCTATATTTCTCTTTTGCAGTGTTTGGAATGGTACTGAGGCCTCAGTGCATATCACCCTGAGCTGCATTTCCAGCCTCATTATTCCCCTTATAAACCTTAATGCAGAAATGTCAAAAGACTAGTCCATTGCTTGCCATTAGTCATTCATCTAGACTTGGCATTACCTTTATTACTCTATGTCCAGACCCGTTACTCTGTCTCAGTCGACTTACGTGGTATATGTAAGGGCAACTTTCCTTCTTAAACTCTTTGAGAGGAGGTGCACATGACAGCATTTTCTCCCAAAGATTTTGGCACATTTCTCCTAAGAACAAGAATGTTCTCTTGCAATTACTACAATTTTATCCCATTGAGAAAATTTCGTAATGATACAATCATTTTGTGCATGACATGGTTTATATTCCATCTCCCCCAGTCATCCCAATAATATTCCTTTGTACCTATTTTTAAAGAGAAAATTTTTATCTGAGAGTGAAGCAAATATCCTTCAATGCATTTATGTTTTTTGATCTTTTTTACTTTAGCAGTAATTCTACTTATTTTCTTGATTTTCGTCTTCTTTCAGGTCAGTAGCTTTGTAGAGTGCTCTGCTGTCTTCCCCCCCCCACCCTTCCACCCTCCTTCCCTTCCTTTATTTCTTTTTGAAACAAGTTTTCTCTGTGTTATAGCTCTAGCTGTTTTGGAATTGGATTTGTAGACCAGGTTGGCCTCAAACTCACTGAGTTCCTCCTGCCTCCGCCTCTTGAGGGCTGGGGTTAAAGCTGTGCACCTCTGCTTAGCTTGAGTGTTCTGCTACTATTTACATGGTAGATTTACATTAAGAGTTTTGGCACAGGGCTGGAGATGGTTCAGCCATTAAAATCTAGGTTCACAACCAAAAATGTCAGAATTTTGACACAATGGGCTTGTGATATGGCTCAGTGGATAAAGGTTCTTGCTACCAAGTTTGATCACCTGAGTTCACATAATGGAGACAAATGATTTTCACATGCTGTCCACTGAAGTCCTCTTGAGTACTGCATACACACACACACACACACACACACACACACACACACACACACACACACACATACAACACACACACACACACACACACACACACACACACACACACACACACACACACACACACACACACACACACCCCAAAGTAAGTGTAGGATTTTTGGCAAAGTACTATTAATGATTCACTAATAATGAGTCAGCACATCAAGTCAAGGTGTACGCCATTCTGTCTGTGGTGTCCACTAGCTTTCTCCATGGGGCAAGTGTAAAATGCAGGTCTTAATATGCAGGGTGAAGTTTTAACTCTGTGAACTTTCTGCCCTTCAGTAACTCACGACCAAATGACTTCAGCATAGGATGACTCTTCAGTAAGTTGTCACCTCTATTTTTGCAGAGTGTGACTTCTAAGTTACCAGTTGATAGTCTTCTGAAAAGGGACTTCCTCCTCTACATTTATTCCTTTTGAGACTCACTCTGTGGATTGATGGATTGGATTTTTTTTAATTAAACAGTTTTATTCACTGCAGTGTGTGTGTGTGTGTGTGTGTGTGTGTGTGTGTGTGTGTGTGATGCATGTTGCATGTTGCATGTGGAAGTCAGCTTTCTCCTTCCACCTTTCTGTGGGCTCTGGGAATTGAACTCAGGCTGGCTCTGCAAGTGTCTTTACCTGCTGGGCCATCTTTCAACTTCTAGAATAATGGATTCTTCTTGCCCGTGGTGTCGCAGTTTATTGATGAACCTCTTCATCTTGCCTTCTGGCCCTTCTTGGCATCTCTATCCATTTTTATGTCTTAATTTTCTCTGATGTCAAAAGATGTTTTCTACTTGCTCTTCATCATTCCTCAAAATAACATGTTTTGTTTTAGCAGCAATAATTTATAGAAGTTAATATTTAAATGCTATTATGTTATGAGATACTGATCTTTCTGTGTATTGATTTTGAGGGGAGTTTTCGGGATAGACAGGTACTTACTTTACTACTGCTGAGCCACCCACACCTGTCCTCCAGTGCACTCTTAAAAATCATTAGTATTCTTTAAGCTTTGTCACTTTGTGTATATGTCCCTGTGCAGGCACAAATGTGGGGGGTCAGAGGACAGTGTGTGGGCTTGTTTCCCCTTCCAACATGTAGGTTCTGGAGATCAAATTACATCATCGGGATTGGCAGTGAGTGCTTTGGTCTACTGAGCTGCCCTACCAACCTTCCTATGGATTTTGATCCTGTCTTTAATATTGTGCTTTAATTCTCTTTATTGTATTGTTATCACCTCTGACAGGCTTGTACCTCTATCTGGTCTTACATTGCTGCAGAAGCCCTCCCTAGTCTCCCTGTCTTTATAATCTTCCCTCTGTATTTTTTTTTTTTCATATCGTGTGCTTCCATGCTTCAAATGTGGATCTCAGTAACTTCAGTGTTTAAACAGTGGCATGTTCTCCTCTCCTTCATTTAGGTTGTGAAGACTCAGTTATCTGCTCCCATCCTCACCCATGCCGTCTTCTCTGATATCCAGGATGCCCCTTGGCTATAGTTGGGACTGTAGTTCTAATCAGTTTGCTTCTAAGCCAACTGCTTTGACTGTATTATTACTATGTTTTGGTATGTGCACTTATTTGCAAGTGCATTTGGAGGCCTGAGGTTGAAGTTAGGTGTCTTCCTCAATTGCTCTTCACCTTGTGTTTTAAGACAAGGTCTCTCACTGAATCTGATGCTCTCACTAATTCATCTAGACTGGGACTCTCCTGCCTTATCCTCCACAGCACTGGGATTCCAGGTGTACATTGCCACATTGCCATGCCTGGTTCTTTATGGGGATACTGATTCCTTCCTTCCTTCCTCCCTTCATCCCTCTCTCTCCCTCCCTCCCTTTCTTCCTCTCTTTCTTTTGCTTGTTACTATGCTGGCTTTAGGGCTCAAACGCAGGTCCTCGGAACCTTTACCCACTGAGTCATTTCATTGCTCCTCTTCCATCTCTTTAAAAAAATTTAATTTTTATAATCACACCATTTCCATTTTCCCCTGTCCTTTTCTCAATCCAAATCTCCCCATGTAGCTCCCTATTCAAATTCTATTTCAAAGTCATGGGTTCTTTTTATTTACTGTTACATACCAGTCCCAGCTGGTACAGCTGCAATACGGCTCAACTCGGGACCTAAGGCTCTGGTCACTGCTGAAGAGGGATGGAAAGGCCTAACACTAACACACTAACATGGAAGGGGGAAGCTCACTAGGCCTCAGCCCTAGATAAAGAATTACAGGCAACTATGGAAAGCGGAGAGTGAGGGAAACAGTCTTCCCCAGGGTAGAAGAAACCAACTGGCTATCCAACATCAGGTGGTCAGTCCTGAAATGTGTGTGTGTGTGTGTGTGTGTGTGTGTGTGTGTGTGTGTGTGTGTAAAACATTATACAGACTGAGCGTGTTGTGTATACATGCATATGTAATAACAATTGATAAAAAGTACAGAAGAAGTTAGTAACTAAAAGGGCTTTGTTAGCTGAGTGGGATATGGAGATATGGACAGTGATTTCAGACCGGCACTGCTCAGTTGTGCCAATGCTGCTGTGTGCTTTGAAGTTGCAGCTTGTCCTCTCAGAGCCCTGCTAAAGAGAAGGAACCTAAAGCATTAGGAAGAATTGTGCTAACAAAAAAGTTCTCCCTTAACTCTGGCATTTTTATCTTAGTTATGCTACTTTAAATCCAGTGAGTATGTACCATGTGAGGCAATATTTGTTACCTTAGCAAATGTACATAATCTAATGCTGCATATCACAGCCATGGATGTGTGTAGGACATGTGTATTTCTATGTAAGCCAGTCTCTCACACAGAGCTCATAGTTCAGTGAAGTGAAGGTAGCAGAACTTATCTTCTCCTCTGAGAAGGAAGACATGGATGCAAATGTTTGAATCTATATGCATGGAAGTGCTTACAGTGGTGTCCATTTGTGGGTATAGGAATATGAAAACATGCTACATGTCTTTTAAAAAGGACAGTTCAGGGCCTCTACATGCTGGGTAAGTGCTCTACTGTTGAGCTGTACACTATCTATAACATGTCTATTTTGATCTATTACTTTAGAAATTTTAGTGTCCTTTTATTCTTAATTAACGTTTGAGACAGGGTCTCACTATGTAGCTCTGACTGGCCTGGAACTTGATTTGTAAAACAGTCTGGCTTAGATTTCAGAGATCTGCTTCTCCAGGGCTGAGATTAAAGGTTTGTGCCTCTACTATTGGCTATTTATTTGATTTTGAGACAGGGTCTTACTATATAGCTATGCCAAGAGGCCTCAAGCTCACAGGGATCTACTTGCCTCTCCTAAGTGCTGGATTAAAGACGTGTACCACCACATTTAGCTAAAACATTGTTCTTTTTAGATCACAGATAACTGTTTCTCTAGACTTTATAGATCATTTACTGCTAAATCAATTATGTATTAAAAGTATCAAATACTATTTGATTAGCAGCTCTTTAAAATAATGCCTTGTTTTCCAGGGTGATGATGATGCTTACTTGTGTATTCGTGAAGATCAGACAGTGAATATACAGCCTTCCTACCTGACAGGGCGAAGTTATCCTGTGATGGACTCCAGGGTAAGTGTGAACATGCTGGGAAAAAACCCAGCTGGTCCACCTTTCTCCTGTATGTCTGCCACTAATGTGGCTGTGCATGTGGTCAGCTCTGCAGGTAGCCTCCCATCCCCAAGACAAGGGCCATACAGGTCTTCTCAGAATAATCTCCAAGAAATATGTATTCTAGACTTAGAAAGCACAGGACAAAATTCTCTGCTAGGAAATGAACAGTTATTGCTTATGTCTCTTCAGTCCTTTTCGTTACATCTTATGGAAAAGTATCTTATGGATTATTGACATGTTCAGAGGACTATCCCCCTTTCTAAAAGTTATAGGACAGGTTTTCAAGATGAAAGTTGCGGAAGGGTACTCCAGGGGTTCAGGCCCCAGCACTGTATCACTAGATATGGAGGCACCTGACTGTGAAGCTAACACTGGATGAGTGGACACATCAGGATCAAAAGTTCAAGATCAGAGCCCCTGTGGAGGCCCATACCTTTAACCTCTGCACTGGGGAGACAGCTGAATCTCTCTGAGTTCGAGGCCAGCCTGGTCTACAGAGTGAGTTTCAGGACAGCCAGGGCTGTTACACAAAGAAACCCTGTCTTGAAAAACAAAACAACCCCCACCCAAAAAAAGTAAAATGAAAAAAATTTCCAGATTGGGGCTGTAGAGATGGCTCAATGGTTATGAGCACCTGTTGCTCTTGCAGGGGACCCTGATTGTGTTCCCAGTACACACGTGGTGGTTCACAACCTTCTGAAACTCTAGTTCTAGGGGATCCAATGTCCCTCTTCTGATGTGTGTGGGCATCAGGCACACACAGACATATATGCAGGCAAAACACTCATATCAGGAAACTATAGGGAGGGAGGGTTTACGATCACTGTTGGTTACCTGGTGAGTTCAAGGCTAGCCTAGACTATAGCCTCTCTCAAAAACAGTCAATCAAACAGATAAATAGCCAAACTCCTAGTAGTTACAGAAGTATTTCTTGCCTAGTAGGAAGGAGAAAATACATTAGTCCTGATGCTCAGGTGGTTCCCTGGCTTACCCTAGGCTGGCATCTGTGCCAATGTGAACTATTACTTTTTTTTGCAGGACAGTTGGCAAAAAAGTGTTTTATGAAGGAGCAGTGGCCCTTCCTTAATCTCACAGTGAATGAAATGTGACTGGGCTGTGGCTTCCCTTCATGATACCACTGCCAGTATGTCTAGCTTTACTGTCAGCTTGACTGATCCACTCAAAAGCCCGGGATTCCTGTCTAGACGTGTGATGCATGCTGGCCTCTAAGGTGTTCCCCAGGGTTTCTGTTGGTGTACTGGTGGCCATTTGGGGTTAGCACATCAGTTAGATTTTCTAACCTGGATAGAGCAACTGGGAAGATCTGGCTCAGCATGAAAAATAACGTTTGCATAATGACCGACTGGAATAATAATAATACAAATATTGGTGTTCTTTGATGGAGAATATAAGAAAAGACCGCAGATGAAGCATGGTCCTCCAACCTTCGAGAAAGGAAACAGAGCAGGTCAGGGTTTTGAGCACCTCTTTGTTTTAACAAATCTTTGGCAAATGTTGAGGAGTTCCTGTGTTTGTAGGGGACTCTTGAGGACATGGGCTGGAGACTGGCGGATGGCGTCATTCAGTGCTCATTCAGAAGAAACATCACCCTGCCTGGGGTCAGGCACAGATTTTTGTTAAATGAAAGCTACTACATCTTCCTAGCAGTAGGTGCCACTCATGACGGTAAGCACTTGAGTTAAAACTTTCTTCCTAGTTTACTCCAAGCTGATAAAAACTAACCAGTACATTTATATTTTGTTATTTTAGCTAATCCACAGATTAAATTATCACTTTAATTCTTTGTCTTTACTTTGATTGCACGTGGTTTTTCTCTTTCTTTACCTGCTCCTCTGCAGATACCACTACAGTTGCTCATTTGAAGGTTTGGAAGGGGTTATCTTTTGATTCTCAATTTTGTTTCATGCAAAGAATGCCAGCCAGGTTACAAGGCAGCATTGCTAATGATTTCAAAGGCCTCTGCTTTGTACAATGAATTTGGACCAGGTCTGTAAGCACTTTGCAAGAAGTTATGTATGTCTTTGGGCTTTGTTGCCCTTCCCTAGAACAATCTATCCAATCTGGATCTGGTCTCCTTGGACTCCTGTTTCTCCAGGAGGTAGAGTAACAGCCCTGGCAGCAATTCAAACTAGAAGGGGGCTGTGTCTGGATGCTCTGCTGCATTGTTTCCTATTATGCATCTTCCTAAGTGGATACCCTGTGATCCCAGTACACTTTTAGAATCTCAATGTTGAGTTTTAGTTTTCTTTAGTTTGTTTTGCCTTGAGACAGAGACTTACTACATAGCCCTGACGGGCCTTCATGAAACTTTCTGTAGATTCCCGCTGGTCTTGAACTCATAGAGATCCACTCATCTCTGTCTATCAAGGGTTAGGATTAAAAGCATGCACCGCCATGGACAGCCTCATATTCATTTTGACAAACACTGTCTTCAGTACCAGTAGCTTTGCCATCTTGTTTATTTCTAACATCGTTTATGACACTTCTGTGGTCAGAATTACCAGACACTTAATTGATTCTATTGATTTTCTACATTACTGATATAGTTTGCCTTTCTGTTGCTCTGACCAAAGGCACCTTGTGGGTTGAAAGTTTCTTTTGACAGGTTCCTGTCCATCAAGTGGAGCCAAGGTGGGAACTTGATGCAGGAATTGAATCAAAGACTATGGGGACATTGCTTACTGGCTTGCTTCCTCTGCCTTGCTACTTATGTATCCCAGGCAACTACTTATGAACCTGCCTAGCAGTGGCACCACCCACAGTGGTCTGGGTCCTACCACATCAGCTATTAATTAAGAAAATGACCCATAGATATGTCCAAAGGCCAATAGATGGTAGTGATTCCTCAGTTAAGATTCTTTCTTCCTAGTTTACTCCAAGCTGATAAAAACTAACCAGTACATTTATATTTTGTTATTTTAGCTAATCCACAGATTAAATTATCACTTTAATTCTTTGTCTTTACTTTGATTGCATCCAGGTGTTAGAGATTGTTAGCATCTCTAAGAAGACTAAACCAATCGTTAAAAACAACAACAACAAAAAAACCAACCAAAAAAATGTGTTGGGGCTGTAGAGTTGGCTCAGCAGCTAAGAGCACTGGCTGCTCTCTCAGAGGACACAGGTTCAATTCTCAGCACCCACACAGCATCTTGTGACTGTCAATAACTCCAGTTACAGGGGATCTGGCACTCTCACACAAATGCACATTAAAAAAGAATACAATTAAATAAATTATTAAAAACTAAATAGTGTTATGCATAGATAGCTGAATCATCTCCCCTCTTTTTATTTTTTATTTTGTTATACAGATAGTATAACCTGTATCTCTTATCAATTTTTAAAAGTTAATTTAGTTAATCCAGTTATTATTATTTGTGTGTGTGTGCATGTGCACACAGGTAGACACAGCTCTTGGTGCTTTTATGGAAGTCAGTGGACAAGTTTGCTGAGTCAGCTCTCTCCTCCATGTTATCAGGTTTGTACTGCAAGGTTTTTTTTTTTTTTTTTTTTTTTTAACCTGCTGAGACATCTTACACACAGCCATTCTTTTGAAATTACCATGGTACAGTCTGCTGCCTGATATCTACTATTTGTTTTCAATGAAAATTTACATATCTATTAAGTTACCTAACTTAATATTTTTGCAGTCCCATAGTTTTCCAAAAATATGTTTGTATGCTCTATAATTTACTCTATTCTAGTGATGAGCATTTAGTTTACATTTTGCTTTTAAACAACATGAAAACCTTGCTGTGAATATTCTTGTGTCTGTATTTTTGGTTCAAAATCATTGTGCAGAAGAGGAGGCAGAAAAATTATAAGAGCCTGAGGAGGTGGATGACTCCAAGGAAACAGCATCCTCCAGTCACAACAGGGCTGCTGCATGTATGAACTCACGGAGTCTGTGATAGCATGCACAGGACCTGCACATGTTTAACCAAAGAAAATTCCAGAAAGGAAAGGAGAAGTGAACAAGGAGTCCTGGTTCTAACCATGAAGCTATTTGCAACTGATACCTGCTGGAAAAGGGTGTGGGGATATGTTTCAAATTTAATAAAAACCAGTCTGAGATATCAGAGGGATCTTCCCACAGTCAGTCTAGGAGGATCAGACTGTGGTAACTTGCACCTTTAATCTCAGCCACAGGGAATGTCTGGGAGTGGTGACCTATGCCCTTAATCCTGGCAAATCTGAGTTTGAGGCCAGTTTAGTTTACAGAGGAAGTTCCAGGCTCCCAAGCAGGCAGTGGTGGTACACACCATTAGTCCCAGGACTTGGAAGGCAGAGGCAGGAAGATCTCTGTGAGTTTGAGGTCAGCCTGGTCTACAAAGCAAGTTCCAGGACAGCCAGGACTGTTACACAGAAATTCCTGTCTCAAAACAAAAACAAAACAAAAAAGCTGGAAGGATGGCTCTGTCTGCTGATATTTCAGACTGGTTTTTATTAAATTTGAAACATATCCCCGCAAAAGGGAAAATAGATTTCTACAATGGAGGGTTACTGGGTAAATCAACTGGATGCCAGAGTTTAAAAGGTTCTTTTACCTGAACAGTAGAGTGAACATATACATATAGGCACACATTTGGAAAAATCCCATATTTTCCTGATTTGATTTTATGTGCAACAGATAGTAATAAAAGACACAAACTAAGGCCAGACATGGTGGTGCATACCTTTAACTTCAGCACTCAGGAGGCAAGGGCAGCGGCAAGTGGATCTCTATGAGTTTGAGGTTAGCCTGGTCTACATAGTGAGACCTGCCCCATCTCAAAAACCAAAACAACACAAAACAATAAAACCCAAGAAGAATGAAAGAAAGGAAAAAAAAATGTTTCGGATTTTTTTTTTTTTAATTACTTGTGGGGGTGAGTTTCACGCTGTGGGCCTGGTTAGAAGAAAGCGTCAGATTCCCAGGTCCTCTCGGGAGCAAGCGCCAACTCTCCCGTCTGATCTGATCACCTGGCAGGTTCTATATCATCAAAATGCTTCTTTTAATTGTCTACCCAGGCCCAGGGTCTGTTAGCATATCCCGGGATTTTAGAGTGCAGACATAGTCTTGTAGCTTTAAAATATATCTGTCGATGTTCGAGAGTTACACTGGACATTTTCAGTGACTTGTCATCAGTCGTTATTTTGACATTGTTTAATGTGTTAAACACACACAGACACACAGGTCCTTCTCACCCAGTTCCTAGTCCTTGTTCTGACTCATCTCCTTGATGGCTAAATTATTTCCTTCATTTTCAGGAAAGCCCCATGTATATCTTTATGTTGCTTTTACATTTGAGTGTCAACTAATCCAATTTAATTGTTTATTCATTGCTGCAAAACATTTTGTCTCTATACTGTGTCCACCTCTCAGGCCGACTTTTCAGGCACTCTCAACAGCCTTTGATGACATATGAAAAGTACGATGTGACCGGCACTCCAAAGAATGTGGGAGGATCCCACTCTTCACCCCTTTTAAAGGCTCATGGTAAGTTAACAGGGCATCATTATGTTTTGTGGGATATACTAGCCAATGAGCAGGCACTGCCCGGTTCAGGAATTGTGGCAGGGGTCACTCACCAAATTCTCATGATTCTTTTATCTTTAAATATTAACATTTTCAGGTAGATTGTCACTGAGTGCTGGTCAGTTTTTATTAAAAGTGAAAAGGAAATCTAATTCAGGGGTGTGGACACTGCTGACACATTAAAATCAGCAGTGGAAATTTAAAGTTCATCTAGGTTAAGCATTATTGGATTAATTGAGTTAATGCTTTTGGATCCTTGATTTTTTAAAAATAATGTAAACACCAATTAAAAAGTGGAGTGTGGTTTGGGATGTTTTGTTGTAACAGTAGTTTGGTTTTTCCCAAATGTCATTTCACTCTCCTGTTATTTCAGCATAGGAAGTACTCCGGGCAGTGCTTAGGTTTTAGTTCTTTGGATGGGGAATGATAGCTCTCATACGCTTTGGGTCTACGAATGAAAGCTGATCGACTTGCAGAATGCACTGGCTCATGTTCAAAAGATGGGATTCAAAAGCAAGGAAAAAGTGCCGACTGTACTCTTACAACATGTTAGCCTCTTGCCATCCTCCCCTTTACATCCTCCAGAGTTCTTTGTGGTGGTGGCTTTCCAGGACTGTCACCAAAGCTCACCTTGAAAGCCACTTTCCCATCTTTGCCTGGACCCGGCTCCTGCTGCACCTGCAGTTGGGCTGGAATTAGACTAGGGAGTCACATGTCTTTTTCCCTTTCGTCAGTTGCTTGGAGTAAGATTATGTGAGGAGAAAGCTGCAGACAGACTGTTAGAAAGAAGGGTCAGAACACAGTTGCCGTGGTCAAGCTATTTGAGTACTCTGGGCCTTTGGTTCCCCATTCAGTCAACTGGGGACAATATCAATACCCATCAACAGTGACAAAGACCAGATAGACTAATACATGTAAAGCACTTGATCCACCTCCAGTGCTGGTAAAATAAGAACCATCATATATTGTGTTTTTTTGCCTGTGTGTGTGTGTTGGGGTGTGTGCATATTTCTCTCACTTTAATGTAGTTTGCTTGCTGGTTGCTTATACTTTCTGAGTTCTTGGTTTGGCCATTGATGCAGTAGCTTACTCTGTGATGTAAAACCCTGCATCTTCTCTCCTGTAGGTGCCTTAATGTTTATGGCATGGGTGACCACGGTTAGCATAGGAGTGCTGGTTGCCCGGTTCTTCAGATCTGTGTGGTCCAAAGCTTTCTTCTTTGGTGAAGCAGCCTGGTTTCAGGTAGGTCACAGAAAGGGCTTAAAGCCATTTCCACGTTATTTAAAGATTGCAACATGAAGTTTGTGTGCTTTTGATTTTACATTGTTTAGTGTGTGTGTGTGCGCGCGCACGCGTGCATGTCAGTCAGAGGTCAACTTTTGGGAGTCAGTTTTCTTTTCCACTCATTCAAGCTTTCTTTTCTCAATTATAGCTATTGGAGGTCTTAGATCCACTCATCTCCCCCCTCCCACCCCCGTTTCCTAAGCAACTGAGAGCCAGTGTAAGATTCCGACAAAGTCTGGCTGAATTGGAGAACATGTCAGAGTCAAATGACCCTTCCGTACCCCTCGGTTTGTAGTGGGAGAAACTGAGAGAGATTCATTCACTGCACCCCAGTCAAGGCTGGAAAACAGAAGGAGTGGCCACGCCCACTGTGTATCTGTCCTGCTGGGTGAGCCCAGAAGAGCTGGAATCAACCTATTTAACAGTCCAGATCATCTGATTATGTACGGGAAGAGAAGCCAGAAGTTCTCTTTTCCACGTTGAGTCTTCCTGTGGATGGGAAGTTGGGGTCCTGCAGAACACAGTGAGGGCAACAAGAACCTTTCACAGGAGGACAGAGCAGCCTATCTTCATGAACTGTAGATTATGGGTATTTGCGTATGTAATGAGCCATCAGTATGTGTCATGAAAATGCACATGCCTGCCTGGAATTGTGACCTCATCAGTGAGTGCCCTTCACTCTTCATGGTCATATAAACTTGTAGCTTTTGAGGGTTTTCCAATCTTACCCCATTTCTCTTCTTGGTTGAAATAAAGTTTTCTATTTTATTTATTTTTAAAAACACTTTCTAAAAAAGTATTGTATTATTGCTGTCTTATGTGTATGGGTATTTTGCTTGCATGTAAGTCTGTATCACATGTGTGCCTGGTGCCTGAAGACGCCAGAAGAAGGCATTCAGATCCCTTAGAACTCGAGTTGCAGATAGTTGTGAACCACCACGTGGGTGCTGGAATTGAGTCTGGGTTCTCTACAAGAACAGCCAGGGCTCTTCTGTGTCATCTCTCCAGCCACTCACTGATTCTCCTTTTTGCTATGTGTCGATTCCATGCACCAGACTTGTGGACTCTCATGTCACCTTATACATTCTTTCTCCTCCTCAAATCTGCTCTGTAGATTTTTTAGCTGGAAGATCATGTCCTTTATTAGTCCAAGTCTTTTACTGTCTTTACTCTTTAAAATGTATGTATGTATGTGTGTATGTGTGTGTGTGTGTGTGTGTGTGTGTGTGTGTGTGTGTGTGTATGTGTGTGTGTTGGGGGCCACATACACATTCATGTGGCTGCTCATGATGTGTGCATTGGAAAGTGTGCACCATACTGAGCATATGTGGAGGTCAGTGGACAGTTTTGTGGAGTTGATTCTTCCTTTACAAAGTAAGTGGCTTTGTGTATGTGATAACCATTCCTGCTGCTGTGAGGAGACAGAGCCACCAGGAATTGAATTCACTTCATCAACCTTGTGAAGCAGGTGCCTTTACCCACTGAGCAGTCTTATTCATCATTCTGCTGTTATTAATCATATGCTACTGATGTGTATATATGTTAGTGACAGTCACACTTCCACAAAAGCTTATAAGGTCACTATTTATCATACTATATATCATACAGGGCAACCTTTCCCTGGAATAATTTTAACTTGTACACATTGCCCAATAGGTAACAGTGCTCATTTTCATTCTTAATATTTTCTTGATTTTCCATAGAGAACTATATGCTCCTTATAGTGTTCATTTATCTTCTCTGATTATATTGCAAGCCTTGCAGGATACAGTATGTTTTCCTTCCTTGCTGTCCCTCTGCACATGGCTTAGCACTCTGCATGGTGACAGAGCTTAATACATGCCTTTGGAAGGAAATGAAGTCTTGGCAAGTAAGCATGCTTTGTGAGATATCCATGCCTGTCACAGGGAACAGGCGAAGCCCTAGTGAGCCTTTGTGAATGATGAGATAGCAGCATGGGGTTTTCTTTAGCTTAATGGTCTATGACATTTTCCTTTTAGTGTTTTGGTGTAAGTGGGCTGTCTACCTTCAGTGAATCTCCCATGATTGCCCTGCTGTGACTCCAGATGTCTTTTATAAAGATAGCTATCTTCTCACTGTGCCACCTCCCCTTGCAGGTGCATCGGATGCTTATGCTCACCACATCTGTGCTCACCTGCATTGCTTTTGTTATGCCTTTTGTGTACAGAGGAGGCTGGAGTCGAGTAAGTATGCCGTCAGCAGGATGGTTCCCTATAAATCTGTTTTGATGTCAAAGCATATTGCTACTTTATTCTCCAAGGTGGATAATGAGACATTTTTGTGTACATTCGTGAGTTATCTGATGACTTCACCTGGTCGGGAATCAGGAATGAAGGGAGACTGTGAATACTGTGTACTTGGTACTGAAATGTATTTTTAGCATATATTACTTTTTATGCCTTCCTTTAGTGAGTGTGTTTTTCTTATAGAATGTTGAAAATATAAAGTATGAAGCCTAAGATTTATTTATTTATTTACATTTTTTTTTTTTTTTTTTGAGATAGGGTTTCTCTGTTTAGCCCTGGCTGTCTTAAAACTTGTACTGTAGACCAGGCTGGCTTTGAACTCAGAAATATGCCTGCATCTGCCTCCCAAGTGCTGGGACTAAAGGCATGCACCACCACAATCCCAGCAATTTTTGTTATTTTACTGATCTGCATGTGTATTTGTGTGGATCCCAGCACCAGGGACAAGCATAGCAGTTGTGAGAAGCCTGATGTGGGTGCTGGGAACGGAAGTTGGGTCCTCTGGGAGAACAGTAAGCACTCCTTAGTGCTGAGCCGCCTTTCCAGCCCAAGTGTACTGTCTAAGAAACAGGATCAATTAAAGTTTATCATGTATGATTATCATTAAGTTGATAGAAATTCCATCTCTACTATATAACCAGTCTTGCTAAGTGCTGTATATATACTACCGATTAAAAATTAATTAAAATATAATAATCACATCACATTCCCTCCTTTTCCCTTTAGCCCTTCCCATATCTCCTCCCTCATGCCTCAGATTGATAGACTATTTTTCTTTGATTATTAGTCTAATTCTCTCTCTCTCTTTCTCACATACACACACACACATACACACACACCACAAACATAAATATATAAATACAGCCTGTGTCCATTTAGTGTTGCTTGTGTATGTATGATTTCGGGGTTGACACTTTGTATTAGATAACCAATTAGAGGACTCACCCCTGGGAGAAACCAATCTTCCCCGCTCTCGGCAGCCATTAGTTGCCTGTGGTTCTTTGTCTAGGGTGGGACTTCATGGCATTCCCCCTTATGTGTTAGCATACTTATTGATGCTGCTGTTCAGGTCTGAGTTAGGCTAAGGGTAGTTTCTGTGTTATTTCTAGGACACAAAGCAGACTTCCTGGTCCTCTGGCTCTCACAGTCATTCCATGTCCTCATTCACCACAGCGTCTATGGTTTTCAGATTGATTTAAATTGACAGGAAAGACTGATTATTAATGATGGCCTTTGTTCAGCGCGCAGGCTACCACCCGTATCTCGGTTGTACAGTGATGACTTTAGCTGTCCTTCAGCCTCTACTGGCAACTTTCAGACCACCGATACATGACCCAAGGTATGGACAGCTCTTACATATAAGCGGTCTTAGTGTGTGTGCTATTAGATGGGCAACTAATTGCTTTTCAAAGTAGAGACACTTTGCATTTTGTAGCATGTGGTAATTGATGGTATTTACATTTAAGGACTTTAAAATTGGTTTCAGACTCCCAATTCCCCAGCAATAGGAAAACTGCGTGTGTATTCTCTTGGGAATAAATTGTTATTCCGTCACTTTAAAGACCACTGACTGGTTCTTTATTTTGGTAGGAGGCAGGTGTTTAACTGGACTCACTGGAGTGTGGGGACAGCCGCCAGAATAATAGCAGGTAAGTCACTGCAATGCCACTTACTCATATATAATTGCTGGTTGTTTACGCTGAAGGTTGTAATTTGGCTTAAATGATTTTAGATGCATTAGTAATTGGAGTAACTGGTTGTTGAGGAGAAACCAGCCTGAAACATTGAAATCCAGAAAGTAATTTCTACAAGTAACTAAAGTCATTGTTTAAGCTTAAGGCTTAAAAAAAAAAAATGATTTTACATCGTTAGAACACACCCCTCTCTTTTCCATTTCCCCACTTTGCCTTTGCAAAGGTGAGGTTATAATAATGGCCACTCAAGCAGGGAAGTGAGGGTCCCAGGGTGAGTGGACGAGGTGGGCCAGTGCAAGCCTCTGGCTCCAGATCATTTCCCTACAGCTGTCCTTTGAAGGGCAGATGGTCTCCAGAGGCCAGCTGGGATTGTCTGATGCACTTTTCCTTTTCATTACCGGGGATTCAGCCTCATAGATGGAAGGCAAGCACATGCCACTGAGCTACATCTCCAGGCCTTTTGAGAGTTTTTCTTTTTAGATTAGGTCTCACCAGTTGGTCAAGTCTAACTTTGGGCTTACTCTGCAGCTCAGGCTTGAGTTTGTGATCCCCCTGCCTCAGCCTCTGGAACAGCTGGATAATAGACCAGGGACATCTTTCGTTTCCTCCAAGGGAGGCATGTGTCACCTGTACATTCTGTTGCCTGTGAGATGAAGTGTGGGATTAGTGTAAGCTCAGTGGTCATCTCTTTTCTCTCCCTTTGTTGCAGACTTACATTTCTGGAAAGATTAGGTACCTTTGTTGTTGTTATTGGTGTTAGGTATCGAGCCCAGGGCTTTCCGCCTACTGGCTGAGCGACACCCTCAGTTCATGGGGCTTTCTTAGCAGTTATTAGATCATAATTCCTTATCCTGTCTTATGTAGTCTTGCACTACACTAAGGAAGACCAAATAATCTCAGAGCCAAAGATTATTCTTTTTATAAATGTTTAATATATTCTAACTAATGTAATGTATCAATTATTCTTTTTACTGGGCGCCATATTTAAGCACATTCCCCCCCC
The DNA here is from genome assembly GCA_033318265.1 of Phyllotis vaccarum. Taxonomy (NCBI): domain Eukaryota; kingdom Metazoa; phylum Chordata; class Mammalia; order Rodentia; family Cricetidae; genus Phyllotis; species Phyllotis vaccarum. The sequence continues at coordinate 42,069,309 of JARWLC010000015.1, read as the reverse complement.
CCTTTTTTTTTTCTATGTAGTGGCAGCAGTGTTCCTAGGAATGGATTTACCGGGACTGAATCTCCCCAGCCCACAGAAGACCTATGCCATGATGGGGTTTGTGATCTGGCACATCGGGACGGAGGTGATTCTGGAGATCCACGCTTATCGGCTCTCTCGAAAAGGTAACCTACTTGAAAAGTCCTATTGTGGGGCTGGAGAGATGATGGAGGGTATGTGCTTGCCATCAAGCAAGAGGATTTGAGTTAAAATCTCCAGCAACCACGTGACAAGCTGGGCATGGTCACGTGTGTCTGTGCAGGAATGGAGATAGGATAATGGCCGAGATTTGCTGGCTGCCAGCCTAGCTCCAAGTTCAGTGAGAGACCTTGACGGAAGGAAATAAGGCAGAGACTCTCTCTGTGTGTTTGCATATGGCACAGATGCAGACACATAGGTGCACATACACATATGTGCATGCACACCCCACCCCACCCAGGTACAGCAAGTTTGCAACATTTAGTAGTTTGAACAGCCAAACCTACATCCTAAAAAATTGGGAAATGTTAGGATTCAAGTTCTATCTTCTTTTTGTGATTATTTTGCTTGTACATCACCATTCTTATAAGCTTACATTGTTCTTGACAGTTGAAATATTGGACGATGATAGAATTCAGATCCTTCAGTCACTAACAGTTGCTGAGGCAGAGGTGAGTTTCTCTTCTTGTTGATTGGCACAAACCTTAATGACAGAGCTTTCTTCTAAATCTCAGTTTTCATTTCAGGGTCATGTTTTTAAGAAGGCAGTGTTGGCAATTTACATATGTGGGAATGTGATTTTCCTCATGATATTTTTATCTGCAATCAACCAAGTATGAGCAAGCAAAGACTTTTTTTTTGTGGGCCTGGGCCATAATTATCAAAACAAGGAGACTTGGAGCTTATGATGACTACCTGGAACATACTTCAATTCGGAAGACCCGTGGCCATCGCTAAAGAGGAATTCGGAAGTCTGGTCTATCCAGATTATATTTATCTAGGCCCTATAGCCTGTACACTCACTTCAATCAAGCCTTTGTGTGGTATTCACATTCTGAAAAGGAGCATTGTACTTGAGGTGACTTTACTCATCACATCCTGTGCCAGATTTAAAACAGTAGACTAGAATTATTAGCAAATGAAAATTGGTTATCTCAGGCAAAGGTTAATTGGAGACTGTATCTTTGGGAATGAGATAGGTTTTGTGTAGCCCAGGCTGGCTTCCAGCTGCAGTGTAATCAAGGGTAATCCTGGGCCTACCTTCCTGCCACCGATTTCTGGTGGTAGGATCACAGGCGTGCACCACTATATCTGTTTTTAAGAGGACTTTAATTTTCTCAACAATGCTGCTGCGGGTACTTTAAAGAAAACATTCATGTTGACTAGTTTATTTAGAGATCTTAGAGTCTAAATTTTTTTTATACCAAATTTTGTGTTTTTACAAATACACACACACACAAAGAAAATCTACAAGAAAAACCATGTTTTCCACTCCAGGGTTTGGACTCTTTCTTTGCTGAGTGTGTTCCAGTTCTACCCGTTAAGGGTAGAGCTATGGTTGTTGTTTTTTTTTTTTTAATCTCAGTGTACATTTCATTAACATTTAATTATATTATGAATATTAAATTTTCTTTGTTTAGCAGTGAAATGTAAGTAGGCATCTTCTGTTAAGGGATATCATTTATATTTATTTTTTCATCCGCGGAGCTGAAAAGACATTTTGACTTTGCAGCTCTAAGATTAACCCTTATAGGAGCGCGAGATCAAAGCCATGCATTTTACATTTACTAAAACTCACCCTTGTGAGTGTGTCTGGTAGGTGTTCTGGTCTAACGTGGGTGGGTCCCTTCGGAACATCCCTGCTGTCTAGTAATCTAGCTCAGGCAGCACTGTTTTTCTGTGCTCACATTTCTATCTCCGTGTTTGCTATGAAGGCTTACAGCCAGTGGGTGGCGCTGTAATACCGGAGGACTCATTTGTTCTGTTGAAGGCTTTTTTTTTTTTTAATTTTTTTTTTTTAAATTTAAATGAGCTCTTTTCTTACATCCTATGGGCTCCTCCTCCTCTTCTTCTTCCTCCTTCTCCTCTCTTCCTCTTTTTCTTCCTCCCCTCCTCCTCTTCCTCCTTCTGGGGTTTGGGTAATAGGTGCTAGAAGCTTAAATTAGTGACTGGTGCTATTACATTATGACTTAATTTTTTTGATTATTTATAATAACAGTTTGATATTTTCTTTTATATTCCTCCAACCCTGTAGCAAATAAAGATAATTTTCTTAGGCACACGAAACAAGAAAAGCTTGACATTTAAAAAGTAAAATAATTGGGAGGGTCTATTTTATTTCTTTGAATATTCTTTCTGATTATGATATAATGTCTGCTTGGCCCCAGAACCTTATTTTGATCTCTGAGTAATGACCTCAACATCACGTTTTTATTTCTAACAAATAAAGTGAATTTTTTCTTTTTTTTTTTAATACATGGTTGTTAGTTAAAAGTAGCTTTGGGTTTCAGGTGGGAATTTCCTGTGTTCATGTTCAGTGGGTTCCGTGTTACAGTTTACACTATCCCTTGAGAATGTTTTTATTTCAAAAGACAAAGGACTGGAGATTTGTTCAGTTGTGTGATGTTTGAGTAGTGTCTGTGAGGTCCTGGCCTCCTCTTGGCACCGGAGAAACAAGACATTCTGAGAAACAGTTTAAACCTATCTGAAGACATTTTCTGTCAGTTTTCCGTTATAAGCTGCTGAAGGCCAAAGCTTCTCTCTTAGGAAGTCATGCTCAATATCTGACAGAAAATTCCTTTCAAGAAAAGGTGGAATTTTCTTGGGTTTTGTTTCCAGATAGGTGAACTTGCTGAATTTCTAACGCTGAGGCCAATATTATAGTGTATGTTTTTAAAAGAAATATTTTTATTAATTCTTTGAGAATTTTATATAATATATGTTGATCATATTCACCTCAACTCCCAGATCTGTCTCTACTTCTCTACTTCCAGTCAAGTTATAGAATACATATACAAATTATATATACACTATATATAAATTATGTATATAATTCAACTCTAGTTTGTGCTGTCCATACACCTCTGATTGTGGGGGCTCACATCGGGGAGCAAAGTCCATTTGTTACAATCTCCACCCTTGTTCCCACGTGAAGCCTGTCCACAGATCCTCAGGGATGGAGTGCGTGGCCTTCTTCCCACTCTGTGCTAGAATGCACACTAGCTTGATCTTGTGCAGGCAACCACAGTGGTCATGAGCTCATGAGAGGAGTGGTCCTGTCGGCTCAAGACACTTTCACCTTGTCCTTCTCTGCCAGTGCTAACTCTTACAGTTTCTGTGCCTCTTCCTCCGAGATGGTCCCCAAGCCTTGGGAGGGGTGCGATATAGATGTCCCACTGTGGCTGAGCACTTCACACTCCCTGCCTTTTGTCCAGCTACACCACTCACTCTTAGCCTGCTGTTTCCCTTAGCAACACGTTACAGCTCTTCAGCTCCCTGTGCTTTGTCTCCTAAATTACAAATGCTGCTTCGTGCCCCGCAGTTTTTTTTCTTGTTTTTGTAATAAACAATCTGGGCAGTTAAAGTACACACACAGACACAGACACACACACACACACACACACACACACACACACACACACACACACACACATCTTTTAATAAGAACAATTGCTAAGCTAAATGATTTTCTGTGTTTAGGCATGTTGTCAAAAACAGTAAAATCATGTTTTCTTGAAGAAGGGATGTTCTGTAAAATAGGGATCAATATGTCTTTCACAAAATAAAAAACATAGTCTAGGAAGCCATGGTTAAGGAAGCAGAAACCGAGTCTGGTTTGCTTGTATGAGTTTCTGGTGTGAGGAGATGAAACCAGGACACAGGTGACCTATGGCTTATTGCCGAACATGTGAATCCTATTCATTAAGCCTTCTCAGTTTGTGTCAGGCTTTGGAACTGTAGGTTAGGTGACACCTCACCCTTCTCGTATCCGGCTCCAGCTTAGGAGGCTGGAAAGGATAACACAGCAGATGCCAACCAGGAAGCTGTGGGGCCTGTGTGGCTCTTGGCTGAGTGTCTATTTATCTATGTATTCTTGTGGAGCAGGGGAAATAAAGAACAAAGGCCCTTGTTCAAGATAATCCATTATTAATGGAACTAGAGGAACGATTCTTTTAAGATCTTTATAAACCGGCTCAGCCTCCTCACAGCCCCCATGTCCTCCTTGTCTAGCCCTACTGCACTCACTCCTGTGCCCACAACCTCGGTGCTTGCCCACCTGCAGGGCCTTTCTGTCTCGTCCTAACAGAATCAGCCGACTTATGTTTTACTCACGTTCTTTCATCTCTCTGGTGCTTCCTTGTCCCCTTCCCAACACGGTCCCATCTGTGTCCTGGCCATCTTTGTAAGTAGGTGGTGGGATGGGAGGCAAATACTACTGTAAATTAGAAAGGGCCAAGGGCTGAGGCCTGAGTTTGTTTCTGGGTTCTATGTTCATGGCAACATCATTTGTCTTCCGTGAATCCTCTGTGTCATCTTCAAAAATCCATCTCACTAAACCTCATAAGGACCGAGCAAAATGGTGCCAGCCGAAGGTGTTTGCTTTGTACATGTTGCTGGTAAGGTCCCTGCCACTTGATCACAGTGCTAAATTGAATAGTTTTATGTATGAAATGTGTTTGTAAAAATCTATGATGCTCAACATTGTGTCCGATGAGATAGTCCAGACACAAAGGACAGTTGATTCTGTTGTGGGACCCATGTCGGTCAGTGGGTGGAGAGTTGATAGGTATGGGGTGGGAGTTGTTACTTAATGAGTATGAAGTTTGCGTCTGATGTAATGATGATTGTACAACTTCCTGAATGCCTTTGATGCACTGAACTCCGCACTGAAACATGACTGAAATGGGAATAAACAAATGAAAACTGAGAAAAACGTTCCTTGTAGTACTGTTCACATCAAGTGATGGGTGATACAGTCCCCATGCACCTTGACAGACTGTAGAATGTACACACAGTGGAAGATTCAGCCATACAAAGGAAAAAGGCACCGAGACCTCCTAAAATCTAAATGAACCCTCAAAATATGCTAAGTGAGAGAAGCCAGAGACAGAGGTTAACTGTTCCATGTATATAGAATATTCAGAATAGTTGAATCAGTAAAAACCGAAAGAGTATTTCTGTTTGCTAGGGCTAAGTGGAGGCAGGGTAGGAACTCCTTAGTGGATGTGAACTTTTATTTTGATCTGACAAAATGTATTAGAGCTTTGTAGAGGCACAAGATGAATGTCAAGGATTGTTCTTTTGTAAATTTTGGTTTTTAAAATTTTTCTCCCATACCTCCCCTACTGCTTCCTCTTCCAGCGCCCCCCCCCCCCCCCAAGGCAAGGAATTCCAAGGTGAGTCAATTCGGTCTGAATTGAGGTAAGAACAAGTCTCTCACCCAAGTATCAAGGCAGAGAAAAGTGTTTTCCCACTAGGCACCGGCTCCGAGGAGCCAGTTCATGGACCTGGGAAAGACTTTGGTCTTATTGCCAAGAGGTTTCAGAAACTGCTCAGGCCCTTTGACTGTCATCTACATCCAGGGGGTCTGCCAACAACATGTAACTTCCTACTGATGGGCCTCCCCATCATGATCCTGATCCCTTCACTCATGTAACTCTCTCCTCCCTCTCTTTAGCTGGACCAGTAGCTCAGCTGGTGTTTAGTTATGGATCTCTAAATCTGCCTCCATCAGCTGTTGGATGAAGGTTGTATAATGGTAGTTAGGGTGGTTATCTATATGATAATAGGGAGAGGCCAGTTTAGGTACCCTCTTCACTATCTGTTAGAGTCCTAGCTGGGCTCATCCTGTGGGTTCTTGGATGTTCCCTAATATCAGGTTTCTCTCTAATCCCACAATGGCTCCCTCCATCAGGATAAGGGATTGTCCATTTTAAGACAGTTAATTTGTGCTGTTTGACATTTCCTTCAGTTTTACTCCTGCTCTGGTATTTATACCATTGGGTGAAAAAGATCTGGAGGTCATGCTGGCCATAAACTTAGTTTCAGTTTAGTTGCTTATTTTGTTGTCAAAGAAGTTAATGTGATTATACATTGACTGGCCTTTTTACTCTGTGTTTGGAGTGAAGAAGGTTCAGAAGAATATACTGAGAAATTTGTCTTTTCATAAGAAATTTATCTTTTACATAAGAGTGTATTTACCTATAAAGGCACTTATATTGTGCTCTGCTTCCCTGTGAGGACCTCAATAACCTTTTAGCTTTTCATTTAGGGCCTGATAATGGTGATCAGAATAAATTTTCAAACCATGGATTCTAAATATATGGTGTTCACTAACACCATTTTTTGATGTTCAAAGAAAAGAAAATAATGTTCTGAGTAAGCCCCTGCCCAGCCCCCACAAACAAATACAGACAAACAGTCGGTGTAAACATTGACACTGTTAGTTTCTAGAGTAAGCAAATATAAAAGGTTCTGGTAAGGAATGTACATCAGAGAGGGAAAATCTCTGTTTTGGAGCCAAGGACCTGTTTGCCTCCATCACTTCAAGATAGTGGCAATCAGTGCTGCTGAGTGTTGGCTAACCAGCAGGGAACCAGCAGGATTTCTGCTATAGAAACAGAAACAGCAACTCCCAAGAATAGCTTGAGAAGATCCTTCAGAAAAACGTTTGGGGGAACTCCTAATTTCTGTCTGCTTTCTCTGGTTGACTCCTGATGTGAAATGAATCGGTACAAGGACTATGATAACTTTATTCTAGGAGGTGAATGGCTGGACACTTCTCCTGTGATGCTGTACAGATAAAAGAGCATCTGGTCTTTCTACTTTCTACTGTGTAGTTGAGGCTGAGGCAAGAGTACGTTAGTGCCACTATCTCTCACGTAGACAGACCTAAGAGACTCACTAATCATCCAAATGTGGCATCCAGAAAGCTGTTAGGGTACACAGCCCATGCACAGAAATCAACAGCATATTTCGATGTTGGACATGACCATGAAATCTGAAAAATTCAAGTCTTTGCAATAGCATCAAAAAACTAAGAATACATTGAACAAAAGAAACACAAAACTACATGGAAACTAGAAATTACTACTGGAAGCAATCAAAGAAGATATAGTGGAATGGAAATAAATATTGTGTTTTTGGATCAGAAAACAATAATGTAACAGTGTTTCCCACACCACTCTACGGAGTTAGCACAGTCATCTCTGGGCTGCCAGGTGCCACTTTTTGTAGAAATTGGTAAAATCGACCCTAAACTTTCTTTTAAAAATACTTTAAATATGTATATAAGTATGTTGGTATGTGAATGTGCTTGTGGATACACACCCATTTCATCCCCCTGGAATTGGAGTTACAGGTTGTAAAATGTCTGTTGTGGACACTGGTAATCAAAGTCAGGTCCTCTGGAAGAGTAATAGGCATGCTTAACCACTGAGCCATCTCTCCAGCCTCATCCTAAACTTTCTATGCAAATATAAAAAAATTGAGAATAACAAAAATGCTGTGAAAAAGGACAGTGATAGAGAATATACACTTCCTTGTGGTGATATATTGTATATTTAATAAAAATATCTTGAATATCTGAGGACAGAGCCACCACAGAGCTAAGCCATGAATCAGGGAGTGGTGACCCACACTTTTAGTCCCATCACACTGGAGGCTGAGATCCTTTGGATCTCTGTGAGCTCAAGGTTTAACAGAGCCAGGTAGTTGTAGCACATACCCTTGATCCTAGCTCTAGGAAAGCTGAATCAGGAAGTAAGATGGAGAAAAGGCAGAGAAGGAAAAGGGAGGTGTTCAGCTTTCCCTGCAACTTCCCTTGTCAGCAGAAGACAGAGAAGCTTGAGGTGGAAGGTTCATGGAGACAGGCCTGAGGAGTTGGCTGGGTGAGAACTGGCTGTGGATTGTTTCTCTATCTCTCTGATATTCTAGCTTTTCCCCAATATCTGGATCCTGGTTTTTATTATAATACCAAATAAAATTTGTGTAATACTCAATATCAGAAACTATGAAACCATAGTAATCCAGGCAGTGTGATCTTGGCACAGGTGAGGTTAACTGAGGAAAATTGCTACCCTCCATGTGGGTTTTGAGAATTGAAGATCCTTTGTAGTAGCGGCCAGTTCTCTTAACTGTTGCCATCTCTTTAGCTCATATAAACATTTTTTTAAAAGTATCAAGGCTCTCTGAAAGAAGATTATGTGACATTTTCAACAAAAGTTCGTAGAAAGCCATGTCTATACAAAGCAGGATGTCTTTAGACCTTTGCCTCACAATTTGATCACAGACCGTAGAAGAAAAGAAAACTAATTTGCCTGGCTGTGGATTAAACAATTTATATCTAACATCGATAGCATAAAAGATGAAAGAAGAAAGAACTGAAATAGAATTTTTGCTTCTTTAGTCACTGGGCAAAGAAACTGCCCTTGCCAAAACTGCTGACAGAATGCTGCCCGAATTAGACAAGCAGGAGACAAAAGAAGGTAACTGCTGAACTTTTCCAAGACAAGGTGGGACAGTCCTTCAAAATTCCTGTTTCACAGAAAAGTCTGTCAGATATTCTAGGCCTGTAGGCCAAAGATGGGTGTCTCAACATTGCAGAGGAACCCTGTGGTCACTGTTCAGGCAGCCAGATGTTTCTGTCATTTCATAGTTTTGGAAGTTGCTTGATCTGCACTTCCTGTTTACTCAAGTAATATTATATTCTTCTTGGGTCTTTGATGAAGACAAGATAGTTGTAGTTACAGTTTTCTTTGTTACCAAATTCAGAAAAGAAACTCACAAAAAAGTATCAAATGTATAAGGCTGAGAGACATAAAAGTTTAAAGTGTTTATTTAAAAAATGTTTTCAGGTTGAAAATGATGGTTTTAAGATGATAATACAAGTTCTAATAGAAAATACTTCAGATATAAAACTTTAAATTCATCAAGATAAGGTAGAGTATTTTCTCTGAATATGCCAAATACAAATTGATTGTGATTGTAATTCTTACCTGGTAATTGTTCTTATTATTTATAGTTTTATTATGTTAGAGTTAAAACCTTTCCCGTTTATTTAGACAAAAAGGGAGAAATGCTTCAAAATATTCCTTTACACTGTGTGAAGATGTGTCACTGTGATTGGTCTGATAAAGAGCTGAATGGCCAATAGATAGGAAGAGGTAAGGTGAGACTTCTGGGGATAGTGAGGATTCAGAGGAAGAAAGATGGGGTCCCAAGCCAGACCCAGAGAACACAGCACGAGCACTATGGAGAGATGAAGTAATAAGCCATATGACAAAACTTAGATTAGAATAAATGAGTTAATTTAAGTTATAAGAGCTAGAGGGACAAGCCTAAGCTGAGGCCAAGCTTTCCTAATAAGTCTTAATGTTTTTTTTGGAAGCTGGTGGTACAGAGAAAGACTTATTACTTATTCATCAGGCTTGCCTACAGCCGTATGTTATGGAGGCATTTTCTTAGTTGAGGCTCCCTCCTCTCTGATGACTTTAGCTTGTAAAATTGACATAAAACCAGTCAGCACAGATCGTGTCTCAAACAAACTACAAAAAATCTAAACAAACAAAACAAAAACCAAAATAAGCAACCACAAAACAAAACAAAAAAATCCCCCAGAGAATGTATAGCTCATACATTGGGAACATGCATTTTTGCAATTCACATTCCACATATTTATGAGAAATTCTTACAGCTTGGTGAACAGACAATCTAAGTAAAAGTGGGCAAGTAGATTGAATAGAGATTTCTCTAAGATCATGAAAAGATGATCAATGTGATTACTCATTGGAGATATGCAATGAAAGCCACAATGAATACCACAGTGCACCCACTCTTAGTGGCTTATGAAAAATGACAGGTAAAGCAAGCGTTGGCAAGGATGTACAAGATTTAGAATCCTATTCATTGCCTCTTGGAATGTTAAAACCATATGGTCTTATTGGAAAGTATTCTAGGAATTCTGAAAAATGTTTAGCACAGTCATGGCATGACTCAGTCTTAAGTATATGCAGTAGGAATGAATACAGACCCATCAAACAACTTTGTGAATATTCATAATAATGTCTATGCTGGATAGTTTCTGTTCAACTTGACATAAACTAAGGTCATTAGAGAAGAGGGAATCTCAGCTGAGGAATTGGTTTTGTCAGAGGCTAGCTAGCATGCTTGCCTAGTATGTGAAGGTCCTATATTCCATCGACAACACCATAAAATGAGTGTGTGTGTGGAAGCACACAACATATAATAGTATGAGCTTTCAATGGCCAAGCAAATTGTCTTGGGTGATAATTTATTTATTTTTTCCATACTAACTTAACTAGGGAGAACATTGGTACAAACAGCTAAATTTGTTCAATTTATTTACAATTGTGTATTGTCTCAGCTCTCCAGGAGAGGACTCATACTCTACTCCTTCAAAGTGGACAGTCTTCCTCCCAAAGGGAAGAGAACAGCTTTAATTAGGGACAAACACTTTCCTGGTGATTCCAGCATATTGAAGTGAGCATCAACAGTGCCTAGTCATGTTGAAAGAATGTGCCTTTGAAATGTGATGAAAATTTCATTTTATATTTGTAGGCTTCTCCAAAATCCACATCTCCAGCTTAAACTTAAAAAAATCAGAAAAATCTCTGCTTTTGTCTCTATTCATTGCTAGATGACAATTAGAGTGGTCATTTGATCATAGGGGAAGTCCTGTTTAGGCACCCTCTCCACTCTTGCTTGGAGTCCTAGCCAGGGACATCTTGTGGGTTCTTGGAGGTTTCCTTAGCACTAGGTTTCTTTCTAACTCCATAGTGGCTCCTCTATCAAGATATCCATCTCTTTGTTGCTCCCTCTTTGTTGTTCCTCTCACCCAACCATCTCCCTCTCTCATGATTTTTTCCCACCTCTCCTTGTTTGCTCCCTGTTATGATTCCAATTTACTCAGGTGATCTTCTCTATTTTCCCTTCCCAGGGTTCTCTCTGGATGTCTCACTTAAGTTACTCCTGTTACCTAGCTGTTTGGGGGTTGTAGTTTGCAGCCTCGATACTCTTTGCTTTACGTCTAAAATCCACTTATGAGTGAGTACATACCATGCCTATCTCTCTGGACCTGTGTCACATCATGCAGAATGATACTGTCCTAATTCATCCATTTGCCTGAAAATCGAGGCAGAAGCAGAAATCCATAGCTAAGCACCAGGTCAAGCTCCCAGTCCAGCTGGAGAGAGAGAGAGAGAGAGAGAGAGAGAGAGAGAGAGAGAGAGAGAGAGAGAGAGAGAGAGAGAGAGAGAGGAGTGTATATGAGCAAAAGAATCAGGATTATGAGGAGGCTGACCAGAGCTATTGGGAGCTCACTGACTCAGAAATAATATCTGAGGAGGAACTAAACCCTCCAAAGGTAGATGACAGTTTGGGGAGTCTCTTAACAGTAGGATCAGAGTACATTCCTGGTGAATGAACTGACTTCTCAGAGCCCATTCCCTACAGAGGAACACTGAACTCAGCCTTAATACTGGGAGGAGGGATTTGGACTTTAGCTGAATATGCCAGACTGAACTGACCCTCCTTGGGATTCCTTGCCCTCCTTGGGGAATGGATGGGGAAGTGGAGTGGGAGGAGGCTGAGGGAGGGCTAGGAGGAACTGGGAAGAGGGAAGGGAGTGTGAGTAGTGATAGGTATGGGAAAAATTTTTAAATAAAAAATGGAAAATATCAGAAAATCATAATAGAGGCATGCCCTACAAAATACATAGCCACTAATTTTCAGAATTGCCAGTATCATCAAAACAGCTGAAGTCTGAACCAACGGTCATGGTCAAGAGGAGGCCAAGGACACAAACTAACTAAAAACATTATGACTTTTTAGATGAACTAAAGGATATTATGCAAACACTAAGACTATCTGAAATAACTATGTGACCCTAGTAACAGTTTGCTGTATGGTACTGACTCTTGCAAATGTACAATATACAGTGGTAATATATGAAATCAATCACAGCCCCTGATTGGAGGGGAGATAGAGAGAGAAGAGAGAGAGAGGGAGAGAGAGAGAGATAGAAAGAGAGAGAGAGAGTCAGAAAGATGAGTCATATAGATAGGTAGGTAGGTAGGTAGATAGATAAACTGATTGATAGTGAGCCCAAGAAGTTTCTTTTTGGAAGGTTCATCATTACTCTATCTGTGTTCTTATTACAAATGTATAGTATTAGCAACTAGAGATAAAACGTGGTCTTGGAACGATGAATATAATTGAATGAAACCAGAAACTCTATCTCTCTGAAGGTTAGCACTTCAAAAGCAGACAAATTTTTAGCAAAATGTCAAATTAATTAAATGTGAGAAATACGTTTTTTAAATAACCAGAACTGGAGCAACTGAGATGGTTTGAATGAACATGGCCCCCATAGGCTCAGCGGGAGTGGCATCATGAGGAGGTGTGGCCTCGTTGGAGTAGGTGTGGCCTTAGAGAAAGTGTATCACTGGGAGTGGACTTTAGGGTTTTCAGAACTCAAGTCATGCTCAGTGTCATCGACTCTTTCCTGCTGCCTGTGGATTCAGAGGTAGAACTCTCAGCTACCTCAGCAGCACCATGTCATCCTGCCAAGATGATCATGAACTAAACTTCTGAAATGTAAGCCAGCCCCACTTAAATGTTTTCCCTTATAAGAGTTGCTATGGTCATGGTGTCTCTTCATAGCAATAGAAACCCTAACTAAGACAGCAACTGAATACCTCCTGGGGAAAGTTACTTTAATCTCTCTTATTTTTAAAATTAATTTTTTTTTTATTTCTCAGGATAGTTTCACAGGGCAGCTCGGGTTAGCCTTGATCTTGTAGTCCCCCTACCTTGCTTGCCTGAGTGCTGTTACTAAAGGCTTGTGCCCCACACTTAGCTTACCTTACCTCTTGTTTTATTTACCCTTCGCTAAACACTTATTTTTCTAACTTAAGCACTAAACCTATATATAGTGGGATTGTATTCTGTTCTATTGTAAATAATTGTCTCACCTATTGGTTTAATAAAAACACTGATTGGCTGAAGGAAGACAGGAAGTGTGGGCGGGGCTACCAGACTAAGGAAACTCTGGGAACAGGAAGAGCAGAGCAGAGAAGTGAAAGAAGCAGGTGCAGAGGACAACTATGTTGCTCTGAGAATAGGTACCAAGCCACATGGCTGAACAGTATAAGAATCATGGCTTAGTTTAAGAGCAAGAGCTAGCTGGCAATATGCAAGAGCCATAGGCTGATCAGCCTAAAATTAATGTAAGCATCTGTGTGTTTCTGTGGGACTGCGGGTCTGGGGGTCTGTGGGTCTGGACCATAGGCCAGACAGGCCAGAAACTTCATACCATACCTATAAAGTATCTAAGTGTACAGGGGTGTTGTGGGTTAGCCTTAGATATGTGACTTCTCAGCCAAAATTGACTAGGGCTGGGAAACCTGATATGGTCCACTGACTGACCTAATGAGTCCTCAGACAACCTTGCAGGGCATGTGAGATTAACTGACCTCATTTTTGAGATAAGAAACCAAGTTCAGAAAAGTTGTTTGCCTGAGTGATAATGGTGTGTGTGGCAGATGCTGCTGGTGTGAGTGTCATAACTGCAGTGGTCTGTCCTGTGTAGGCTGAGATGCTGCCCGTCTCCACTACATGTTTTGTGTTCATTTCTTTTTCTCACTCTGAACCATCTCTATGACTGCACGAGCCTGAGTGACTTTCCTGTAAGTGCAACCCAGAAGTGTGGTAGAGTTAGTCTTCACAGTGGTGACCTCTCAGGAGGGAGAGAAGAGTGGGTCAGTTTTCCAGCATCCTCCCCTTCAGACAGACATAGTCATGTTCAGCGCAGTGTTTACAGCCATGCCTGGAGTCAGTCTTGCTGGCTGCAGCATGATCTTGATTTTACACCATAAATGGCCATGCTCACTCATGTCTTTCTTCCTGCTTTTGAGATCATTTCTTAGAGACATCACCAGTTCTAGTAAGAGTGTCCAGTCACTCACTGGTCAGATGGCAATGAAGGTGGTGAGTGGGTGGTGACAGCCACTGGCAGGCTGTGTTATGACAGTTTCCAAGAATCACACTTGCATCGAATTGGGATGATGTGGGCAAACCCAGAACAGTTAGATTCTATAGTAGCTTTGAATTTGACGAGCTGGGACAAATGTATTTTTATGTATTGACCTGTATCCAAAAGTTGGCTTCTTTTTAATAATTGTCTCAGAAACCCTGAAGAAAAAGATTTCAGGCAAGACCAGTCAATTACTGGGACATGCCAGGAAGCCAGAGAGGTTCCAAGGCCTAACTAGTGTCATGTGCCAGAGACTGTGTTTAAAATAAAACTCATACTGCAAGCTTGATAGTGGCAGGACTACGAAATGATAATTTGCAAGTCACTCATGCTAAAGCCAGACCATGAAATAAAGGAGTCCCTTGGATACAGCAGAGTCAGCAATGTGAACCTTCAGATTATCCAGAATCTCCGAGGCTAGCAGAAAAAGCTCTCTCCTGCCAGAGGACAGCTGGCCTTTGGAAAACAACTTATCTGAGATAGTTTCTTCTTCCTATAGTTTTATCCTCCTAAGAGAACCTACTGTTCTTATCTCTCATTGCCTGAAGAGCAGAGGTTCTTAACATGTGAGTTGCCACCATTGGGAAAAATACCCATTTTGGATGGTCTTAGGAACAGAGACATCACTTAGTAGCAAAATTTCAGTTATAAAGTAGCAGTAAAATAAATTTATGGTTGGGGCTTCATAAGACCATTAGAAATATGTGTTTTCCAACCGTCACAATCCACAGGTTGAGAACCACTGCTTTAGACCAATAATTAGAAAAAGTCTTACTATACATCTCAGCAGGGAAAGTCAGTGTCTATCCTTGGAGGAAACAGGCTAGTCACTCAATTTAGAAGACCTGGGCAATGCATACTTGTATGATGGCCTGGGAAATACTTGTGGAAACTGTATTTTTAAAACGCATTTGTTTTGTCTGCATTTATGTCTGTATATTACACACACAGAATCCATAGAGGCCAGCTTTTGAATATCTGGGACTGGAGTTACAGACCACTATTAACCATCATGTGCATGTGCAGAATTGAACCTGGATCCTCTAGAAATAAAAGCCAGTATCCTTAACTGTTGAGCCATCTCTCCAATCCCATATGAGAACAATCTCAAAGGTGTTAGATGGAGAACAGAATATCACTGGCACAGAAATATTCTCTTTCAAATCAGGATTGAATACCTTGGAAGAATGCCTAGGAATGGTATGGTATACATGCTCATTGGTTCCCCCATCTCCTCCTTCCCTCCCTTCCTCCCTCCCTCCCTCCCTCTGCATCTGTGAACTTGCAGCTACATCTGCACATGTGGAGGCTGAAGCGGCATCTATGGTGCTATCCTCAGGAACATTGTCTACCTCCTTTGTGAAAGGTCTTTCATTGAAGTCACCAATTAAGCCAGACTGGCTGACTAGCTTCAGAGATCTCTTTTCTGTGTCTCTCCAGTTCTGGGATTGCAAGCACAAGCCACCACACTCCACACTTCCATGGACTCTGAGGACTGAACTTGTGCTTATAAGTCAAACATTTTTACTGACTGAGCCATTCCCCTTTAACCTCTCTTTCAATTTTTAATGTGAAGATTATAACTTGTGCATCTAGATTTGTGCCCTTTGAGACTGTGGGGAGTTCTTTACTAGGGCCCTTAATCTGCAATCGTTTATCGCGCCTTGAACTAAATTCAAGGGAAGATGTACTTAAGGAAGAGCAAGTATTTCAATTCTCCTCTGGAAGGTCGCGTGCATTCGCAAATGATCTAAACACACTCTCAAAACACAAGCATAATTGTCATAGATGCCTAATTTAATGTTCCAGCTCAATATTCTGTGGTCGTAGAGCTATCAGTGGTTCGGAGTCTCAACTGAGCCAGAATTGATCTTTGGTGTGAGAATTCAGTACCTCAAAGAGTTATTGAGTTCTGTCAGAGTGGAAGGCTGCTGTTTCCTGGGTGAGGTACACCTCTTGCGTTAGCTACATTACAGAACCAGTTAAGGTAGTCATGGTATTTTAAATAACTTTATTCTTAAATTTAACAAGCTCTTATTAGAAATGCTTTGGTATCAACACAATAAAAATATACTGCTTCCCCCGACCCACCGAGTCATGTCAAGTAACTGGAAAACTTAGCATTTGTTTTTCCCAGCTTTTGGGGGATATTTCCCCCCAAACAAAGACTACTGTTTATTTATGTGGCTTACTATGGGTATAATTATATATAGTTTTGGACTTTAGGAAAAGAAAATAAAAGTATTCAGAAGAGAAAATTTCAGGCATTTCTTGGCTTCTTTTCCGAGAGTTTTTCCAGTGGGCACACCAGCTCTCAGATTATCTTTTTCCCAAGCTTTGCCATTCTTATCCGTAAAGCTGTAAATTAAAGTTAAAAAAAGCAAGTTATAGAGGAATCATAGATTTTACTCTAAATGACCATTTCATAGAGAGCAGGAAAGTAGAGAACATACCTCAGATGGTTTTATCCAACAGCAGGAGCATTGTTTTAGTAGCATAAAAAGATAGTAGAAATAATGAGCTATGGTTAACTTAGGGCAGGAGTAGGTTGAGGATTAGAAGGAACCCATGTCTACACAGTTCCGAAAATGAGCAGAGCAAACACAGCACAGGTGGATGTTACATATTTTCACCATCAGCTTAGACATATATTCCTTTAAGTAAATTTTGTGCATTTCCTTCACTATAAACCATCGAACAAAAAGGATACTAATATTTAAACTATATTTAGATATTAGACCTTTAAAAAAATCTCACTAGCTTTGTTGTCCAAAGGCTCTCTGACCTTTGGATATGCAATGACAAGAGTCAATTTATATATGAAACATGTGAACTAACAAGCATTAAAATGTAATTATGCTTTCCAGTGGCAGGTGTATCTTTGAGTATGTTCTACTGCTGATGAAATATTGGCTGTAGAAAAGATTTTTAAAAATGTAGGTGTGGAATTTATAATACTCCTTTGGTGTTCTGGTATCATGCCTTAATATTTGGGGTCTTTGAGTATAGCTGCCTCAGTCATGTTCCAAAAGTTGAAAGATACTTTCAAGGCACTGAGAAAATGATTATATTAATTACATAATATCACATTCAGGTGTAGAATGGCCCAAGAAGCAGTCATTTAACCAATTGCACAAATTTGTTATAATAAAACAATATATGGAAAGACTTTTTTCCTTCTCTATGTCACACATTATTGCCTATTAACCACAGAAATGATTCTATCTTCAAAAGGCTTTTTACAAGAATCTAAGAAGGGATGGGGGCCTGCTACTGCCATGAGGTCATGTTTCACTGCCATCTACCTCTGTGAGATAGTTTAATTTCAAGGAAGGTAAAAGCATTGTTTTTCCCTTGAAAGTGAAGAGATCACATCTAACAGCAAGACCAAGAATGTTCCTTTGACTTCAGGATGTGCTGAGAGAATTTCCTTTGCTCATTCAGCAGGATGAGCTCTGTTCCTGGGAGCTGCTGGGTGATGGCTTCTGAGGAGCAGCCTGCAGTCCCACAGCAGAACAGGCCGGAGGTAAGGCTTCATGAAGGGCTGCTCTTGGGTTTTGTGGACCCTTGCATTGCCAGTGCGGGAGAGAGCAGGGATAAGGGATTGTTTAAAGATCTGTATTAAGGTGCCGACAAAACGCCCTATAACTGCGCTGCATCTCGAGAGTCTGTAAATAGAGCCCACCCTGTGTCCCAGGACGTGCAGTGAAGTTAGCTAACGGCATTCCTTCTTCCAGCCCTGTGGCAATGGCCCTATTCAGCTGGGCATGTGGAGAGAGAGGATGCCCATGCAATGCAAGGAGCAGCTCCCCAAATATCAGTTCTCTTGACCTCTCTTTTCCGCTCTTCTCTGAGCCCAGTCATGTTTCCCTACAACCACCCGGACAGATAGCTTTAGTTGCTTAAACTCGGTGGAAGAGAGATTCATGTTTCACCCTCAGCCTTCATTGACCTTACTGGCCCTTTCAGAATCAATGGTGTGTGAGTGCTGCAGGGCTAAGGTTTTCCAGCTCTTCACCCTAACCACTGATAGCTCTACGACCACAGAATATTGAGCTGGAACAAGAGTAGGTTTGTGAGGTCTACTGAAGAAAGCCAACTGTCTGGTTGTTTGTGGGGGTAGTAGTGGGATCTCAAGGAAAGCCCGTGGAGGTCACACAGTAGTGGGCGTGTCCATATCATATCAAGCAGATAGACAGATGACCTGTCGTGTTTTCCAGTGTTCAAAGTTTTACTAAAATATATTGTCTTTAAACTGTTCACACTGGTCTAGTTTTTACCTTCCTTCTACATACAGGTTTTCAAGTTAAAAATTGTGTATGTGTGTGTGTGTGTGTGTGTGTGTGTGTGTGTGTGTGTGTGTGTGCATGCATGCATGTGTTTGTGTGATATAAGTACTAGCATGACAGGAGGCCAAAGCAGGATATCAGGTGTCCCCCTCTGTCACTCCATGACTTTTTGCCTTGGGACAAGGTCTCTCTCTGAACCAAAAGCCCATAGTTTTGGCTAGGCTTGGTGGGGAGCAAGGTCCTGAGACCTGCCTGTCTTTGTTCCTGCAACGGTGGGGTTACAGGCATGCACACCCCTGACTGGCTTTTTATATGGGCGGATGGACTCAAACTGTCCTTATTTTATAGACACTTACCCACTGAGCTGTCTTCCCCATCTCTACAGATTGATTTTGAGATAAGATTTTGATAACTATAACAAGCGAAAAGAGACAATTCTTATTGTATCTACCAGTATTTACTAAAATATTTGTACTTTAATAAAGTAATTGACTTAAGCTGTGGGTTTAATAGCTGAAAGTTAGCATCTTTCTCTCTGTGTTTGTATGTGTGTGCAATATTGAAAGCACAATATAAAATGTACTTATGAAACTGAAGTACATGTGTAGCTGTGTTCTTAATGTACATATATAGTCTATGAAAGCATGATATGATGGACTTATTTTTTAAAAACTCATCCATACTAAACACCTCCACTCCGATCCATGTGATAAAGCAATGAAGCTTAAGGAATTTGGAGCATTCTCTTTACAAGATACTTAGTTTGATAGTACAAGACTTTGTATTGTTACTTTGTAATAGGTTTTCCTGTTTTCATAATTTTAGTTCAGTAGCAAGGTTAGTGTTGTCTGGAAATGTTAGTCA
Organism: Phyllotis vaccarum; assembly: GCA_033318265.1. Taxonomy (NCBI): domain Eukaryota; kingdom Metazoa; phylum Chordata; class Mammalia; order Rodentia; family Cricetidae; genus Phyllotis; species Phyllotis vaccarum. The sequence goes on along the minus strand of JARWLC010000015.1, from coordinate 42,050,085 downwards.
TTTCCTGTCATTTTTCTTGGGGTAAATGTTAATGTGACTAGGGGAGATGGAGTGTTTGCGGGGAGCTGGCTAATATCCAAGATCAAAAAGGGAGTTTTTGTTTTTTACAGTGGTTCACATCTATGCAACCGATGGTAAAATAGGGCGTTCCTTTTCTCTATGCCTCCTGCATTGTTTTAAGAATGAATTTCAAAGGAAACATTTAACCCCAAACAAAGCTCTTATAGAAAGAAACTTAGTATGTGCAGCCTTCCATTGTGGGGGAACATTACTCCGGAGTCTGAGGGAGATGCATGAGTGAACATTTTTCATGAGGATAGAAATTCTCCCGAAGACTAAATTTACAATGAGTTCACCTAACTCAAGGACCTGAAAGAATGGAAAACTGTCCCCATTATGGTATTAGCGACACAAGATTGGCCTTACGGTTTGATGAGGAAGAAACATCTTGAATTTATAGGTTCTGCCACATTTCTATAAAACTATCAGGTTATACTCAGGCTGTCTGCTACTGAGTAGTTATTGCTTTCTAATGATCATTTTCAATTAATATCATTTAAAATTACTTTTCATTTCTAACATTAGGAACCTTTGCACTTATATTATTTGACTTAGAGTTTGTTCAGTTGTTCTAATTGCTTTTGTCAGATCCTTATTTATTTTGCCATGAATGATAGTTATTTGCTATATATGAGTGATTAGCAAGGAGTTTAAAATTGAGGAGCTGTCAGTTTGTAGAAAAGTGTTACAGTTACTTTTCATTCAATGCTAAGATAGCTAAAGAGATACAAAGCCATACAAATTCATAGAGAATGAGAAATGTATCTATATAGAAAATAGAAAAAATAAATATGCTAAGTTGGAGTAGGTTATGAAAAGTTGAGTCAAAGATAATGTAAGATAATATGGCGTCTATGTTTAAAGTGTAGACAGTTAAAGAAACAAAGTTAATAGAACTGTAAAATATAGAGAAAGGAGATATAGTAGTGTAATAAAATGAGAAGAAAATAGCATGTTTCTTCCATTTTCTTGCAAAATTAAGGCTACTTGTTAACTTATGAGTGAAGTGTAAGTCACAGGGAGGCACAGGTAAGTAGTTATCATTGGATTCTGCTGGAAAAAAGTCTGCTTCTGATGATCAGGACATTAATTAGCAAGCCCAGTTAACCACATATGGTATTGCTCCCTCATAGAAGACACATTCCCAGTAACTAAGGTCAGACAATGTAATACTGAAGATGGTGTTTCCACTTTTGTTATTTTTTGAAGTGGCTTCCTTTGCTCTGATGATAATAATTCAGGTCAGCGTTAATAAAAGCTGTCAGTGTGTATTAGCTTATGAGGTGGTCATAGAAGCTGAAAGTTAGAACGTTCATTAACACAGAGAAGACTGTCACAGTAGCAAACAGCAGCGGCATGCCCTGGCATCTTTATTACCTGTTAAGGATGGATCCTCGGTCCCATCTCCGGCCATTGAGGCACCCAGGGGAGAGTGGCGAGCCGGACTGCCTAAGCGTTCCTCTTGCTCTCTCAGGGATATGGAATTTTTATGGGGAGATTTGTGGTTTGTGTTTTCATGAGGACTAACTTCCGATCTCTGTCTTGGAAGTGGGGTTGGCTTGCTTGGCTGGTAACCCTGACTACCGGGAGCTATGGGATGGTAGGATGGCTTCTCAGCTTGCCCTTCATCCTCCTCCCCCTCATCATCAATCACGACCAGCTCAGCGTGGATAACTCCATCGTACCCTGTCAAAAGCTTTTTTTCTTCTTCACTATCATCTGCCTGCTGATATCCCATGAAAATCATTGTTACAGGTTCTGTGTCATCCATATGAGAAGGCAGAGAATGAACGATGTTGTATCTTACATCTTCAGTCTCCTCCTGGAAAGTGGGTGAAGAACACTGGGGTACTGACTTCTCAGGGCTTGCTCTGCAGGGGCTCAGTCCTGTCCTTGAAGAAATCTCATGTTCATTCTGCCTGATGTTCGATTCTTCCCTAGGAGTCACCATCCTCTTCTGCTGGGTATGGACTAGCTCTTTTGCCTGCTGAACCATTGACCGGGGCTGAGGTGTTGGCCTAGTAGGGCTGGTGTGAGAGTGACCATTGCCTCTCCCCTCTGAAAGCTCATTGTTCATATTGTGCATGGGTTCATTTGCATGGTTGCCTAGCCCATTAGCTTTCATCATTATCCTTTCTTGAAAGTTTGGTCCAGGGCTTGCTCTTTCTCTGTGTGGGGTCATAGGCCTGCAAAATGGATTGGCATACACGGGCTCATGGTACTCTGTGGGTGACTTAGAATTCCTCTCCGAGGCTTGTCTTAGGAGATCCTCCACTTCAACAGGTGCGAGGCCATCAGTGCCATTGTAGGTTGGGTTCTGATTGGAGCTAACTGCGTAGACTGACTTCTGCCCATCATCGTACACCTTTATTCCTGTACTTTTAAAGTCATCTGATGGGAGGGGTATTGAAGACAGAACAACACTTTCTCCAGTCTTCAAATCTTTTTCAACTTTAATTTCCATGGCATACAAAGCTGTTAAAAGGCACATTTAATACAAGATTTAGCACCTGATTTCTCTGATAAGTTAGTTTCCCTTTACACCCTTTTATGGTCTTTTATATGACATTTAGAAAGATTTAACCAAGCAGTGGTGGTGCACACCTTTAATCACAGCACTTGGAAGGCAGAGACAGGTGAATCTCTGTGAGTTCAGGGCCAGCCTGGCCTATAGAATGAGTTCCAGGACAGGCAGGGCTACAAAGAGAAACCCTGTCTCAAACAAAGCAAAGCAACAAAACCCCTTCTGATTTGGATGTTGAAGAAATGGCTCCACAAGAAGGCCAGAGTTACATTCCTAGCATGCTTGTAGAAGGCTCACAACCTCCTATAACTCCATCACCAGGGGACCTGATGCCCTCCAGCCCCTGCATGGATCCAAAGGCACACATACATACACATAAAAATACACCTGTAATTTCCCCCTTGGTTTTACCAAATCAGTTCTCTAACAGCCAACCATGTAGCAGCATGGTATCTTAGGAAGTGTAGAATTTTAGAAAAATAATTTGGAGGAGAAAGAGAAACGGATCCACGTAGCTGGATTACAGGGAACCAAAGATATTCTTTCCCAGTTAATAAAAGTGACCAGCCAGACTTAGACCCTTTCATTTACTTATTAAGAAGAATTTCTATCTTCTTTTCTTTGGAAGAACAGTCACACTGTGGGCTTCAGGTGAAGGTAAAACACCTAGCAGTGGAATTGGTTGTTAATCCTAATGCAAACTCAGCTCATCCTGAAACTGTAGTATTCTAAAATTGTCACAGTATGAAGACTGTTTAGACATGTCACTGTACCCAAAGAAGTTGGAAGCCTAGAGTCCCATCTCTCTCTCTTAAATTTTATGTGTGTAGGATGTTTTGCCTGCATGTGTGTCTGCGTATCATGTATGTGCCTGGTGCTCAAGGTCACCAGAAATGGGCACCAGACCACCTGTAACTGGAGCTGTAGATGTGGCTGCCATGTGGCTGCTGGGTATTGAACCTAGGTCCTCTGCAAGAGCATCAGGTGCTCTTAACCTCTGAGCCTTCTCTCAGGCCACCTCCCTTTTATCCTCCTGATTTAACACCACTTTCAAGCAGATGAAAGGCTTAAAATAGAGCAATAGCAACTGTCCTGAGGCAACTGAACTGGGGTGACTGGTGAATGGTGGCGGGGGGGAGTGGTGGTGGCTGAAGTCAGTCTCAGAACCCAGGAAAGAACCCATGGATGGAATTTTAACAAGTGAGGGAGCAACATTTATTTATTTATTTATTTTTCAGAATTTGATTGTGGCAGTGCTTGCTTTTGGTATGTCTTCATATTTTCCTTTAGCTCATCTTATATTTCTTGTGTTCTCTGTTGCCTCATATGTTGTGTGGCTTTTCCCTGGGTACCCAATTAAACCCGCACAATCCCTGCTTATCTTTTTCCTGCCTCACATTTCTACCTCTTTCTTCTGTATTGTACTCCAAAATGCTTAATACAGTGAATGCCTACCATGAACCTAAGTGAGCTCAGTGTACAGTAGCTATTCATTAAGTATCTGTTGCATGGAGAAGTGACTGCTACCTGCAGACAGAGAATAGCTTCTTCTTCAATTCTAAAATTCAAAGTTTTCCTTGTTGGCCAAACCTTCATTTCCCAGGGGCTTTAAAGTATTAGATCTATGAAAATCATTATCCCATGAAGATAAATAATGTCTGACCTTTTCAAGGGGACATTTTCACTTTAAAATATTTTAGTAACTCGATACCTACTGGATGAAATTTTTGAGCAGAGAAGTATTAAAACGTTTCTTGCCTGTTTCGGGCCTTATCTTACTGGTTCCTGCCTTATTTGGGAAGGGATTAAAGTGCATGGAGTAAATACTTCACCCTCCTTATCACTAACTGTGCAAACTCTGAGAACTGTTCCATAGCCTTGGGGATGTAGTAAAATGGACCTTCGCCTAAACTGGAAACACAAGCAAGCTGTGAAGGCTTAATGTAGAATCTGAAATTGACGGGCCAGGGGCATCTCTCAGTGGGCAAAAATCTGCTACCTAAAGACTTTAGTTCAATGCCTGGAACCAACATTTACAAAGGCAGATGTGATGGTGTGCACCTGTCCGTAGGTGAGGCAGGAGAACTGGCCTGAAATCCACGTGTCAGCTAGCTAGCAGTATGCTGTATGTTGGCAGACACAAGAGGCATCCTGCCTCAGACAAGAAAGGAAGAGAGAACTGACCCCTGAAAATTGTCATCTGACTTCTATGTGAATGTTGTGTTTGCACATACATACTCTCTCCCACACATTGTACATACATGCACTAATTTTAGAAGAAACCTAAAATCGAGAACATGCCATCAAATGCAGCTTCTGGAATACCTTTCCTATTTTGTTCATCATCTTGCCCTTCATTTCTTCCCTTTCTTAGTCTGGAAGGCACGTAGGAACTTGGGAGGTCAGGGATGTTAGCATAGATCTCCTCAATGGACTCTGGAAAGTTGATATAAATTCAAAATACATGTAAGATATTTCTAATAGTGAAACAAGGCCAGCAATCTTATGAAAATTATCTTTGACATGAAATAGGTTGCTTAGGAACATACCTTCTGGAATTTCTTCCTTTTCCACCTTCACAGACTGTAAGATAAAAGATTTCCATGATGAACTTAGTCTACACAATAAAAATCTCAATCTAGCAATGCTTTGAGGAAATAGAATTTGTGGATTCCTTTGAGAGGGAACCGTTGTGTGAAACTGAGTTACACTCACTCTTATTACATCCTCTGTCGTTCTCTCAATCGACCTGAGCTTCCTGAGAATCGCCTCTTCATTGGCTGAGATTTGCAGCTCAGCCTTTTCAAGATCTCGGATCTCTTTTTCAAGCCTGACAACAAAAAGGATACGCTTCTTAATGCTTCGTGTGATATATATCTTCAGGGACCACAAATGCATCTTTCTCACATGCAGACTTAGGAACCAGACATATTCCAAGCATGTAGCATCCCACTGAGCATCACAGAAATGGACAAAATGCCACTTCTGTTACAGAGACTACATTTCAATAGTGAATGGGGGCTGGGGGGCAGGGAGGCAGGGGGCAGGCAGGATAAATATACCCTGATAACACATGAGGGGATCAGATGAAGAAACACGTTTGAAAATGGACTGTTACACGTACACTGATTCGTAAGCAGCATTCAGATGAACTCCAGGACGTGTCATTGCGAACTTTTCTCTGCGTGATGCCATGAACCCTGGCAGTTGCAGTTACTAAGGCTGGCCCTTAAGCCAAGAAACACATGTAGCCAGAAACCCTGAACTCTAAAGTCAGCTGCCTCAGAGGATGGCTGATTTGATGTAGCAGCTGGCCCAAGAGATGACAGCTGTGATGCTCATGTCAGCTAATATAACTGTTAGTCCCTTCTTAAAGACGGCTACAGCCCTGGCTACTCCAAAACCTTGGGCCACTGTATCACACCAGTAAAGATCCCAGTAGGTGATTATCTTGGCCATTCTATACATTGCTTTAACTCTGGGTTCTGATATCGATGCTGGCCCTAGTCATCTGTGGGCCGTTTATAGCTGAAGAGATTTTCCTGCACATTGCAGAACTTAAAATGAATTATAATACTCTTTGTTTCTTAGGTGTTGCTAGTAGATTCCTGCCATTAAAAAGTTTCCTTCAGGTCTCTGGTAGCATTTTCCCATCAGCGGGATTATGAATTAGTTGCTGAATTATGAAACGTGTATTGGTCCAGTTTGGTAGGCTGGAAAAATCACTAAAAGAGATAGATTTGGATTCTATAGTCTTTGCTACACATTGTAGTCAATTTCTTAAGCCTCCTCAAAATTCAGGTTTGCAATGTGCATAATGTGAATAACAATGTGTGCCTTGTTTTGTTCTGATGCTAAAGGTGAAGGAAGAAGGGATGATGAGATGGAAGCCAGTGGAACACGGCAGGTGACAGGCACAAGCTTATTCGTGAGAGGATTCTCAAGGATTTCCACCACACATTCTACCGCTGTCTCTTCCCAATATATGTGTTAGACATGGCTATAAAGGGGAGCCTGGGTAGAAAGGAACGGGGTTCAAATGACTACAGCTCCTGAAGTTCAGGACCCAGCCGGGGACTGAAAGAAGTTTAGGCTTGAATTCTGCTTCACCTGCCAGCTTCCTGTGTGACCAGAGAATGATCGCTGAGACTAATCGCTGTCTTCACTCATTTATGTGCCTACATAAAAATGTTTATTTAGCGTCTCCATTGTCCCAGGCATTAATATGATAGTGAAAATGGAGAAGTTGACATTCTACATGAATACACAGGCTGGCAGGGTCGTTCTGTTAAAGACCCGATGCAAAATTTTAGGTTTAATAGTTCACATGTGGTCTGTGTTAGTCATTCATTCATTTCTCCTTTGTTTTTTCTGTGTAACCCTTTAATTTTTATAAATGTGTGTGTGTAAGCCATCTCTATTTTGTGTCCATAAAAATACAGACTGGAGTTAGATGAGTTCTAGGCCATAGTTTGGCAGCCCTTGCATTAACAAGTGTATGTGTGCATGCATGCATGTGTGTGTGTGTGTGTGTGTACACGGATACACATACCGTATATGCATAGATATACATGCAATAAATGTATGTGCATATATGCACAAGCACATGCATATTTATATATGAAGAAAAATATTTTCATGAAAAAAAGCAGGACAATTGGTTACTAGAATTAAAGACACATGGCATCATCCAGTAATGTCTCTTTAAACAAATGTTGTTTGTGAAAATAAATGAGGGTAAAACTTAAAAATATGCTCCCTAGAGAGTGGGGTCCCTAAAAATCTTGAGGTAAGAACAGAAAGAGTAAGGAGAAAAGAACTGGTAAGGGGAGATTATAGGACTTTAAATATTGTGGGCTGGAGGGTCAATTGCCATATCACTCTCAGAAGCTAAGCAGGATCAGGCCTGGTTACTACTTGGATAGGAGACCTCATGAGAGGCAAGCATGGAGACTAGTTAACAGTCTGGATGAAGATGACCTAAGTTAAAGGGGTTGCTGCTACGAGGGTAAGAAATGGTGGGGTTCTAGAACTATTTAGGAGGGAGAGGTTCACATACAGGTGTGTGCTGGGACCACATGAGAAGAACAAAGCCACTGTTAAGACTTGAGTAACTGGAAACTTGCAAATGTAACTATGTAACTATCTGGGAGCTGAAGGCAGGAGGTGGGAGGCTTGGTTAATCTCACAGAGTCAAGCATGGTGTGGAGGTGACAGAGTCTGGGTGTGAAGACATGAATTTGGAAGGCCATATGCATGGGTAAGATTTCCTGGAAAGTAAAAGTGGTAGATACAAACTTCAAACTGAGAGCTACAGGATGGCCTGGAGCATAGAGGGACTTGCTGCCAAGCCCTGTCAACTGAGTTCAGAACAGATTCCTGTGGGCTGTCTTCTGAACCCCACAGGCACACTGAGGCACGTGCAGATTCCCCCACCACTCTCTCACAAGTAAATAAATATACGTTTTAAAAATTATCAAGACTGATAGAGGTCTAGCTAATGTTAAATACTCATCAGGGCTTAACTAAGAAGCTAAAGAAGTAGAGTGCCTAGCAGATGCTGCTTCCTTCCTGTCTCTGCCTCTTCCTGATTTAGTTCTATGTCTGCCTGGCCAGTGTCATCTTGGCGAATTATGACGTGCTCCGGATCAGGTATTGTTTCCCTCTGAAGAGAATGGATAAGGTAATGCTAGATGAACTACATGGATGGTTTTAGAATAATACGATAAGATTATGAGGCCAGAGGCTTGCTAACCCCATCAATGTATTTGCTCATAAATGTTTGTGAAGCTTTTCAAGTCTCAGTGAAAGCCGCATTACTAGGAGGCCTCAGGGAAGTGACACATCATGGTGCTTGTAAAAACTAAACAAAAAAATTATTTTTCCCCCAAGTCCTCATTCCTTGATTTCAACCAGAACAGTAAGGAAATGTCTTGGTGGTGATTATTTAGAAGCTTCTGGTAGGAAGTGCTTATTGACAGAGATTTTTTCCCCCTAGTTTTCACTGAGTACAAAACTCAGTTTTTATCATATTTTGATTTTCCATCTATGTCTCTTATTTATGAGTATTGCCAAGAAGAGATAAATGGAAGAGGTTTGTTTGTGTTTTCTTTTTTTTTTCTCTGAAAGCTTCCTAAAATTTTGGGATGTCTGCTTAGTAGTGGGAATCTAAGGAACAGTGACTGAGAATAAAGAACTAGAATTCTCAGAGTCCCTCCACTTGCTTAGAGCTTAATAGTACCCAAGAACCAGCACCCCCCCTCCCCCGCCCATGTATCAGGGATGGCTGAGAGCAGGCTGGGAAGACACTTAGTCCCTCCTCCATCCCTTGCCACCTGGAGATTAAAGACAGCTTGACTGCTGTCACATTGCGTGTGCCATTCTCGTAGGTAAAGAATAGTTAGTGTTCCTTGCTATGCAGCCTAAGTCTTGTATGACCAGCTTCCTTATCTCAATCAGAGTTGCATAGATTACATATTAACCTAAGCCTCTTGGTTAAAAACCTCTTCTCTTGAAAACTGTTAATGACATTTGTCAATTTGCTTGCTTTGTTGTTAATGTGTGTCATTCACCTGAAAGACAACTTGATCCAGCATCTCCATCTCTTGGCCTCTACTCTCTCACCCTAAAAACCTAACAAGAGAAGGCCAGCAATAGAAAGGGAGGTAGTCACAAAGGAACCCACAGAGACAACCTGGGCTCAAAAAAGCTCAGACACTGGACCGATAGCTAAGGAACTCACCCGGGACTGACCTAGGCCTGCTATGTAGGTGTGACAGTTGTAGCTTGGTCTACTTGTGGGACCCCTAGCAGTGGGAGTGGTGCCTGACCCTGATGCTTTTGTAGGCTGCTGGGAACCTATTCCTCATGCTAAGTTGCCTTACCATGCCTTAATATGAGGGTAGGAGCCTAGTCCTACTTCAAGTTGATATGTCATGCTTTGTTGACACCCATGAGAGGTTTGCCCTTTTCTGAACAGAAACCAGGAAGGAGAGGATTCGGGGTGGGGAGGGTGCAGGAGAAGGGATGGAAGGAGAGGAGAAGGTAATCTGTGGTCGTGATGCGAAACAAATGAATAAACTTAATTAGTTAAAAAAAGAAAGAGAGGTGGTAGTCTGCTCATTGCTATGCTTGATAACATATCAGGAGTTTGAGAACCATTAAGGCATTGCAGTCAGAAGGCAGGAGCTCCTGAATATTTTGAATATCCCTGTTGGAGTGGTTCTCTGGGCTTCCTGGGGATGTTTGCAAAGTCTGGAGATGCGTTTTGGTTGTCATGGTTGGGAGCTGGAGTGCTGCTGGAATCTAGTAAGCAGAGGGGATGTTGCTAAATATCCCACGATGTACAGAACAGCTCTCTTGTTGTGTTCATCATCTTGCCTGATGTTCTAAAATTTTCATCATTGCCTCTTCTCTAATTTTCTCTCTTTCCAATATACATATGTGTGGATCTGTCTCCTCAGTCTCCAATCAATGGCCACATATTTCTCCCCTTTCCAATATACATATGAGTGCATCTGCCATCCCCCACTTAATGGCCATATAAGATTATGTTTACTTCTGTTAAATAATGTAGGTTTGCCTTAAGGACTCAGGACAAACCTCTTCCAAATATATATTTTGGAAAGAGAAAAAAAATAGCTATTATAAATGAGGTATTGAGGGACTAGAGAAATGGCTGGGTGGTTAAGAGCACTTGCTGCTCTTGCAGAGGACCTGGGTTAGCTTCCCTTCCCCACATGCTGGTTCACAACCATCTGTAACTCTAGTTCCAGAGAATCTGATGACCTCTTTGACCTCTGTGAGTACTAGGCATGTACTTTGCACATATCTATACATGCAAGCTAAACACATACACATAAAATAGTGTTAAGTAAGTCTCAAACAATAATTGAGATACTGAGGCGCTATTACATGTGCATACACATTTACAAGCACATATATGTATATATAGCTATATATTCCTACATATGTGCACATGTATATAAATATTGATTAAACACATAAGAGTTAATTTTTTTTTACTTTCAAAAAATCATATGGGGTACTGCTGAGGCAAAGTTTAACCTTCCCCTGACTACGTTTCAATGAGTGGCTTAGAATTTCCTTAAGTGCTGCCCTCTGGTCTTTAGAAAGTATAACCTTTCAGAATGGGAACTGAGCTCTTTGAATTGCTGATTCAGTTTAGTGAAAGGCAGGCGGCATAGACAAACAAACAAAAAAACAACAACAAAAAACAAAACAAAACAAAAAAACCCGTTTCCATACTGATGTCTCTGGGCTGCTGTGAGGTGGGGCCTGACGTCAATATCTCTCTTACCTTCTGAGAGAAGGTAGACAGGCATCACATGCCGATTTAGGAAAGTGGAATACACGAGAAGCATTCTCAATGCTATCCATCATTGGAATTTTCACTCTGTGCTCTGTGGTGGTAATAACCTCCCTTAATGATTGGGAGATCATTTCCTCAATCCAATTCCAACAAGAAAGCTTTTTTCCCCCCTTAGAGAATAGACTGCTATTGCTTCTAAATTCTAGATCTGTTAAGAAGAGGTAATTTCAGAAGGTGTTTCTTTTTCTGTAGCTAAGGGTCCATTTTTCTCGTTTAGTTTTTGGTGGCATTAACGAGGACTGACAAACTGATGAAATTCACCATTTGGGGCCAAAGAGACTGGAACTCACAGGGAAAAAATAACCACCAATTCCATTCAAAAGTTTACAGCCAAAACCTTTCAGTACTGGACATGTTAGTGATTAGAAAAATGTTCAACAAATGCTTCCTATGAACACTGTGCCAACTGTGGCATAGTTCTTTCTCACAGCCACCCATGGGTAGTGTCCTGGGCATACGAACAAGCAGGTCACCTAGCAAGGCAACTGACCCCGAGGGTCATGGGCAATCTGAGGCTGGATGGAATTTAAAAGCAGATCTCCACTTAGTCTTTCTCACTTAGTTATCATGGAAATAAGTCTTAAAATTGAAAATTTATTTCTGTGAACTTAGATATAACATTCATTTTGATTGGTAGTATAAAAAGAATGTGCTCTTGTTCATGGTGACAAGGTGAAGGCAGCCTCAGCTACCAAGACTAGCTCACTCACTGGGATGGTCATAGACGGCCCACCCCACCACAGCAGGCAGAGGAAGAAAAAAGGATAGTGTGTCCTTCCTTATTAAGGAACTTCTTCACTTCCAACTTTGTCCTTAAAAAATACTGTTCTATGCAGAAAACTGTAGCACCTCTCCAGCATCAGCTTTGAAGTAATATTTGTGAAGTCTTTTAATAAATTATGGCAGAAAGAACATCCTACTCTAAGTTTTCCTCTTAATATTTTTGAGATAGGATCTTCCTATGTATCTCTGCCTACCCTGAACTTGCACATAGACCAAGCTGGCCTTGAACTTATACGACCCTCTCTCTTCCATTTTCTAATACTGGGACTAGTACTGGGATTACAGATGCATACCGCCATCCCTATTTTGAGAATCTTGGTCCCTCTGCCTTTTTCTTGGTACTATATATCAGTGATTTTTATTTGTCTTGATGGATAGCTGGAGGTAGACTAACTTTTACATCTTCTTATGTATTTAGATAGTGTAGGACACTAGCAGATGTCTGCAGCTTTTAGCTCATATCCTTAAAATAAAGCAGCTTGCCTTCCATTTATCTCTCCTCCTGATTGGAAATGCTATGGGGAGGTGGTTTTGAGCATACTGCCAAGCATATACAAAGGAACAAATGGAAAGGAGCAGGCTCTCTCTGGCCTCTCAAATCTCTGCTGTCCTCTCCTCTTGTATGTTTACCAGTTAAGAATTTTCTCTGTAAGATTAAATGAGACTTTTAATCTGATACTAGAAAGCATTTACATAGACTTTTAAATTCACAGAACCAGTGTACTAACAACTGTATAACTTCATGAAGGAAAGGTCAAGATGTGGCAAATTTTGAGTTTCTTTCATTGAGCTGAAGGATTCTTTAGTTGAATTTTGCATTTTGAGTAATGAACTAGCAGAAAAAGAAAAGCAAGCCTTTTCTCCTAGTGATTACATGTCAAATATATTTGTTTTGCTCACACGACATAAAGGTATATAAAAAAAGATGATACACATTGTGTAGACACATAGTTAAAGCCACACATTGCTGTTCATTGTTAGAGAGAGAGAGAGAGAGAGAGAGAGAGAGAGAGAGAGAGAGAGAGAGAGAGAGAGCATGCATATAATAAAGAAGAGGCACGTACCAGGATTACAGTCACATGCTATGGGTAACCATGTCAGAAAGAAAAGGCACTCATAATAGCAGACATGCGCTTTGCCCTGAGCTAGATCTGTTGACTCTAATCCCGGGAGGTTAAGAATAGGACAAGGCACACAGTGCAGCCTTCAGAGGACTACAAGTTGAAAGGCAACACAAAAGTGTGGAAACAAATGTCCATCTGTGTGGAAACAAATGTCCATCTGTGTGGAGCACTGGAAACAGCAGACGTTTAAGAGAGATAAATAATTTATAATCATAAGCACACAGCTTGTGCAAAACTGAGCCTGGTCCCCTAATAGAACTCTGTAAATAGTCTTAACGATTGAACAGGCTGATAAGGCCATCCTGATTTGTCACTGTTGTACAAAGCGACATTAGAATAGAGTGAGTTCATAAAGAAGCCTATTTGCTCAAAAGAGTGAAGTTTTTTATATTAAGGGTTTCAATTATTGTAGAATATAAGAAAGCAAACTTGTTTTTAGAGAATCATTCATACTACGTGAAAAATATTAGAAAAGTCATTTTCAAATGAATGCCAATAAACACACACTGGAGGCTGGTGTGGCAAAAGGGAATTGGTTAGGTTGAGGCTTTCTTGAATGGTCTGGCAGGACAGAAGGGGCCTGTGTAGATTTTAACTGGGGCATGTGGAGAATCCAGTAGTACTTGCCAAATGCTTAACAAGAGCAAAATAATTGTAATAATAATTGGATTTGATCTCTGCCTGTGTGTCTTGAGTTTCTCAAATGACTTTCAAATACTGTAGCAGCCAGCAACAAAAGTAAGATAAATCAAGATTGCTCAGCCATGATGCAGCTACCAGTCCCTCTAATTGTTATAAACTTAAGGAGGGGTCAAGCATGGTGGCCTTTCATCTCAGCCCAGGGAAAGAAGGTGGGTGGGCCTTAGATTCCCAGGCCTACATGATGTACATAGAGTTTCAGTAACACCTTCTTAGTAAGATCTTGTATCAAGATCTTAGAATTCTGAGGGGATACTGAGGGGGAATGGACATAGGAGAGAAAAGGGACATGGAGGAGGCTGGGGGGAGGGGAGGGAGGGGAAACTGGCCAGAATGTAATATATGAGAGAATTATAATAAAACAAATCTGAGGAGAAAATGGCTGACCATAGTCTGCCGCTCTAAAACTTCACTTCCCCACTTTCTCTTCTTTGCTTCTTCCACAAGTTAAATATAGATGTTTGTGCCCGTACCGAGGGAGGACCTTAGCACTCCGTTAATGTTTTCTCAATGGCATTTAATTACTTTTAATTAATTTATCATTCATTCCCCCATTCATCCATTAATTTCTGAGACAAAGTCTTATGCATTTCGGACTGGCTTTGAACTCTGTATGGTAGATCAGGTTAGCCTTGAGAATCTGATCCTTCTGCTGCCACCTCCAGAGATTGGCATTACAGGAGGGGTATTTCCCTACCCAGAAGTTTGCTCAAATTCTAAGGGCAGTGCTTCAGTCTGCAAACACTAAAAACATTTTTTATTGGCAATGAAAGTAGGCATTTTCATATTATATGTCAAAATTATGCATTTTGTATAAGTAATGGGAATTTAGCTGCTTTCAAATATTTCAAATCAATTTTAGACATTTAAGTAAAAAAAGATGGAGTGGGGTGGGGGAGAAAACTCTAGGAAAAAAGCCATTTGAAACTGTTCAATGATGTGGAAAAGAATAGTCAGGGATCTACAAAGCCATTGGCTTTCTTCATTCAGAAATGGTTGCCGGCTTTAAGCCGTGGAACCCTTAACATTTGACTCTAATGATGTCACAGGGTAGTTTTTATATTTTCTATACACTTCAATTTTACTTTGTCTCTTAGTGGCATTGTTTTACTTGATTTCAAGAAGAGCATTTTATTATTTGAAGACCAACAAGTATAAATTCCAATCCTAATATAACATCTAAAAACCAACTTGGGGGGGGCAGTCCACTGTGGGTGGTCCAAACTGACTCAGCCACAGTTGTCTGATGGCAGACAAAGGATGCTGTTGCAAGGGGTGGGTGTGGTTCATCTTTGAGTTAGTAAATACTCCCTGGAAGTATAAAAACATGGTCCCTATGGCAGCACAGACCCTTCCTCTGATGCAATGTCTCTGCTTTTGAAGATTTTTTTTTTTTTTCTGTAACTAAGACTTAGAGGATGGATCCTTGAAATCAACTCACTTCCTGCTTCTCCCCTGTGTTTTCTTATAACATTTGAGCTAAAGATCCACACATTCTTAAGTTTGTGTTTTAAGACATGGATGCCATTTGGAATGAGGAAATATACGTGAAAATACTTTGAAAAATTAAGGAATCCAAAGAGAGGCAAATATATGTTTTCTGGGGGCGGAGGGGATATGCTTCTGGAAAACCTTCAGAAGAATAGAGGGCAGATTCAGTGAAATGTCTCAAAAGCATGTGGGTCTAAAGTCAGCCTCTCAAGGCCTGGCTGTTACTACTTTGATAATGTTTTGTTTTTTCTTGCCTTATGTGCAAAACTAGGTTGGGACTGCCTTTGGAGGATGGTGTAGAATAGTGCTTGGGATGCTGGCATCAGTAGGTTGAAGTGGTGTCACAAAAGGGTCCTCAGAGGCTCTATCTCTCTCTCAGCTTATCATGGAGGTGGGCATTTATTCTGGGCCACTTATCTTTCAAATTCTGTTTCTGGTGATAGGAGATGAGATTGGCAGGTCTGAGCAAGAGAGAAGGCCTGGGGATGGGCTGCAAGAAAAAATCAAGAGCATGAAGAGAGGAAAGCAATGTGATGTTAAAGACATGCCATCATGTCTCAACCCTGGGCAATGCCACCGACAACTTTCTTTAGACCCAAAGATAATTGTCTTTATTATTATTGTTTTTTGAAAGAAGCTGGAGGAGTCTTTTTTTTTCAGTTCATTACTATTCATGAATTTTTAATTCTGTCCATTCACTTGTCTATCGACCCATCTATCAGCTGGTTTTCTATTTATAACCTATATATTCAGAGCTATTCTTAGTTCACGGAGGACTGTGTGTGGTATGTGGGTATTCGGTAGAGCGGGAAGCTTTAGTTTCTTCTTTTTTGTTGGAAGCTGGGTTTTACTTAGCTTATTTGGTTAGGTGAAAACGGAGGCTCCTGAATTAAAAATAACCAGTCTATCTGGGAAATTAAAAACAACAGCAGATGAACTATTACAAGTCTGGTAAACCAATTAGTCAAAGATGGAGAGGGGAAGCATGCTTGGAATGATCTTGACTCGTGTAATTGCCTCAGAATAACTTCTTAAGTGTTTCTAGGCAACAGAACTTTAATAAGAGGCAAGCTGGGGTCCCCCCCCCCCCTTTCTTTCTCTTCTCTCCCAGGTTGCCACAGAGAACAGCTTGACTATGTCTCTGGTATATGGTGTTAGATATACTTAGTTGGGTCAAAATAGGAAGGCAGAAACACTTAGCAGGTACTATTTTCATCCAGATCTCTCAGTTATGAGGTTAGCCCTATTTTCATGATGGTACAAGTGCCCTGTGTTAGGTAAATAAGATCGTTAAGGAACAAAGAGGAACTGAACTTTATAATTTGGGTTTCCCTTTGTAATTTTTGCTTACTATCTTCTAACTGAGTGGATTCCTGTTATATGATATTGAGCAGAGCGTATTGCCCCATATTCTATCTCCCTATGTGGAGGGATGTTTTTAGTTCTGTAGGATGAGGCTTCAGCTGTTGTCACAGCTCACTTCTTGGCTATTCTTATGATGTAGAGTCACACAGACATCCAAGACTTCACACGTAGCTTTGCTTAACTTTACTGCATGGAGCAAGACGCTTCTAATTATTTGGGCACCAATGGAAGCTTGATTAACAGAAGGCAAAAGGTCAGAAGGGTTCTTGGGAATGTGAAAAAAAAAAAAAGCTTAGAGAACATTTAATCATAAGTAGCTTAGCTTATCCTTCTCGAAGGGAATGCAGTGTGTTTACATCATTCTCCTTGGCAGTTAACCTTTGACATTTTATGCTTATGACATTTCTGTCAGGCACTCTGCATGTGCCAATTAAAGTCAGAGATCTTTGGACACTGTTCAAGAGGTTAAAAGTGTGTAGAGAGGAGCTTGATTGAAGGCAATTTTGGTTGCAGAGAGTTGTAGGGCAGGTGCAGGACAGGACCCAGGATAGCAATAACAATTTGCTGGGAATACAGCTCCTTTGCAGAATTCTTGTGTGCGCATGCATGTGCGTGTGTGCGTGTGTGTGTGTGTGTGTGTGTGTGTGTGTGTCTATGCGTGTGTGTGTGTGTGTGTGTGCGCGTGTGCTTGTGTGTGTGCATGTGCATGTGTGTGTGTGCGCGTGTGCGTGTGCGTGTGTGTGTGTGTGTGTGTGTGTGTGTAGGACAGCAAAGTGTTAGAAGATGACATCTATACCAGCCCATATGTCTGGACTGAAAGGTCAGCAGTGTAGCTGTGCCAGCAGTCATGAAGTAAATGGTTCAGAGGTCCCAAGACAAGCAGGGATCCTTTAAGAGGCGACTGAAGCTCTGAGTAAAGTAGTTTAGAAGATGTCTAATGTGGCTTTCTCCCGGGAACATTGCCTCCTCAGGTATTAATCAGAACCAGGCAAAATACTTAGTAATATGTTCCTGAGCTACAATTGTGATTCAGGGACAGAAACCATGGAAACCCATTTAGTTTGTGCAATGTTTTTCTTTGGAAGAAAAAAAAAATACTTTACTTAAAGGTTATATGTGAGTTTGGGAATCCTTGGGCCCTCTCAGCTATGCCAAAAACTCAGGTGAATGTCTAAACAACCCTTTAAGGGTTGTATTAAGGCTGCTTGGATTGGAAATAAAAATTGTTGTTAGAGGGTTCAGGACTTAGCTTTTGCAAAATAGTTCCATAGGATTGGAGGCACAGTCTGTTTCATGATTAGGAATTTGAATTTGGATTAAAACCTGAGCTGTTAACTCTTTAGTAGTGCAATTCAGGATGAGTTAACCTTTATGAATGTTAATTTTTCTATTTGTTAACTAACTCACAGGTGACTGTAAAATTTAATGACATATAGGTATATATGTATAAACACACACACGTACACATAGTATACATGTGTGTGTACATAGTACACAGTATAGAGTAGAAATCCTGGAGTAATTAAGTTCTATTAACATTTTAGCTTAAAGCTATAGGCAATATTCAACAGCTACTTTCAAATGGAAAGAATCCTAGCTCAGTGATACTGTTACACAAAGAAAAATAATTTTTGTACTTAAAGAAGTGAGAGAGAATGACACCAAATAATAATCTCATCTGGTAAAGCTCTAGGCAATATTCTAACTTTGTTGAATTTTACTTAATTAAATATATTTGTCTTTCTGAGATAGGGTCTTATGTTACCCAGAATAATCTCCAATTACTGTGTAGCTGAGGCCGGCTTTAAACTGTACTCCTCTGCCAAGTACTGGCTCAAGTAAGGCACAGCCTTATGTAGGCCTTTTTATTTTTAATTAAAGTATGTTCTCTTCCACCCCCTCCTGTCTCTTATGTGTATGTGTGCACAATGCATGAGTGTTTATTAATGCCAGAGGCTGATGTTCAAATGTTTTCCTTAGATATCCCTTTAGTTTTTGAAACTTGCTGGACTGCCTGGTGAGCACAGAAGCTCTCTCCCCATCCACCTGTGTCAGCCCCTACTGCTAGGGTTACAGGTATGGGCTGCTGTGCCTGGTTTATGACATGGGTGCTAGGGATCTGAACTCAGGACATCATATTTGCTGAGATGGTTAATCTTGCTTGTGAACTTGACACACTTGGGAAGGAGGACTCTCAGCTGAGGGATTTCTTACATTGGACTTATCTGTGGGAAGTTTTCTTTACTGTTAATTGAAGGAGAGTGTACTTGGGTTGTACAAAAAAGGTAAGGTAACTGAGCAAGCGGGGGGGGGGGGGGGGAGCAGACCAGTAAGCAGTGTTCTCCATAGTCTCTGCTTTAGTTTCTACCTTTAGGTTTCTGCCTTGGTTTCCCCAATGACGGACTGTAACTTCTAAGCTGGATAAGTCATTTTCCTGCTCAGGTTGCTTTTGGCCATGGCATTAAACTGGGACATTTGCACAGCAATGGTGTTAGCCCCCTAGCCCTTTGATCTATACTTTCAGTGAAGAATAGTATTATATATATCTCTCAATATATTTATATTATTCACCTACTGTGTGCTAGGGAATTCACTATATTCCTCAAAGTCCTGTGATACGGCTCCAACTGTCTCAACTTGCAGACTAGCTGAGCTTACAGACTGGGGGTAGAATGAGAGAATAAAAAGCTGAGGGTGAACGCGAACCGTCACAAAAGCGTAAACAGGGAAGGAAAGAACACTTGACAGGCGCGGTCTGGCCTGGTTGTGAACTCTGGGGCAATGGCATCATTTCTATTTTATGTTCCTGTTTAACCTCTTATCCTTTTGCTGAGGGGCCTGGCAGAGCGGCAAATGTCACATCTGAACAGGCACCTAAGTGATAAATCACAGGCAGCACTTGGATTCTCTCTCTGCTCAGGGAAGGAGGCACGGCTTTACTTGGTTTCACTTGAGCAGTTGGCTGTGGAGAGCTAGCAGGAACTTAGTGATTTCATTGGTAATATGCCCTTATTAAGTACTGGGGTAGTTACTTAGGTGGAAAATTGAATTGAAAATATGCACCGGATTATTTAGCAGCTTTAGAAATATCTGAGAAAAAAACTGTTCAGCGGCCAGGTTAAGCTGCTTGGCAACATGATTTTATAGGGCAGAGCACTAGCTGGGTTGCTGAAATATAGACAAGGCACACATTATTCACACTCATACTTTGTTTCTGAGAATTCTCTTCTTGCATGTTTTAAAAAACAAGATAAACATACCTCTAGAGGCCAACAAAGATGTGGATTCTTTACTAATTCATTGCAAATACATCTCTTAAGGATAGTTCCTTAAAAAAAAGCTGTTTGATGATTATTCTAGATACTTGTCCATATCAACTATGTCACTACTTCCAAAACATTTATATTTTTTCTCTTTTTCTTTCCTAGATTCAGAGCTCTGGCTTTAGAGTTCAGTCTGTTCCTCGTGGGCCTTGTGGCTGGGCACAAAGTCCCATATCTTCTTTGAGCCCATTTGCTCATCTATGACATGAAGTTGTTCTCAGAATTGCCTTGACTGTTGAAAGGGTTTGTGTTTAAGAAAATACTTCATAAATTGTATGAAGCCCTTTGCAAAGATTGATTATTATTATTATTTGTATCCGTATACTGGATTTATCTGGAGCTCATTAAAGAGTCCTGATGGCTTAACATCTTCCTGAAAGTCCAAAATTAAGTTATAGTGAGATGTTGGAAACAGGGCATATGCATGGCAATTTGATAAAGAAAATAGAGGGAGGTAGGTGGGCTTAGGCTAAGAACAAAAGGACAAAACATGGCTAATGACTTCCTATGAGAGATAATACATTTCTGTGAGAGATTTTTTTGAGTCCTTAGAGGTTGCTGTGTGACATTTTGTAGTCACTGAGAAAGTTGGATGAGGGAATACCTGTCTGTCTTTTTTTTTTTTTTTTTTTTTTTTTTTTAGATGTCTCTGTGAAAGGTAATGGATGTCTTTCTCTAAAGGTTATTAAGACCGAATGGGGACAGTTTAACATCTATACCTCACTAAACATCTCCTCCCTCTTTAAAATTCTTGCTCAGACAGGAGCTCTGTCTAGACAGCCACTATCAGTATGACTAGAAGCTATGTGATTCTTGAAGCATTGAGGCAAGGCTGAAAGGCAGTCAGAGAATCCTAGTAAATACTTTGGGATTACAAAGAATTGCTGCCTAAACCTGTCCCTGCACCCTGACTGTTTATAGCCACTTCAATTATCAACAGGTTCAGGGAGAGCTGTAGGTGTTCAATATGTGGAAAGGTTCTCAAGGGAAGCAAGGAAGTGTCCACATGGCAGGAGGTTTACAAGGATAAGCCTGGGAGTCATTAGAGATAAGGATTCTTTGTGGGAGAATGGAGAAAGTCATCTTCAGCTTATGCCGGGTGGATTCTGGAGCTAAAGGGATGGAGTGTTCAACTGTAGAGGTAGTTAGTCCTTGCCATTTCTTGCGTTTTAAGACAATGCATATTATCTACATTTGGAAACATACTGAGCAAACTAGTGTTGGGGGAATAATAGAATTAAAAAAGAAATCTCCATTGTGTTATCATTTAAGAGTTGCTCATTTAAAGCCATCTAAGGAAGGCAGCACAGTCACAAGTCTATTCTACTGAGTATAAGATGCATGTGAATGAGCAAGTGCAGTGGCAGTCATCAGAGAAAAGGCTTCTCTCCTGAATTTTTCATTTTAGAACTAGCGAGAACTGTTTGCCTTCTCTGGTGAGCATGGCAAGAATGTGAGGTCACGCAGATCTACCGAAGATTCTCACACCACACCTCCTGCCCAACCCTTTACCAACATTCTAATAAGTTCCTAATACTTCAAAGAGGAGTAGACTTTAAATTATTGTCATGATTAAGTCACAAGACATTACATATTTTGGGGGTTGGGGAGAGGGCTTAATGGATAAAGTACTTGTTGTACAAGCACGAGGATCTGAGTTCAAGTCCCCAGAATCTATTTAAAAGCAGAGCATGATGAAACATACTTCTAATCTCAGCATCTTACTGGTCAGTAGCCTAACTGATGCTGTGAGACATCCTGACTTATAAGTTCTGTAAGACATTCCATCTCAAAAAATAGGGGTTGGCCAACAATCTTCTGATTGGATTTAACCTGTTCAACAGGGCGAAATTCATGCATCTTACTGTAAAGCTGGCCAAGAACTCATGGCTGAGGAGCTCACAGATCCTAGGATTGAACAAAATACTATTGTACTATTGTTCTGCTAAAATTGACAGTATCAAATTGCCTTCAAAATCTGTGTTTCTCTAATCATAAATGTGCGCAGATCTCAGAGCAATTTCTTTATACAGTAGACAGTGGTTAATGCAGACACTCAGAACTGGTCCAAGTGCAGAGAATAAGTGTCCATGGAGTGCTAAGCCATAAATAGTGTATCTATATTATATCCTCTTTCCAAGGCTCAGGGACCATCAAGGAAGAGAGTAGAGTGTACTGCATAGTCTTATGTCACAAGCTAAAATAATCTGAGGAGAGGGAACTACAATTAGAAAAATGCCTTCATAAGATCAGGTTGTAGGCAACCTGTGAAGTATTATTTTAATTAGTGATTGATGGGCAAGGACCCAGACCCAGTGGGTGGTGCCATCCCTGGACTAGTGGTCCTAGGTTTGTAAGAAAGCATGTTGAACAAGCCATGGGGGAGCAAGCCAGTAAGCATCACCAGTCCATGGCCTCTGTATCAGTTTCTGCCTCAAGGATCCTGCCCTGTCTGAGTTCTTATCCTGACTTCCTTTGATAATGAATAATTGTAGTAAGAGATTTAAAAAAAAAAAAAACCCACAGTCAGAGATATTAGAGGGCAGATCAGATCCACTTCCTCCTGCCCGCCCCCCTCCCTCTGCTTCCCAAGTGCTACAATCAGTCTGAAATATCAGAGGACAGAGCCATCTCTTCTGGTCTTTTTTATTCTTTGTTCTTTTTTCAGACAGAGTAACAGTCCTGGCTATCCTGGAATTTGCTTTGAAGACCAGGCTGACTTTGAACTCACAGAGATTCTCTTGCCTCTACTTCCCAAGTGCTGGACTAACAGTGTGAGCCATGGCTTCTTCTATCTGCTCTGTCTTTCTATGTCTGCCTTAAATACTTTCTTTGCTCAGTTAAGGCGTGGCATCACCACTGCCTGCCTGGGAGCCTGGAACTCCTCCTGTAAACTAAGATGACCTCAAACTCAGATTGGATTAAGGGCGTAGGTGACCACTCCCAGCATATTCCCTTTGCTGGGATTAAAGGTGTGAGTTACCACTGTCTGATTCTCCTACACTGACTGTGGGGAGATCCCTCTGATATCTCCAACTGTTTTTATTGTATTTGAAAATATCCCCACAAATAATGTTGAGGAAGTGTAAGGCAATTGGACCCTTTCCTCTGTGGGTTGTTTTGGTCCTGGTGTTTTGTCACAGCAACAGAACAGAAACACTGACCAAGAAAGGAAGTGTGGAAAGACTGCAAGAGACAGATGTCGAGGAGGATTAGAGTTTAACAACATCTTCTGGACATGACAGGATTATGTGTTCAAGAGCACACAGCAGCTATGTTTGACTTCAGGAAGCTGAGGAAGCACAGACTGAATATGTGAAGTACTGAGTGAATGTGTATTGCTGACATGGACACATCCATGTAAAGGACCAACGTCTCAGACCCATAGAAAATTGGTAAAGTCTTGTCTATGTCCATACAGGTCAGTCTTTCTGTATAAGAAGACACAGCAAAACTTTCCTGTGGTACAAGTTAGAGTTTACAAATGATTGTTCAGTGTGTACAAAACTAGCTGCTGTAGCTTCCTACACCTGGATGTTTACAGATTGAGACTGCTTACATCCAGGCAGCTCCTATCAAGACCAGCTAACTCCTCCCTCTGTGCAACACATAATAGGCACACCGAGGTTCCAGGCTGTTGTGGCAGTTGGTGAAGCTCCTTCAGAACAGATATAACTCTCCCGATTCCAGCCTTTCTCTCTCTGTGTGTGTCTGTTCTTTCTCCATTCCTGCACTGTCCACAGTCAGGTTCCAAGGACCAAGATACGTTGGACACAGCAGTTGAGGCACAAGATTATAAATGATCAAGTCAGTCAACATTCTAGCATGGAATGGGAAAGGGCCTATGAGCCCACACCCCTAAATGAGAAGCTGCGGGTCATTTGTGGTTTCCATGAGAAAGAAATTCAGTTTTCTGTAAAGATGTAGCTTCTGGAAATTTGACCATGTTTTAGTGGAGGTCTCCACACCTAGGTCAGAACAAACTGGAGTCCAGTGCTAATTTAAAACAATAACAACAAAAAAGAGGACATGATGTTCTGGGGTAGGAAGGAAGGGATTCATCTGGGAGGTGAGTATGATCAAAATACATTATATAAAACTCTTAAAAATTAATAAAAATATTTAAAAATAAGAGAAGAAGCAACTGAGAAAGACATGCTAACAGTAATCTTTGGCTTCTATCACACATAGGATAACTTTGTGTGAGCATATCTGTGCACACACACACACACACACACACACACACACACACACACAAACACACACACATAAATGGAAAAGATGCCGTCTATCATCTGTATATAGGTTAGAAAATAACTATATATAATAACTATATATATCCCCTCCCTTACGTCTTCCTCCCATGATATATAAGTTTGTGGCATTGCTAGTAATCCCATCTAATACTTAAGCTTTCCAATTTTCTTCATGACCATCAGCTCACTTTCGGGCAGAGTTGAGAAGCACTCCAGAAGGGGCATACCTGAGGATGCTTTGCTCTAGAACCTGGGTCTGGTGCTGGTCCTGTTGATTTTGCTTCTTCATTTCCTCCTGTTCTTTTCCACTGCCAGTTCCATCCAGGAGCCATTTCTCCCTCAAGGCTTTTTTCTGATGTCAGGAAATATAAATGTTATGTTCTTACAGTTGCCAGAGCTTCCAGAAATCTCTTTCTGCTTGCAAGTCTTATGAATGGCGACAGTGGGCATTTTAAAGAGGGATTATTTTCTCCCCACTGACTTAACTCAATCAATATGGCATTTTTTTTCTTCTTTGTAACCTCTGTAAGCCCCCCTTTTAAAAATAAACCAAAGCAATATTACAATAACTACAATAAGTAATATGATCGTAGTAAAGAGGTCTAATGGGTATGCAGCAGAGCCTGCGCCATGACCACCAGATGAAGGAAGAACCTTACAGCATCTTTTAGAGTCTGCAGTCATTTCATCTGATGGACACACACCACACGAACAGTTTGTGTTATTCTATTCTGGGGCTAGAGAGACTTCCCCCAGTTAATCAAAACCTTTATAATAATAGCTGCTTACAAAACTCTTCCCTCTCCAGACCCAGTGAACAATAATATAGGCTCATATTTGACTCTTGGAATTTAAGACACCAAGAAAACTGATCAGTATTTTAAGAATTTACTTGGATTTTTATTTTTTTATTGATGGAATTTGAGAATAGTTAATGTGTCATAAAAGCTTTTATTTCCTTATATCTGTCAACAATTTCAAAAATCTCTTGTTGCCTTCAAATTTCATGAATTGTAATAGTGGGCATAACAAAGAGAACTCATATCCTCCTGTTATTCTGCCTCTATAAATTTGGTGTGTGTGTGTGTGTGCATGTGCGTGTGGTATGTTAGTGTATATATTTGTGTATGTGACTACATATGCACATGCATGCTGGTACATGTGGAGGTCAGAGGTCATTGTTGGTGTCTTCCTCTCTCACCCTTCCCTTTGGCATTTTTCAAATTACATTTTACTTATTTTATGTACAGGGGTGGTGTGCTTGCCTTGTGTGTTGATATACATAGAAGTCAGAGGAAAACCTGCGGGAGCTGGTTTTCTCCAAACTATATGGGTCCCAGGATTGAATGTAGGTCATCAGGCTTGGCAGTAAGTAGCTTTACACAGTAAGTCATCTTGCTGGTTCATTGGTTTGGCCAGACTGGTTGACAGCAGGTCCCTGGCTCCACTTCCTCAGAGTTAGGATTATAGGTGCACGCTGGTGTGCTTGGATTTATGTATGTGTGTTGGGAATCTCATCTTAGGTCCTTGTGCTTCTATGGCAAGCACTTAACCAAGTGATTTGTCTTTTTTGCCCTTTAAATCTTATTTACATGCAAATCAATTCTTGCACGTCAGTAAGTTCCAGCCTTTAGGAATCATCCATAAGGACAGTGCCACTTGATTGCTTGTTGATCTAAGAACACTCAGATGGTACAGTCCAATGATATTAAGCTAGATGAGCCAGACAGTAACCTGTGATGCCACCAAGTTAACTATTTCATGACAATAACGTTTAGAATCAAAAGCTGAATGGGCTGCTGATTTTGCTCACTGGGGACCGCTTGCCTAGTGCGTATGAGGCCCTGGGTTTCATCACCATCACCACAAAGGCAGATAATAGAACTGAAAGCTCTCTAGTAACTAAATAAAAATACATGTTATTGGAGACATACAAGCCATATTTGTCAATTTTTATAATAAGGTCTCCTGAAGTGTTACTACATTGCACTCAGCAATTACAGCAGACTTAGAATACATTGATTTTTTTTTTTTACTGTGAGTTGAATAGACTTAAAGAAAAGAAAAAAATTCTGTATCGACTGTAATTTATTTTTCCTGATGAATGCCATTACGTTCCTCAGTATACACTTTTCAGAATCATTTGACTGCAATGTTAGTGAATGTCTGTGGAAATCTGCATGTATATTGTGTGTTCAAGCATCAAGAACTAATCACAGTGAGTACATTAACTATTTGTGTGTGTGTGTGTGTGTGTGTGTGTTTTGCAGGAGAAGACGCTCGCAAATGTCTGTGTATACCATTCATTGTAGTGTAATAAAGTAACTTTCAATCAGGGGAGCAACATAGAGTCATGGGAGCCAGGACTACTGGATGAAAAAGAAAATAAATAATAGCACTTTCAAAACTTGGTGAAATAGCAGAAAATCAATTTGAAAAAAATACTTTTGCACATTTTTGAGCCTTGTTTTGGAACTGGGCCTGGTTTCTGTTGGAATAGCCAGCAATTTCTGCAAACTTGGAAGAATGTTGAAATATCCACTCTTTGCCCTGTATTTCCTCTGCAGTCATTGCTCCAAGTATAATGTTCTTCACAGGAAAATGCCATTAGGAGTCATGTGTCAGCTATTTTAAAAGGCACAGAGCAAGCTTTATTATAATTTTAGGATCTCCTATAATCCTTCAATAGTAATAGGTGCTATGTTCACCTGTGCTCACTGAAAGGCCCTTATGTGTACCCTGGTAGATTCTACCTACCATCTAAAGCTCTACTTAACACCCATGTCTTTATGAAATTGTCTTTGACCTCTTCACATTGCACAGTTAAGGCTTATTGTCTAAACAGAAACACCACCATTTAATTTGTCTTTTTGAGTTTAATCCCTAACTTCTCAAATTAGGACATGTTATTTCTCCCTTCCCTCATCTCCTCCTTTTGGGTCCTTGGAGGAAAGTGGAAAACACCTCGGAACAGAAAAAAGTTAAAATCTCTTGCTTCAGGTATGGGCAGGCCCTGGGCAAAATGTGCAGCTGGCAAGGGGTATGGGTAGGTTTTCAGCAGCTCATTTGCATGGTATACAATTTGCACAACAGTGGACAGTCATGCAAAGCTTTGTACACCCATCGATTGGATTAGAAGATGCTTCTTGGTTCCAGAAAGCACATCAATAAGAAAGATTATATATTTGTGTTGGAACTGCTTTAGACACGTACTGCCACCAAGGCCACCTCAGAAATGATCTTTGAGTGAGTCAGCCTTTTCCTGTGTGAAAGTTACTTCCTCAAAATAACTGAGAGAATATTTAAACTCTTTTGGTGCCCTTCCATACTGCAGGGATAGTAGTCCTTGAGTGCTAGAGATGTATCGATTTACTCTGAAGTAGTACACTCTGTAGCAAGGCTCAAATTGTGTCTAAGTGTGTTTGAGAGGGAGGGAGGGTGGGAGGGGGCACTAATAATTCTTGATCTGTCTCAAACCTTTGAGGGTTGACTGACTTAATTTGAATAGCTAACTTTTGTTTCTATTCATTGATTTTTTTTTTTCCTGAGTGTACATGTTGTATCTCTTGACTGTGTCTACAACTCAACACAAATTCAGCGTGATACTGTGTAAGAATATCAGGTTACCTATGGCTTTCAGTTATTCATTAAACAGTGGAAATATCACCTTTGGTAGGAGCACAGTAGTCAACAGAATCCTGAGGACAGAGGCTAAGCAGAGTCCAGAATGATGAACCTTTTCAGAGATCAATATATATATTTTTTCTGTTGGAAAAATGGATTTAAATGAACCTAGCAAGTTTAAGTTGGGAGATTTTATGACTGTGAGGCATTGTTCATTGAGGGAATTCTTTTGATCTATTGATAGCACTCCTGCCAGATAAGAACAGTTTCCTGCTTGGGTCTATTCACAAGGAGCTCCTGTTTGTCCTTTACTTGGATCCTCTGACCAAACTACGTAATACAATGTTTAAACCCTATGTGCTTTAATTACAAAATAACCACACCCTGTGGAAGATGTAAAGTCTGAGTTTTCAAATGGAGGTTTATTTATAGTTATGATGATCTCATGTTCTGTCAAAACAAAATAAAATAGAAATCTAACCATATGCAAACAACACTGGACTCATTGCAGGGAGTTTTGGAATACAGGCATCCTTGACCAGGCGAGACAGTGTCTGCCCTGCAGCCCCTAGGGGAGGGCTGTTCTTTCATTGATTTTAAAAGGAACTTCCTAGCTGGATCCACTCCCCAGGGATGTTAAGCAAGGCTGTACCAGGGCCAAATTCTCAAGGCTGACTTCTCAAGGTTACTGAGGAAGATTTTGAAATTCTGCACTCAAATCACAGATGCAATAAAACCATGTTCCCAACTTTCATCGGGTTTGCCAAAAGGTATTCATCTCAGATGCAATTATCAGTGACTTACTGGTCTCTTCTTGGGTGATTAGAATGGTTTTGAATTTAGAATTAGAATTGAGCTAACCTGGGAAGCCTTTGTCTCCTAAAGCATCTTTCTGAAGGTAAATGCTGTCAGGCTATGTTTGAACACAAAACCATTGAAAGGAAGTCAGATGTTACCTTTAGATGTTGGTGTTTCGATTTTTCTTCCTCTATTTTCAGACGCTTCTGTGAGATTTCTTCCTGTATTTTTCTTTTATCCTGAAATTAAAAGAAAGTTCAAGCATAATTCATTTTAAAAGTTTTTACAGGAATGAGATCTGGAGGCTGTCATTTTCTGAACGGATAGGCAGTGATACACTGTTGGTCTTGGTAAGAAGCCGCCCTGGAAACGTGTGTTACAACAAAGGACAGAAATGGTGTATGGGGCTGGGGGAGTGCCAAAAAAAGTTTCAGCTTAAGAAAAACAACACAAAATGTGCTTGTGCCCCCCCCCCCCCCCCAGCTTAGGAGTGAAGTCATGGAAAAAGGTGAGTTGTAAGGAGGGAGTTTTGAAACAGGTAGGAGGAGCCTGCTCTTGGCAAAGGTTGAGGACTTTGTTGGGGGAAAGGCCTACACATGTGGAAAATGGGAAAGAGAGCCATCTCAGAGATGGAGAGACTAGAAAGTGGGCGGCTTTCTCTTGGTGTAACAGGCAAGACAACGAAGAAAGAGAGCTTAGATAACATTCCCCATTAGACGAGATGAAAACTAATAATTCATGGCAAGGTTTATTTTCCACCATATTATACAGCTCCTCAGTGAATGAGTCAATGAACCAAGTGATCAAACAATTTTATAATCTCTATTCCAGAGCAGAAGAGCAGAATCATTACTACTGATGGGTTCTGTTTTCTGGCAAACGGTACACAGGTGCCGTAGGTGGTCTGGCTTTGGTTTCTGACTCTTCTATCCATCTACTCCATGTCATTAGATAAGATCCCATGGTACCTCAAGGGCCAGAACTATAAAATGGCACAACTGAAAGTACCTGCTTTGTAAGACGTGAACGGGATAAACTCGGACCCGTGAAAGTTCTCAGTGCTCAAGAGGTGAGTGCTGAGTAAGTAAACTTCAGTAAATAACTACATAATTTAGCATTCATACAGAAAGCCACCTGTTCATGCTGATAGCACTTCTATTGATCCAAAATGCCCTGGTAATGCACTGACTGGAATTGACATATTTGACTATCCAAGTTAAAAGAAAACAAAAGACTTATTTTCTCATTAATCCCCCCCCCCAATAAAAAGAGCCTAGGTGATATTATTCTCCATCTTATTCATGAGTCTGTCTTAAATCCACTTTCAAAACTGGAAATTCTCAGTGCATGAAAATGTGTTGCCAACAAAGGCACCTGAAAGGATCTGAGGTCAAGCCAGGAGCTGATGTTGAAGGAAGATTATGAAAACATTTGGCAGTGTTATTCAAAGTGTACAGCTTCCTGAGGTGATTGCTTTGAAGATTAAAACCCTTCTTTTTTGATGT
This sequence comes from Phyllotis vaccarum, assembly GCA_033318265.1. Lineage (NCBI taxonomy): Eukaryota > Metazoa > Chordata > Mammalia > Rodentia > Cricetidae > Phyllotis > Phyllotis vaccarum. Next base: position 42,020,141 of record JARWLC010000015.1, on the reverse strand, counting down.
GTAAGTTCAGGTACATTTGTTGAAGAAAAACAACACATTGTTCCCAGCTGTCGTGCTGTCCCTTCGTGTGTAGGAAGAATACATGACTTCATCAACATTGCTTTTTTAATTTTTATAAATAGATCTCCTAGGAAAAAACAACTCAGCAACAAACAAGCGTGGGTCTTTAGAAATACTTTTGAAAGTTTTAGATTTATTTTGGTGGGGAGGATGCAATCTAGACATTGGCCACAAAATTCTGTAAACCTCTGTGAGCCATTGTCATTGAGCAGATACTAGTAGCATTTTGTTTGTGCCAAATATTTTAAGTGTCTCAGAGACACTATTTCACTTAAATCGTAATAACAAAGACATACCACAATAATTTTTTAATCAAAAGAGGAAATAGATATTTAAGAAGCTTAACTATTCACAGCCTTATAACTACCAAGTGACAGAGCCAGGATTTGAACTGGACAACTTGAGATCAGCCTCTACACTCTTAAGGAAACCACAAGTATTTTCATAAGTAGGAAATTCCTTAAGTAAGCTCCATTGCTTCTCTTTATTCTCTGCATTCTGAAGTCTGGAGGTTTGGAAGTAGCCTCAGGACAGATAGCCGGAAGTGGGACCCATCATCATCAGTGTAGTTCTCCCGGGGTGATGCTCCCCGCCCTTCTCCAGGAGTAGCTCACAGAGAGAGGTGCACAGGCTGTGTCTGCCAAACCCAGCAGTACCTTCCTGCTCTCCCTGGCTGCCTGTTTGCGCTGATTTTCTCTTGGGGTTAGTAATCAAGTAATGGAAGCTTTGGGTCAAAAGGCTGGACTTGCAAAGTGTTTTGACAACACCAGGATTATGCAAGTGTTGCTTAGGAATACCAGTGTTTTGTCACTTGGAGGCAATGTGATGCCTCTCTCCCATTAGTCAAGGAAGGTGGGAAGGTAATTTTATAATGTTGTTGGCATGATCCTATAAGATAGGAGTAATTTTTTTCTTATAAGATATTAGTCAGCAGTAGATTGCTATTCCTTTGATAAATTTGATTGTAATATATAAGCATTACAGAAAAATATTCTGGAAATAATTTAGTTTCAGTATTGTCAAACAAACTGTGAGCTGACCTTAAGTTTTATATGGAGCTCTTCTACCAGCCAGGTAGACTCTTTCAAACCTAGTGTGAAACAAATAACCGTGAAATGCCACTTGCTTCCCCCCATTTCCCTAGCAGGAGACTCTGCATGCTGAACATTTATGATTGTGACTATTCTGAGTGACTTTTTATTGTTGATTACTTCATAAATATACATTTAGACTTTTTGTTCAATTAGACTTTTGTCCAATGAGCAACTGCCTGGATTTTTGGCTGCTTTGCTTAGCTCACTTTAGCAGTCGAAAGACACAAATTTCGATTCTATAAAAGACTACCTTTTATTTTGAAAATTCATCTATTTACTTTGTGCAATTGAACGTCATGGTGACCATGTAGTGTACAATAATGTTGCCCCTATCTCATACTCACAAATAAGCACAAGACTTAAGAATGTAATGTGAAAATGTTGATTAATTATTGATCAGTAATATTCATATATGGTTAATCCTTCAAAGCAGAATTTATAGTAAGTTATTTTATTAGTAATTTATCCAATACTTAGATACTTATATTATTCACATCAACAGTAGTTTTGCAGGGTTGCGAAAGTATTAAGATTCTGGCAAGAGGATTCAGTGGATAAAAGTGTTTGGTGTGCAAGCCTGATGACCTGAGTGTGATCTAGAGGACCCACAATAAAACAACAACAACAACACCTCCCAAGCATTAAACCAAAACAAACAAACAAACAAACAAACAAACAAAAACCTAGGCAAGATTAAGTGGCATATGACTTTAATCCCAGTACTCAGGATGCAGAGGCAGGTGGATCTCTGTGACTTTGAGACCAATCTGGACTACATAGTGAGTTATAGGATACCCAGGGCTGTCTAAAAAAGAAAAACAAAACAAATAATACACCACACAAAACCCCACCAGACCAGATATACTGTCTATTATCCTAGTATTTGGGAGGCAGAGGCAGGCCGATCTCTGTGAGTTTGAGCAGTTTTGTCAGCAAGGTGCATTACTTGGTAGCCAGGGATACAGAGTGAGATCCTATCTTCAAAAAACACACAAACAAACAAAAAAACCAGACATGGTTGCACTAACTTGTAATTCCATCACTTCTGTGGTGAGATGGGGGTAGAGACAGGCTGAGACAAGGGAGACCCTTGCCTTAAACTGGAAGGAGATGACCGACTTCTGAAAACTGTCTTCTGACCATCACAAGTGCGTGGTGGCGTGCACATGCCTGCATTCACACATAGACACCACACACATAGTATAATAAATAGATTATGTGCTTCTGAACTAGACAATTTTTTTCTAAGATGTTTACATTCTTATGAAGAAAAAAATAATTTCTGCAAGAAACTGGAGTCTTAGAAACATGGTGGCCATCATCGCTTAGGCAAAACAAGGATCCCATGATGCTGAGAAGAGAAGAGACAGGTTGCTTCTAGCTACATTAGTAGGAGAGGTTCTGGGACAGCATCTGAGTGGTGAGGTGAGCGGTGGCTGGAGACCAGCAAATAAGGAGAAAGGGCACTCAAGTCAAAAGTTCAGTGTCACTCAAACTATGAAATGGGAACACTAGACATTATTTGGAACAGCAAATATGGAATCTAAATTGTTATAAAGAGTAGTATGCACTAAACTAAGACTATCAGGTAAAGAACAGATTCCAAATGGAGACTCTTGAGTTACTGTGACAAGGGGGACCAGAACTTGTTTATGTTTGAGATAGTAAGCAAGGAAAAGTTTTCAGGGAGAAAGGAAGAAAGCTGCTTTTAGAAGTTGAATATAGCTTCATTGGGTAGTGGGGCAGAAGCTGAAGGGGAAACCTGGTTAGACTATTGCAGCATCACAAAAGGCTGTGAGTGTTTGGAATGAAGAAGCAGCATGAACAGGTTCTGAGGAATATGGAGGAGGGGGACCTAAAGATCACATGGGGTATAGCACTAATTAACAGAGAAGAACAGAGTTGTTCACAGAAACAGGCCATTCGTGAGAAGGATGAAGGACGTGGGACTCACGTTGAGTTGGCATGCCTTTGGGACCACTTAGGGAACTAGGTGTCAGATGCTCATAATAAGGATGGAGGAAGATGGAAAAAAGATTCTGAGCTAGTGATAAAGGTTGGGACATTTGGAAGGAATGGCTGAGGCCATGATGGGAAACTTTTTTTTTTTTTAAATGAAAAGAGAAGAAAGGCTCAGGAAGATCCTTCGCTAAGCTCTTAGGCTTTAGGAGTAGAAACTTTCATGTGGGAGTTTATTTTGGATTCAGTCAGGTATTATTTATAATGAGACTTGATGAATTTGGCCACATGACTAAAAAGGCAACTGAAAGATACACAGATTCTAAGAAGCAAGAGGTCATAACAATAACTGTGCTATGGCATTGTAAGATAGAAGAGATTTATTGCTCAGATGGTCCAAACACTTAGTTTTACAAGAAAGAATTTACCTTAAGTAGTAAAGAAACACGCTTAATGAGCTTTTCTTAGTAAGTAAGAAGATCTCATGGATTCGGAGTCCTGGACTCCATTCACTTCTCCCCACTGTCTCCACAAAATAAGAAGAAAGGAAGAGGCATTGATGGGGCACTGAGGTGAACAGGTGAAAGTAAAGCAAGAATAGAGAGGCAGCCTGTGATTTCAGTGGATTGTACTTGGCTGGAAAGAGAATACTATTGATGTTTTCCTAAACAAGCTGAAGCATCTGGAAGATGCAGCTAGAACAATAGGAGGATTTGATTGGTCAAATGTTTTCAGGTTATTCTGCTAGAAGCTGAATAGCTTGTGACCTCACAAACAGTTTGCTTTATTTTAATCCTTAGGACCAGAAGAATAACAGTAGTTGTTTATCATTTGAGTGTAAATACAATAGGCAGAGTTGGCTGAAGGTGTGTAAGCAGTGATAACCCGAGAGTAAGGCACGTGTGACTACACTTTTCTTAAAGATAAATTCTGACTCCATGAAGAAGTTTGATAGATTTTAATGAAAGTAGACTTAAAGAATTCTTGGAAAAAGTGATTTAAAACACTCTCCAGGTGAGGAATAGCACAGTGGCAGAGCAGTTGCCCAACCCGCAGGGGGCCTTGATTTCAACATTGGAAACAAACTCTTGAAAAAGGAACAAACATATTAGTAGGGAAGACATATCATAAGACAAAGGTAATGTGTGAGGGGAAATATCTAAACACAATGAAAAGTCATCTCAGAGAGGAAGAAGAGAAAGTTACCAAACAAGCAAAGCAAGCCAGAGTAAGTAGTTTAATATCTAACTGGGACCTTCCCAAATGACCTCACACAACCAAAATAAACATAAGATGGGAACAACCATTTTTAATAACATAAATAATGTAAATATTCAGGATGACATGAAGATGAGAAACACAGAACAATAGATGTGTGAAATGCATTACACTGATAACAGAATAATATATATATAAATGTGTATTAAGATGACAGATAAAATGAGACTGTTCCATTAATATTTCGTTTTCACACTTTTAATGTAGGAGAAAAATCTTGATCCTAGAAAGGTACCTGAGTACCTCAGGAGAAATTGATGCTTGAGAGGAAGTGGAAACTCTGACACACTAGCTTTCAGTCTCTGATGGGTTTCATTTAGGAGGGAAGAAAAATTTATAAACATGACTCTAAAAATTATATGATGCAAACTCTTTGGAATCTTGGTTGAGGAGAAAGACATCAAAAAACATAAATGGCAAATGTTCAATTTTTGGAAGAGGTATTATGAGTATTTGAAGACTGATAGATTTATTGACTATTCCCTGGCAACATTATAGAATGAGTTGTATTTAGACAAGGGATGTTGTATTTAGATAGGAATGTCTGGGAGGCAGGGATTGGTTCTGAAAATTAAACACAGAGTAAGGATGTAGCTTAATGTTACTATTTGCCTAATGTGCATGAAGCTTTGGCTCATCCTCAGCACTCCAAAAATCCCTAACAAACTCAAATATTTGAAACTCACCCCCTAGTTCCTATGTGGTTTAGTTATTTCAGGATATAGAGATGAGGACTGTGACAGTCCAAATAATGGATAATGCTGATGGTCAGGAATCACTTAGTCCAATACACACATTAATTTATTTTGTCTTCCTCAGATCTCTGTAAGGTTTTATTTATTTCTATAATGTATGTGAAAGAACCCAGGAACCAAGACACCTGGATGATAGGTATGCAGTGGTTTCCCTAGGGCTTTAAACAAAGCCTCATTGTATGGTGGGAATATGAAATGTTCCTCATGGGATTCCTTTGGTGGTTGCTTAGTTCTCAGCTGGTGGTGCTGATGTGGGAGGTGATAGGAGGTTCAGGAGATGGAGACTAGCTAGAAGGAGCAGGCTGTTGGTGGTAGTCCTGTGAAGACTCTGTCTCTTTCTCGGGTTTTTCTTCTCCCCTCTTCCACCAGATACCTCTGCCATCATGATGCTTTAACTAAGGTCATGAGGTGAAGCCATTGAGGAATTCACCCCCTAAACTCTGAGCTGTAATAAATCTTTCTTCCCTCTATTATCCTCTCAGGTATCACAACGATGAAAAAAAAAAATTAAACATACTTATGGTGGTTTGAAGAAAATGGCCCCCATTGGCTCATAGGAAGTGGCACTACTAGGAGGTATAGCCTAGTGGCTTCGTTGGAGGAAGTGTGTCAGGAGGGGCCAGGCCTTGAGGTCTCAAATGCACAAGCCAGGTCTAGTGTGACAATTACTTCCTGATGCCTGCTCATCCAGATGGCAGATAGATAAAGTTCTCAGCTCCTTCTCCAGCAACATATCTGCCTGCACCCTGCTGTGTTTCCCACCGTGACTATAATGGACTAAACCTTTGAAACTGTAAGCTGCTGTGGGACTATGCTATGTGGGACAAATATGTGTAAATATTTATCACTCCTATTGGTTTAATAAAACATGGATTAGTCAAGTAGCTGGACTGGAAGTAGAGGTGGGGCAACCAGACTAGAAGAATTATGGGAAGTGGAAGAACACAGCAGAGTTGACATTGAGACTCAGTGGAAGTGGGATGAGAATGCTACACTGAGCAAACAGGTACCAAGCCACATGGCTAACCATAAATGGAAATATGGGTTAACTTAAAGTATAAGAGTTAGTGAGTAATAAGCCTGAGCTATAGACCAATCAACTTGTAATTAATATAAGTCTCATTGTATTTCTTTGGGACTAAGTGGCTATGGAACCAGCCAGGCAGGACAGAGAAACTTATGACTACAGTAAGTCACCCTAGTTAAATGTTTTCCTTTACAAGAGTTGCCACCATCATGGCGTCTCTTCATAGCAATAAAACCTTAACTTAAGACACTGTTTTGCAAGTTTGTGAAACTGTTAACAGAAAAATAAATTAATTTGAAATTGACTGTTGTGTTCATATGTATGCATGTGCACATGAAAGTTAGTGGTCAACCTTGAAAATCATTCCATTTCTTAGATTCCACCCACCTTGTTTTATTTATTTTATTTTTTTTGAGACAGGGTGTCTCTGCATAACAGTCCTGGCTGTTCTGGAATTCACTTTGTAAACAAGGCTGACCTTGAACTCACTGAGATCCACCTGCCTTTGTCTCCCATGTGCTGGGATTAAAGGTGTGTGTAACCACCACTCAGCTCCTCAACTTGTTTTTTGAGACAAGATCTCCCACTGACTTAGAGCTGACTGGTCCTGAGGCCCCAGGATCTGCCTGTTTCTATCTTCTCAGAATTACAAGCATACCCTACCACAGCAGAGCTTTCTGGGAGTTAAAATTAACAATGTCTACTCGGCATGAACTGACTAACTGAGCTACCTTCCCCAAATCAACTCTCTTAATATTTTTAAAAGTAGTGCTCTATCAGAAGACAGACAGCAAATGGAAACTAAATGAAACAAACATATAAAAGAAACCATCCAGATAACTTTCTGTATCAAGTTTTCAAGGATGAAGTAAAGGTGGACTGGGATTTTATTATTAAAAATGTTTTCAGGAAACTTGAAAGATTTTTAAGTGAAACTGTGTGTCCTCAGTGGCTGGAGCCAAAGGTAGACAAATAGAATAAACCCAGAGAATTGTTCTCCCATGGAAGAACATCCATAGTCACCACACACTAGAAGTGCTGGATATGTAGCCACGGAGAATGAACGAAGAAGATGAGAGCATGGAGAATGGAGAAAGAATTACTGATTTCTGGGTCATGTGATGATTTCTACATGTATTTAACACCTTAATTTCTGTTATTTTTTTTTTAAACATAGCTTGAGTTTATTCTGCTTAGGTGTATGTCTATGAGTCATGTGTGTAGTGCTTGCAGGGGACAGAAGAGGGTATTGGATTCCTTGGAAAGGGAGTTAAAAATGGTTGTGAGTCATCATATGGATGCTGGGAATCTAACCCAAGTCCTCTGGAAGAACATCAAGCAATTTTAACTGCTGAGCCATCTTTCCAGCCTGAGTACCTTCATTTTTAAGTCAGCCATGGCAGCAGGGCTTTGGCTGTCACTACTACTGACAGGATAAATTCAAAAGTTCCAGTTTTCTAAACCTCACTTAAGTCTGTAAATTTACTCTCCTTTCCTAGCCTTATAGGACATTCTAACAGCTTAGACTCTGCTCTTTTGCTCCTCTGTCTAACCTTGCTTACTCCAATGAACAGTGACAAAACAAATATGGCTGATTAATAAATACAAACAATCCCTGAGTTATTAAGAGATTATGATAAAATTGGCTGGGTCTTTAGAGGGAAAAATCTATTAGTGGGCCTCATGATCATTTATTTGCTCCACCCCTTTCAAAGATTGATTGTATTTGCTCACTTACTCACTCATGTTATTATTATTATCATTATTATTTTGGTTTAACAGCTACTGTTGAGTTTCTTGTTAGGGTAGCTGAAAGATGCAAAGATATCATGGATTTAATAAGTCCTGGCAGGAGGGAAATGACTGCAATGGATGTGATAAAGGCTTGATCAGTGGACTCTGAGAGTTGACTTTGACTCCTTCAAACCTTCATAAGACAGTACTAAGTGCTTCTGAAATGGCAGTAGAGTCTCTGCCCATTTCTTGTCATTGCAGACAGAGGAGGCGGGAGGACACTACAGGTGGTAGAACAATAATAGTGTTAGAAATGCGAACACAATAAAGAATCCACCAAGGATACTTCTTGCCCCACACAGGACGCACATGATGAGTACAGTTTGAGACCTAGAGATGGGAAAGTGGAAATTCTGTCTCAATATTAGCATTGAAATAGGCGACATTTGTTTAGACTGTAGCTAAACATCGAGACTAGAGTTGGTGTATAATTTTCTAAAGAAGTGTATTTTTCTTTAGACCATTCAGTGAGAACCAGAAAATTCTGTTAGTACAGAATCTAGCAGAGCAGCTTTATCATTTAGTAGTATATTGGAACAATCTTTCAACTATCAAAATGAAGTTTCCTTAATGAGCTATCAAAATTATTGTACCTCATCACATGACCTCCTGTATGGGTGGGTGGTTATGTTTGGCAAAGAAACATGGCCTGGTGAATTTGTTTGAAGAAACTTCTCCTCTGGAAGAAACATGTAATCTTGGGACAGTACTGTGGAAAACTACAGAGCTTCAATGTTTAAACATTCTACCACTGGGTCTCTTTGGGAGACTGCTGTGGCCTCATACTCCTGAGAAACTGGAAATGGTTCTTATAGTTGTGTCTTAACTCCAAGTTATGAGTTATGCTGGTTAACAACGGTGCATTACATGCACTTAGAAACACTGGTGCTTTGAGAAGTCTTTGGACCGCTACACAATATAGCAATTCAAACACAATGAAGAGGTTAGTCAATAACCAGACAGGCCTGCTCTGGGTTTTACTGTTTCATTTGCATAGGTAGAATAAACAGGGAACTGGATATACTGGGCCTAAAGTATATAAACAGGAATAGCCTCTCGGTTATGTAGCTTGTGAAGTCACAAGAGACAGTGTACCCAGAAGGGGCCAGCTTTGATTATTATACTTTGGTATCGCTATCTTGAAATCTCAAATGTTGGGTTCTTGCACTTTGGTTGTATACTGAGACCCTCACATTTTAACAGGATGTCCTGTTTCTGGGTGATCAGTTACTTTACTAACTGTTAGGTGATCCCAAATAGTGACAAAAAAAGAACCCAGGGGCAGAGACTGTGAATTAAGGAGCTATAGAAAATTAGTTATGATTTTGATATATTTTTTTTTAAATGGAGGAAATTTCCTCTGTTTTAGGCAAGAACTTCTTGCCTCCTAAATTCCTGTATTTATAAGTCAAGAAAATATTCACTGGGAGTGGAAAGAAATAGGGAGTGGATCCAGGGAAATGTGAGAGAGCCTTATTATTTTGCGTCATGGGCCACTTTGGCCTGCAAATCTGGCTCCGTTGCTCAGATTGCAATGTCAGGACTTTCTGTGGCCCCTTGCCACATGGAGGGAGGCCTAGGCAGGTGCTTTGGCTTTGGATTCCTACTGTGGCTTAACTATGCCCACCTACTTCATGTCTGTGCCCAGGTCTTACCTCCTTCGGGAAGCACACTGCACCCTCCCAAACCACTCTGCTCCACTGCTGCACTTACAACTGCTTCCCTTTTCTGTCTTCACACTTGATGTCCCCAATTCCTCCGTGTAAAACTTTAAAATTAAATGCATAAAGCTTAATATATAATCAGAATTTGAATAAAAGTGTGAGTGAATGAGTTGCTAGGCACATTTTTTAAGCATCAGTGTTAAAGTGAGAATAAACATACCAGCTAACTCATTACCTCTCATCTCCTAATTGGGTATGTTCTCTGCAAATTAACATTAGTTCTCAGAATTCATCAGAACGTTTCCCAGAAATACCTTGTGTTCCCAAGTCTATAATCTCCAGGTGTTTAAGGTCCAGTATTTCCAGTTGAATACTGGTATATTGCCTACTGTGTTTTCCGACATCCCAGAAGAAATAAGACATGGCAGTATGTTCCCTATGTAAGGGCATGTGGACTGGCTGGATGCTCCTCATCTAAGAGGGAATCTCTCTGTTCTTTAGGAACCCACCTGGGATTTGTCTTTGGTCTTCACTTTGAACTGTGTTTCCTTCTAAAGAGTAGCTCTGTAGAGATCTCTTTGTCAGTGGGACACGCCATCCTGCACACCTCTCAAAGTACTAGGGAAATTGGGATCATCATTTCCAGTAACACTAAATATCATTTTTAAATTGAGTGTATTAACCTACACCTTTAATTACAGCGGTCTGTGAGTTCAAGGCCAATGTGGTTCACTTGGTAAATTCCAAGCCACTCAGGATTATGCAGTGAGACCTCATTAAAAAAAAAAAAAAAAAGTGCGTGAGGGGAGATTAAAAATCTATCTCAAAAGCTCTTTGTATAAAAAATATCAGTCATTTGTTAAATGTGTACTAACCTGACAACAGCCTCAAAAACCTTTTCAAGTTCAAAGTATAATATTTAGTCAGTATAAAGTTGCCCTGTTTTCAAATTACAGTTGAAAATGAAGCTCATTGACTAATGACTATTTTGGTCATCGATTTAGAAAATGAAGAATTGCTGCAAGGGAACAATGCCAGCAGAATGGGAAGGTAATTAAGAACCTATTTGGAGCATCCAGACGAAAACACCCTTCTTTAAACGATTCTTTCTGAGTACTTTTGTAATTTGACTATTGTTTTTATTATTTGAGAACATTCATGAATAATCTTAAAACTAAACTTTCTGGTACAATAAATGAATAGTATCATCATGTTAAAATATTTTTAAAGTAATATTGTCACTCAGTTAGCCAAATTATATGCAGATGATATTTTTCAATTATTCACAGTAAAAAAAAAACTGCATTTTTAGTCACTTTAAACCCTATGGAGTAAGTATGATAATGAAGTTTATTTTATTTTATTGCTATGTTAGAGGATCATGATTTAATAATAATAAAAAAAAAACCAATCAAATGCTCCTGCACTGTCAAGCTTTGCTTTTGTGACTTTCCTTACAGAATGAAGTCTCTGCACTGCCGAGTCTTGCTGCCTTAGGAAAATGTTTCTGATGCTGTCATTGAAGTGTATGAAAATTATTTCAGTGTAGGAGAATGGTCAAATGATTATCTCTGAGTTTTGGTCTGGATCAGGGTGCCATAATTTTAATGCCTTTAAAAAAATGAGATGATTCTGGAAAGTTCCCTGTGTATTGTGTGTTTTCATTTCCTAGGTAGAAAGAATAGCTTGGGTGGCTTCCTGGGCAAGGCCAGGGCGGAGAAAGCTGGCATTTCCCAGGGTGCCCAGGAGGAGAGTGGTTGTGTTGTTTCCATGGACACAGCATTGCTTCATTTCCCCTCTAGGTGGTGACAAATGTGACTAAGCCCTGTGAGGTGTAGGCTAATGGAAATTTGCCTATAACTTTTGCCAGTTTTTGCCCTACAGGCTTTAAGCAAGAATTTTACTTTCAAGCTAAATTTTGTGACCTTTTTTCAAAGATGTAATTAACTCTAATGGGATATATTTAGACTCACAGGGTAATATTAAGAAGTTTATTATTTTTAATAATAAAAAATTTCCTATATTTGGGAATCGGCCCAAATTCCTGTCAAGGCATTTTGACCTTCCTTATATCTCTGTTTGCATTTGAGCCCTTAATGAAAATTCCTATCCTCTCTAACTGCATGTGGCCATATGTTTGGACCACATACTACTTCACTTAATGCTCTAAGCTGCAAACCAACAAGACTTTAAAAAAGATGTTCCCCACTTCAATAGCAGAAACATAGAATAAGTGTGTTTGAGTATGTGGTTTCATCTGGCTATTTAGGAGACAGACTCTTTGGTGGGGAAAAAAAACCCCAAAAACCAAAACCCTAGTTCTGAACAACTCGGTGAAGTAACCTTTAGACAACAGCTGTAATGTGACAGGGTCATGCCAAGAACAACAGAGCACAGTCAAGTTCCTGTCCCTTCAAGGAGGGTAGCTAACACTGGGGCTGATTTAACAACACAATAAACAGATATCCAGGCCAAGGTGTTTGATGAAAGGAAAAATCCAGTAATTAGAATTTAGAAATTAAAAAGTACTATCTATCACGAAATATATATTAGTAATATGTAAAGGATTAATATTTATTAAGGGGTTATATAAATACTTATATGAATTAAACCTTAAGACAATTTTTGCTTCCCCAAACGAACAACCTCATACCTTCCATGATTTAGTAACATGTTTTAAAAAAGTATTTGCTTCTTTGTGACAGTCACTTTCAGTGGCAGAAGTTGTGACACCCAGGAGTATAGATTTGCCAAGTTGCTTTTCCTCAAAAATGTGATCACAAGTTACAGCTAATGGTGACAGATAATTGAGCCAGGGATTTCAGATTACTACCAGATATAACAGTTTGGGAAAAAAAAAGAAACAGAATGGTATCATTTAAGAAAAGTAATTCATTTCTTGCTTTGACTCTTTCCCAAAATAAACATAAAATGTCCTACCTTTCTTCCTGGCATTAGGGAAATATTTTTCTAATCTATCTCGTGCATGGCATTCCTATATCGAGATCTTATTCGGACTATGTCTGCTCTGGAAAACTGATCTCTGAGGATTCCTCTCACTTGGCCTTCCCTACTTTTTCCCGTTTGACACTTTGCTTGAGTATATGCCAAGCTTTGCTTTAATTCGGTTAGGTTTTCTGGAATATACTATGACGCTAAAAATAAAAAAAGTTTCATAAGTTTTCCCTTAGGGTCTTCTTTTAAAATAATAACCTTTGGAGGTTATATTTATTGCTTTGAAAAAGTTTCATGATTGGATATCTATAAATTTTTTTTTTGTCAGGTAGGAGAAACTTGGAAGAAAAACTACATTCCTAATATCTACAGAAGGTGAGTGAGACTTTACAAAGTAAAAAAATAAAGAAAACAAACCAACCAATCCAGAAACCTCTTGATTGCTGTTTAAAATGTAAACACTATGTGTAAAATCTAGAAACATTTTCCTTAATCTCAGGTTCTGAAGGGTTAAGAGAAACAGATAGGAGCCCTTGCAGGCTGACGTTCTGTTTTTCCACCTGTGAAGACTGGGGGCCAAGGACAGCTAGCAACCTCCCCAACTACTTCAAACTCCACGCAGACAGACTTACTGTGATGGCCTGGAGTCTTCCCTTCATCAGCTCGGCTTCTTCCATTCTAGAAGTCAAGGACAGGCAGCCGCTGAAGGAAGTCCCAAGCTACCATAAATCAAGGTGCCTCCTTGGGGAGAGGAACGAGTGGCGACAGAAGAGAAAGGGAGAGAAATCCGCTCTTTGCACCCGGGAGAATGGAGGGGAGAATCCCGGCTTGTCAGGAGCGTCTGTGAGCCGAGGCACAGATGAGGCCAGACAGACACATGTAATGAGGGTGTGCTGGGGAGGCTGACGCTGAGGCTGCTGGCACAAGTTGACTGACAAGTTTGAACGGCAGCCGCACAAGCCCTTTCCCTTCAGGGGCTGCCAGCTCTTTGTTGTTCTGTGCACGGTTAGCAAGGCTCATTTTCTTATTAACTGTTCCTTCCCCAAGTCATTATTTTCCAGGAGTGGCAGAGGGAACTACCGTGCTGAATGTCAGAGCATCCAGTGTTCCCTCAGCACACAACCCCTGTGTTGTGGGTCTGTGTTTAAAGTTAACTCACACTGGCCCCAGAGCTTTTACACACACACACACACACACACACACACACACACACACACACACACACACACACACACACAGAGAGAGAGAGAGAGAGAGAGAGAGAGAGAGAGAGAGAGAGAGAGAGAGAGAGAGACTCTGACTCTGGGGCAGAAGTGCCAAGTCACTTGTTTGCCATCCTCCCTCTGCTTGGCTTTAGTTAATAATGATGTCTCCTGTAGTTATCTAAGAACTCTTAGAGCAGGCAGAATATTTACATTATCTCCTCTCCCCTCCCAAAGTCTCACCTCCAGCCTTCTGTCACAGACCTTGGAATCTTAGGTCTTTGAAATACCAAAGGTGTTAAGGCACTGACTGATAATAAAAATTTGGCTCCCTGAGAGTTCCTGGTGCCATCCTAGGATGTCTGGGGGAATGCAGTTCCTTTTTTGGATCCCATTCAGAAATGACACTCTTGAATTTCGGGAAGGTACACATTTTGACCTCAGCAGTTACGCAAGAGAAAGGAGTGTGCCTATAAAGGTGTGACCAGGCAGACTGCAACCCTTGGTGGACAGTCCCTTCAGAGGAAGGCAGCGAAGCCCGTGAATCTCAGGTCAAAGCAGAGGCAAGGAAGCTCTTCAGTTGGCTTTGTTTTATTTTCTCTACCTATTTGTTAGGTGCAGTTTGATGTAGTGAACCCCAATTATCACCTACCACATTATTATGTGTTTGGATGCTATCAGCCCCTTAATATCACCATTCAGCCAGAGAGGCTGAATAGAGAAGCCTGGCACTGAATTCATGGCTTACATTTCTTTGTCTTCCTGATATTTGTAATAGTAGTAGCTAATATTTATTCATAGACAAAAGCATTTCATCTTATTTATCTGTGAGGTGTTGAGTGACAGGTGCTATCATTCCTATTTTAAAATGAGGCAACAGCTTCAGGAGATTATTTGCAAAATGGCTAATGAGTAGCAAAGCTGGGATGGAAATGCCATCTGTCTGATTTTATAACAGACATTCATTCAGCAATGCCCAAGGACGCAGGGCAAGGAGAGACACAGGTTAAAGGTTAAAACCAATCTTTATAAAGAAATTGGACCCCAGCATTCTCCTCCAACAAGCTCCCAGGATGCTTAACAGCTGGATGGAAACCTTTAAGCAGAACCCTATGTGATCATATTCTGGGGAAGTTTATAGAACTTAGTAAAATAAAATTGCTCCATACTTTTATTCTGATCTCCCCAACCACAGAGTCCACACCCTGAGTTGATCACCTGCGCAGGAAGCTCATCACTTTCAAGAATCTGAAATCACAAGGGGTTTAATATCTAGAATATATAAAGAACAGCAAAAATTACACACCAAAGAAATAAAGTTGACAATCAATAAATGTGCCAATGATCTAAGCAGAAGTACAATTTAAAAAAAAAAACCGAAAATATAAATGGCCAATATGTATTTGAAAAAGCATTATATGTGTCTTGCCACCAGAAACACAAATTAAAGCTGTGAGGATGGCCACCATCAAGAAAGCAAGTGACAACCAATCTGGTAAAGATGTGGGGCAGAGGAACATACACTCTGTGGGCGGGGCGCAAACTAGAGTAGGCATTGTAGAAATCAGTGTGGAAGTTTGTAAAAAAAGAAAAATAGAGCTACCATATGATCCAGATATTCCACTCCTGGAGATAAACCCAAAGGAATGCCATATCCTACTATCTAGATTAAATCTTCAAAGCTTTTGATTTTGTTTATTTAACTGTGGATCCTGACTGATGTTAAGGACAAGAAAGCGGCCATGATGAATATCCCAGTCAGGATTTTGCATTTGCTTGCCAAAACTAATGGGCAGTCACCCAACTAATGATGTGGATCTTTTCCTCAAATCATTTTATCACCCAAATCTCACTCTTGTTGTAGAAAAACACAAAGATTTTTCCACTGGGGCAGAGGGAAGCAAGCAAGAGGAATTTAGAATGGAGCAGAATTGTGAAAGCTGCTGAGTACCTGGTGTTCAGTCCTTCAAACAATTAATATTGTTAAAATGGAGAATATATTTCAAGCACTTTCAGTCATTCATCTGTCATTCACTTACTGAGTGCTTACCAGGCACTATTGTGCTAGGCTTTTGGAATCCTTAAAATTCTTGTTCTCTAGAAATTTACATTCAAGTGAGCAATAAAAGACAAATATGTAGGGTGATTGTATTATTCTGGGTCCTCTGAGAAACAAACACCAAGAAAAGGTATGTGAACAAAACTTTATTGTGAGAAATTAATGTATGAGAGAAAATTGGGAGGTAGACAGAAAAGGCTGAAACTGGAACAATTTGGGAATCTGAGTGGAAGGGAGAGGGCAGTTGATTCTGCAGTGCTGTCTAAGGGACATTGGCACTTGGGAGTCTTGGAGCCAAGGGCAACCATCAGAGTGCTCCTGTGTCCTATAGGAGTGAGCTCATGTGTTCCTGTCATATTCAGTGACTGGCTAGAAGTAGTCACTGGGAAACAGAGCTTAGATATAAACACGGAGATGGAGTTCAGAGAACAGCAAACCAGCCTCTTGTTCACTCATGCTTCCTTACTTGAAACCCAAGAGAGATGCATTTTCAGGAAATAGTGATATTGCCATTGAGAAAAAAGATTGGAGGAGAATTAAGATTTCAGGTTAGAACTGGGTAGTTATGATAGCTTGCACAAGAGGATCACATCTTAATAAGGCCTTGAAGGGAAGTGAGAGTCAGCCATAAAGCTACCAAAGGCACACCAGGAAAAGTCCATGGAAAGACTCTACAGCTAGCATACTGAGGGACCAGTCTAGTGTCATTAGAGGTGGGCACAAAGGGAAGAATAATGACAGGAGATGTATCTGATGTAGTAGTGGGGTTTCTTTGGTCCCATGGCGGCCAGAGGCCCAGAACCTGCCGAGCCAGACCTCTTAGCTGCCTGCTGCCCGCCACTCAGAAATGACTCAAACGCTTATATTAACTTCATGCTGTTTGGCCTATGGCTCAGGCACATTGCTAGCTTGCTCTTACATCTTAAATCAACCCATTTCTATTAATCTTTCCTGTCACGTGGCCCATGGCTCACCTATGCTCCTTACATGTTGCTCCTTTGGGCTTCAGCTTAGTTGGCCTGACTCTGCCCTGATTCTCCTACCTATGCTCTGATTTCTCCTCCTACTTCTTCTATGGTGCCTGTCATGGCCCAAAACAGCTCCTTTATTTAAAGATTGATATTCACAGCATACATAAAGGCATTCCCACATCAATCTGGGGACATGATAGGTCTGTAAAGCACTGTTAGGACTATAGATTTCACATTGTGTGAGATAAGCAACCACCAATAATTTTCAGTACTGAGTCTTTCAAAGACAGAATAAGAGGCAATAGGTAGTGTGGAATTGTATGATTGATGGTGGTGATTTGGTCTAACGTGGTAATTGTTGTGGTGGGAATTGTTAGAATGGTATATGCGTTTTAATCTTTATGGTAGAAACATAAAGATTCTAGGGACATAGGATATGAGAGAAAGAAAGTTCTGGATACTGGATGTTTTGATTTGAGGAAACAATATTATCCATTAACTAAAGCAGAGAATTTCATGAAAAATCTTGGGGAGAGAAGATGGAGTCAGGAGAGGAGATGAATATTGCTATCAAGAGATTATGTTTCACCAAGTCAATTAGTTATCCATTATACAATAAGCATTTGGCTATGGACTCTGGAATTAAAAAAGATATCTTAGATGGATATATAAAATTTACAATACTTCTAAAAGTGTAAATTGGATCACAAAATATTGAGAGTTATAGACATAACTCATGATACAATATAGTCTAGTGAGCTAGCATTCATTAAATGTTAAGTATGTAGTTATGATTAGAGACCTTTGCAGAATAGCAACAGGGCTCTACCTATTCTCAACAATTATATTAAAACAGTTTAACTAAATCTCCTGTTTGTTAACCATTATAAATGATGATGAGTTAAAAGTTATACTTTATCACCAACATTAATTACATTCCTCATCACCATGACAGATGCCTGATGGAAGGACCTTAAAGCAAGAGAATTCACTCACAGTTCAAGGGATATAGACTATGATGGGAAAGAACCTGAGTCTTAGGTAATTTGGTCTGCAATGGCAATAGCTTGTGGTCAGGCTTGCTGCATCTTGAAAAAAAAAAAAAAAAAAAAAAAGACTCTGGACCAGAGGCAGAGATGAGGTATAACCCTTAAAAGTCAGTCCCCACTGACCCACTTTTGCTGGCCCTGTCACTTGTTTCAAAGGGTCCACAACCTCCCGAAGCAAGAAAACCAACCAGGGATCAAGGGCTCAAACACATGAGTCTATGGAGAACATTTCGAATTCAAGCTACAGCATTTCCTGACTTTTATTGGGCATCAGTGGGTATAAGAAATTCGAAACAGTTTCTTTTTTTTTTTTTTGCAAAGAATTTTACTGTCTTGTTGGAGAGGTAAGATTCGTGCTTGAAAAAAATTAGTGGACAAACAGAACAAAAACATGCCAATAAACAACCATCATTGCACCGTGCTGTAGTGAAGCACTAATGGTCACACCGTTTGAGACCTTATTTCCGTGCCTTTGCAATGTCCTGTGGTGTTTGGGGAACCATTGGGCCCTTTTCATGGAGCATATGAGTAACAGCCACGATGACACTAAAGGGAGCGGAAGAAATCAGAGACTAATGTGAAGTGCATGGAAAAAGCTAGACTGAAAAGCAGATCGACATTTTCTAAGGTTAGAGGACTGATCATCTGACTTTGAGCAGAGAGAAGCATTAGAAAGACCAACAAATACATATCTGTACACAGAGCTCCATGTTCCTGGAAAGTGAATGAAGGGAGTAGGAGAGGAAATGTCAGATTTAAGTTTTAGGAGAATAAAGACGTAAGCTTTTCCTAGGACAAGGAAGAAGGAAAAATGAGGAAAGAGCTATGAGAAGGTGGGAAATAGATTCCCAGAGGACTACTGCCTCTTGCTGTGGACCCCAGCCCCCGTGCCCTTCTCAGATCTCCTTTCTAGTTTACCTGCATCACTTAGTGTCGTCTCTGCCTTGTAGAAGTGCTCTCTATCAGGGACACTGCAACCAGCACGCTTGCCTAGGATCCAGAATGGGTAACTGCAACCAAAGAATGGCACACCAACCCATCAAAGACACAAATAACTCCAGAGGTGTAGATCCTGTAACAAAAAACCCACACGTGAGCAGCTGAGACCATATGCTTCCAGGAGAACCTAGTTTCTAATCCAAACAACCCAATTGCAATAGGCCTCAAGAAAAGCAAGTTAGCTGAAATTTAAGACAACTGTCTCCAAATAGCAACTGTGAATATGCTCAAAGGCCTTAAAAAGGATACTAATAAGTGCCTTAATGAAGATCACAAAAATGCAAATACTTGAATGAGATAATGAAAACATTGCAGGACATAAAAGTAGAATTTAACCAAAAAAATAGAATCATGAAAGGAAACAAACTGGAATAAAACTGGAAATGGAAAAAATCTAGGGAGTCTAACCAAACCCTCAAATGTAAGCAGCACCAGCAGATGACAAGGGTGCAAGTGAAGTGTTCAGATCTTAAAGACAAGCTGGAAGACATGGACAGCTCATACACCTGCGGAATATTTCAGCTAACACTAAAAAAACCTTGAGGGTAGGCCCGAAAGTCTGGGCCAGAAACCTCATACTACAAATGGCAGCCCAATGTGTGGCAAATATGTCCACATAAAGTCATAGAAAGCTTAAAAATGCTCTAGAGCCAAAAGCAGCCTCTGAATTATGTCTCCCACATGAGCCTTGGTACAGAGACACCCTGGTGAGGCCTGTCACTTGAGCTACAATGGCGGGCTTTTGGAGTGCAGCTTAAGGTGTAAAATGGCTCATTCCTGAAGTCTCATGGGAGCCTAGATGTAAGCAAAAGGTTGTAAATGATTTATTTAAGGTTTCTGTTCATAAAGAAAAAAAGGGAACAGAATCAAAGATGGCTTTCTAGTGTCGATGTTTTCATGGATCAGCTCTGTTTGCCTGAGGCAAACTGAAGCTTGGCTTTTTTAAGAGAAGCTTCCTGATTCAGCCTTAGAGGCAAAACACTTGTGATTTTTAAAGAGGCCCTGCTGCCTAATACTTGAAATGGAGTTAATGAGCAGCAGATGGCAAAGCTTTACTTGGTAATTATATGGACCCTGAAATTCCCAGAGTACCTGGGCTAAAAAGATAAATTCTATGAAATTAAACTAGGAGCTGGGTGGAGCCACCCACTTATCATACCAGCCTTTAATCCTGGCAGATTAAAGGTGTGTTCAGAAACAGAAGAAATAGAAGAATCTGGGTGGAGTCAATCACCCTAGACAAGCAAAGGTGTGGTCAGAGACAGTCGGAGATAGTGGCAGATTAAAGGTGTGGTCAGAAACAGAAACAGTTAAGAAATAAATATACAGTAAAGACAGTTTTTTGTAAAATGACTAAGTGGTTTAGAGTGTGTTGAAAATATATATACATAGACTTAGAGAAAGAAAAGAAAGGTTAGAGAAATCCTTTAAAAAAAAAATAAAGTAAAATAAATAAATAAAAAATAAGCCACATACAGATGGAAAATACAAAGAGTGTCTGGATACTGTATGTTATTGTCTTATCTTTAAGCTTCTTGACTGAAAATGACTTAGTAAAAGCTGCTAAAAGACAGCTGATTATAAATGTTGTTGGAGTAATTCAACCTATATATTTTGTAAATGAGTTTACTTTAAAATTGAAATGCAAAGATACGCTACTTTGGAGAAGAGGTTTTCCTTTTATTTTCACAGAAAATGAGAGGCTGTGGATTTCTTCCTGGATAGAGAACATAAAGTTTGATAGAGGAAGACCCCCTGAAACATCTCCAATGGAAATGGATGGCCCAGATGATTCAGCATTTTAGAACACCTCTGTTGAAGTTCCAGAGCTCTGAATCCAAAACAATTTCAAGGAGACTGGCTGAGATGACCCAGCCTTGCAGACTAGTCCACTAAAGAACTCTACATAATCCTACATTTTTCTTTGGATTCCCATGAGATTGTTGGTGCCCCATTCAGCAGGAAGTAGCCTAGAGAACGATGCCCACATTCCCAAAATATGTATTATGGATGTTTGTGTTTATTTACAGTGTTGTTTATAGGTTGTTACAGATAAGGGGGGAAAAGAATATTAGATTTGGAGTTCTTTTTATTTTAAGAAGAGAAAAGGGGATATGTGGGAGGTTGTGTTGTTTCATTTTAAATAATTGTCCCAACCAATGGTTTAATAAAAAGAGCTGATTGGCCAAAGGCAGGCAGGAAGTGTAGGCGGGACTACCAGACTAAGAAAATCTCTGAGAGCAGAATGCCAGACAGAGCACCAGAGAGAAGCTGCAGGATGCAGAGAACAACCATGCAGCTTTAAAGAAAGGTACCGAGCCACATGGCTGAACAAGAGACATGGGATAGTTTAAGGGTAGAGAGTTAGCAAGCTATATGCCTGGGCCTGAGGCTGATCAGCCAAAAACTAATGAAAGCATCTGTGTGTCTCTGTAGGACTGTGGGTCTGCGGGTCTGTGGGTCTGTGGGCCTAGACCTTGAGGGTAGGCCGGAAAGTCCGGGCCAGAAACCTCTTACTACATATACTTCTACCCAGCGGCTCATAGGAATGTCTCCCAAAAGTTACTTCATGCTTGGAAACACAGCAAATCTCAACAGATACAAGAAAATTGAAATAACACCTGCCTTCTCTATGACCACCATTGGTTACGGCTAGAATTCAACAACAATAAAAGCAACCAATAGCTTACGAACTCATGGGAACTGAGCAACTCACCACTGAGTGAAAAATGAGTCACTACAGAAATCACGAAGGAAATGAAAACCTTTTTAGAATTGAAAGAAAGAAGATATCATTTAGATGTTGAGAAAATTTGACATTAGGAATGTGAAGGTAAATGAACACAGCTAGAGAAAATCACCCCAGTGAGATAAGCCAGACCCAAAGGCTAATATTGCATGCTTTCTCTTTCATGTGAATGCTAGCTTTTAAGCTTTCAATATACATGTTATAATCTGAATAACCACAGAGTTCATGTACTTAGTAAAGGACTAGAGGGGAGGAGGGGATCTCCCAAGGAAAGTGAAATGGTATATAGTGTTATGGAGAAACTGGAATAGGCTTAAACCTATTATTATCTAGTTGTAGGGGAACTAGAACAGGCTTAAACCAGGGATGGGGTGAGTGAAGGGTGAGGAAGAGCCTATGGGGAGGGACAATTAACACCAAAGGCCATTTGAAAAACCATATGGAAGCCTTGTACTGTATAAGCACCCTAAAATATATACATATTTGAAAATGATATAAATGGAGTCGCTAAATAGGAAAGACAATGGCCTCACTCAACATCTTATATCACCAAGTAAAACCACTAGTGCTAGAAATGGATTACATTTTAGTGAGTTGTCCAAGGGGGGCCATGGAAATCATCGAACACCACAGACTATTGCCTGGCTATTGGTTACTGGCTACAGCCTGATGGTAAGGCCCAATTGCTGAAGAGAACCCTTACATGTGTCATAGAACACAGAGAAGTTGACCTGGTGCTTAACTAAAAGTTTCATACCCACTATCTCATGGTACCGGAAGGTACTCTGCATGCTACCAGAAAAGAAGGTAATCATTAATATCACCCAGATATGAACCCTATGACCTACAG
Organism: Phyllotis vaccarum; assembly: GCA_033318265.1. Taxonomy (NCBI): domain Eukaryota; kingdom Metazoa; phylum Chordata; class Mammalia; order Rodentia; family Cricetidae; genus Phyllotis; species Phyllotis vaccarum. The sequence continues at coordinate 41,997,676 of JARWLC010000015.1, read as the reverse complement.
CAGTTACTTTCCTGTGAGATATAATGATGAAGCAGAGGCACAAATGTTACAGGAGTGACCAGTCACTTTCTGATTGGGTTTATGGTCCACTTCACAAGACTACATAGATTGTGGGTTTAGGGACATGGCATTAAAATGATTGCCAATGACAAATGGCTATACCCACAGAATTGTCTTGCTCAACCTGCATCAGAGAAGCTTCTTGTAGCAAATGGGAATTAAGACAGAGATCCATGACTGTACAATGTGCAGAGAGCAAAAGACTTTGGAGTACTCAGTCGAAAATAGATTTTTTTCCCATCAGATCTCACCTTTTAAAGTTCAGGGATCTTAGTGGAAGAAGTAGCAAGATTCTAAGAATCAGAGATGACGGATGACTCCAAGGAACCTGTTTTTCAGACACAGCAGGCCTGATGCACATATGAACTCACAGAGGCACAAGGCCTACACAAGATCAAGCCAGATGGGATCCCAGCATTGAGCAGAGAATTGAACAAGGGGTCTCACTCCTCATCAAGAGGTTGTCTGCAACTGATACCTGCTAGCAAAGACAAAATCATTTTTTTTCTTTTTTCCCAGCGGAGGCTCACTGGGTTTATCAACCACAGTTCAGGGCTGTCCCGGTGACCATGAGTAGGTGGTCAATACAACACAAATTTAGTGGTATTTTTGTGGACTTTTCGTTTCATATTGATTTATTTTGGCTTTTTATCTGTATTGTTCTTTTGCGTGTTTTAATTTTAATCTTTCTGCTTTTTGTTTGTTTTTAAAAGAAAGATAAAGAAAGAATATAATTTTGGATGGTTAGGGAGATGGGGAGGATGGGGAGAAAGTGGGTAAAGGGAAAACGTGATAAAACATATTGTATGAAACACTTTTTAGTAATAATATTATCATACTAATATTAAAAGATAGGAGCTAGGTACTGGGAGTGAGTGCACACGAGGAAATATTAAAGCATTGCTCATGATTGTTAAGAGGTAAAATATCCAGAATTCTTCCTAATATTCAGAATGTGTGGACCGAGAAGCCAGATGTAATTTAAGCATCTCTTCCAAAATGCAGGAGGAAATTTAATCCATGTGCATTTTTGAGAAATAGTTAGACTCAAGGGCACCTTTGTAAGTGTATCACACCAATTTAAAAAAAAACTGTGAGTATGTGTGGGGGGGCAGTGTCTCTCTCCCTTCTTTGTGCTTTTTTATTATATGATAACTTTCACCACCTTATGATATAGCCAAATGCCCCTACAGATGCAGCCCCTTTACCTTGAACACCCAGTCACCAGAACTACGAGACAAATATACTTCTCTGTTGTTCATAATTTTCAGTCAGTGGTAATTGGTGGTAGTTGTTATAGCAACACAAAACGTGGATGAATAGAAAGGATAAAGCAAATGGGATCTTAGTGCCTAGGTGAACAGATAGATATAAATATGAACATTAGTGGTTATTTCTAGGATAAATATTTGGAACATCTTTTCTAGAATCTTTTGAAATTTGTTTTTGTGTGAGGAAATTGACTACTAACTTTTTCAGAGTTCTAGAGGCCTGAATTGGTAGAAACCCAAGGATAAGAGTTTTTTTTTTTTTTTTCCAGACAGGGTCTCTGTCTTAGTTAGGGTTTCTATTGCTATGAAGAGACACCATGACCACAGCAACTCTCATAAAGGAAAACTTTTAATTGAGGTGGCAGCTTACAGCTCAGAGGTTCAGTCCATTATCATATGGCAGGGGGCAGACAGACATGGTGCTGGGTACATCTTGTTCAGAAGGCAACAGGAAGTCATCCATGACACCAGGAGTAGTTGAACATAGGAGACCTCAAAGCCCACCCTCACAATGACACACTTCCTCCCACTAAACCACACGTCCTATTAGTGCCATTCCCTATGAACTTATGGGGACCAGTTACATTTTAACTGCCACAGCCTCAGTGCCTGAAATTATTTAAGGCCTAGGCTCATCTTGAAGTTGTGGCAGTCTTTCTGTGTCAGACACCTGAGTGCAGGCACTGTAGTCATGTGCCACCACACTCACTTGGCTTCCTTTGTAGATTTTTGTGGTTTTGGAATTTTTTTTTTTTATAGATTTGGTTTGGGGTGGAGTCTCATTCCGTAGCCTAGGCTGGTTTGGAATTTGTTATGATCCAACTCCTGATCCTGAGCCTCATCTGCCTGTTTCTGGCATCACAGGCATGTGCTATCATAGTTGTGTCAGGAGCTTCTTCCTTATACTACTTCTGAAGGGCTCATCCAGACGATACTGGAATCACAGGTTTCCATGCTAACCCATCCTAAAAATCAGTCCTTCTTGACTCTTAGTGTCTGACAGCCTCTGACTGTGTCCATTACTAGTGAACTCCTCAATGGGACTGAATTGCTGTGGGAAAGAAATACAGTGTGGCTTGCAAGACATGTCACAAGAGATCTCTGGCATGGGTATATCTTCTTTCTTTCTTTCTTTCTTTCTCTTTCTTTCTTTCTTTCTTTCTTTCTTTCTTTCTTTCTTTCTTTCTTTCTTTCTTTCTTTCTTTCTTTCTTTCTTTCTTTCTTCCTTCCTTCCTTCCTTCCTTCCTTTCTTTCTTTCTTTTTCTCTCTTTCTTTCTTTCTTTCTTTCTTTCTTTCTTTCTTTCTTTCTTTCTTTCTTTCTTTCTCTCTCTCTTTCTCTCTCTCTCTCTCTTTCTTTCTTCCTTTCCTTCCTTCCTTCCTTCCTTATTTCTTTCTTTCTTTTATTTCTTTTCTTTCTCTTTCTGTCTGTCTGTCTGTCTCTCTCCCCCCGCCCTCCCTCCCTTCTTTCCGTTTTTCCTTCCTGGTGTATTTTTACTCCAGGGCACTCTATATTGTAAAGAATACAGTATTATTTATTTCTTTGCAGGGTAATTTGACCTTTAAGGTTGAGAGGTTAAACAACTTCAGTATGGTTCACAGTGTAGATGCTCATCTTAGCTGAACTGTACATAGTATAGTGCTGAGTCCATCCTTCCTCTCTTGGCCCCCCAACATCTCACTCTCTACTTCACTGATGTTCCTTTAGCCTCCTTTTCTGTTTCTTTCTTTTATTTCTCTTAAAATTGCCATAGGCTGGTGCCTTGTTGATAAAGATCTTTTAAAAATCTATTCTCTATGTATTTTATAGAATTTGTGCTAGTTGGTTGCTAAGATGCCCAAGTTTATTTATAGCTCCAACTTAGACTTCTGCCCTGACTTCAGACTATTATCTCTGTATGGAGTCTGCTTTCCCACATGGCTATGCAATTCACTTCCTTACTTTTAAACATACATCTTCCTATATAACCTCTTCTCAAAGATCCCTGCCTTGGTCATGACGTATAATACCCAAGATCTTTCTGTTAATACCAACCCCAACATCCCACTTTATTTTTTCTTTTACCCACAGTCTTTATTGTTTTCTACAAGATCATGAAATGTTCTTTAGTTGTTGTTAGGGTTTTGAGCATATATTGGCATGGTTTGCATATACCCAGCTATCTGGTGGCAGGTTTCTATGGATACAGGACATGGGAAACATGGCAGAAGGCAGTGGCAGATAGCAGAATATTCTTACCAGCTGTTTCTATGTAGAAAAGAGCTTTATTGTCTATGATTATGATTAACAGAGGGGTTATGGTTATAGTGGCAGAGAAAGCAAGAAGAAAGAGAAATGGAAGGGAGGGAGGAAGGAAGAGGAGCTGCTCCAGGGAGACAGAGGCAGATGGGTGAGGAGACCTTGTTTAAAGGAAGCCTGATGTGATCTCAGAGCCTAGGAGAGGGCGTGGTTTGTTGTCAGAGCTCAGAGGGCAGGGCTCTTAGGAACTAACAGCTGCTGTTTTTCTTCCTTGTCTACAATGCAGTTTCCACATAACAAATAGTTTTTGATTGAATTCTAAATTCTTAGGTAAGATTTGACAGTTAACGGACACCAGTTAGTTGTCAAATGCTGGTCACCTAATTCATTGGACTTTTCAATATGTACCAAGTGCTTTATAGGCCTACCTAGTAGGTTGGGAATTTATAAAGTATTTATTTATTTTTTCTTTTTTTGTATGTTCATTTTATTTTTTCATGAAAAGTCTTTTTTATCCATGTATATCCCTGCTCCCCCTCCCTTCCCTCCTCCCAATCCCTCCCAGTCAGCCTTCAGCCTTCTCCTTCCCATCCCAGCCCCACTCCCCTCCCAGAAAAAGGGCAAGAAGTCTCAAGGTGGGTCAGCTCATCTTGGCACATCCACTCCAGGCAAGTCCGATTTCCTCATCCCAGTATCAAGACTGGGTTAGGTGTTCCTCTGCAGGGAATGGGCTCCAAGGTGCCAGCACATGCACAGGAACACAGTCTGATCCCATCCCTCAAGGCTCCACATACTGCCCATGCCAATTGACAGTTGCCTACCATTGGAGGGCCTAGCTCCTTTTCCTGATGGTTCCCCAGTGGCTTCTTGATTCAGTGAACTCCCCAAAGCTCCAGCCAGCCTTCTATGTGGGACTTTTCCTCATAATTCCTATCTACTTGCTCATACAGACTCTCCTCCCCTGCTCTCAGCTGGACCAGGAGCTCTGCCCAGTGCTCAGCCACGAATCTCTGTCTCCACCTCTATTAATTGTTGGATGCAGGTTCTGTGATGACACTTAGGGTGGTTATTCATTTGATTATAGGGAATGTCCTGTTTAGGCAACCCCTCCACTATTGGTTGGAGACCTAGCTAGGAACATCTTGTGAGTTCTTGGAGGTTTCCCTAGCACCCAATCTCTTTCCAATTCCATATTACTTATTTTATATATTTTTTGAGGCAGGGTTTCTCTGCATAGCCTTGACTGTGCTAAAACTCACTCTGTAGATTAGGCTGGCCTTGAACTCAGAGTTGCACCGGCATCTGCTTAATTAAAAGTATATGCCACCATTATTGAGCCATAAAGTTTTATTTTAATAGACATATTCTATTTGTGCTTTGTAAGGTACAGTATGATATTTGTCTCTATATCTGTACATAGTGTACAAGAATCAAATCAGAGCTATTACCTCAATAATTTACCATTTTTTGAAATAAAAAGATAAAAAATATTTTTTTCTGTTATTTTGTTAATTGCTGTGTACCAGAACTTCTATGGTTTGAGAAGTTAACACTCAAAACGCTTAAAGTATGAGTAGGTCATAAATATGGTGAACTATGAAATAATTTAAGTCTAGGAGCATTGATCCCCACAGCTCCACCTCAGTGCTATAATCCATCCCACCTCTAAGTTTACATAGTCATAATGAGATGCCTTACCACCAGGTTAAATAATATATTATCATGTACCTAGAATAATGCATTATGCGTGGCATGCAAATTTCATCATTTTGCTGATTTATGAATCAATCTTTTTAAGATTGAACACATCTATAATCATCTTTTTTAGGCATTTGCTGGAAAATTGACAGTAATTATTCAGTAAAGAAAGTATTCTGAACGTTAACTAATGTACTAAAAATGACTATACCATTAGCCTACCTTGTGTCACTAAGCAGCCTGCTTTCTCTGAGCATTATTAATTACTTCAGGCTGGGATTCCTAGAATTCTAACAACTACTGGATGAAAAACAAAGCGGGAATAGGATATTTAATGAAACCAGTTGTTTGACTGTATAGAAATAATAGGTGCAGCTGCTTTCAGCCTAATATAAATAACCACTGGTAAAAACATAACATATTAACAAATAAAGCTTATACAGCAATTCCCCCATAAGCCTAGTAAGCCAAGTGAAAATGGTCCTTTATTTCTTTCTCTCCCCTTTCCACATAAATGAGATGCCAATATTTAGATCTGAGAACCTCTATGAATTTACTACTCATACATCAGCCCCTTGTACAGTGAGTACTGAAAAGGAAGATGGAAAGAACCATGTGGGTCCAAATCCAACTGTATTTGCTTTGTGCAGGAGCATCCACTGAGGAACATTTCCTTATTCACATTCCTTCCTCTGTTAGCAGGGAAGGAAGCTGCCCTTCCCTCAGTATTGTTCTCTCTCAGTATTGTGTTGGATGCTTTCCAAAATGCTGCTCCACTGTGATGCCTTCATTGGACACTTTCAGTTTTAGACAGCCAATCAAATGTGATATTTAAAATGTTCTAACCAAAAGTGTTTCTGAAATAAAATATAGTTTGAATTGTGGCGATCATATATGAGAGCTCATATCAAGCTGTCCTTGATAAGGGCATCTCTGTCCCTCCTACATTTTATCATTGAGTGAGACCCATACAAAACACCATTGGTAGGTAACATTCATCCTGTTCTAGAAGTTATTTTTTAGTGTGACTCTCCATGAAATATTTGTTGGGTTTCTGTTTTGGTTTTGGTCAACTACAAAGACTGTCAAATTAATAAAATTGTTGAATTTAATAATTGAATTAAACTAAAATTTAAAACTTAAATATCTAGATTGCTTTTGGTAGATAAGTTTTGAACTAATATTAAACATTTATTACTTAAAACAAAAGATTTATGAGACTTTTTAGGTGTGTGATGTTTGCCTGCCTGCAAATGTACCACACTTGTGCCTATGCCTGGTGCAGGCAGAATCCAAACAGGGCATTGGAGTTCTAGGTGGTTATGAGTCGCAGATGGGTTCTGAGAACTGAACTTGGGTCCTCTGTAGAGCAACCAGTGGTCTTAACTGCTGACCCACCTCCTTAATCTTCTTGCTTTTAGTTTTGAAAAGTTATTATCTTTTATCTCCAGAAGTTTGTGATTGTAGTTTGAAGAGTTACTGATTATACTTTTTAACATTTGAATAGCTGGAGGTTTTGGCTCCAGATTTGTGAGGATCAAGACAGGCTTTCTCTGTGTAGCCCTGGCTATCCTGGAACTCACTCTGTAGACCAGGCTGACTTCAAACTCACAGAGATCTGCCTATCTCTGCTTCTTGAGCGCTGGATTACAGAAATTAAGCGCGTGCCCCATCACTGTCCTGCTAAGTTTTTTCTAGCCACTTAAAACCTTACATTTCCCTTTCATTTTTTTCCCCTGTAGCTTTAGTTACATTTGTTGATGGTATGGCCAAAAAACAATATTCAGTCTTTATACAGAGCCAATGAACGCTAACAGACAATCAGGAACATATCTTTCAGAGTTGTTTCCTTAAGATCAAGTTGTTGATTTCATGACTCTACTAGCAGCTCAAAATTGGGCTTAGGGATTCTTCAAACAGCTGTATTCCCGAAGAAGTGTCATAGAACATTTTTTTCCACCTCACATGTGAGCAATTTGGAAACTGGATACAGAAATGTGAAGAGATGGCACTGCTGGACAGAAGCTCGCAATTCTGAATTCCAGTAGCCTCCTCCTTCTATCTATACATCACACAGTTCATAAACCAGCTATTGACTATGCAACAACACACCTTGTACTATAGACAAAGATAAATAAAACAGTGAGCTGATTTTAGTGAAGAAGACGGGGACAAATGGAAAGCGGTAAACACTGAAGAAAGTGAAAAGCCATTAAAATTAGAGTCAGGCAGAGGAATGGCTGGGTTCAGCCTAGCACAGAGACAGTGGGACTATTTGAAGTTCTAGATTTGTGCACATTAGAGTTAATGATGAGAATGAGTCGGGAGTGTCAACAGGGGAAGCAAAGGGACATTCTATAGTCACAGTCCCTGCTTTCTGAGATCTGCATAGACAAGCTAATCTTTCCAGGTTCCTTAGATGATGAATGACATACTACCAAGTTATGACACACAAGCTTATAAATGCCAGTTTTTTTTTTATATTAGGCATGTGGTGTTCAAAGTATGTCTCCCCATAGAATATTCTTGCATATATATTAATACACACATGCATACATACACATACATGTTATGAATGTTTATCTCTATGTGTTTATTAATGACACAAATTCTGTATCCAAATTTTGGTTCTCTTTGGCTGACAAATGAACTCCTCAGTAGGAGGTGATGCTGTGTGGAACAGAAGGCATCCCTTTATGTTCCTTCCTTGGTGCTCCTCAACGATAAATTGTGACTTGGAGATGTAAGCTAATGTAAACTGTTTCATCCCTTAAATTACATTCAATCAGAGCATGTTGTCACTGCCGCAGAATGGAAACTAGAATGTGCATTACTTTTTATTTTGTGCTTTTACACTTGCTGAGTGCATCTCTCTACATACATGCATCAATATCATAAATGACTGGCTCAAGGGAAAGAGCACTCTTATCCTTCCCAATGTCAAGAAACTATCCAATGACTTTATTTCCAACGTGGGAAAACTAAAGCCAGCTTGGGTAGGGTGCCAGTTTCTTAAACGGTTAACATTCCTTGTCCTGTGGATTTTCCTTTGGTCTGACTGGAAATCTTGGATGGTAGGGTTTGATTCTTTGTCATTATGGAAATATTCTATAAGCTTATCCAATTAGTTCAGCTTCTAGGGAGAACTATCACTCTAAAAGCCAGGATATGAGCCCGTTATGTTAAAGTGGATTTACATGACAAAGTAAGAAATGAGCCAGCTGTCAACTTGTCTGCCCTTCAGTCCACTCCACTGGTAAGTAGGAAGGCTGGGGGTTTGCTCTCTGACAGATTGGGTTCCAGACAATTGTAATTCTAGCTTCAAGATTTTTGGAAATAAGTGTTTTGAAAGATGCCAACTGAAAGCTTACTTTCAAAATGTTTAATGGGTCTCTTTTTTAGAGAGATGGATGCTTTGCCAGGGTTTATTATACATGCCTTACTTAGACCTTTAGAAATAATCTTTAAAAATGCCCTCCTTCTCCCAAATCCTTGTCATTTTCCACTTGGAAGTTATACTCTAAAATAGGAAACATCTTTGTTGCTCCATCATTGAATCTATCATACAAAGCAAAATTCTTTTGAGCCCGTATCCTTTATTTTTCTCCCTTCCCTTTTCTCTTTCTCCTCCCCCTCTTTGCCTTCTGTTCCCTTTTCTTTTCTGGTGAGATTCTAAGTGTAGGAGTTAGATTGCTTAATGTGTGCTCAGAGCGAAGACTGAAAGGATGGCATTATACAGTCAAGCTGTGGTGTGGGTGGAGTGAGATTCTACACAGTGCCAAGCTCCAAGAAGTAGAATTACACAAACAGATCTGTAGGGACCTCCCTAGAGTTTAACCAGAGTCCATATTTCCTGTGGAATTTGGAGACTTAGAATGTCGCCTCACCGTGACAGTGACCATGGCAGCTGCCTGTTTAGACCCTCATCACTTGCATGTCATCCAATTCTTAAAATCCCAGCGATAAAAATAGTTTTTAATGTATTTAACATTTAATAAAAATGTTATATGAGCATATTTGGAAGGGGGAATTTAAAACAAAATATACATTTCTCTCTTTGTGAAAGTCTTAAGGTCAATCTCCTCCTCCACCCCCCTCAGGAAACTTGGAATTCTTTAAGATAAAATCTGAGGTTGTTAGGACACCCACTTCATAAGCAGCCACAGAAGTTATTTTCTGAGTAGAATAATAATAACAATTCAGGTCCACCCAGATAGCTATCTCCTGGTAATTTTGCTTAAGACTTTATCACTAAACTTTCTCCATCTAACTGTATAAACTTTTGTTTATATCTCCTCTTTGAAAATGGACAGGGATGGGAACAAAACAACAGCACAACAGCCTTTTGGGGAGTGGGCGGATTCATTTTCCTTCCTTGAGTTTAGCCAGTCCATCTGTGTGAATAGGAGAGAGGTGCATCTCGCCATAGCGTAATGGAGTAGTTACCAGGAGCTGTTGTAGGGAAAGCTTGTCAGACCATATGAATAGTTTCAGTTTTTGTGAGCTTTAGTTGACTGTAAGGTCTTCCCCCTTTCCTACAAATCCACAAGTGTAGGGATAAAAGAGGACAAATGAGAGGCAAACAAAGGCTACACAATGGAAGTACAGCAGGGGACATCCTTATACACTATTACAATTGGCAGTCACCACATGCCAAGCTATTTATAAAGAAGAGAGGCAGTGACTTGTTAGCATAGGGCACCAAATAAAAACAGGCATGTGCACAAAAAGAATGTGACAATTCAGTCCTGTGCATTTGCTTATTGATGACCCCCTAGCCACACACTTAAGTCTTGACATTCCACCGAAAGCAGACTGCATGATGCTCTCCCCTTGGGGAACCATTCAGGATTTAGCTTTACTTACAAGGTTCTTTATTCTAAAGAGCTAAATGCTCCAGCTGACAGAGTGCGCTACATGGCAGCCTACTGTTCTCTCTACTCAGGAGAAATATTTACTTCTATGGAGAAGTCCTAAATGCCAGCCAGTTCTGAGCCAGCGTTCCTTTTTTGCATTGACCTAAACCATTGATTTTTGTTTATCTTAAAACAGTCAATGAAATCTTTTTCCATTTTATGTAAGGTTCTTCAATAAAAGAGCTCTGAGCTTCTATTTGAGTTTTTTACATTTTCTCTATTTGCCTTGAAGAACAAGTTTGGTCCACCTCAGAGTTTCTCCTTAACAAGAGAAGGGTGAAGAAAACATAATTTGAATCATTTGGAGATGCGGTATTACCAAAGCATTTGCAGGTGGCATTCTAGGAGAAGTGGGCAGATAACCATGTTATATATTTGTTGACTCGGGGACTCTGGGAACTCCTAGCTTCTTGAGTGTAAAATTCACCTTAATATGTTGAAAAGACACATATCTGAATTGAGGATACCAATTAGTTGTTTTGGGGGAGGTTGTTTTTGTGTGTATGACTGAATCATCCCAGATTTTAACATGAAGGAATCTGACTTCCTATATTGAATAAGTAAAGCTTAAATACAGGGTCTGGAGTGATGGCTCAGAATTAAGAGCACTGACTATTTTTTTTCCCCTGGAGGACTGGGGTTCAATTCCCAGCACACACCTGATGGCTCACAAACATCTGTAATTCCAGTTCTAGAGGATACAGTGCTATCTTCTGGACTCCATGAGCACTGCATGCACAGACCTACACATAGGCAAAACACCTGTGCACATAAAATAAAAATATGTCTCAAACAATCCAAGATGCTGCTTTTAAAGACAAAGAAGAGAGACCTTTCTCCCAGCCTTGGTAAGAGTTGAATGCCACTAAATAGACAAGAGAGAAAAGCCCATCAGGAGGAACCAGCATCACTGAATTAGCAGCTGCTGTCAATCACTAAAGGACAGACAGGCAGAGAATTCTGCAGTAGGAGACTATGGGAACCTCCTGGGACTGAAGGAAAGGACTTGGGCTTTTAGTTAAGCCCTCCCTGGAACAAAAGAGTCAAAGGCAATGGCAATTTCCTTTTTATCCTTCATGCTTTCCCGAGCTGTCTTGGACGGTGGCCTGAGGAAAGTTCTTTTTAGTGGGCAATGGCTTTTGTAATATCAAGATAAAAACCTAAGCAGTGCACTTTTCATTCCCATTTCTGTCAATAGCTCTTGGTTCTTTCTGCCAAACCAAGAAGTGCTAACACATTTAGAGCTTGTAGCCAATATACGGACTCAAGCAGCATGCATAATTAATCTCATATCATGGCTGGTTTCATTTATTCTCTTTCCTCCAAATGAGCATACATTTCTTGGTCATTACCTCAAGTTCCCCACTACTTAATGAAGCTCCTGCCTACACTTAATCACAGACTTACTGTTTTTAGGGAAAACCAGAAACAAGTCGAGGTATATATATTAGTCTATCACTTCTCCAGGCATTTAGGTTAACTTGAGTTATACATTTAGTGGTGACAATACTCATAATTTCAGAGATTAGTGCTTAATCAAGCACCCAGATTCTTATCTGCTGAGTGGCCAATTCTTGTACTAAAAAGCTATCTTCTTCCTAAGGAAGTATCTTGAGATAAGGCCTACAATACCACATCCATTCTACCTACTATTGGTGTGTCAGTGGGTCATGTGCCAGTGTCTTGTGGTTACTAGAAAGGAAGAATTTATTGGAACGCCAAATTAATTTGGTTTCAGATAGTTGCTGTGGTGTAGTAGGAAGTTTCTGGCCCAGACTAGCCCCAAGATCTGGATCAGCAGTCCCAAAGTTTCAAAGAACCAGTTTCAAAGAACAGATGCCTGTTGATTGGCCTATGGCTCAGACATATTCCTAGCTAGTTCTTTCATCTTAAACTAACCCATGATTCTTATCTTGTTTAGCTTTGTGGCTTGGTACATTTTCTCAGAGCAGCATTGTTGTCTTCTTTCCTCTGAGTCTGCTGGCATCTCTGTTGGTGTCTCTCTGAAGTCTCTACTCTGCTTTTCCTGTTCCCAGAGTTTTCTTTGTCTGGTAGCTTCACCCACACTTCCTGTCTGTTTTATGGCCAATCAGCTTTTTATTAAACCAGTACGAGGGAACAAATACATACATTGTACCAGAACATAACCCCACTACACTGTGGGGCTAGAGAAATGGCTTAGTAGTTAAGAGCACTTGTTTTTGTAGAGAATCTGAGTTCAGTTCCCAGCACCCACATGATCATTTTTAACTACTCACAATACCAGTTCCAGGGCATCTGACATGTTCTTCTGACTTCCATTGGTACCAGGCTTGAATATGTTACAAAGACGTATATACAGGCAGTACAGTCACACACATATGAAATAACATAAATAATTCAAAAAATTAATAAGAGCTTGGCAGTGTGTGTGTGTATGTGTGTGTGTGTGTGTGTGTGTGTGTGTGTGTGTGTGTGTGTGGTACCCATGGAGACTAGAAGAGAGTGCTGGATTCCCTGGAGCTAGAGTTACAGTAATGATTATGAGCCACCATATGGGTGCAGGGAACTAAAACCTATATCCTCTGGAAATGAATAGTCAGTGTTCCAAACTGCTGAGCTATCTCTTCAGCCCCACTTATTTTACTATTATTTAAAAATTTTATATATACCCCAGAGAAGTATATATGAACGTTGGAAGTCACATATTCTCTGCACTGTGACCAGTTATAAGTCTGTAATAATTGCTACTCACTACAAAAAGAAGCAATTGAGAATGCAATTTGTTAGGCACATTTTATCTACTTAACAGAACAAAAGCAGTAGCTTCCTCACTTTGACTCCCCAAGCCAGACCTTTGGTCAGATATGCAGTATCATATATGTTTCATACCTATAGAGAAGGCACAAAATCAGCCTAGAAAGCTAGTGGTCACCTTATAACAGTCAAACCATTATTGCACAAGGGACCACACTGAGTAGCATTGTTAGGTACAATACTTTACCAGTACCCTATGCAACATCTTGGAGCATGATAAATACTACCATCTGGAAAAAAGCTATAAGCTCCATCCCTCATCAATTCCTTTATGTCCCAAAGCCAAAGTGGACAAAGTGTTTTTAGCTGTAGGTAATTTTTTTCCTGTTTCAGTGCTTGTTCCTTTTTAATAAGTACAGTTTTTCTAACTAGGAAAAATTGCCTCTGGGTAATTGGTGGCACTTAAAATTGACTCGAGACTATAATAACCATGGTCTACCTGTGAATATAGCTATTTTCAGAGATAATAGATATTTTTCCCCAGAAAGAAGCTACCTTGGTTTTAGTAATTCCATATACTTTGTGATTATGATGGCTTCCCACTCAAAGAAGTTACCAAATAATTAGCTTTTTGCAGAAATTAGTTATGTGAAAAGAAGTATTAATTTAGGCACGTTTACCTAAAGAGGAGCCACCAGCTTCCTGAGAAACCATTTTTCTCCCAGTATCTTTCCTGACACACAGACTGACTTTTGTTCTTTATTTATTTTGATCAACTATGTGGAAATGGAGTTCTGCATGAACTTTTCAAGGTGTCAGAATTTTTTTTTCTTTTTTAATCCACTCTATAATTTCTCATTGATACATGTTGACAAGGTAGCCAATTGGTGGTCCTATACCCACTTGTCCACTTCTTATCCTGTAAGCAAGCCTTGCTGAGACTAGACTGCTTTAAAGCCCACCTCGAGGGACAGAATTAATCATTGTTTCACATGTCTCCATAACACATTAGACATAATTTTGTTATTAGTAAGTACTCTATGATTGTAAGAAATATAAGTATTAATAACATGCACTTGTAAGTAGTTATTATTTTTTATTACTTCATAAATTGTAATCTCAAACATATTAGATTATCTGTCTGCCTGTTAGAACATAGGTCTGCAAATTCAGAAAGTTGTAATTCTTGGTAGCAATTATTGTTGAGTGATTAGTGTTCTATTCATATGATATTTTTGGAATAATTTGTTATGAATTTATAAAGACCATTTTGATAGCATTGAGCCTGATTCATTTCACAAGTCAACAGAGCAGTTACTCTACATTAGGTCTGAGTATTTGGGTGGAGATAGAGCTATCCTTGTAACAGCATCATTTCTTTTGGACAACAAGAATTCATCTAAAGATAGGAGTCTACATCACAGGAGAAGTACTATCTGGGAGAGAAGGGAGGAGAATTTGAAAGAACTGTATATTTCTTCCTCCCTCCCTCCCTTTCTCCCTCCCTCCCTTTCTCCCTCCCTCCCTTCTTTCCTTCCTTCCCATGGCCCGGAGTGGGAACTGCTGGAGTATGAATCTGAAAATGCACTGGAATCTCTAGGCACCTCCCTTCCCATTCCTAAAGTTGTACCATTATTATGACTAAGAAGGCAGTGTGCAGCAGCCACTTCATAAGTGTTTGCTTTTCTCAGCTCATTTAATTCTTACAATGATGCTGTAAGCTGGGTACTTTAGTTTTTTTTTCCCCATTGGATGTTGAGACTAAGAGCAACATAGAGACTTACCTAAAGTCACACCCACAACCTGTAGCAGAATTAAGATTTTAATTCAATTTGGGCTGAGATGAGACACTGAACTCCATGCATGGTTCTTTGGAAGCTCCAGATTGGCTGGGATGTGTTTGCTGGGGAAACATTGGCCATCTCAAGCAGCAAGATAATGGAAGAAGTGGCTTAGTGGTGAGCACAGAGTACCAGCTCAGCTCTGGGTTAGATTCCAAGATTGTCAGGGCTTTGCTCAGTGTTTGACAAGGTTTTTCTTGTAGTCTACTTTAATGCCATTCTTCATTCATCCAAAGCTCACTTGACCTTGTTTAAGGTTTCTTCCCCACCATCACTGTTTTCTATGTTCTTTTGTGGAGCCAAGGATTGACCCCAGGCCCCAAGCAGGCTAAACATGCACTGCTATAGAGCCACATCCCCAGCTTAAGATATTTTTAATTAAAAATAGTTTTAGTGAGATACTAATCACATAGGATACACTTCACTCAAGTAAATGTATATCAGTTTTCTAAAAGTATATTTGTATCACAATTAGTTTTAGAACATTCTGATTAATACTAGAAGGAACTGCTTGCCTCTGAGATATCACTTCCAATTTCTGTACTAGTGGTTTTAGAGATTTATCAGTTCTGGACATTTTGCATAAATGTCCATAAATAGTCTGGATTATGACTGAGTTCATTTCTTTAGCATAACAAATATCACTCATCAGAACATCACACATTTCATTGCCAAATAACATATTTTATGGATATGTTGCATTTTGCTTACCCATTCATTAGTTGATGAACATTTGGAATGTTTCTATTTTTTTGCTATTAGAAATAATACTTATTGGAATATCAGTTAGAATTTTCAGTTTTCTGCTGAGAATTTATATTTCTTCTTTTCAGATTTGTGTTTAGGGATTAAACTCCGGGTCAGTAATCATCGGCACTGCAGCAATGACAGCTAATACACTGTCCTAGTTACCTTTACACTGACACAGTCTAGAGTCATCTGAGGGATTGTGCAGATCAGATTGTTCTGTGGGCATGTCTGAGGGAAATTGTCTTGGTTGTTAATTGATATAGCAAGACCCAGTCCACTGCGGGCAGCACTGTTCCCTGCGAAGGTGGTCCTGTACTGTATAAGAAAGGTAGCTAAGCACCAGCCTTCTAGTGAGCTAACATGCAGCATTTATCAGTGGCTTCTGTGTTGAGTTTCTGTCCTGAAACTTCTAGTGATGATGTGTGAACTGGAGGTATAAGCTAAAAAAATCCATTCTTCCTCCCAGTTGTTTTTGGTCATGGCAATTTTCACAACAACAGAATGAAACTACAACATATAATAAATGCATTTTATTTTCCAACAAATACTTATTTTGATAAGGATTTGCTTGGCATATCTATTTTCCCCATTATATTCAGATAATTTAAAAATACAACCAGATATTTAGTCTACCATGTTTGCATAGCAATAGTAATTCCAGCTAACATGGTACCCTAATATGCAATACACTTTTACGTTACTAAAGTATGTTTTAAAAGGGGAGTGTATGACCTCAATAAATATCTAATTAGTAAAACCACTGTGGATATTTGCCTTGGAGAAATAAAGTCCTGCAGGGCCTTTGCTGACACTATTTGCCATCTATTATTTTATCCCCACCCACACAATGCCCACAGAAGCAATTCAGCAATCTGAAGTTTCTGGAAAACTATTAACCCATAAAGCTATGTTAAGACCTTTTACATTTTTTTCTGCTCACATCTTATTGTTCTTTTATGCAATACTTACTGGGGAAATCACAAGATCATTGTCTTGAATTTTGTTGCTGTCTAAAGCCACCACATCTTTCTCATTTCTTTCTCAAGAGACTGTTAGGTGTCTTTTAGTATACTCTTTCTAGAGCCATGGTCCCAACAGAATGTCCCATAGCCCACCCTAAGCTCAGGCATTATGTCCTCCCTTTGCTCTCTACCAAACTTCTACCATTTTCAACCATTCCAGTAGTTCCTGGTTTGATTTGGTTTTAGGCTCCTGCTTGCCAAGGCTAGAAGCTAAGTCTTTGTGTCTCTCCATAGCACATCTGTGTGAATGAATCTTGGAGGGACTGGGAAACACCGCCCCACTATGAGGAAATGCCCACCACCAGATGATGCTGATGCAATTGATAGTCCTCACGTCTTAAATGATGATTCCCCAGTTCATTCACTTCCCCATTTTTCTTGTCAATTTTTATTTATGCATTTCTCTCAAACATGATGTGTCTTCATTATCCTCAATTACAACACAAAGAAGTGTCCAGACTCCAGATGCAGCATTTATCTATCCACCAGTGTCTGTGTCCATGCACTGTGTCATCAGTGCATGCTTCTCTTTATTTTCCTCACTGAGGAGACTGATCCTTCCCTCTGTGTGCTCAGCTCATTTTTTCTCACCTACTGAAAACATTGTTTATGCAGCCTCACTTTCCTGCTTCATCAAGTTTCCAGTTTGCTTAAATATTATTACCTTTTAATGAGAATAGAGAGATTCACTA